>CM061747.1:111632717-112354450 GCA_030979885.1 Lolium multiflorum | reverse complement strand
TGTTCACCCAACATGCTATTTATCTTATTGGAGAGACACCACTAGTGAACTGTGGACCCCGGTCCATTCTTTTACATCTGAAATACAACCTACTGCAATCATTGTTCTCTTTTGTTTTCTGCAAGCAAACATAATTCTCCACACCATACGTTTAATCCTTTGTTTTCAGCAAGCCGGTGAGATTGACAACCTCACTGTTAAGTTGGGGCAAAGTAGTTTGATTGTGTTGTGCAGGTTCCACGTTGGCGCCGGAATCACTGGTGTTGCGCCGCACTACACTCCTTCACCAACAACCTTCACGTGGCCTTCATCTCCTAATGGTTCCATAAACCTTGGTTTCTTACTGAGGGAAAACTCGCTACTGTACTCATCAAACCTTCCTCTTGGGGTTCCCAACGGACGTGTGCTTTACCGTCACATGGAGCTGCTTTTCTAGCGCCGTTACACCCCAGGGATTTCTAACTCCCTACACGCCAGCAGCAACTTTTCTTGCGCCGTTGCCGGGGAGATTGATACGTCTCCGACGTATCGATAATTTCTTATGTTCCATGCTACTTTATTGATGATACCTACATGTTTTATACACATTATATGTCATATTTATGCGTTTTCCGGAACTAACCTATTGACGAGATGCCGAAGTGCCGGTTCTGTTTTCTGCTTTTTGGTTTCAGAAATCATAGTAACGAAATATTCTCGGAATTGGACGAAATCAACGCCGGGTTCCTATTTTGCCGGAAGCATCAGAACACCCGAGAGCCGCCAGAGGGGCCCTGTGGGCCCGATGATAGGTGGCGCGGCTGCCCTGGCCGCGCCATGGTGTCGTCGCCCTTCGACCCTCCGAGGCTGCCCTTTCGCCTATATAAGGTCCCTGACCTAAAAACCCCGACATAAGAAGCCACGGTACGCAAAACCTTCCAGAGCCGCCGCCATCGCGAAGCCAAGATCTGGGGGACAGGAGTCTCTGTTCCGGCACCCTGCCGGACGGGGAAGTGCCCCGGAAGGCTTCTCCATCGACACCGCTGCCATCTCCACCGCCATCTTCATCAACGCTGCTGCTCCCATGAGGAGGGAGTAGTTCTCCATTGAGGCTCGGGGCTGTACCGGTAGCTATGTGGTTCATCTCTCTCCTATGTACTTCAATACAATAATTTCATGAGCTGCCTTACATGATTGAGATTCATATGATGATGCTTGTAATCTAGATGTCATTATGCTAGTCAAGTGGGTTTTACTTATGTGATCTCCGGAGACTCCTTGTCCCACGTGTGTAAAGGTGACAGTGTGTGCACCGTGTGGGTCTCTTAGGCTATATTTCACAGAATACTTATTCACTGTTATGAAAGGCATAGTGAAGTGCTTATTTATATCTCTTTATGATTGCAATGTGTTTTGTATCACAATTTATCTATGTGCTACTCTAGTGATGTTATTAAAGTAGTTTTATTCCTCCTACACGGTGTAATGGTGACAGTGTGTGCACTCGTGTTAGTACTTGGTTTATGCTATGATCATGATCTCTTGTAGATTGCGAAGTTAACTATTGCTATGATAGTATTGATGTGTATTATTCCTCCTACATAAGCATGAAGGTGACAGTGTGCATGCTATGTTAGTACTTGGTTTAGTCGTTTCGATCTTTCATGCACTCTAAGGTTATTTAAATATGAACATTGAATTGTGGAGCTTGTTAACTCCGGCATTGAGGGTTCGTGTAATCCTACGCAATGTGTTCATCATCCAACAAGAGAGTGTAGAGTATGCATTTATCTATTCTGTTATGTGATCAAAGTTGAGAGTGTCCACTAGTGAAAGTCTAATCCCTAGGCCTTGTTCCTAAATACTGCTATCGCTGCTTGTTTACTGTTTTACTGCGTTACTACTGCTGTGTTACTACTGCTTGTTTACTTCCTACAATATTACTACCATCAACTGCACGCCAGCAAGCACTTTTCTAGGACCATACTACTGCTCATATTCATTCATACCACTTGTATTTCACTATCTCTTCGCCCAACTAGTACACCTATTAGGTGTGTTGGGGACACAAGAGACTTCTTGCTTTGTGGTTGCAGGGTTGCATGAGAGGGATATCTTTGACCTCTTCCTCCTGAGTTCGATAAACCTTGGGTAATCCACTTAAGAGAAACTTGCTGCTGTTCTACAAACCTCTGCTCTTGGAGGCCCAACACTGTCTACAAGAATAGAAGCACCCGTAGACATCAAGCACTTTTCTGGCGCCGTTGCCGGGGAGGAAAGGTAAAAGGTACTCACACTCCGGATCTCGGCTACTAAGCTATTCTCCGGCGCCGTTGTAAGTACTCGAAGCTATTTCCTTTAGACTCTGCAATTGCGACATTTGGTTTCTTGTTTACACTAGTTAGGCATAATGGACAACAATGACCTTTTTATTCTATTTCCTGATTTAAGACATGGATGGTTTGATGCGAAAATTAAAAAACCCATGGAACATATTAATATGAATGCTTTGAACACTATTGTTGCTAATGCTATGGAAAATTCTAAGCTTGGGGAAGCTGGCTTTGATGAGCATGATATTTTTAGTCCCCCAAGCATTGAGGAGAAAATTTACTTTGATGATACTTTGCCTCCTATTTATGATGATTATAATGATAGTAGTCTTTTGTTACCACCTGTTATGGAGGATAAATTTGATTATGATTACAATATACCTCCTATATTTGATAGCTACTTTGTTGAATTTGCTCCCACTACAATTAATAAGAATGACTATGCTTATGTTGGGAGTAGTAATTATTTTATGCATGAGACTCATGATAAGAATGCTTTAAGTGATAGTTATATTGTTGAGTTTGCTCATGTTGCTACTGAAAGTTATTATGAGAGAGGAAAATATGGTTGTAAAAATTTTCATGTTACTAAAACACCTCTCTATGTGCTGAAATTTTTGAAGCTACACTTGTTTTATCTTCCTATGCTTGTTACTTTGCTCTTCATGAACTTGTTTATTTACAAGATTCCTATGCATAGGAAACATGTTAGACTTAAATGTGTTTTGAATTTGCCTCTTGATGCTCTCTTTTGCTTCAACTCTTATTTCTTACGAGTGCATCATTAAAACTGCTGAGCCTATCTTAATGGCTGTAAAGAAAGAACTTCTTGGGAGATAACCCATGTGTTATTTTGCTACAGTACTTTGTTTTATATTTGTGTTTTGGAAGTTGTTTACTACTGTAGCAACCTCTCCTTATCTTAGTTTTGTGTTTTGTTGTGCCAAGTGAAGCCTCTAATCGAAGGTTGATACTAGATTTGGATTTCTGCGCAGAAACAGATTTCTATCTGTCACGAATCTGGGCTGTTTTCTCTGTAGGTAAATCAGAAAAATATGCCAATTTACGTGCGTGATCCTCAGATATGTACGCAACTTTCATTAGTTTTGAGTTTTTCCGTTTGAGCAAGTCTGGTGCCATTTTAAAATTCGTCTTTACGGACTGTTCTGTTTTTGACAGATTCTGCCTTTTATTTCGCATTGCCGCTTTTGTTAAGTTGAATGAGTTTCTTTGTTCCATTAACTTTCAAAAGTTTTGTGCAATATCCAGAAGTGTTAAGAATGATTGTGTCACCTGTGAACATGTGAATTTTTGATTATGCACTAACCCTCTAATGAGTTTGCTTGAAGTTTGGTGTGGCAGAAGTTTTCAAGGGTCAATAGAAGAGGGTGATATAATGTGATCGAGAAGAGTGAAAGGTCTAAGCTTGGGGATGCCCCGGTGGTTCATCCCTGCATATTTTAAGAAGACTCAAGCATCTAAGCTTGGGGATGCCCAAGGCATCCCCTTCTTCATCGACAACTTATCAGGTTTCTTCTAGTGAAACTATATTTTTATTCGGTCACATCTTATGTTCTTTACTTGGAGCGTCTGTGTGCTTTTATTTTTGTTTTTGTTTTGTTATCTTAGTCCTCTGAATAAGTTCATCCTTGTGTGGAGAGAGACACGCTCCGCTGGTTCGTATGAACACATGTGTTCTTAGCTCATAATATTCATGGCGATGTTTCCTCTTCGTTATATTGTTATATGGTTGGAATTGGAAAAATGCTACATGTAGTAATTGGTAAAATGTCTTGGATAATGTGATACTTGGAAATTGTTGTGCTCATGTTTAAGCTCTTGCATCATATGCTTTGCACCCATTAATGAAGAAATACATAGAGCTTGCTAAAATTTGGTTTGCATATTTGGTCTCTCTAAGGTCTAGATAATATCTAGTATTGAGTTTTGAACAACAAGGAAGACGGTGTAGAGTCTTATAATATTTACAATATGTCTTTTATGTGAGTTTTGCTGCACCGGTTTATCCTTGAGTTTGCTTCAAATAACCTTGCTAGCCTAAACCTTGTATCGAGAGGGAATACTTCTCATGCATCCAAATCCTTGAGCCAACCACTAAGCCATTTGTGTCCACCATACCTACCTACTACATGGTATTTCTCCGCCATTCCAAAGTAAATTGCTTGAGTGCTACCTTTAAACAATTCAAAAGTTATTACCTCTTATTTGTGTCAATGTTTTATAGCTCATGAGGAAGTATGTGGTGTTTTATCTTTCGATCTTGTCATTTACTTTTGACAGACTTTCACAATGGACTAGTGGCTTCATCCGCTTATCCAATAATTTTGCAAAAAGAGCTGGCAATGGGTTCCCAGCCCAATTAATTAACTTGCATTAATAATTCTCTTCACATGTTTTGCTCTGATCTATCAGTAAGCAACTTAAATTTGCAAATAGACACTCCTCCATGGTATGTGAATGTTGGAAGGCACCCGAGGATTCGGTTAGCCATGGCTTGTGAAAGAAAAGGTTGGGGGAGTGTCATCTAATAAATAAAACTAAAGTACATGTGTAAACAAAAGAGAAGAGGGATGATCTACCTTGCTGGTAGAGATAACGTCCTTCATGGGAGCCGCTCTTGAAAGTCTGGTTGATAAGGTAGTTAGAGTACCCGCTACCATTCGTTGACAACAACAAACACCTCTCAAAACTTTACTTTTATGCTCTCTTTATGTTTTCAAAACCAAAGCTCTAGCACAAATATAGCAATCGATGCTTTCCTCTTTGAAGGACCATTCTTTTACCTTTTATGTTGAGTCAGTTCACCTATTTCTCTCCACCTCAAGAAGCAAACACTTGTGTGAACTGTGCATTGATTCCTACATACTTGCATATTGCACTTATTATATTACTCTATGTTGACAATATCCATGAGATATACATGTTACGAGTTGAAAGCAACCGCTGAAACTTAATCTTCCATTGTGTTGCTTCAATGCCTTTACTTTAAATTATTGCTTTATGAGTTAACTCTTATGCAAGACTTATTGATGCTTGTCTTGAAGTACTATTCATGAAAAGTCTTTGCTTTATGATTCATTTGTTTACTCATGTCATTACCATTGTTTTGATCGCTGCATTCATTACATATGCTTACAATAGTATGATCAAGTTTATGATGGCATGTCACTTCAGAAATTATCTTTGTTATCGTTTTACCTGGACGAGCAGAACTAAGCTTGGGGATGCTGATACGTCTCCGACGTATCGATAATTTCTTATGTTCCATGCTACTTTATTGATGATACCTACATGTTTTATACACATTATATGTCATATTTATGCGTTTTCCGGAACTAACCTATTGACGAGATGCCGAAGTGCCAGTTCCTGTTTTCTGCTGTTTTTGGTTTTAGAAATCCTAGTAACGAAATATTCTCGGAATTGGACGAAATCAACGCCCAGGTTCCTATTTTGCCGGAAGCATCCAACACCCGAGAGCCGCCGGAGGGGCCTGTGGGCCCTGGATGATAGGTGGCGCGGCCACCCCCGGCCACGCCAGCCTATGGTGTCGTCGCCCCTTCGACCCTCCGAGGCTGCCCTTTCGCCTATATAAGGTCCCCGACCTAAAAACCCCGAAGAAGCCACGGTACGCAAAACCTTCCAGCCGCGCCATCGCGAAGCCAAGATCTGGGGACAGGAGTCTCTGTTCCGGGACGGGGAAGTGCCCCCGGAAGGCTTCTCCATCGACACCGCTGCCATCTCCACCGCCATCTTCATCAACGCTGCTGCTCCCATGAGGAGGGAGTAGTTCTCCATTGAGGCTCGGGGCTGTACTGGTAGCTATGTGGTTCATCTCTCTCCTATGTACTTCAATACAATAATTTCATGAGCTGCCTTACATGATTGAGATTCATATGATGATGCTTGTAATCTAGATGTCATTATGCTAGTCAAGTGGGTTTTACTTATGTGATCTCCTGAGACTCCTTGTCCCACGTGTGTAAAGGTGACAGTGTGTGCACCGTGTGGGTCTCTTAGGCTATATTTCACAGAATACTTATTCACTGTTATGAAAGGCATAGTGAAGTGCTTATTTATATCTCTTTATGATTGCAATGTGTTTTGTATCACAATTTATCTATGTGCTACTCTAGTGATGTTATTAAAGTAGTTTTATTCCTCCTACACGGTGTAATGGTGACAGTGTGTGCACTCGTGTTAGTACTTGGTTTATGCTATGATCATGATCTCTTGTAGATTGCGAAGTTAACTATTGCTATGATAGTATTGATGTGTATTATTCCTCCTACATAAGCATGAAGGTGACAGTGTGCATGCTATGTTAGTACTTGGTTTAGTCGTTTCGATCTTTCATGCACTCTAAGGTTATTTAAATATGAACATTGAATTGTGGAGCTTGTTAACTCCGGCATTGAGGGTTCGTGTAATCCTACGCAATGTGTTCATCATCCAACAAGAGAGTGTAGAGTATGCATTTATCTATTCTGTTATGTGATCAAAGTTGAGAGTGTCCACTAGTGAAAGTCTAATCCCTAGGCCTTGTTCCTAAATACTGCTATCGCTGCTTATTTACTGTTTTACTGCGTTACTACTGCTGTGTTACTACGCTTGTTTACTTCCTACAATATTACTACCATCAACTGCACGCCAGCAAGCACTTTTCTGGCGCCATACTACTGCTCATATTCATTCATACCACTTGTATTTCACTATCTCTTCGCCGAACTAGTACACCTATTAGGTGTGTTGGGGACACAAGAGACTTCTTGCTTTGTGGTTGCAGGGTTGCATGAGAGGGATATCTTTGACCTCTTCCTCCCTGAGTTCGATAAACCTTGGGTAATCCACTTAAGGGAAACTTGCTGCTGTTCTACAAACCTCTGCTCTTGGAGGCCCAACACTGTCTACAAGAATAGAAGCACCCGTAGACATCGAGATCAAGACACGCTGCAAGGAGTCTCTCACACCCAATCTCTTTACTTTGTTTATTGTCTTGCTTTATTTTATTTTCTGTTTTGTTTGCTTTCTTTATATCAAAAACACAAAAAAATTAGTTACTTGTTTTTCTTTATTTAATTCGGTTTTGCTTAGTTTATTTTTATTATTGCTAAAATGGGTACTCCTGAGAATACTAAGTTGTGTGACTTCACTAGCACAAATAATAATGATTTTATATGCACTCCTATTGCTCCACCTGCTACTACAGCAGAATTTTATGAAATTAAACCTGCTTTACTAAATCTTGTTATGAGAGAGCAATTTTCTGGTGTTAGTACTGATGATGCTGCTGCCCATCTTAATAATTTTGTTGAACTTTGTGAAATGCAAAAGTATAAGGATATAGATGGGGATATTATAAAACTGAAATTGTTTCCTTTCTCCTTAAGAGGAAGAGCTAAAGATTGGTTGCTATCTTTGCCTAAAAATAGTATTGATTCATGGACTAAATGTAAAGATGCTTTTATTGGAAAATATTATCCTCCTGCTAAAATTATATCTTTGAGAAGTAGCATTATGAATTTTAAGCAATTGGATAATGAACATGTTGCCCAAGCATGGGAGAGAATGAAATCTTTGGTAAAGAATTGCCCTACCCATGGACTAACTACTGATACGTCCAAAACGTATCTACTTTCCCGAACACTTTTGCTATTGTTTTGCCTCTAATTTGTGTATTTTGGATACAACTAACACGGACTAACGCTGTTTTTAGCAGAATTGCACTGGTGTCTTGTTTTTGTGCAGAAACTCAACTTTCAGGAAAATCCCCGGAAATAATCGCAATGGGCCTATTTTCACAGAGAACTTACGAGGCCAAAAGGGCGAGCCAGGGGGGCCCACGGCCCCCACACCATAGGCCGGCGCGGCCTGGAGGGGGGCGCCGCCCTATGGTGAGGGCGCCTCGGCGGCCCCCCGACGCTCCCCTTTCGACTACTTAACCCTTTCGACCTAAAAACGCCGGGGGTTCGACCATATTTCCGGAAGACGTCCGAACTCCGCCGCCATCGCAAACTCCATCTCGGGACCGAAACTCCGTTCTCGGCACTCCGCCGGACGGGGAATTGAGGGATCATGGCTGCCATCACCACCGACGCCTCTCCATCGACCAGCCATGTTTCCCCATCCATGTGTGAGTAATTCCCCCGCTGTAGGCTGAAGGGGATGGTAGGGATTGGATGAGATTGATCATGTAATAGTCATAAGATTGTTAGGGCATAGTGCCTAGTATCCGTAGATGGTACTTTTATGATATTGTTGCAACTTGTTATGCTTAATGCTTGTCACTAGGGCCCGAGTGCCATGATTTCAGATCTGAACATGTTATTGATTCATGAAGATATTCATTGTTTTATGATCTTACCTGCAAGTTGTATACACATATTGCTGTCCGGAACCCGAGGCCCCAAAGTGACAGAAATTGGGACAACCGGAGGGGAGGCGGTGATGTGAGGATCACATGTGTTCACGGAGTGTTAATGCTTTGCTCCGGTAATCTATTAAAAGGAGTACCTTAATTTCCAGTAGTTTCCCTAGAGGCCCGGCTGCCACCGGCTGGTAGGACAAAAGATGTTGTGCAAGGTTCTCATTGCGAGCACGTACGACTATATACGGAACACATGCATATGGATTGATTAGTACTTGGATACCGTTTTATTATTATCTGCAAATGCCCTGCCTTGATTGTTACATGAATTCTCTCATCCATGCAACGCCCGTTCATCCATCCCCGTGCCTACGTATTTTAATCCCGCTGTTTACTAAAATCATTACTGCTGTCTTTGTTACATGCTGTTTTCACTACTCCTACTGCTATAAAACTTGCTACTGATAAACAATTGCGAGCAAGTCTGTTTCTGGTGCAGCTGAATTGACAACTCCGTTGTTAAGGCTTACAAATATTCTTTGGCTCCCCTTGTGTCGAATCAATAAATTGGGTTTTACTTCCCGCGAAGACTGTTGTGATCCCCTATACTTGTGGGTCATCAAGACTATTTTCCGGCGCCGTTGCCGGGTAGCATAGCTTTATTTGCAAGTTCACCTGAAATGATATTGTTCGCTGCAAATCCTCCATCATGGGTAAAACTTGCGATGCTAAAATCGCCATATTACCATCCACTACAAGAAAAGGTACAACTCTGAGTACCTCTGCTGCTCTTGATTCACCATCTGTGATAAGTCAACTTGTTTCACCACCACAAGCTTCACGTGTTGGTATTTCTGCTGAATCTGAAAATTCCTCTGATAATTTTGATGATGCTTCTACTGTGCTTGATAATACTGGTTCATTAGGTCCTTTTCTAGATGCTACAATTGCTAGGTCTAGACAAATTGAAAATACTGAAACTCCTAATGAAAATACTGTTACACCTGTTAATTCACCTGAGTCGATGATCTTGATGAAGATTATGTGGAACTTGATGATGATTTTATTGATAAATGCAATGCTACTACTAGTACAAGTAACCTTAAAAAGCTTATTGCACAACATGCTGTTAGATATAAATGTCTCCTGATCCTAAATTTGCCACATCTCCTATAAACATTAAGGATAAGGATTATGATTTTTCTCTTGATTTATCTCATATATCTATTGTTGAGAAAACACCTTTTTGTGGTACTGAAAAAGAGAGTGCTGTAGAGCACATGAATGAGCTTTCTACTTTAAGTAGCTTGTTTTCTGATGATGTTAAGATGCGTACTTATTTTGTTGCTAAATTTTTTCCTTTCTCATTAAAGGATGATGCTAAGATTTGGTATAATAGTTTGCCTCCTGATTCTATTGATAGTCCAAGTTGTTTGCTTGATGTTTTCTTTCAAAATATTTTCCTACTAGTGCTCAACATATTGCTCTGCAGAGAATTTATAGTTTTGATCAAGAAGATGGAGAGAAATTGCCTGAAGCTTGGGCAAGGTTTTGCTCTCTTATTAGAGCTCGGCCTGGACATGAATTGGAAAAGCATGATTTACTTGATATATTTTATAGTGGACTAACCATTGAGTCTAGGGCATACCTGGATAGTTGTGCTGATTGTGTTTTCAGGAAAAGAACTCCAGACGAAGCTGAAGAATTATTGGCTAGAATAAGCCAAAATCATGATGATTGGACTACACCTGAACCAACCCCAACACCAATATTGAAGAAGAGGGGTATGATTGAATTAAATGATGAAGATATGAGGGAAGCCAAGAAATCTCTTATGGAGAAAGGTATTAAATCTGAAGATGTGAAGAATTTACCTCCTATAGAAGATCTATGTAAGATAATTCCCCCTTCATCCACGATTGAGGTACATTCCCTTCAACGCTTTGATAGAGGAGATATCCCTTACTCAAAACCTCCTGATCAATGTTTAGATGAATTTGATAATTATGTTGTTAAGCAAAATAACTTTAATATGAGAGTAGAGAATCATCTAATGGAAAATTCTCAAGCTATTAGTAAATTGCATGATATTGTGGAGAGAACCTCCAATGATGTTAAGATGCTTGTTAAACATTTTCATATGATTCAAACTCAAATTGATCAACTTACTAAAGTGCAAAGTGATTTGTTAGAAAATACTCATAAAGAAAAGCATGCTTATGAAGTAACAACTAGAGGTGGTGTTTCTACCCAGGATCCTCTATATCCTGAAGGGCATCCCAAAAGAGTTGAACAAGATTCTCAACGAATTAAAGAAACTAGTGATCCTTCTAAGAAAAAGAAGAAGAAACATAAAACTGTTGTAGAATCCTCTGAACCTATTAATGATCCTAATAGTATTTCTATTTCTGATGCTGAAACTAAAAGTGGTAATGAACATGATAAAGATAATGATAAGAATGATACTCCTGATAAAGAAGAAATTGAAAAAGAACCTGAAAAGCATGCTAAAAATAAAAAGTACACTAAAGAAGATTTTATTGCTAAGAAACATGGTAATGAAAGAGAACCTTGGGTTCAAAAGCAAATGCCTTTTCCTGCTAAGAAACTAAAATCAAAGGAAGAGGAACACTATAATAAATTTTGTGATTGGATGAAACCTTTATTTTTGCAAATCCCTTTGACTGATGCTATTAAATTGCCTCCTTATTCAAAGTACATGAAAGATATTGTCTCTAACAAAAGGAAAATTCCTAATGAGGAGATTTCCACTATGCTCGCTAATTACTCTTTCAATGGCAAGGTTCCAAAGAAGCTGGGAGACCCAGGTATACCAACTATCCCTTGTTCCATCAAGAATAATTATGTTAGAACTGCTCTATGTGATTTGGGAGCAGGAGTTAGTGTGATGCCTTTTTCTTTACAAGAGACTTGATTTAGATAAGTTGATACCAACTGATATATCTTTGCAAATGGCTGATAAATCTACTGTTCCTGTTGGTGTATGTGAAGATGTTCCTGTTCAAGTTACTCAAAATTGCTTAATATTAACTGATTTTGTTGTGTTGGAAATGCCTGAAGATGATAATATGTCTATTATTCTTGGAAGACCCTTTCTTAATACTGCAGGGGCTGTTATTGATTGCAATAAAGGAAAAGTTACTTTCAATGTTGATGACAAGGAACATACTGTCTATTTTCCCAAGAGGATTGATAAAGTATATGGAGTTAATACAATTTTTAATTTGAGAACTATCAAGGTGGGAACTATTGATTGTCCAATATATGAGCCTAAAGAAGAATATCAAACTCTTGTGATTGGATCCATATCAATTCAATATAAGGTAACATGATTGATTTGAGGTTTATTTCTTCTTATGTCATGTAAAATTTATTTGGTAGCAAGGCTTGATCAACCTTGTTAACAAGTATATTTTAAATGCATAGAAGAGCTAAACGACATTTCTTTCTTCCTCCACTTGTTTTACTTGCTGTAGCACAATTTGTTTTGCAAGGTTCTTTAATTGTTTAGAGATTTCAAAATCTTTTTCTGCCCTGTAATAATAATTTTAACACCCAGAAATGTGCATTTTTCAAAGTTTTCAAAAATTTACAAAAATTATACCGTTGGTCTTATTTTTCGAAGAGCTACCTGGGAGCACCTGGGGCTGACCAGTGGGGCACCCCAGGGCTGCCCCCATGTGCCGGCGCGGCCAAGGAGGGGGGCACGCCACCCTGTGGTGTGGGCCCCTCCTTGCCCCACTAACTCATCTCTTCCTCCCATTCTACTCTCTCTCCCGAAAAAACTCGTACCAACTTTCTCTCACTCGCGTTTTTGCTCAAGAGCTCAGGATTTTTCGATCTCCTTGCTCAGCCCAGATTTCTGTCTGAAATTTGGCACATTTGCTCTCCGGTATGTGACTCCTTCGATTATCCAATAGAATTTTGTTTGGTTGAGTATATCTTGAGAAATTTGCTGCTGTAGGTGACATGTTAAGTGAGCTTGCATGCTTGATTCAAGTTGTAGAAATGAGTTTTGATGCATGTTTAGTACTCTAGCAAGTTCCTATAGTAGTTTCCCTCAATTATATGTCTTGAAATCAAATTTTATAATGATTGTTGAAAAATTTCAGAAAATGGAGTGGAATAGGCACCAACTGAACCAACAAGAATTGGAGGTGCAAGAAGTTATGAGAGTTCACCGCGAAGAGGGAGTATACCCCTCTTACTACCCATGCGTTGATTTTATGAGGAATGCAGGAATCTTGCGAGATGTTCAAAATCTGATTTCCAATGCAGGGTTGGAAGGTTTTGTGGTTGGTGAACCTTACCAATATGCAAAACTAACCATGTCAGTGGTGCAGGATTTTGAATTCAATTGGTCCCAAACTAACCCCATGGTTCGATACAAAATTTATAATAAAACTGTCAACTTGCCCTTTGATGATTTTTGTGCAGCAATTAGAGTGCCACAATGGGGATCATGCGAGAAGGTTAGGGGACTGCCGCAGGAGCTCTTGAGTCTATACAAGATGATTTGTCAAGGGAGAAGCTTCTCAGATGATGGTGGTAAAATCAGTAGTATTCAACTCCCAGCTATTCGCTACTTTGCTTATTTCATTACCAAGTGCGTTCTTGCTAGAAAGAATGCAAATAAGTTATCTATCCAGGATTTGGCTTTCCTAGCTGCTGCATTGCAAAGTGATAGGACTTATAATTTGGGTGCTTTGATAGCCTATAGACTTGCTACTAACCGTGAGAAGGGAGGAATTTGTGGAGGTCTCATCGCCTCTCGTTTATTAGCTATGCATGGTGTAGAACCTCACCATCTTGATATTCAGCTCTCCATAGAGAAACTTGACATTGTTTCCATGATTAAACATGACTTTGTTTCTGATTTGTCTAATTTGAGTAACCTGTCTTATAAGATAACATTCTATAAGAAAAATTGGAGAACAACTAAGAAAACTGAAAAGCTAGTAGGACTGCCTGCACCTGCTTTGTTTAACCTTGATTCCAGGAAAAATTGGTCGGTCACGGAAAATGAACTAAATGCATACATAGAAGGGGAAGGCCATCATGCAGGGGACGACACGGAGGAGGCCGAGGAACACCTCGACTCGTCATCCGATGCAGCGAGCTCTTCACATCAACATTATGGTCATGTGGAGCCTTCACCCTTTTCTTCTGCACAGGGATCCTATTATGACCACGCCATGTATGATCCACCGTCGTGGAACCCCGACCCTCGCTGGGGTTGATCTCTGATACGTCTCCGACGTATCGATAATTTCTTATGTTCCATGCTACATTATTGATGATATCTACATGTTTTATACACATTATATGTCGTATTTATGCATTTTCTGGAACTAACCTATTAACAAGATGCCGAAGAGCCAGTTGTTTTTGCTGTTTTTGGTTTCAGAAATCCTAGTAACGAAATATTCTCGGAATTGGACGAAATCAACGCTCAGGGTCCTATTTTTGCACGAAGCTTCCAGAACCGAAGGGGAAAGGAGTGGGGCCACGAGGCGCCGCCACACTAGGCGGCGCGGCCCACCCTTGGCCGCGGGCCTGGCGTGTGGGCCCTCGTGTGGCCCCCGTGTTGCCCTTCCGCCTACTTAAAGCCTCAGTCGCGAAACCCCCGGTACCGAGAGCCACGATACGAAAACCTTACGAGACGCCGCCGAATCCCATCTCGGGGATTCAGGAGATCGCCTCCGACCCTGCCGGAGAGGGGAATCATCTCCCGGAGGACTCTTCATCGCCATGATCGCCTCCGGAGTGATGAGTGAGTAGTTCACCCCTGGACTATGGGTCCATAGCGGTAGCTAGATGGTCGTCTTCTCCTTATGTGCTTCATTGTTGGATCTTGTGAGCTGCCTAACATGATCAAGATCATCTATCTGTAATACTATATGTTGTGTTTGTCGGGATCCGATGGATAGAGAATACTATGTTATGGTGATTAATCTATTACCTATGTGTTGTTTATGATCTTGCATGCTCTCCGTTATTAGTAGAGCTCTGGCCAAGTTTTTGCTCTTAACTCCAAGAGGGAGTATTTATGCTCGATAGTGGGTTCATGCCTCCATTGATACCTGGGACAGTGACAGAAAGTTCTAAGGTTGTGGATGTGCTGTTGCCACTAGGGATAAAACATTGATGCTATGTCTAAGGATGTAGTTGTTGATTACATTACGCACCATACTTAATGCAATTGTCTGTTGCTTGCAACTTAATACTGGAAGGGGTTCGGATGATAACCTGAAGGTGGACATTTTAGGCATAGATGCATGTTGGATGGCGGTCTATGTACTTTGTCGTAATGCCCTGATTAAATCTCACTATATTTATCATATCATGTATATGCATTGTTATGCCCTTTTCTATTTGTCAATTGCCCATTGTAATTTGTTCACCCAACATGCTTTTATCTTATGGGAGAGACACCTCTAGTGAACTGTGGACCCCGGTCCTATTCTTTACATCGCATACAATCTACTGCAATACTTATTTTACTGTTTTCTTGCAAACAATCATCTTCCACACAATACGGTTAATCCTTTGTTACAGCAAGCCGGTGAGATTGACACCTGTTTCGTTGGGGCAAAGTACTTTGGTTGTGTTGTGCAGGTTTTGGCGCCGGAATCCTGGTGTTGCGCCGCATCACATTTCGCCACCATCAACCTTCAACGTGCTTCTTGGCTCCTCCTGGTTCGATTAAACCTTGGTTTTTTCTGAGGGAAAACTTGCCACGTGCGCATCATACCTTCCTCTTGGGGTTCCCAACGGACGTGTACATCTACGCGCATCAAGCCGTTTTCTGGCGCCGTTGCGGGGGAGATCAAGACACGCTGCAAGGGGAGTCTCCACTTCCCAATCTCTTTACTTTGTTTTTGTCTTGCTTTATTTTATTTACTACTTTGTTTGCTGCACCTAAACAAAACACAAAAAAATTAGTTGCTAGTTTTACTTTATTTATGTCTTGCTCTCTATATCAAAAACACAAAAAATTAGTTACTTGCATTTACTTTATCTAGTTTGCTTTATTTACTGTTGCTAAAATGAATACCCCTAAAAATACTAAGTTGTGTGACTTCACAACTACAAATAATAATGATTTCCTATGCACACCTATTGCTCCACCTGCTACTACAGCAGAATTCTTTGAAATTAAACCTGCTTTACTGAACCTTGTTATGAGAGATCAATTTTCTGGTGTTAGTTCTGATGATGCTGCTGCCCATCTTAATAATTTTGTTGAACTTTGTGAAATGCAAAAATATAAGGATGTAGATGGTGATATTATTAAATTGAAATTGTTTCCTTTCTCATTAAGAGGAAGAGCTAAAGATTGGTTGCTATCTTTGCCTAAGAATAGTATTGATTCATGGACTAAATGTAAGGATGCTTTTATTGGTAGATATTATCCTCCTCTAAAATTATATCTTTGAGAAGTAGCATAATGAATTTTAAGCAATTAGATACTGAACATGTTGCTCAAGCATGGGAGAGAATGAAAACTTTGGTAAAGAATTGCCCAACCCATGGACTGACTACTTGGATGATCATCCAAACCTTCTATGCAGGACTAAATTTTTCTTCGCGGAATTTATTGGATTCAGCTGCTGGAGGTACCTTTATGTCCATCACTTTGGGGGCGGCTACAAAGCTTCTTGATGATATGATGATAAATTACTCTGAATGGCACACGAAAAGAGCTCCACAAGGTAAGAAGGTAAATTCTGTTGAAGAAACCTCTTCCTTGAGTGATAAGATTGATGTGATTATGTCTATGCTTGTGAATGGTAGATCTAATGTTGATCCTAATAATGTTCCTTTAGCTTCATTGGTTGCTCAAGAAGAAAATGTTGATGTGAATTTCATTAAAAACAATAATTTCAACAACAATGCTTATAGGAACAAGTCTGGTAATAACTATAGGCCATATCCTTCTGCTAATGGTAATGGTTATGGTAATTCTTATGGGAATTCTTACAATAATAATAGGAGTGTACCCCTGGTCTTGAAGCCATGCTTAAAGAATTTATTAGTACACAAACTGCTTTTAACAAATCTGTTGAGGAAAAGCTTAATAAAATTGATATTATTACTTCTAGAGTTGATAGACTTGCCTCCGATGTTGATCTATTAAAATTGAAAGTTATGCCTAATAATGATATTGATAATAAGATTACTACTACAGCAAATGCCATCCAAGTTAGAATTAATGAGAATATAAGATTAATGGCTGAATTGCGTGCTAGGTGGGATAGAGAAGAAAATGAGAATATATGTGGGGCTGTAGGTAGGCTACCTATTTGCACCAATAATAAGCTCTAGCGCTAATCATAGACAACCAATGATACTCACACAAGGCGATAATTGTGGCAATGCAACTGTATGGATGAAAAGTTGCAATGCACTCGAGAGACACTAGCAAAGCTCAACGAAACAGGCACAAGATTGCTCAACTACAGGTGCAAAAAAGTAAACTAGGCCTTCACTTGAATCTTACTAGCACTTCACTTTTTCTTTTTGGATTTTCTTTTTATCACACGCAGCTATGTAGCTCTTTTTTGCTTCTTTTCTATTTTGTCTTTTTTTTTATTTTATGACTCAACTCTTTGTAACACGGCCAACAGAAATTGCAAAGCACCAAAACCCTAACGAGCAGCCTGTCGAGCGGTAAAACTAGTCTCTTTTGGGAAAGTTCCTAGTCACTTATATCGATAGGCTGTGTCTATGGTTGGGAACACGCAAACTGTATGCTATGTGGACTCGGAGTAACAAAAACTGAAACTAGATGATAGCGGAGACTCAAACCCTAACAATACTAGATGGAAGAAAAAGATACGCAAAAACAACTACGAAAAGCAACTAAAACTCGAAATTAGTGCAATCTAAGGCTATGGCAAACCCTAACCTTAATATTTTTGGCTTTTTCTGATAGGAAAACACTCACAACTCAACTATGGGGTGGATTGTGGCTGGCTTACCGAGGAAACACTGAAATCTGATACCAAGATGATAAGGGGTGGCTCGATCTTCTCAGTAAGCACGGTGGTGATGATGATCACGCGATGAACACAACGGAGGTAACTTGATGATGAAGTGGATGATAACTTGTATGACGCAACGAGATCTCTCGATTGGTCCCTGTCGCCAATGCAACAGCTCTCAACTCTGCAAGATATTCGCAACTCCACATACTTGCGCACGTAGCCGCCGACCACGAAGCGATAAGTTGCAACCGTCTAATTCCCAATGGAACAGCATATCACGCAAGATTTTCAGGGTATACACCAAATCAATGCAATATGGTGTAGAAATTTGATAGAGTTGCAAAACAATCAACTATGACCTAGGGTTTATCTTAAACGTGGTCTCAACCTAATTTGGGGGCGTCCTGGGCACTTATATAGGGGTTCAGGACGACCAGGGGTCAAAAAGTTACATAGAAAACCGACCCAGATTGGATTTGGTCGAGACAGACTCGGAGTCGGCCGGTCATACGGCCGGTCAACCGGGCCTGGGACCGGGCTGGTCCGGTTGGAACCGAGCCTGGCACGGGGTGGTAACCGGGCTAAGGTTCCGGACATACTGGATAGTGCCCGGTTGGCACCAGCTGGGGATCCGGTCGGCGCCGGGCTCGGCCGGTCTGGCGCCCGGTTGGACCGGGCCTAGGACCGGGCGCGGCAGCTGGTCAAACTGGGCCTGGCGCTGGCCTGGACTTCGTCTGCTTCCCTCGCGCATGCCTCCTTCTCCTCCCTCGCGCGTCCATGGGATGTCTTCATGTCCAGATTCATGGCCAACTCCATGTCCAACTTCACATCCAGCTTCTTGTCCAGCTGCTCCTTTCCTCCTCGTGCAATGCTTGCTCCCTCTTCATACCTGATCATACATAAGTAATAGGACTTAGGCAGTATAAAGTTCTCATCGATCAAAGTATCACTTAGGAACAAGTTCACATGTTGTTTGAGTAGCTTCGCATGAGCTCGTGTCATTGGTCCAATCCTGACTTCATTGGGCTTGAGCTTCACAGCATCATCGTCTTCATCTTGCAATGACAGAGGTAGTAGTGTAGTAGGGATGTCCTCATCATTGGATCAGCAGGTGCTCCTCGTCTTGGGCGGCGGCTGCCGTTTCTTCTTCAAGAAGCTCGGCGAACATCTGCTCCTCCTCGTCGGAGTCCATGTCCGGCCAGGCAATTGGACGAACACCTGCCGGGTGTGTCGATGAGGAGCGACGCGAGGGAGCTGCCCGACGGCGGAAAATAGGCAGAGGGCACGACGGGCGGCGGAATATAGGCTGCTAGGTGGAGGAACAACGGAGTTGAGGCAACCGGCCGGCGGATTGGTGAGGGGTGGTGCCGGCGGCGACAGAGCAACGGGAGGGGATGGGTATTTGAAAGTGGTTATAGATATCCAAAGCATCAATGATGACCATAAGTCTTTTTTTTTTCTTTTTTATATTTCCCACTTAGATTTTTTGCCCATTCCCTTAAAAAACGCTGCAAATATCTAATCTTATTTTGCCAAATTTGAATAGGAGTTTTCCCAACGGGAGCTGCAGCCTATTCAGCTGCAATTAAATCATAGAAACCCTCCTGTTCCAGCCAAGATAATTCAAATGAGAAGAAACGCGTCTTATTTCCAATATGCGCAGGCCGGTGTCAATCAACAATGGTGTATGATCTGATCCAGAGCGAGTCAAAAGCCCGGACGGAGACTAAAGAAAATTTATGTTCCCATTCTACACTAGCAAGTACTCTATCTAACTTTTCATAGGTAGGATTTAATCTTCTGCTAGCCCATGTATATTATCTCCCAGACAACATAATCTCACGTAAGTTCAAATTTTCGATGATTGCATTGAAGATAAAAGGTCATCGTGGATTAAAGTTATCAGTACTTTTATCCTCTGGTCTCCTTAAAATATTAGAATCTCCTGCCAAAAGCATTGGTAAAGTTTCAGAATCACACATCCTAACCAATTCAGCTAGAAACTCATGTTTATGTTTATCTTGTGCCGCCCCATACACCAGCACAAGCAACCATTCAAACCCATCAGATTTAGACTTGACAGATAGCTTAACACAGAAATCTCCAGTGTCCACTCTATTCACTTTCAAAGTCGTAGTATTAATTCCTACAAGGATACCCCCTGGCCTACCATGTGGCGATAAACAAAACCACGCAAAATTCCTACCCATGGAGAGTTCTCAGGAACAGTATTGCAAAATTAGAGCATCTCTAGCAGAGCCCGTAAACTGGGCAAATTCGAATAATAATTGCCGATTTACGAGTTCAGTTCAGAAAATGGCGCAGATCAGTCACCGTAAACGAGTCAAAATCGAAAAAAAAATTTAGGCCGATACCGAAAACTATACCTGGCCATGGGCAGCCCGGCCCGGCCCGGCCCGAAATTCCCGGGCCAAGCCCGACCCGACCATGCCTGTGGGCCGGGCCTGGGCCAGATTTTTTGGCCCGATGGTCAGCATGGGCCGGGCCTGGGCCATCATTTTGCGCGATTTAAGGAAGCGGCCCGGCCCGAGGCCCGACGGGCTTTCCTTCGATGGGCCGGGCTTGGGCCAAGATTTCCGGCCCGACGGTCGGGCCGGGCCGGGCCTGGGCCGAGATTTTCCGCGTCGGGCCTTGGTCGGCCCGGCCCGAGAAATGCTCAGGTATACCGAAAACCCAATCCGATCTGTATTTGTAGGGGCTGAAAGGGCGAACTGAACACGAAACTCTATTTGTGGTGCCCTAAAATTTCAGATGAGACCAACTGCTTCCGCTAGTACAGTCGCCAGAATCTAGCCAAATTCGTGGCCGGCGTGGGGCGGCGCGAGCTTGTGGGCGGCGAGCTCGCAGCGGCGTGGGGCGGCGCGAGCTCGTGGTGGCGTGGGGCGGCACGGGACGGGGCCGGGCGAGCTCGTGGCGGGACAGGGCCGACGCGCGGTGGGGCGGGGCGAGGCCGGCGTGTGGCGGGGCTGGTGGGTCGGGCGGTTGGTGGGTGGCCGGGAGCTCAGGGAAGAAGAAGGGAAAAAGGAAAAAGAGGAGAAGAAAAAGAAAAAAACTGGCAAATGGCCTTTAGCTGTTTTACGGTTTTGGATTATGGGCTGTCTTTTGCGCCAGCAATTTTCCGATCCGTAAACACGAGTTCGGTAAACTGAACTCTAGGTTTTCAGTTCGCGTTTTTACGGGCTCTGCTAGAGATGTTCTTAGAGCGCCCTAAGTTCTGCCGGAGCAAACCGATAAGCTTAGTTTATACACAATGCATCTACCACAATGCAGAGTGTTAAAGGACTTAAGAATGGCATAAGAGAACTGCCACGTCTAACCTGTCGGAGCTCCAGGTTGCTAAACTTAAGATCTACTTCAGAGCTGAGAGAAATTAACATTGAAAACACGAATAAAACAGAGTCGCACACACGATATATATATAATCCATTATTACAGAATTCAATTATTAATAAATTTAGCGGTCAGCCTGAACACAGTTCAAAGTCCAAGTACCACTGGATAATAGTGTCATCGCATCATCAAGTCATAAAAGAAAGGAATGGATGCATGGCGCAGCACGGACAATGTCAGGTAGCTCGCTTGCCCTTGGCGCCATTGGCAGTGGAGCGGGAGGCCCGCAGGAGATGCTTCTTGCCGGCGTAGTGCTGCTTCACGTTGAGCTTGGTCAGGAGGGGCACGTCGCACACGTCGCAGCGCACGTCCATCTCTCCGGCGGCGTAGCCCACCTTGTTCTGGTGCTTCCTCCCCTTCTCGTGCTGCTTGAGGTGGAACGCCGTCATGCAACGCACGTCGCAGACGTCGCAGGCAACGGTGGGCTTCTTGAACGCGGATGCCGGCTTGGCCGCGGCCCTCGGGTGGAACCGGGGCTTGCTGCTGGTGTTCACCGGCGGCAGTGTCCCGGCCGGGGCGCGGTGAGCGGTTGGTGCTGCCGGTGCGGGGAAGTTCTGCCGGGGCCTCTGCAACGGTGGCTGCGCTTGCGCCGGCGCCGGCTGGTACTGTATCTGCGGTGGCGGTGGTCGGGCTTGCGGCGGCGGCGGCGCCGGTAGGTACAGCATCTGCGACGGAGGCGCCTGGTACTGATTCTGCGGTGGCTGCTCCTGCGCCGGTCGGTATTGCTTTTGCGGTGGCTGCGGCTGGTATTGCCTCTGCGGTGGCTGCGACTGCACCGGCGCCGCCTCGAACTGCCTCTGCTGTGGCGCCGCCCCGTATTGCCTCTGCGGTGGCTGCAACTGCGCCGCCTGGTACGGCCTCTGTGGTGGTTGTGCCTGGTACGGCCTCTGTGGTGGCTGCGCCTGGTACCTCTTCTGTGGCGGCTGGCGAACGCCGGAGAAACCTGGAGGCGGTCCGATTGCCAGCCTCTTGTTCAGTTGGGAATGTGCAGGTGGAGGTGGACGCGGGGTCTGTACCTGAGGAAGGAAAGAAATTAGTAGCTGAATCGAACATTTGACACAAATCATGGCAGACCAAATTGCAGGACCATCTTAGGAATTAGGTTGGTTTCGGAAGAGCTGTAGAAGAAATTGCAGACAAGTAATTATGCTCATGCAATTTTTATCTGAACTGCTTAAAAGAGACCTGAGAGAGTACATATTGCAGTATGTATGCTTGATTGAGCATATGAAAAACATAAGATTTTTTCCAAGAGGTTGGCATGTATGGAAAAAGCGGTTTATGGAATCTAGTTCATGAATAAAAGACACCCTACAATCTAATGCCATAATTTTATTCTCAGTGTAATTTATTATGGTTTATGATGATGAATAAGTAGGCCACAATTCATACCTCCATAACTCGACAAAAGCCACAACCGAAACAAAGCCTCGAATGGGAATTTTTCACTATAATCTTATGCCATAATTTTCATTCTCCTTACAAATTATTATGGTTTATAAGTAGGCCAGAGATGAAACCTCCAATAAGGCAATAACTCAGACAAAAGCCGCTACTGTCTACTGAAACAAAGCCTAGAATGGAAGATTTTCACAGATACAGAACATCTCAACATTCTTACTGTTGTGTCTTAATTATTGCCGTGGAAGGATACAGCTAGTACCAGCTGACATTGTGGTGTTAAGCAAGTCCATATACCAGATCCCATGAACAAACATTCCAAAGAAAGAAATGATCTGTACTCACCGGTGGCGGGTGAGCTGGGTTCCTGAAGATGGACATGTAATCGTGCTGGTCGCGGTGCACCTGGCCTGACGGACCAACGTTGGCATCTCCCTCGTCTTCCAACTTGATGACCTCATGGGTCGGCATTGCAGGATCGAGGTATTTCATGGACTCAAAATGGTTGTCAAGTATTTTCTGATTTTGATGGATAATGTGGATCTGAAGTTAGTAGCCAGAGAGGGTGGGTATAAAAGCATGTTGTTAGTGGGAGCTAGAACATTGAAGAACAGAACGAAAAGATATTTCAAGCGTGGTTCACCACCTTACACTCACACGTTATATGTTGCGTCAATAGATACTTTTACTCTTTCTCTCCCACATCCGACATAATATCGATCATTTATATTTATTTTTAGGAGAACAAAATATCGTTTTCTAATGACAAGCAAAATGAAGGTTTTGGCTCATAGATCCAAATGCACCTATTATTAAGAATGCATTTTAAAATGTTAGAAAGTTCTGAATTTTTTCCTAGATATGTATATCCAGACATGCTAGGACCACTAACAAAATCTTGTGGGAAAAAAACATTTTTTGTGGGCAGTGTAAAAAAGACCAAAAAGTTCTTGTGAGAAGATATTTTGAAGCACCGAAAATTATCTTGTTTACACAAATCGCAAAAAAGTTATTTTTCGCGAGACTTGGTGTGCTTACATAGAAGTCTGAACGTACACCTAATTTTTTTAAATTTTAAAATATGATTTTTGGGCTATAGAGAAAATTTCTAACAAAGAAAGACGTAGAGAAAGTTTTATAAATGGTTCTGACAATTAAGGATGGCAATGTGTAAGGTATGGACAAGGTAGAGCAATACCATACGAGTGCACTTTTGTAGGACGGGCTACACGTAGCTCATTTTTTTTTATAAAGTTTCGAAAATGGCATTCTAAGTTTCAAAAAAATCTGAAAAAAAAAATCTAGATGTAAGCAATGTTGAATTCTACCATTGTGTAAAATCTGAACCCAAGATACCATATATTCGAGGCAGCACAAAAATAACAAAATCTGGCAGATTTTGAAATTGCGATAGTTTGTACTATTCACTATTATAGATATTAGAATTTGTCATTTTTGCATACCCTCGAACATAAAGTATTTCGAGTTGCAAATTTTCACGTTGGTAGAGCACAAGATTGTCTACATCTAAATTTATTTTCAGATTTTTTTGAAACTTTGAAATATTTTATTTGAAATTTTCAAAAAGGAGCTACATGTCGAGCTACGGTTTGTTGTTTCCCAATACCATACCCATAACAGTATATTTAATCGGTAGAAAGTTCTACCCATACCCTACCCATGAGTATGAACCTCTACCCGCACCTATACCCGACGGATACCTATATCCATTGGATACCCAACAGGTTGATCAAAATAGTACATAGGTTATTCATAATTTTACCAAAATAGTACAATTCATAAGAATTCGGCGGGTAAGGATATCCATTTTCGAAGTGGTGCTCCGGATACGGCATAGGATATGGTATAGCTAATAGCATGCGGATATGGATTATCCAAATTTTAATTAGGATAATCCGAAGGTTGTAAATCAAATAATCTGATTTTGAGTCAAGAGTCAAGGGCAATCTCACAACATTAGTAGCTATTGAGTTACCGAATTCATTTTACGAGAATGTTTAGCTCTAAATTCTATCAATGCTTGAGTTTTAACGTAAATTGTGTCTCTTTTTTCTTAACTACATAAGATTAAAAGTTCAAATCCTCTCAAGATTTGTAAAAATTATATCTACCAACCGATGAGAAAATACATTCGAATATTTTTGTTTTCGGTCCGAGTCCTTTTCGATTCAAATCCGCATTTTCGATATATCCGTATTCGAATCCGAAACCGGTCAATATCTGCTCAGATCCGAATCCGAAAAAATATATGGTAAAGGATATGGTACGCGAGAAATCCGATCCGATCCATTTACACCCCTATGTAAAATTGCCATCCTCGCCGACAATCTATAGATACGAAACAGAAGAGAAAAAAAATTGGCTGAGCTTAAGTGGGCCGACATATCGAATTTCTGCTGTTTCGTTAGGCCTATCAATCGGGCCGCACTGGCATCGCACGCGTCTGTAGTTTCCAGAACTTTCTACGGTGTTCAAGTCAGTCCCGATCGAATCCCACGCCGTCGCATTCGACGCACAAACCAGACCAGGGCAGTCTGCTCGCTACCCGTTCTAGGTTCCAAGCCCCCCAAATCTTCTCGCGGATCACCGAGTGATTTGCCGGCGCGGCGGCGATGTCGTACCTGCTGCCGCACCTTCACTCCGGGTGGGCGGTGGACCAGGCCATCCTCGCCGAGGAGGAGCGGCTCGTCATCATCCGCTTCGGCCACGACTGGGACGAGACCTGCATGCAGGTATCGGCGATAGATCCCCAAACCGGTTTTCAGTAATCATTTGTGATCTGCAGTTACATGTGAATTGTGTGGCATCTATGGGGGTATCAGGGTGTGTGGATGCTGGATTTGTGGCACGACTAATGGATTCGTGAAATTAGGGATTGCATTCTATAGAAAAATTGGGGAACGATTTGGTGTAGACAGTAGTAGATTTAACTGGGGCTCGGGGATCATCTGAGAAGTGAGAACTTGTGGCAATTCTGCTGATTAGCTTCTGTAAGGATTGGTTACGATGCAAATATAGGTGAGTTGATGTTTAGGTCTCACCGGTGCAACCCTGCTCCCTAGCAGATCAGCAGTACTACCGTTTATGGAGACATACCTTGCAACCTACGTTGATCCATTACGCTACAAATGCCATCCACGATCGAAATTCTGGCCTATAGAGACTATGCTGCACTGATATCGTTATTGTCGATGTATTTGACTGAATGTGCCTTCAGCATTTCCGTTGTCACGGCCTCGAGACCATAGTCTTAGTTTGAGTTAGGACAGTCGTGGATGGAATTAGGGTGCTCCTTTTTCTTGAACTAAAGCTTTTAACTGATAGAAAGGGCTACAAAGCTCCTTACATACTGTATTTTTTTTTCCTGCAACGGCTTGATAAAATTGAATTAACATTATGCCCTGTCCTGCACCTTACAACACAACTATAAGGAAGTTGACCAGTTGGCTGTTTCACCTTTTTGATCCATGAGAAACTTCTTTTGATGTTCTGTGCAAATGCATATCAAAATCCGGTCGTGGAGTGTGGGCTGCACTGGCAGCGCTCATGTCTGTAGTTTCCTGAACTTTCTATGGTGTTCGAGGCAGTTCCGATCGAATCTTGCCGTCGCACATTTGTTTGGGGATGTTGGATTTCTGCCAGGGGCCGTAGGTTCAGAAATTGGGGAACGATTGAGGTGTAGGGTTTAGGGTTAGGGGTGCTTATTGTACATACAAGAAGTGTGGCAATTCTGCTGATTTGCCATAGCCTCAAAAGGTTAGTCTTAGTTTAGAATTAGAGAAGACGTTGATGTCATTTAGGGTGCACCTTTTTTCTGAATCAAATCCTTTAATTGATACTGAGAACTACGTAGCACCTTATGTTCTGTATTTCTCCTGCAGCAGCTTGACAAAACTGAATTAACATGTCATGTCCTGCACATTACTACACAACTCTGAGGGTGTTGATCAATGGCTGTTTCTCCTTTTTTATTTTATTCATGAGCCACTTCTTTTGATGTTTTCTGGCAAAACAAACTATTGTACGTTTTTGGTTACAGTTCAGGGTTATGACTTCATTCTGAATCCTAATTGTTTTTGTGCAGATGGATGAGGTGCTTGCAGGGGTGGCAGAGACTGTAAAGAATTTCGCGGTAATCTACCTTGTTGACATCACCGAGATCCCGGACTTCAACACCATGTATGAGTTGTATGACCCGTCGACGGTGATGTTCTTCTTCCGGAACAAGCACATCATGATCGATCTCGGGACAGGAAACAACAAGATCAATTGGGCCATGAAAGACAAGCAAGAGTTCGTTGACATCGTGGAGACTGTGTACAGGGGAGCTCGGAAGGGCCGTGGTCTGGTGATTGCTCCCAAGGACTACTCCACCAAGTACCGTTACTAAGCCGGTTGTGTCTGGCTGTTCATGTTGTGCTATATTTCTAGCCTACCCTTAAAATATCTGTATCGTAGCGTAAATCTTTGTTTCGGAGTTTTCGAATGGGAAAAACAGAATGTGTTCCATTTGGCATGACTAAGAAATATTGGTATACGAATTGTTGAATCTAGTAGTACACTATTTTGAATTGGTGCACCTATTGTGTGAAAACACATTTAAAATGTGAAAAAGATCTGAAATTAAATTTTGCATGTATATCTAGATATTCTATGTTCACACATAAGTTTCCGGGAATTTTTTTGTGTGTGTTCTGTGCAAGAAAGATAAATTCTGATGCTCCAACGTGACTATTTGTGAAATTTGTTTTTGTCCTTTTTACACATGCCACATAAAATTTAATTTTCTTATATCCGAGACGAACATGGTATGTCTGATATACACGGTAAATTTTATTTCAATTTCTTTTATAATAGATTGCCCATGCAACTACCGACTGTGCACTTAAAAGAATCTCATACGTGCCTTGGCCGCGCGAGCACGCGTTGGGTGATGAACGAGAGAGTGGGAAATGTAATTTTTCAGAATTGGTATTTTTCTTGCAGAAAGAGAATCGACATGAAACTTTTTTTTTTGGCGAAACAGGCGCGAAAAGAGAACTTTGGAGCTGCATGGCCAATCTAGTAGGCATAATATGTGATATTGTTAAACAGCCCATCGCTACTTCCCATTACACCGAGCAATTTTGATAGGATTGGGGAACAAGTTTGTTGCTTTACTTGAGTTACTTGAATTTGTTGCATGATTTAAGAGGTCTCTTGGTGGTAGTAATTAGTACCGTATTTGGTTCATATCTATTTCCAACATTACTGCTTTCATATTTGTTTTAGGTTTGTGTATTCGTTTCTACTTTCGTGAAAAATATGAAAATAAATGTGACAACGGTCATTTCCATCCGATTTTGTTCGGGTTTCATCCCTAGTCGCAGGAATAATCGACGTCGACACCAATAGTTGGATCCTCCATTCTATGACTTATTCTGAGCAACACCAATCTTATTCGGTGTATTCAGATCCAACAAGTGCAAGTTTTATTCTTCGACTACGATTCAGCATGGGTAAGGACGGATCCAAGGGTCAAGCTTGGTTCCGCTTAACTATAGCGGATTGTGGGCTGAACTCGGTAAAGCCAAAAAAAAATACATATCGCCGGTTGTGATGCTATGTTTTGGTCGCTAGTTGTCTCCGTATACTTTGTGGTCACTATTAAGTGGACGTCTATACAATTGCTCAATAACACTGTTACATTTTTCTCCCGAAGCATGTCCAGAATCCAAAATGAAGCATCTTTTACTTGCTCAAGGCCTCCCAATTGTCGACGGCGTCTTGCTCCCGCTTCCCCCCGGCCATCCCTCCGGCAACGGCACATGCCCAATTTTGATATACCCTGATTCGTGGTGCGCACTATAGCCAAAGTTTATTGTCATGTGCATCGATACCATGGGCACTGTTAAGGTCATCAACCAACACATTAGCCCCATCCGTCACAAATTCATCAATACCATACCATAAGATCAAGTTGTGAATAATCTAGCATGCAAGAATAAGCTTAAGTTGTGTGGGAAATGGTGGAATAGCTTCTGATCAAGGGTCTTAAATGTACTCTTCAATGTAACACACAACCTCTCAATTGTACCTCTAAGGCTAGAGTGATCGAGATTGAACCGTTTTTGGTAGTGTTTAGTACAATTCCTCGATGAGAACTCATTAAGATGGTACCTGGTTTTCCCCGATGCTAGACGAATCGCAGGTTAACATGCATATTCAACATCTCCTAGATAGAACTTAGCATCAGCTCGACCAATGTTGTTTTAAAGAATGATTGCATCATGGGTTGATCCTTTCCAAACAACTAAGACATATGTGAACTTGGGATTGAAATGAATAACAGAAAGCACATTCTGGTTGTGTAGTGTTTTCGACCCATGAATGTCGTAGCCATTTATTTTGGCACTCTAGCAGTCACATGAATATCGCCAATTGTGTTAATATTTTCATGTGAAATATGAAGCAACAATTATGTTCACACCAACACAACCATGTGATGACATGAAGAAACATGTGCTCACATTCAAATATGGATACCATCTTTGGTTAGTTCGTATCTTCATTGGTGTTAGGCTAATTGTTTCCTTGATCATCTCTTCTTGGAGCACTCCAATTACAAATAATACTTCCTTGAAATATGGGGATTGCCACAAGTAGATCTCCTGAATGTGTTGTGAATAACTCTAAACATCTAGTTATGACCTACACCATGCAGAAACAATGATACTCCTTCCGGTCCATAATAAGTGTCGTTGAGTTAGTACAACTTTGTACTAAAGTTTTACTAAATCACCCGAGAATTATATGGATAGGAGACAATATTTGCCTGTCCACATTTGTGTGGATGCTACCTTTCAACAAGTGCCTCCTCGTAAGACTTTTAAGGGGCTCTTCTCATATGTAGCATGGTCATAGCCTCTACATCACTGTTATTGTAGATGTAGTTCAGAATTGGTATCATCTCCGTATCATGGTGTACTATTGAAGCATACCTAGGTAACTACCAAAGCATTGCCACGACTAATTCTCTTGTAGATAAGATGAAGCCATGCCTGAATCTATGAGCATGTGTTGCAGTGTGATAAGCTTCATCCATGCATCCTAACGAAATTGATGTTGCATAAATACTGGTAAAATTAACCCTAATTAAACCTCACCTAACGGCCTAATAGTGTGTGTGTGTGTGGAGGGAGGGGGTGGTACGACTGCGTACCTCAAACGTAGAAGAGAAGGTGGTGAGCTAGCAGCAGAAATGAAGTTGTGAAGGCTGCACCGGAGATGAGGGTAACGACCTGGTGTCGCACACATCAAGGAGATGAGCTAGTTCTGGAGAGGTGGAGTTGGTGGCCTCACCACTGTCACTACAAGAAAAGTTCTGATAGACAACGTCCCAAAATCGTCAACTAAGGGGCATTTTTCGTCGCCTATGGGCATAACCCGACGATATAGGTTCATTGTCGGCTGTCGAGCAAAGTCCGACATTTCGGTCCGTCGCGCTTGGCGCCCTTCCGCCACGGAAAATCGGACCGTTGCGGAAGTGTTTTCGAGGCTTGTTGATTGCTGCGTCGTCATGCCGCCACGTGGCGACGCCGTTAGCCCGATTAACGCCGTTAACAGGCCGAAACCCCGTGGTAGATGGTAGGCCCACGAGGCCTGCCACGTCTTAAGCGGGCCGGGCCAGATGACATAGTTTGACCGGTCAACTATAGCGGGCTGGTCCATTAGTTACGTGGGCCGGGCTAACCTCTAAGGTTAGTGGTCAAAACTTAAAAGGAGGCCCATTTAACATGTGGGGTCCACCTTACAGCAGCTGGGCCGGCCCAAGAAGCAAGTGGGTCGGGCCAAAAACACAGTGGGTCCCACTTTCTGTTAAAAGGCCGGCCCATTTAGTGTGTGGGGTCCCAGGTATAGCAAGTGGGCGGCCCAACAAGCTAGTGGGCCGGGCCAAAACACGGGTGGGTCCCACTTTCCGGTTAAAGGATCGGCCCATTTAGTTTGTGGGGTCCACCATATAGCAAGTGGGCCGGCCCAACAAAATAGTGGGCGGGCCAAAAACACGTGGGTCCCATTTCCTTAAGGGCGGCCCATTTAGTATGTGGGGCCCACCATATAGCCGTGGGTGCAGCCAAGAGTGGGCGGGCCAAAAACACAGGTGGGTCCCACATTCACATTAATGGGCCGGCCCATTTGGTATGTGGGGTCCACCATATAGAAAGTGGGCCGGCCCAACAAAATAGTGGGCCGGCCAAAAACAGTGGGTCCCTTCCACTTAAAGGGCGGCCCATTTACCATGTGGGACCACCATGAAGTGGGCGGCCCAACAAGATAGTGGGCGGCCCAATAAGCAAGTGGGCCTTTCTGTTAAGGCCGCCCAACTAGTATGTGGGGTCGCCATATAGCAAGTGTGGCCCAACAAGATAGTGGGCGGGCAAAAAACACAGTGGGTCCCACTTTCCTCTTAAAGGGCCGCCCATTTATTATGTGGGGTCCTCAAAAGCAAATGGGTGCCCAACTAATTAGTGGGCCGGCCCGGTTGGTGGGTCACCTTAAAGCAAGTGGGCCAGCCAATTGGTGTGTGGGGTCCAGTAAATCAAATGGGGCCCAAAGAAGTAAGTGGGCGACCCGTTTAGTTCTTGTTTATATTAGGCATAATATGCGCTTTAGGATTTTGCGGGCAGGCACATATGTGATTTCGCTTAATTGGGCCGTTTAAGGGATGGGAATTCGTGATTTAGATACTGAGAATATTTACGCAGCATTGATTTCTGTCGGATAGCCTCACTTACCACAAGCACCAAAGAAAAAATGCGCGAAAGAACTATAAAAACTAACTAAATATTACATCAGCTGCAAGGCATTGAAAAAAATATTACAGAACCCAGAGAAATTGAATGGTAATTAAACCTAGCAATACAATGAAGCGATCCGGCAATCTTTTAAGTTGTCCATGCAGCACCTATATCTGAAACAAAGACATTACAAGTTAAGACAGCAACAATGGAAAGGCAAAGACACTACAATATTGTTTGGCAAAGAATTTGGAACTCATCATTTCGTCGTTATAACAAGATCATTGTAATGCGCACAATAAGCAAACAAAGAGTGCATGCCGCATACCAACAGCCAATATAACAGAGCATGTTAGAATGAAACAGCAGACTTACTACTGTCGAGTCCCATGCAAACCAACATGTTCAGGGAGTACAAAATTGGCATGAACAACATAGTAGCAGGCTATAAATTTTGTAACAACGACTGAGCAAGATGAAGTTATGATGGCTACATCTACAGAGCAGGGAATGTAAACCAAAAATAGAAGTTACGATGGCAAAAGCTAAAGAGGAGGGAATGTGAACCAACATGTGCCAAGTGCAATTACTTCATTTTGGCCGTGAACTAAATAATACTCCTGAACTTATAGTGAAGGGGATGCAAATCAAGATGTTTCGGGATATAAACTTGTAATGAGCAACACATGGAGGATAGTTAATGCTGGAGCTTAGGATGGACCAGATACAGAATATAGTGGGATCACCTGTGAACTTGTATAAGAGGGAATGCAAACCAATATGTTCAGCTTTCCATATGTGAGCGTCATGCCAAGTCAGAGAAACAAGTCAATAATGCAGCTTTTGAAGAACAAGATGGCACGCAAAATTATTATCTAGTAGTATGACAAGTTTATTTGTACTACAGGCTAGATAGCAGAGTGATAGCATGCCAAACTAAGTCCTTACTTTGTTAGCTTACAATGAACTAGATACAAAACAATGGCATCACCTGTAGTACAGGGAATGCAAGCCAACATGTTCATGGAGTAAAAAATTGGCACAAACAACATAGTAGCAGGCCATAATTTTTGTAACAACGACTGAGCAAGATAAAGTTATGATGGCTAGATCTACAGAGCAGGGAATGTAAACCAAATATAGAAGTTACGATGCCAAAAGCTATAGAGCAGGGAATGCGAACCAACATGTGCAATTACTTAAAATTGGCCATGAACTAAATAATAGCAGGATGTTACTATAATACCTACAGTATAATTTTTGTAACAACGACTGAGCAAGATAGAAGTTATGATGGCTACATCTACAGAGCAGGGAATGCAAACCAAAATGTTCAATCGCTTAAAGTTAGCAATGAAGTAGAAAATAGCAACGTGTTACGGTCATAGCTAGGAATGAACTAAAAGAGCTTCAGACAAACAAGCATCTGAACCCAGAACATGGCGCTAAAACAAGGGACTTACATTAGGAGAAGCACTCTGTGGGAGTCACAGCAGATCTTCCTGGGGTTGATAGATCCGGTGATGAAGTACGCTACATGTGCTACTTGGGGTTGGAGAGACGGCCATTACACTTCATGATTACTCATCTCATCTGCAAAAACGTAACGGCGCGTCGTTAGCACAAACAGGTTCCCCCAAGATTAAACAAGAACTTGCAGGCAAGCAATAGAAAAGCGACAGTAGAAGAGTTTAGATCATGCACGGCGCCGGTGAAGCAGATCCGGTTCATGCACAGCGGTGTCGGTGAGCAAGATCCGATGCGGTGGACGACGGATCCGCGAAGCGGCTCCGGTGGGGTGGACGATGCCGCAGCTGAAGCGGTAGACTGCTGGATGAGCATATGGTTTCGAGGTTCGGCGGGGATGATCCGGTCCGGTTGATGACGGCGTCGATGAAGCGGCTCCGGCAGGCAGCGGATGACGAGGATCGCGAGGGCTCGGGTAGGCCAGGGAAGTCCGGCGGGGATGTTCCGGTGCGGTGGTCGTGGAGGTGGTAGAGAGAGGGACTTGAGAAGTTCCGGTGGGTGGTCTCAGATGAGAGACTGAGGGAAATGAATTTTTTTGGGAGGGTATCCGGGGCTAGGGAGGTGGTGATCCAAAAAATGACGGCCAGACCCCCCCACCAACCGACTTTGCTGTCATCTCCACAGGGGTAGAATCGGAATTTGGAAGCGTGTGAAATTTTTGTATTTTGTGGGCGGGAAGTTTTGCCGCTATGAGATTTTGAATTTCGCTAAGGTACAAGTATAATGATAAAAAATTGTGAGACCGTACTAGTACCTCTGTTCAAGGCCGACTGTAAAATCAAATCATCATCAAGTTGAACATCGGTTACTACCATGATCATCATCGGACACAGATCTGGTGACATGCACCTGAAATTGGTGCATTCGTTGCAAAGTATAATGCTAAAAAAATTAGTGACCGTACTAGTACTTCTGTTCAAGCCCGAGTGCAACATCAAATCATCATCACGTTGAAAATTTGTTACCATGATCATGATCTATCTCTAAATTTGGCGCATCCGCTAAATCTGGCAAACTATAATGATAAAGAAATTGTGAGACAGTAGTAGTACTTCTGTTCATGGTCGAGTGCAACATCAAATCATCATCACGTTTAAAATTTGTTACCATGATCATGATCTACCTCTGAAAATGGGCGCATCCTCTAAAACTTGCAAAGTATAATGATACAAAATTGTGAGACCGTACTAGGACTTATGTTCAAGGTCGAGTGCAACATCAAATCATCATTACATTGAAAAGTGTGTTACCATGATCATGATCTATCTCTGAATTTGGCGCATCCGCTAAATCTCGCAAAGTATAATGATAAAAAATTGTGAGAATGTACTAGTACTTATGTTCAAGGCCGAGTGCAGGATCAAATCATCATCACGTTGAAATTCGTTACAACGATCATGACATATCTCTAAAATTGGTGCATCCGCTAAATCTCGCAAAGTATAATGATAAAAAAAATTGTGAGACTGTACTAGTACTTGTGTTCAAGGCCGAGTGCAGGATCAAATCATCATCACGGTGAAATTTGTTACAACGATCATGACATATCTCTTAAATTGGCGCATCCGCTAAATCTTGCATGTGGCGCATCTCAGTGCGGAGCAACAGGCCGGTGCTATCAAGGTTGAGGCGTCAGTAGCGTCATCGGGCTCTCCTTTTTTGATAGATCTTCTACATGGCGCGGCGCACCGCCCGTCGAGAAGCAGTCACATGTGATACCGAGGTGGAGACGTCGCCGGCATCCTCGAGGCGCGGCCGCCCTTCTATGAGCCAGCGTCGACTCAAGGTATATATGAATCCATGCGTTGTCGCGCCCCTTCTTCCGATGAAGTGGGGTGCCTTAGATTTATTGTTCTTCTCTTACGATTATTTTGAGCCGAACATGTGTGCTCTTTCTCTGAATATATTGCTTGAAAAGCTAACCAAGTTAATTAAATTCACTTCGTTCTTAATCTTGCGTGCTAATTCTGTTATTTTTGCTGACAGTGGTGCGCGCAAGGAGATTTATTTGTGGGTGTGCTGAGCTGTTAGGCCTAAGTCGAAATCCTCAGCTTAACGAGGCCTCAGCTTAACACATAAAAAAGGTGTTCAATCTCGCCCACAATGTCCTTTTCTTTCCTCTTCCTTTATTGGAACTTGTTTTGCAGACAAGGAAAGTGGCACGTGTAATGTGAGTAAAACCCTCTTAGCCAAAATCAGCTACAAGCAAGATTTTCTGTATTGTAGATGCCCCAATTGACTCTAATCCCCAATGTAGTCTTTTTTTATGTCAGTATAGACTTCTTTACATGGCATGCATTTGCCTAATGAGCAGCATTGTATTGCCATTCTAGCCAACCTGATCGATATGTCAAGCTTCATGCACGAGATGCCATGTTTAATTTACTCCCTCACTCCGATCCATATTTCTTGGTGTAAAATGAATGTGAATCGAAGGGAGTACTTTTCTTAGATACTAGTAGTACTATACCATTTCAAAAAAAAAAATACTAGTACTACTACATCACAAATGCATCAAAAGAGTACTACCATCACAAGACCACCACGGTTGTACTAGTAGAGTTTAATACTGAACTTCCAAAGGGAATAAGATTACACATATGAACTTTAAACAGGACCAGGAGCATGAGGGCCAGCAGCAGGGGCGTTGACTGGGAACAAGCCAGGCAAGACGTAATTCTGGAGGAAGAGGCCATATGCTGCGTGCTTGGCCTTGGTTGCAGGGCGGTGCTTCCCCGATGTACTTAGGCCTACACCCGTCGCATGCTGGATCAGGCTGCGGATGTCCTTCTGGAGGATTTTGCCACAGAATGGGCAAAATAGCTCCCCGCGCTTGCGGAAACGAATTTCACCACCCTTCAGCCGCTTCAGAACGTAGCGGCTCTTCTGGTCCCTGCGCTCCTTGTTGTCGTCCATGTCATCAGAATATTCCTGTGAATTATAAAGTACATAATAATCAGGTGCTTAATGACAGATCGAATAAATACTGCACTATCATAAGCAAACCTTAGAAACCCTAAAATTAAATGTGTAGAACAAGTAAATGGCAGAAGAAATCATACTAAATCACGAGAAAACCCTATGAACAGCAATGAACATAAGCCACAACAATTGCAAGTCCACTAAGTATGAACACATAAATTAATTATATGACAAATCAAGCCAACTACATGGCAGATTAGTCGAAATTAAACTAGAATCTGACCGTACGAACCGTAGAATCAAGTACGTCTACAAGAACAAGGTAGGAGATCAAATCAATCAAGAACCAGGTTCGTGCAAACCACGTGAACAGTAATATGACACAAAAAGGATCGGGACAGTTTCGGTAAAAGAGCAGTACCTCCTCGTCGTCACCCTCGACATCCTCCTGGAACTGAACGTTTGGGCCGAAATCGTCGAAGGGGTCGAGGTCCGCGTCCAGCACCGGGTCGAGGAAGACCTCGCCGTGGTGGCCTGCAACGCCTTGCGGATCTTCGGCGGGAGCAACGGCGTTGCTATCCACCTTCTCCTCGACGGCCAGGACGCCCGTTTCGACCGAGGTCGAAGAATCAGACAAGCAGAGGAGACGAGCGGCCTGGGTACCCGGTGAAGCCTCACCCGCCGCGACGGCCACTACCGCAGAGGCATCCTCTGCGCGAGCGGCCGCCGATTGCTCCGCCTCGTACGCAAGACCTGTCTTCATGCTGCTGCGGTTGGAAACGAGGAAGTCGATGCCTCGGAGGTGCGGTGAGTTGATGGGAGGGGAGAGGACGAGCTCGCGAGAGACGATGAGGCCGATTATTTTATAGCCTCTGACTCTCTGTATCAGAATGGCATTAGTTGTGGACGCGAGAGACGATGAGGCCGATTAGTTGTGGACGCGTGAAGTCGTGCATGTACTCGATTCTCACGTATACCAATACTTCCAAACGTCATAAGTAATTCACAATCATTCAGAATAATATGAGACCTTAACATTTTATTGTTTGTGTCAGATATTGTCCATGAAAAATAACATCCTTCAAAAAATAAATCCCCTATGCCAATCCGGTCATGCCCGTCTACTCCAACTAGCTTCCTCGAGTAATTTGTCACCTTACATTCTTAAAATGAACCAAAATTTGGCACAGGGGCATCACATGGAAAATGATGTTACCATTCTCTCTTCCCATTTTTGTTTGAATTTTTCAAAATTGTCATGCCCTAACGGAAAAAAATGTATGTTCCTTCTATGAAGCATGTATCAGAATGGCATTACCAAAACCTGGGGGTGGCGGGGCACATGGTGGTGTGATGATACATCACATTTGGACCACACAACACAATTTGGACCAACCAAAAAAATTCAACCACCCTACACAAACCCTGGTCAAAACTAGTTTGACCAATATTACAAAAGTTGTACATAATTCAGAAACCGTCAGAAATATACGAAGCATTCAGGAGTCAATACTGAAGACAAAGCAATTATGCCAAAAGACGAAGGCAGAGGAGGAACAGGTCTTGCTATATTGCACAACAAAGCCAAATTCAACTTTTCATCGATTCCAAAATTCTGGCTGCAATTAGCACACCCTGGTCTCCTGATGTCGCAATAGTTGGCTGCTGGGAGCGGAGACACTCGACTTCCTTCTTCAACTTATCGCACTCTGTGCGAACTTTCAAGTACTTCGTCTCGAAATATTGCGCATGTTCAGCATGCAACTCCACTTCCTGTTGAAAACTTTCACAGTCACAGTTGCAATCACACTGACCAGCCTTGTCAGTGACCACACTCATCGGTGGCTGGGCGCGTAGTTCCTCGACTTCCTTCTTCAACTTCTCACACTCCACGAGAACGTCTGAGTACCGTTTATCAAAAGAAGATTGCATGGAACGGGCATTCTCCTTCGATATGGCACGATTTAAAATGCACCTGCCCACGAGGTGGCGGATTTTCTTATGAAGGATGATGTTGTGGCCCTTGATCTGGTCCAGTTTCGCGGAGAATCGTGTTATCACATCCTGCATTGCAAATTCAACAGCAATGAAGTATGCAGAGTGCAGATGAGGGGGGAGAAATAAACAAATGGAGTGCCAACCTCTTCAATATGCCTGAGAGCTGCAAAGTCCTTGTCCATAGGAACCTCTTCAACGATGGAACCGCCATCCCTGGAAGAAAGACATTTAAGTAGTTGGATCTGGCAGCCAGCAAGGAGGCGATGAAACTGCGGCACGGCAATGGAAACATACACGGCCGAAGATGCACACACGCGCACTGGCTGCTCCTCTCCCGGAGACTGGGCATTCGTCTCTGATTCTGCATTCATGATACCAAACCTATGCAAGAGTTTGAGGTTTCTGTTCTGAAGGGTGGTGTTGTGGCCCTTTAATCTCATAATCCCTTCCTGCATGGAAAAATTCACCAGGAACGAATCAGGGATCCTTTTTCATTCACAGGATATGAAAATCATAAGATTAGGAAAAGCATAGGATTTTGTATACATTACAGAGGGTGTATGCGCTATTTTATGGGCTATTTGGAATGTACAAAATGAAGTCGAGTTTAATAAACCCAAATCTCATCCCTTCTTGCAGGTTATCCCTATGATTATTCACTAGATCCGTATGTTTCTTATCTCCAGCCCGAGGATCAGCAGGATATCATGGAGTCTGGGTGCAACTGACTAGAGACAGCCGCACGGGATTTTTACAGCCAGGGTGGCTGGCAGTTTCCTCATAGAATTACTTACTGATGTGTTTTTGCCTTTTTGGCACCCGCTGTTTTCTATGTTTCGTTGGTGGATCTTTGTGTCGACTCTAGCTGATCCGTGAGAAGTTGTCATAATTTGTGTATGAACTGAAGAAAGCAATAAAGCAGCCATATACATCATTTTGATGCAGAGGCTGTGATATGTCCCCCATTTCGAAAAAAGGAACAAACATAGGATATATTTCTATAAATCAAACAACTAATGTAGGAAAAAAAACCATAGGATCTAAATGCTACACAATTCTTATAGAAGTCCTACGAATTAAAGAAGCCCTCATGCAGTACGGAGATGAAGAGGAAGAAAAAAAAGCAATGGATATATATTATATAGTGCATACATTATTAATGCTCTTGAGAGCTAACAAGTGCTCATCAAACAACGGGTCCTCGATAGCTAAGTACGAAGTGGATCCTGCGGTAGAAAGCACGAGCCTGGAACCGTCGGCCCTGGAAGATGATAGCCGGTTTAGTTGGCACCGCCTGCCAGCAAGGACTCAACGAAAATCCGGCATGGCGATGGAAACATACCCAGGAGCTTCGTACCCACCAGGTTGGCGAGAAACGAGCGATTTCTCAACTTGGGTAGGAATGGCGCTGAAACCAGCCGCCATGGAAGAAAGACGGTTAAATTGTTTGATCCGCTAGCCAGCCAGAAGGCAGAGAAACTTCGGCATGGCGATGGAAACATACCGGGGAGCTTCGTACCCACCATCTTGGCGAAACACGGTCGATTTCTCGGCATCGGTAGGAAGGGCGACACTTGAACGGGCGGCCCTGGAAGAAAGACGGTCAAATAGCTGGTTCTCCCGGGTAAAAAAATAGTTGGATCTGTTTGCCTTGCTGTAATCTGCGTTCATGGGGGCAAAGAAAGCACATGGCGATAAAAACCTACCAGGACTCTTGCTGGATTACTCTGCCCTGACCCAACAAGCCCGAAGCAGACTGAGCTTGCGATGGAAGCGCAGACTGAGCTTGCGATGGAAGCGCAGACATGCCTGTCCGCCGGCGCCGCTGGTACACTTTCAAAGTCGGAGTTTGCAGGACTTTCAGCGGGATGGATTTCACCGCGGATTTAGTCTCAGACAACAACGCCTCCTTCCTCTTCTTACACTTCTTCATGTTCTTCTTAGACAACTTGTTGAACGATGGATGAATCGCTGGAGGAAGAAGGAAGGGACAAGCAGGTGGGGATAGAAGGGGTCGGTGTAGAGCTCTCCGGGGAGGGTTCCCCGGGGAGGAGGATGAAAACTGGAACGAACAGGACAGGGATGGGACTGGGCAATCTTGTCCGTCCATCCAAAATCAAAGGGCGGGAGCACATAAGACTTTGGGCCATTGACAGGCTGGTCCTGCCACAGGCGGACCCCAAGTTTCAGCGATTCAATGTCAGTGAAAAGATGGGCAATGTAAAAGAATCTTGTTCGGGGTCGGCCGCGGAAGCCAAATCTCTGTGTCCCAAAGTCTACTAGTAGTCTACTCCTATATAGGTATAGCTGCATAGCCATCATACCATTGCATTGATCGAGCTGTACGCCTTTACCACTCTGATTCAGGTACAAAATATTAGTGTTCTCTTGTCAAATCAAAGGCCATGTCAGTTTGACGAAATGGACGTTCTTTAACTCACAAACTACTCCAAGGACATCATTTACGGACTACTGAAGCCATGTACATAATTTCTGGATCGATTTAGTAATTTGCTACAACTGTAATATTATTTCCAATTTTCAGCAATTTATTTGAATTTTAGGATTTTACTTATAAATTTCGCTAATTGACATGTGTAGGAAAGATAGAAAACAACTAGTGTATGCATGACCAATTAATCTGACTAAATAAATCTTATAGTGGCCACTTTGCATCACTCAAACTGAGAGGGCATGTTAGATTCATATGATAGAATAATGGAGAATCGCTATGACATATGCCTCCTTGAATCCTACGGGAAAGAAATCTACATGAATTGGTAGAGCTAGGTGTGTGATGGTATCATCGGAAAGACAAAGGAAATTTCTATAGAGATTGAGAGTGCATAGCATAGTTGTCACAGATGCATATGAATTTTTCCAAGAGGTCTAACCTCTTATTAGAAATCCTATAGGGTTGTACTAGTATAAGAAAACAATACATAGAAATTTTGGAGGATTCAATTCTTCAAATCAAACAAGCTATATAGGGGGAAAATCATATCCTTTGATTCGTACAATTTGTATAGGAGTTATGTAGGATTTGACTATAGGAGTTATGTAGGATTTGACTATAGGATTTGAATATTTGTACGGTTGTGTAATATTTTTACCCAGATCAATTCACATACCACCGGTTATGTATTTTTTTGGGCTATAAAAATAGGAGGTGTGGTATATTTGATGTGTGTAGAGATAATCTCACCATCTTATAGCCACCCCTAACATTTCGAGCAAACAAAAAAAATCTATACCACTACCCACCTCTCGTCCTACACTCAATTCCTACACAACCAAACAACAAAAATTGGCTATCCTAGCCAGGTGGTTGGGGATACTCTCATCCCATAAACCTATCCCCTAAACCAAACAACCCCTAATATGGAGGGAAGGAAAACCTAGTATCTGATACTGTACAAAAACACATAAAGCAATCTGGAACCGTCCACATAGAATCAACGGGCCAGAGCAGATGCCTTCTTTGGGAAGGGTCTTGCGCGGAAGCCAAGGAATCCTCTGCGTCGACAATCTGGTGTAGCAGTAAAATAGACCATCATAGCGGAACATTGATGGAGTCACTACAATGCGTCCGAATCCGGGTATAGTCTTGTCATATCAATGGCCATGTCAGTTTCTCCAGATATAATCTATCCGTTAGCTAGTACTACTACTCTAGAGGCTGACGCCACATGCAGAAGTTGTACAGTACTACGACTACTATCGAGTATCGACTAGTCCGATCACGTCCAGGTCGCAACTACTCAAAAATGGCCGTAAAGAAAATGCAGAAGTAGGATGGGGCCACGACAAAAGACATACATCTATTTATGGACAGAGGTAGTATCATATCAGCATGCATTAGCATCTCATTTGCAACTAGTTGCACTCGCATCCTATTATCGGATATCACACTTCTGCACTTTTAAAAAATATGAAGAAAAACAAAACTGGGACACATATTATGTTGTGTATTGCTCCACAGGTCACAGATGAGTATGTAAAAAAAATTCTAGCTTGCACAAAAAAGACAAATGATATGTGAATAGTTAAGGAATATTATTCACTTTGGTCTTTTCTTTTTTCCACAGCTCACATATGGTCACCTTTTGAAACAAATGTTTAGATGTGCGAAAGATACAACATAACCCGTGACTATGATTTGAATTTACATTTTTTTACAAACTCGAAATGTGACATCCGACAATAAGATGAGGGATCAACTAGTTGCGAAATGTTTGCACTCCTGACCATGCATCTGAATCTATCTACTAGACTACTACAACAACATACAAAATGCACCAGTTTTGAACTAGAGATGTAACAGCAGTACTAACCGTTGGTTTCCAAAATCTAACGCTTGTGATTAGAGGGATTCGCGTCAAGAGATACCACAACAGCATACACTTCTTTCTAGAACCATCATGTAGCCATTATGTAGAAGAAGAAAAAAGCAGGGTCACACCAATATCACACGTCCCACTCGATAGTAAGAAAGGTTCCAAGTTATTGTTCCCATTTCTCAACTGGTCATACCTATTTCGATGGTGTAACCTACGTAGTATAAGTTATATATTAGTTGTATGGAAAGTTTGAGCAACATTTAGAACATAATTTTGTACTCCTAATTGGTCCAACATGCATGCTAAGATTGGGGTCTTCACCTTGAAACGGCGAGCGCCGAAAAGCGGGTCAAAATCGCCCAGATCCTCGAAGATATCTACAGGCGCAGCCGCTGTATGAGAGACGGAGTGGGAAACGAGTGGGGCGATGTATGAGAGACGGAGTGGGGGTGTAGTATGTACTATAGTAAGACGGCGAGACGGCGAGGTCAGAGTGATTAAGACTAGTCACAATGGGAAGTACGTAGTACGTAGTATCATACACTACTAGTTTGTGATACTACCTCCACAATGCATAGTATCATAATATGGTTCATACTTATGTCATATTTAAAGTTTTGTAGAATCTCAATGCAAATGTGTGTACATGATGTATTTGTCATGAAGTTTTCTAAGTTTTCTAGGTTTATGTGTTATAATACTACTCTCATATCTCACCTCATAATTGATGTGACACATTAGATTTTTGCCAACATGGCATGTATGATACTACTTACGAGCCTTAAAAGCACTTTTTTGTGATGTTGATCAAATTGTACTCTAAAATTGTCACTGGACAACAGGTCGGCCTATTGCAAACTTGTTTGAATGAGCTAAAATAGTTAGAAATCTAGAAAATTTGTCACTTCAATGAATTTTCATCCTATAACGTTTACTTAATTTGAAAAACGAATGGGGACGTTTGCCATAATGGGACAATCATTTCTACAAAAAAGAATAAGATGGAAAGTCTCGCAATGTTATTTATCATGACAACATTGACAATGTCACAACCGTGGGGTGATTAGGGAATCCACTCCGCTAGAAAAAACAAACTTATATAAGGCATGTGTGGCAATGCAGTTTGTCTACCTTATACACATATCTAGATGTGTAGCTATATATGGATTTTATTTTCCAACTTTAGATGATCAGTTTATAGTTCACCATTTAATTAGAATTCATAATTTTTGGGAATAAAATACTTGGAGGTACCCTGCAAGTGTGGTACCACAAACTAAGCCCAAACATGGGTCCCAATAGTACAACATAGCGCGCATAGGAAGTTTGAGCAAATTTGAAACCAACCAAATGAGGTAGAAACAAATCAGAAAAAAGTTGTGAAACATGTGCATGGAGCCATCACATGACATGTACTTACTACTAACAAGTAAAAAATATAAAACCCTATCATACATAGAGGTTTGGGGTGAAGAGTTATTATTCACACACATATAGAATAAATATGGACTGCTTTTGGCTTTCTACCCATTAATTTGAGCAAGCTTCATGCAGTGTCCACTTCAAACTTGACAACATTGGAACCATAGCTGCTTGAGTTCGCCTCGCTAGCCTCTTCCCATATGTAAGCTTAATTAATTGGTTACACTACGAAAACCACAATCAACTTCTGAATAATGCATGCATTGCCCCCCTTTTGCACATATGCAACTTTGCAAAGTAGGGATTTTTGGTTTACCACACATTAGTGTGTTGTTTTCTTTTTATTAGGACCCATGTTTGGTAGCCACATTTTTCCAAAGCCAAAGTGTGGTTAGCCAAAAAAAAGCTAGTATGGCTAGCCACCAAATTGTGGCTTAAAATATTAAAGCCAAACTTTGTCAAAACTTTGTAAAAAAAAGTTGAGTCTATGACAAATGGACCATATATACATGCAATGAAGTGTGATAAGCCAAATTGTGGCAAAAACCAAACACATGCCAAATAAACTATATGCATGGCTGCCAAATTTTGGCTTCTTGACAAATTGTGGCTAGGAACCAAACATGCCCTTGCTGGCCAAAGGGGTCCGAATATGTGTTTTGTTTATTCGCTATCATGTGCAGTACGTGTGTGCACAATACCACAAATCAAAATTTCACGGGTAGGCCAAACATGCATGCATGGTAGGCGAATCGCCATTTCGAAGGCTAATTTGTCAAACTAGCTTACCATGAAACCATCATGTGTACTCCAATTAATTAAGTTCGGATATGAATGGTGGTCATCAACCAAACTAAAAAGAATTCAAAATTTGGGATGATATAGGGATGTGCCCTATTGTTGTGGAATCAGAAAACATTAGCCAACGAAAATGTGGGTTGCATCCAAGTATAGTAGCTCACAAAGTCGATTGCCAAGAAGTTTTTGCCTAAATTTGAAATAAAGCCAAAATGAGGTTCAAACTTATTGAAATCAGCAAGCAAGGCAATCACGAAGTCACCAATTACTACTTTTATCTAGGAAAAATAACAAACATGATGGCATGCAAATATTCTTGAGAAGCAGAATCATTCTGTAAATATATATTTTTGGAACCATGCATGTTGGACATTGATTCGCTTCTTGCCACATGGGTGAGCTAGCTTGGTTACCGCAAGAACCATGCATGGCGAACTTTCGAATCATGACCCCTTTTTTAAGAGATCAATGAAAAACTTCTTATTTTCGACTATACTTTGCCAAATACAGTTTTTTTGGTTTTCCACATAAAGTCTTTTCATTTTTATTGGCCGAATTAAGGGGGGCAAAATTAAAAGGATGTATTTGTGAAGTGGCTACCGCGTGTATTGCGCACACTACCACCTATACAATTTTCACAAGAGGGTGACATGGTTGGATGGCCATGCATTTCCATGGTTTGTTGGATTATCTCATCATGTAGTATATAATAAATTAATTTTGTAAATATTTTTCAATTCAAGTATTAACGATGGTTATATTACAACTCAAATAAATTGGGAAAATACTGGGGTTCGCCTCCCTAGAATCAATCTTGCCCGTCCATTTCCTATCAACTGACTATAGGGAGTACTAGATTTAAATGGCGGTTGGAGTTAATTCCTCAACCTCATCGCAGTATTATTCCCATCTGTCCCCACTAAACAACCCCTGGCGGTTCGTTCTCCCCTGCATTTCGGCAAGTTCCAAAAAACCCCATTGTTTGCAGTTGCTCTCCCTCCCTCCCCCTCAATCCCTCCGATCAGTTCGACGTGCTTCAGCGCTGCCATGGCCGACGGCGGCCTGTTTACGCTAAAGAGGAGCGTCGTTCCCCATGGGACGACCAAGGTGAACGTGGTCTACACGAATGACCCTTCCGTTCTCGAGCACACCCTCAAGATGTACGAACAAAAGCTACTAGAGGACAGGTCCAGGTTCGTCGGCCTCGACCTAGAATACACTGCGGACCAAGTAAGTACCGCCGTCGTTCAGTTGGCCATGGACGACCACGTCCTGGTGTACCATTTCTGCAGGTATGTTCTTCACATGCCTTCCTTTATCCTTTTGTTTTTTAATATAGAAACTCTTCCTTTATCTTGGATCTGCTTTTTTATTTCGACATAGACTAGGTTCTAACTTGTATGAAAACACGAACAAACTAACTTGTATGAAAAATGTGGTCTGGAACGTAATATCCAACATACTTGTATAATTTTTTTGGATTGACCACGATATCTAGTTTCATGATTTTGGTACTCAAAATTTGCACAAATTTCATGTACTCATACTCACCGATAATCGGCATGGATGTCAAGATATTAACATATAGTAACTGAATCTTAACTTGACACTTAAATAATTAGATCATATAGTCGCAACAATAATTCATGTTATTTTGATGTGTATCACTGATGCAAAATCATTGTTTCACTGCAACAAGTATACAGTTTACTGGAAGAAAAATATGTGTACTATTTCAGCATATACGATCTTACAAGATTGATTTGTGTTAACATGCAGGAGTCCTGATAATCTGGCACTGCAAGAATTCCTTCAACATAAAGGAATTTGTTTCACAACTGTTGACATCAGGGGTGACTCTAGCAGGTTTGCTAGAGATGGCATTAAAATTCCTAAACATAATTGGATTGACATTCAGGATATGATCAATTTCAATGGTCCTGGCAATAGGACTGGCATGGGTGATTTGGCAGCCGCCATCATTGACCCATCTTACAAAGACATGAAGACCAAGTTCCCTACTAGCAGCCACGATCAATGGGAGTGCATGCCATTGCCTGAAGTAAACTTGAGGTATGCTGCGATTGATGGGTATGTCAGTTTTGAGTTGTACAGGCGACTCAAAAAAATCAATGATGGGCAGCGTCAAGCACAACCAATTCCAAGGGAAGTGGTTTGCCCGGATTGCAAGGAAGCGGCTAGGTTGGCCGCTCTTCCCCCTGCCTGGCGCGACGAGAAGAAGCAGTGTGTCGGGACAACCTACTGGGAATTTGTATCTTATTGCTTTAGGCACAACATACCATTTGATCCGAAGAAAATGCCACCATGGATAAAGGACCCGTGCGAGCCTACTTCGGGGTCTCCGTGGGATGGCGGTTCACATGGTGAGCAAGCTAGGGCAACGGCTGGATGTGGTGAGCTAGCAAGGGCAGGGCCTGTATCTGGTTGGGAAGCTCCAACAAGGATTCCCGACACACGAAGTGCGAACGAGTGCAGAACTTGGACTGCCAACCCATGGGAGGCAGGTACAAGCGGCACCGGCAAGCGCATCAAGAGGGATGATGATAATTGGTGAACTAGGCTGGCGTTATATGTTTCCAAGATTGTACATAAGTTTAGAATTATGAACTGGTAGTATTGTTTAGGTGATGTAATTACTTTTGCAACAATGTGTATGAGGTTTCAGAATCACGCATCCTTATTTAAACATGTTTAAAACATGGAAATGAAAAGGTAAGCCTGCATCCTTCTTAGTCACTCCAAAATTAAGCTTTTGGGAAGGTATTTGAAATTTCCATGTTTGAAACCCAAAACGACTTCTCTTCGTGATTGACTTCATAAGACAAAGTTCAGGCTTAGGGGTAGATACATGATTTTTCTGGTTTGAATATGACTAGACCTTGTTTATCAACTTGAGTGCTTACTATATGACATAAGAAGGCTATGTGCTTTGGTTTTTCATTTTTTTTTGAATCTTGGTCAATTCCTAGGTACGGTTTGACCAAGATTTGAACAAGTTTAAAATATGAAAATAAAATGTAAGCCCGGTCTGGATCCTTCTTAGTCACTCTGAAATGAAGCTTTTGGGAGGTTTTTGAAATTTCCATGTGTTTGAAACCCAAAACCACTTCTCTTCATGCTTGACTTCGTAAGATAGATTTTAGGGTTAGGGGTAGATACGTACATGATTTTTCTAAGTATTTTTATGCCCATTTGAATCTTGGTCAAATCGTTGGTTTGAGATTTAAACATGTTTAAAATATGAAAATGAAAAGCTAAGCCTGCATCCTTCTTAGTCACTCCAAAATGAAGTTTTGGGAAGGTTTTGAAATTTCCATGATTGAAACCCAAAACGACTTCTCTTCGTGCTTGACTTCATAAGACAAAGTTTAGGGTTAGGGGTAGATACATGATTTTTGGTTTGAATATGTCTAGACCTTGTTTATCAACTTGAGTGCTTATTATATGACATAAGAAGGCTATGTGCTTTGGTTTTTCATTTTTTATACCCATTTGAATCTTGGTCAAATCCTAGGTTTGACCAAGATTTGAACAAGTTTAAAACATAAAAATAAAAGGTATAAGCTCGACCTGGATCCTTCTTAGTCACTCTAAATTGAAGCTTTTGGGGGGTTCTTGAAATTTCCATGTTTGAAACCCAAAACCACGTCTCTTCATGCTTGACTTCATAAGACAGAGTTTAGGGTTAGGGTAGATACATGATTTGTCTGGTTTGAATATGTCTTGACCTTGTTTATCAACTTGAATGCTTAATATATGACATAAGAATACTATGTGCTTTGGTTTTCATTTTTTGATTTTTTCTGAATTTTTATGCCCATTTGATCTTGGTCAAATCCTAGGTTTAACCAAGGTTTAAACAAGTTTAAAACATGAAAATGAAAAGGTAAGCCTGCATCCTTCTTAGTCACTCCAAAATGAGGCTTTTGGGAAGGTTTTTGAAATTTCCATGTTTGAAATCCAAAACGACTTCTCTTCGTGCTTGACTTCATAAGACAAAGTTTAGGGTTAGGGGTAGATACAAGATTTTTCTGGTTTGAATATCTCTAGACCTTGTTTACCAACTTGAGTGCTTACTATATATGACATAAGAAGGCTATGTGCTTTGGTTTTTCAGTTTTTTTGAATTTTTATACCCATTTGAATCTTGGTCAAATCCTAGGTACGGTTTGACCAAGATTTGAACATGTTTAAAACATGAAAATAAAAGGTAAGCATGGATCCTTCTTAGTAACTCTAAAATGAAGCTTTTGGGAGGTTTTTGAAATCTCCATGTTTGAAACCCAAAACCACTTCTCTTCATGCTTGATCGACTTCATAAGACAGAATTTAGGGTTAGTGGGTAGATACATGATTTGTCTGGTTTGAATATGTTTAGACCTTGTTTATCAACTTGAATGCTTACTATATGACATAAGAATACTATGTGCTTTAGTTTTCATTTTTTTGATTTTTTCTGATTTTTTTGCACATTTGATCTTGGTCAAATCCTAGGTTTAACCAAGATTTAAACATGTTTAAGACATGAAAATGAAAAGGTAAGCCTGCATCCTTCTTAGTCACTCCAAAATGAAGCTTTTGGGAAGGTTTTTGAAATTTCCATGTTTGAAACCCAAAACCAGTTCTCTTCATGCTTTACTTCATAAGACAGAGTTTAGGGTTAGGGGTAGATATACGTGATTTGTCTAGTTTGAATATGTCTAGACCTTGTTTTATCAACTTGAATTCTTACTATATGACATAAAAAAAACTATGTGGTTTGGTTTGATAGTTCATTGTTCATAATTCATAGTTGATCATACATACGGATCATACATACAGAATTGCGCGATCCTTATCGCGACTTCTAACCTATCTAGTCGTCGAGGAAGATGATGGTCGCGTTCTCCTCCGCATCCCGCGCCTCCTTCTCCTTCACGGCGGCGATGGCCGCCGCCTTGTCTTCTTCCTCCGCCCTCTTCTTGTCGGCATCGTCCTTGAGGGACGCGGCCAGCGCCTTCAAGAAGAGGGGGTCTTCCCCTTCCTCCGCCTCCTCCGCCTCCTCGCCGGCTGGCGGCGCGAATCCGCCGCTGGTGCTCGCCTCCCACGCCGCCTTCGACCGGCGGTTCCTCTCCCGGTCGGCGCGCCATTTGTTGAAGACGGGGCCGCTCATCGGTTTGAGCGGCGGATCCGCCTTGTACCAGAGCCCGCCCGGGGCGAACTCGCGGAGCGACGACGGCATGTACAGGGAGCCTCTGTACCTGCACGCCGCGCGCCGACTCCCGGCGGCGGACTGCTTGCACTGGAGCCGCCACGCCTCCTCGAGCGTGTCCGGCGCGCGGGATCGCTTCGATCCGCTCGCGGGCGACGCGGAACTGGTACGGCGTGAATACATGGCGAGCGGCGAAGAATCACCACCCTGCAATCAAGGCCAAGCACGCAGCATATGGCCTCTTCCTTACGTCTTTTGCCTGGTTTGTTGCCGGTCAACGCCCCTGCTGCTGGCCCTGATGCTCCTGGTCCTGTTTAAAGTTCAGCATTAAACTCTATACTATACAACTGTCGTGGTCTTGTGATGTACAGTAGTACTCTTTTGATGCATTTGTGATGTAGTAGTACTGTACTTTTTTTTGAACTGATATAGTACTATCTAAGAAAAGTACTCCCTCCGATTCACATTCTTTTTAGCACCAAGAAATATGGATCGGATCACCGGAGCGAGGGAGTAAATTACCCTTTTGTTGTGGCTTATTTTGGCTTTGGCAAAAGCCAAAAAAAGCACCTAAATAGGTGCTTTTTGGGCTTTTGGATTTTGGAAGCCAAAAGAATAGAATCTTTGTTCTTGGCTTCCAAAATCCAAAAGCCCAAAAAAGCACCTATTTACGTGCTTTTTTTGGCTTTTGCCAAAGCCAAAAGCCAAAAAAAGCCACAACAAAAGGGCCATAAACATGGCATCTCGTGCATGAAGCTTGACAGATTGATCGGGTTGGCTAGAACGGCTAAACAATGCTGCTCATTAGGCAAATGCATGCCATGTACGATAGTATACATCCAGTAAAGAAGTCTATACTGACATAAAAAAGACTACATTGGGGATGAGAGTCAATTGGGGCATCTACAATACAGAAAATCTTGCTCGTAGTTGATTTTGGCTAAGAGGGTTTTGTGCCCATATTTGTATCTTGGTATAATCCTAGGTTTGACAATGATTTAAACAAGTTTAAAATATGAAAATGAAAAGGTAAGCATGGATACTTCTTAGTCACTCTAAAATGAAGCTTTTGGGAGGTTTTTGATATTTCCATGTTTGAAACCAAGAACCACTTCTCTTCATGCTTGGCTTCATAAGATAAAGTTTAGGGGTTAGGGGGTAGATACATGATTTGTTTGGTTTGAATATGTCTAGACCTTGTTTATCAGCTTGAATGCTTACTATATGACATAAGAAGACTATGTACTTTGGTTTTTCATTTTTTTTAAATTTTATGCCCATTTGAATCTTGGTCAAATACACTAGCTATGACCAAGATGTAAACAAGTTTAAAACATGAAAATGAAAAGGTAAGCATGGATCCTTCTTAGTCACTCTAAAATGAAGCTTTTGGGGGGTTCTTGAAATTTCCAAGTTTGAAACCCAAAACCACTTCTCTTCATGCTTGACTTCATAAGACAGAGTTTAGGGTTAGGGGGTAAATACATGATTTGTCTAGTTTGTTGTTTAGACCTTGTTTACCAACTACTAGTTCGATTTTGGGCTACTAATATAAAATTAAAATAAGTTGAACTAGTATTCCTCTAAAAAATCATTTTGGTATGCATTGTTTGATACTTTTCATAGCTATAGTGCATCACAAATTTATGATTTCATGCTTTGCTTTGCCAATTTCGATTTTTTCTAACCACCTTCTCTTTGATTTCAAATTTAGGTCAAACTATCGATGCCTACTATGTGTTCTACTTGAATTGGATGCAGCGTGCGCACATGTTTTGCCATTGTTCTAGGCTTCCACACATCTTTGGGGCATCCAAGTATTTAAGTTACCTTGTTTTTTGAATTGTAATTCATACCCTTCCTCCCAATTTTTATGCACATTTGAATCTTGGTCAAATCCTAAGTTTGACCAAGATTTGAACAAGTTTAAAACATGAAAATGAAAAGGTAAGCCTGAATCCTTCTTAGTCACTCAAAAATGAGAAGCTTTTGGGAGTTTTTTGAAATTTCCATGTTTGAAACCCAAAACCACTTCTCTTCATGCTTGACTTCATAAGACAGAGTTTAGGGTTAGGGGTAGATACATGATTTGTCTAGTTTGTTGTTTAGACCTTGTTTATCAACTTGAATGCTTACTATATGACATAATAATACTATGTGCTTTGGTTTTCATTTTTTTGATTTTTTCTGAATTTTTATGCCCATTTGATCTTGGTCAAATCCTAGGCTTAACCAATATTTAAACAAGTTTAAAACATGAAAATGAAAAGGTAAGCCTGTATCCTTCTTAGTCACTCCAAAATGAAGCTTTTGGGAAGGTTTTTGAAATTTCCATGTTTGAAATCCAAAACGACTTCTCTTCGTGCTTGACTTCATAAGACAAAGTTTAGGGCTAGGGGTAGAAACATGATTTTTCTGGTTTGAATATGTCTAGACCTTGTTTACCAACTTGAGTGCTTACTATATGACATAAGAAGGCTATATGCTTTGGTTTTTCATTTTTTTGAAATTTTATGCCCATTTGAATCTTGATCAAATCCTAGGTACAGTTTGACCAAGATTTGAACAATTTTAAAACATGAAAATAAAAGGTAAGCCCGACCTGGATCCTTTAGTCACTCTAAAATGAAGCTTTTGGGGGTTCTTGAAATTTCCAAGTTTGAAACCCAAAACCACTTCTCTTCATGCTTGACTACATAAGATAGAGTTTAGGGTTAGGGGTAGATACATGATTTTTCTTGTTTGAATATATCTAGACCTTGTTTATATCAACTTTAATGCTAACTATATATGACATAAGAAAACTATGTGCTTTGGTTTTTAATTTTTCTGATTTTTTTATTTTGATAGATGCACATTTGAATCTTTGTCAAATCCTAGGTTTGACCAAGATTTAAACAAGTATAAAACATGAAAATGAAAAGGGGAAGCCTGTATCCTTTCTTAGTCACTCTAAAATGAAGTTTTTGGGATGTTCTTGAAATTTTCATGTTTGAAACCCAAAACCACTTCTCTTCATGCTTGACTTCATAAGATAGAGTTTAGGGGCTAGGGGATAGATACATGATTTGCCTAGGTTTGAATATGCATGTCCAAACCTTGTTTATCAACTTGAATGCTTACTATATGACATAAGAAGACTATATGCTTTTGTTTTTCATTTTTCTGATTTTTTTTAAATTTTATGCCCATTTGAATCTTTTGGTCAAATCCTTGGTTTAATTTGACACGGATTTAAACAAGTTTAAAATATGAAAATGAAAAGGTGGTAAGCAGGCATGTATCCTTCTTATATATATTAGTCACTCTAAAATGAAGCTTTTGGGAGGTTTTTGAAATTTCCATGTTTGAAACCCAAAACCACTTCTCTTCATGTTGTTGACTTCATAAGATAGAGTTTAGGGGTTAGGGGTATAGATACATGACTTGTCTTGTTTGAATATGTGTCTAGACCTTGTTTATCAACTTTAATGCTTACTATATGACATAAGAACACTATGCGCTTTAATTTGGTTTTTAATTTTTTTAAATTTTGATGCACATTTTGAATCTTGGTCAAATCCTAGGTTTGACCGAGATTTGAACAAGTTTAAAACAAGAAAATAAAAGGTAAGCCCGCCAGACTGGATCCTTTCTTAGTCACTCTATAATGAAGCTTTTAGGGGGGTTGTTGAAAATGTAAGCATGTATCCTTCTTAGTACGTCACACCACAATGAAGCTTTTGGGAGGGTTTTTGAAATGTCCATGTTTGAAACCCAAAACGACTTCTCTTCGTGCTTGACTTCATAATTAAGACAAAGTTTAGGGTTAGGGGTATATAGATACATGATTTTTCTGGTTTGAATATGTCTAGACTTTGTTTATCAACTAGCTTGAGTGCTTACTATATGGCATATATAAGAAGCTAGGCTATGTGCTTTGGTTTTTCATTTTTTTTGAATTTTTATGCCCATTTGAATCTTGGTCAAATCCTAGGTACGTACGGTTTGACCAAGATTTGAACATGTTTAAAACATGAAAATAAAAGGTAAGCATGGATCCTTCTTAGTCACTCTAAAATGAAGCTTTTGGGAGGTTTTTGAAATTTCCATGTTTGAAACCCAAAACCACTTCTCTTCATGCTTGGCTTCGTAAGATAGAGTTTAGGGTTTGGGGTAGATACGTACATGATTTTTCTAAGTATTTTTACGCCCATTTGAATCTTCGTCAAATCCTAAGTTTGACCAAGATTTGAACAAGTTTAAAAACATGAAAATGAAAAGGGTAAGCCTGGATCCTTGTTTAGGGTTAGGGGGTAGATACATGATTTTTGTGGTTTGAATATGGCAGACCTTGTTTATCACCTTGATATATGACATAGGAAGACGGTGTGCTTTTGTTTTTCTTTTTTTTGAATTTTTATGCCCATTTGAATCTTGGTCAAGTCATAGGTTTGACCAAGATTTAAACATGTTTAAAACATGAAAATGAAAAAGTAAGCCTGGATCCTTCTTAGTCACTCCAAAATGTACCAATTGATAAATGAGTTAACTTGGCTTCATGGAAAAAATAATGTCATGTAAATGATTTAACTTGGCTTTCGTACCCTTGAATCCATAGGAAACTTTGTATAAATGTAGTAGTATAATAATCAACCGAGTTTTTACATCAACAGGTCTGTCACTTACGTGTGGTGCCCATGCGTGAGGTCCCACACTTCAGTGAGCACAAGTCACGTGCAATAGGTACGCAAACTCCCAGCCATTTTCTTTGTCAAGAGAAGACGCATCAGGATGCGTATTGGAAGTATGTGGGTCCTTCTGGATCCTTCGGTTGTCCCTCTCACAAAAAAAACAAATATCTCTCATTCTCGGCCTCGCTCGACTCGCTCGCTCGCTCGCTCGCTCCTGCTCACTGACAAACCCTGCACAAAAGTCAACATCATCACCCGAAAAAGGGGAGACACCATAATTCTCTCCCTTCTTCTCTCCTTCCGAGTGATCCCTTCTTCCTCCGAGTTTCACTCGACGGGCAAACACACATGTGCTGCATAGTAATAATAAAAAAGTAGAAAAATCGACCTACGAATCTATGATTAAATAGGTTAAACTAGGGTTTTGCCCACTACTACAGATCAAGTTCAGAAATATCCAACTACTAGTTCGATTTTGGGCTACTAATATAAAATTAAAATAAGTTGAACTAGTATTCCTCTAAAAAATCATTTTGGTATGCATTGTTTGATACTTTTCATAGCTATACACTACAAGAAAAGTTCTGATAGACAACGTCCCAAAATCGTCAACTAAGGGGCATTTTTCGTCGCCTATGGGCCTAACCCGACGATATGGGTTCCGTTGTCGAAACTGCGTCAGGCAAAGTCCAACGACGATTTTTTCGGTCCGTCGCGCTTGGGCGCCCTTCCGCCACGGAAAATCGGACCGTTGCGGAAGTGTTTTCGGGAGCCCGTTGACTGCTGACGTCATGCAAACTGACACGTGGCAGACGCCGTTAACTGCCAGTTAACGGCGTTAACCGGCTGAAACCCCGTGGTAGATGGTAGGCCCACACGAGGCCTGCCACGTCTTAAGCGGGCCGGGCCAATGACATAGTTTGACCGGTCAACTATATAGCTGGGCTGGTCCATTAGTTACGTGGGCCGGGCCTAACCTCTAAGGTTGACTGGTCAAAACTTAAATGGGCCGGCCCATTTAACATGTGGGGTCCACCTTACAGCAACTGCCGGCCCAAGCAAGTGGGCGGGCCAAAAACACAGGTGGGTCCCACTTTCTGTTAAAAGGCCGGCCCATTTAGTGTGTGGGGTCCACCGTATAGCAAGTGGGCCGGCCCAACAAGCTAGTGGGCCGGGCCAAAAACACAGGTGGGTCCCACTTTCCAGTTAAAGGGTCGGCCCATTTAGTTTGTGGGGTCCACCATATAGCAAGTGGGCGGCCCAACAAAATAGTGGGCCGGGCCAAAAACAGGTGGGTCCCACTTTCCTGTTAAAGGGCCGGCCCATTTAGTATGTGGGGCCCACCATATAGCAAGTGGGCCCACCAAGATAGTGGGCCGGGCCAAAAACACGGGTGGGTCCCACATTCCTGTTAATGGGCCGGCCCATTTGGTATGTGGGGTCCACCATATAGAAAGTGGGCCGGCCCAACAAGATAGTGGGCCGGGCCAAAAACACAGGTGGGTCCCACCTTCCTATTAAAGGGCCGGCCCATTTGGTGTGTGGGGTCCACCATATAGAAAGTGGGCCGGCCCAACAAGATAGTGGGCCGGGCCAAAAACACAGTGGGTCCCACCTTCCTATTAAAGGGCCGGCCCATTTACCATGTGGGACCACCATAGAGCAAGTGGGCCGGCCCAATAAGCATGTGGAGCCCATTATCGTGTAACCGGGCCGGCCTACTAAAGAAGTGGGCCGGCCCAAAATGAAAGTGGGTCCCACACTACTGTAAGTGGGCCGGCCCAATCTGTTGTAGGGCCCTACTTGTTTGACTAGTCAACTTGCATTAAATTTCATGAGCCTAAAATCTGATTTCAATGATACACACAAGTACATACACAAATAAAACAAATAGGAAAATTACAAGGCAATTAATGTGCCCAAATAAAAAAATTACATAGAATCATTGAGGACTTCTATTAGCATCATCAATAACACGTTGACATTTGGCAATCGCCTTGATTGAATCTTGTGTACTCTTTGTCAACATATCAGCTACAGATCTTAAAGCAGCAATACCATGTCTTTTATAAAGTACAACCTTGAGATATTTACTGTCTGATGAAAGAAATGGTCTAGGTTGACGGCTATGAGAAGATGCATCAGAAGAAAGATCAGAACTTTTTGTGGGCCTCACTGGTAATGAAGATTGCTTCATCACAACTGCATTCTGATAATAATGCAAAAAGAGTTAAACGATGAACTATGCAAACATTTATTATGCAATGTAGATATAAGATAATAACAAGTTGCATAAATAAGACATGTATGGAACTTGTACTAAGCACAAACTTACATCATAATGTTGCACAGGGTCGCTACAGATCCTTTTTTGGCGACTATCTTCTAATGATGACTGCTTCATTAAAACTGCATTCTGGTAACATTGTAAACATAGTTACAACAATTAACTATTCAAACATGTATTACGCAATGTAGAGATCAGATAACAGCATGTAGCAGAAATAAGCACAAGATAAGATAAGATGCATGTACTAAGCACATACTGGCTCACTGCAGGTCCTTCTCTTGCGTGCACTAGTCGTGGTCAACATGCCTATCATTTTAGGTTCAGCCATCAAGTGAAATGCTAATCCTCCTGCTCCATTGTCCTTAATCTGTGTTTAGATATCACATTTAAGACCAAGTCAGCTGGTTTCAAATAACAAAAAACTTGAGCTGCCAAATGAATAAGCCAATATTTACCAGATATCAGATTAAAACCAACTAGATGTTGCTTTGCATGAGATACGAATTTCAGACATTCAGATTTAGAGTAGGGTAATGCCAAGGTTTTACACATAAAGTAAACTGGCATTAAGAATGACCAAATGTCAGGTTCAAATCACCCTCGAAGTTTCTCCAAGACAAGCATATCAAATAGGCAGAAACATAGTAAAGCATGAATGGCATTGCTATGGCAGGGTTCCAAGTGTTAATCTCTTGCATAAGGAACAATGCATATAGGTTATAGATAATAACGGAAGTAAACTGCCAAAATTACCAACCACGAACTCAGATTCCAACCTTACCTAGCGTCCCCGCTGTTAATGTTGGATGTTCTAATAAGTGGTTCGCATGATCAATCCCTAGGAAAAATAACATTGACAAGTCAGTCTACGATAATACAAAGACCAGACATGCACGCAACAATAACTATATAAGCTAAAGACGAGGTATAAGAGCAAGCAGATTGGAAATGCACATAGCATGATTATAAAAGCAGTGTGAGAATAGCAGACACGAGAAAACAGCTAGCGGTGAGCTAATGACGTGGTATAAGAACAAGCAGATTGGAAATGCCCATAGCACGACTATAAAAGCAGTGCGACAATAGCATGCAGTACAAAAACAGTTGGCAGCAAATGAATGGGTACAAGGCTATAAATATGTGGATGCACACAGGTGTCAGTAGAATGAACAGGATGGTAGCGACCGGATAATGCTTTTGTACTGTACAATATTTAAACAAACTTCATGCGAAGCAACACATCAAGAAAGTTAACGGCATATGAGATCTGCAAATAACTACACAAAACATGGCTAAAGAAACACCGCGATCTAACGGGCCAGCGTACTAACCAAGCTGCGGCGGGGTGGACGGGGGCGGCAACTTGCATTCCAGCGGCGGCGAACGCGGGAGACGATGAATCGACCCTGTTTCAGTAGAAGCGGGCGTTAGTGAAGCAGATCTGGTTGGCTGGCAAGGTATTCGGTGAAGTTGATACAGCCGCTGCGGCGAGGTAGTCGGTGGCGAGGTCGGCGGTGAAGCAGATCCGTCGGTGGCGAGGTCGGCGGTGAAGCAGATCCGTCGGTGGCGAGGTCGGCGGTGAAGCAGATCCGTCGGTGACGAGGGCGGCGGGGGAGCGGATCAGGTGGGTGGACAGCCAACACGATCAAGGCTACGCTGTGGAGGAGTATGCCGGCGGCGAAGCAGATCTAGTACTGTAGAGAGTCAGAGCTTTGGCGTGTGAGAGTATTTTTGAGCTAATGGGGCGAATGGTTGGTGGGTGGGTGTGGGCCTGTGGGGAGGGTTCGGGATCTAGGCAAGATATTTCATTGTTACCGAATGAGCCCTCCATGGTCGGTGGGTTGTAGCTTCCGGACCAGGGTTAAAAGGGTAAAACTGGTCACGGGATTTTCGAATGGATGCGGCGGGATGATTTGGCGCGTGGCCGAAATTTTCAGTTTCAAGCTACGAGCAGAACGACAAAAATAATGTTCTTCCCCAGGGAGCTCTCATTTCTTCCTCTTCTCTTTCTCTCTCGAGTCTCTCCCACTCCCCCGGCTCCTCTCCCCCTTCTCTCCGGCGGCCTCGCCGGCCGGAGACGAGGCCGACTTCTCTCTGTATATTGTACACCCTCCGAACTAAATTAATTGATTCAACTTTCCTTAGACGTGTATGTATCTAGAGTAAAAACATGTGTGGATACATCCATATTTAGATAAGCAAAGTTGAGTCAGCTAATTTGGATCCGAGGGAGTTAGTGTTGTTGTAAGCTTAGATCCAGTGTTTCCCATGAGCAGAATGGCGCAATGGAGTCGGGGATCTCGTCATCGGCTTCAGATCTGGCCTATGGTGAATCTGGCGGATCTTGCCGGCCAAACCCCGATCTGGTGCCATCAATGTGATGGCGCTAACGGTGAGGCTTGCTTTGGTCAGTGCTTCAGATCTGGCCAATGGGGAAGTCAAGCTGCTAAAGTTCACAAGCTCGGGGCATACGACGGCGTCATCCGTCTTGCCCGTGCACATCTTGGACTTTCAGCGGCCCTTCTCAGAGCCAATATGCCGTTGCTGAGGCCCTTCTTCTCCTTCGTCCTGGCGACTACCGGCGACACCGTCCCAAGTGGTGCGTCCCCGGCGACGGAGTTGCTGGAAAGGATGCGGAGCAGAGATCTGATGTGCGGTCGAGAAGGACTCGATTGATTTTCTTCTATATGTTTTGGGGTCCTTTTTGTAAAGTTGCAGGTTCTATTAGTTATTGTCTAGTACTTTTGGTCCTCTATGTAATTTTTTGGACTAGTTTCCATTGGCACTGATAAACTTGAATTTTGACAAGTTCACGGGGAAAAAAATTCCTTTGCACATATGGCCTATCATGTATAAACATTCTTGAGATTTAAACTATATGTAATGTGCCATGCATTAACCCTAAACCATATATATGTAACTAACCCTAGCTGATCAAACCCTACTTAATTAAAACAAATAACCCTAAACTATACGCATGCACTTTATGCGCAAAGGCGCGGGTGCCTCTAATAATGTGTGTGCGCACTCGATCGATGATCCCTAAACCTTATACAACCCTGAAACCCTAATCCCTAATCCCTAAACCCTAAACACCCTAAACACTAAACCCTAGACCCTAAACCCTAACCCTAACCCTAAACCCTAATTAAACCCTATATATAGGCCAACGACACTTAATTGTGCATCAAGCAGGCCAGGGGTGCCTCGCGGTCCTCTAATTAAATTAAATGTGCCATGCATTAACCCTAAACCATATATATGTAACTAACCATAGCTAATCAACCCTACTTAATGAAAACACATAACCCTAAACTATACTAGCTATAACCCGATCTAATAAAAACATGCTCTATATATAGCAGCTAGCTAGCAAACCGTAGATTAACACCAATTAATATATACATGGCCTATATCGATCATGTTGTATAACATATCCCTGAGATTCATTAATTAATTATATAATTATCGTGATAAATTAATTAACTTTAATTTTGACAAGTTCTCTCGAATGAAAACACATTTGATTAAGTTGCCTCATAATATATATATATAATTAGTGTGCATGCATGGCCTACCATGCATTCGTGCATATATTTTAATGTATATTTGAACATATTCTTGGGGATTTCAATCTCTCTCTCTCGATCATCTATATATCGTTGGTGGCCAAAAAACACACATATATATATGCATGCAATTTATGCGTAAAGGCGCGGGTGCCTCTAATAATGTGTGTGCGCACTCGATCGATGATCCCTAAACCTTAAACAACCCTAAAACCTTAAATCCCTAATCCCTAAACCCTAAACACCCTAAACACTAAACCCTAAACCCTAGACCCTAAACGTACCCTAACCCTAACCCTAACCCTAAACCCTAGCTAATCCTAAACCCCAATTAAACCCTATGTATAGGCCAACGACACTTAATTGTGCATCGATCGAGCGGGTCATGGGTGCCTCGTGATCCTCTAATAAAATTAAATGTGACATGCATTAACCCTAAACCATATATATGTAACTAACCCTAGCTAATCAACCCTACTTAATTAAAACACATAACCCTAAACTATACTAGCTAGCTATAACCCGATCTAATAAAAACATGCTCTATATATAGCAGCTAGCTAGCAAACCGTAGATTAACACCAATTAAAATATACATGGCCTATATCGATCATGTTGTATAACATATCCCTGAGATTCATTAATTAATTATATAATTATCGTGATAAATTAATTAACTTGAACTTTGACAAGTTCTCTCGAATGAAAACACATTTGATTAAGTTGCCTCATAATATATATATAATTAGTGTGCATGCATGGCCTACAATGCATTCGTGCATATATTTTAATGTATATTTGAACATATTCTTGGGGATTTCAATCTCTCTCTCTCGATCATCTATATATCGTTGGTGGCCCAAAAAACACACATATATACGCATGCACTTGATGCGTAAAGGCGCGGGTGCCTCTAATAATGTGTGTGCGCACTCGATCGATGATCCCTAAACCTTAAACAACCCTAAAACCCCTAAATCCCTAATCCCTAAACCCTAAACACCCTAAACACTAAACCCTAAACCCTAAACCCTAACCCCCTAACCCTCTACCCTAGCTAACCCTAAACCCTAATTAAACCCTATGTATAGGCCAACGTCACTTAATTGTGCATCGAGCAGCCCAGGGGTGCCTCGCGGTCCTCTAATTAAATTAATTGTGCCATGCATTAACCCTAAACCATATATATAACTAACCCTAGCTAATCAACCCTACTTAATTAAAACACATAACCCTAAACTATACTAGATATAACCCGATCTAATAAAAGCATGCTCTATATATATAACAGCTAGCTAGCAAACCGTAGATTAACACCAATTAAAATATACATGGCCTATTATATCGATCATGTTGTATAACATATCCCTCAGATTCATTAATTAATTATATAATTATCTTGATAAATTAATTAACTTTAATTTTGACAAGTTCTCTCGAATGAAAACACATTTGATTAAGTTGCCTCATAATATATATATAATTTTAGTGTGCATGCATGGCCTACCATGCATTCGTGCATATATTTTAATGTATATTTGAACATATTCTTGGGGATTTCAATCTCTCTCTCTCTCTCTCTCTCTCGATCATCTATATATAACGTTGGTGGCAAAAAACACACACATATATACGCATGCACTTTATGCGTAAAGGCGGGTGCCTCTAATAATGTGTGTGCGCACTCGATCGATGATCCCTAAACCTTAAACAACCCTAAAACCCTAATCCCTAATCCCTAAACCCTAAACACCCTAAACACACTAAACCCTAGACCCTAAACACCCTAAGCACTAAACCCTAAACCCTAGACCCTAAACACCGTAAACATTAAACCCTAAACCCTAAACACCCTAAACACTAATTAAACCATAAACCCTAGACCCTAAACACTAAACCCTAAACCCTAGACCCTAAACACCGTAAACACTAAACCCTAAACCCTAAACACCCTAAACACTAATTAAACCCTAAACCATAGACCCTAAACACTAGACCCTAAACCCTAGACCCTAAACACCCTAAACACTAAACCCTAGACCCTCTAAACACCGTAAACACTAAACCCTAAACCCTAGACCCTAGCTAAACACCCAAAACACTAAACCCTAAACCCAGCTAGCTAACCCTAAACCCTAATTAAACCCTATATATATAGGCCAACGACACTTAATTGTGCATCAAGCAGGCCAGGGGTGCCTCGCGGTCCTCTAGTTAAATTAAATGTGCCATGCATTAACCCTAAACCATATATATATAACTAACCCTAGCTAATCAAACCCTAGTTAATTAAAACACATAACCCTAAACTATACTAGCTATAACCCGATCTAATAAAAACATGCTCTATATATAGCATGCAGCTAGCTAGCAAATTAAACGGTAGATTAAAACCAATTAATATATACATGGCCTATATCGATCATATGTTGTATAACATCTCCCTGAGATTCATTAATTAATTATATAATTATCGATGATAAATTAATTAACTTGAATTTTGACAAGTTCTCTCGAATGAAAACACATTTGATTAAGTTTCCTCATAATATATATATAATTAGTGTGCATGCATGGCCTACCATGCATGCATTCGTGCATATATTTTAATATATATTTGAACATATTCTTGGGGATTTCAATCTCTCTCTCTCGATCATCTATATGTCGTTGGTGGCCAAAAAACACACACATATACGCATGCACTTTATGCGCAAAGGCGCGTGTGCCTCTAATAATGTGTGTGTGCGCACTCGATCGATGATCCCTAAACCTTAAACCCTAAATAAACCCTAATCCCTAATCCCTAAACCCTAAACACCATAAACATTAAACCCTAAACCCTAGACCCTAAACCCTAACCTCCTAACCCTAAACCCTAAACCCTAATTAAACCCTATATATAGGCCAATGACACTTAATTGTGCATCAAGCAGGCCAGGGGTGCCTCGCGGTCCTCTAATTAAATTAAATGTGCCATGCATATATATGTGTTTAATTTGGGGATTTCAATCGCTCTCTCGTATGTAGCTCTCTCTCTCTCTCTCTCTCTCTCTCTCTCTCTCTCTCTCGTTGGTGGCCAACAACACACACATGCACTTTGTGCGCAAAGGCATGCGCCTCTAATAATGTGTGCGCAGTCGATCGATCTAGTTTTGATTAATCATAGCACACAAATAAAGAAGTTGTATTTGAATCCACACAACCTAATCTAAAACACATAACCCCTAACATGGCCTAATTAATTAACCCTTCTCGATCTCTACCTAATTAGTGGAAATTGCACAAAATCAAAAGGGGTCCCTCACTAATTATGCATATCTGCTAGATTGTGATAAACTTTTGCCACATATATATTTGGTGGATGGGTGCATCTTGGCATGTAAACAATTAGTGTTTGCAAATGGCGTTGTCAAAATTTATGTACAAATGATTTCTTTCCATCCAAAGTGCATAAAATGGGAGTTTTAATGAAGAAAGTACAAATAAAACAGCTCAACATGCTTCCACACCCCGATTTTCACACGAAGTAGAGCATATTTAAAGGATAATTCCAGAGTTTTACTATTTTTCAAGCAACTTTGCTAATTTTCCCCCACTCACATGACTTTATGTCGATTTAACGAAAATATGGCGAATTTAAACTACATGGGCGGGATAGTTTGAATTGTGCGCGCGGCAAAGGGAACCGCCTATTCCTCAACCTTGTGCACGGCAAATTACACACGCAACTCCATTAAACGCCACCTACCGACCTTAATTATCACCCCGGCGGCCCGGCCGCATGACCCCCCACCCACCCGTACACAACTTATCCCCGTCCGTGCGAAGAGCTTCCCCTCCCCGTCCCGTCCGTGCGAAGAAGAAGCTTCCCCTCCCCGTCGTTCTTCTCGAGACGCACCGGCGGTCAAGTTGATCCACGGTAGGGCTGCTATCTCTAGCTCAATCATGTATCGGGCAAGACAGCCTAACGATTTATATTTTCTTGATGCTGCTAAAAAAATTCGTCAGTATGCTCGAACTAATTGGCACTTTATAGTTTTCCGCTCGATTTGTCCTCGATCAATTTGTTCATTTGCGTGGGCATATAGAGTCAGTTCTGCACTCGATCCGTTAATTTGCTGAAATGCCATGGCAGAGTTTTGTACACGATCTGTTTGCTAAAATGTCGATGGGCATTTTTTGTTTTGTACTCGACATGATTGCTGAAATGCATAATCATGTAGTATAGTTTTGTACTCGATGGATATACATTTCCTACTTCGCCTTAAATTAATCACCAACCACTGTATCTCATAATTAAACAGATGGACAGAACTTGGATACTGCATGGACACTTATGTTCCCCTTCATATATAAATGGTGTTCAACCCTTTATGGGGTTTATTAGAGCTCATGATGGTCACAACCTGGACGTGTATTGCCCGCGCTGCACATGTATGAATGGTGAGAAGAGGCCTCACCCTGTAGTGGCAGATCATTTACACATTTTTGGGATGGACCGCACATATGTTAGGCGGGTTTAGCATGGTGAACCATATAATGATCCTTTAGCAGGAGAAGCAGATCTTGCTCACACTGTATGTGTGCTGGCATATGTAGTTAATTATTTATATTGATGCTGCCGCTGTTTCAATCAATAGTTTGCATTGCTGTGCAAGGTTCTGTACTCAAATTTAACTTGTTGCAGATGGATGGACGGGAAGGAGAGAAAAAGCGCTTGCTTCAGGAAACGGGTTTCAGCTCTGGGACATGTGCTGTGCCAGATGAGAAGGTAAATATGTAAAACGGCATTTGTTCAGGTTGCATCCCTTAGATGTTTGTCTAATCGGTTGATGTACTAATTGCAGAAGCATAGAGTTAAAGAGGTCTCTCAGTTTGATGGGAGATTTGAAGATGAATCTCAGTTTGATGCACCTGTGGATGGTACTGATGACGAGCCTTTCATAGACGAAGGTCCTGCACCTGAGATTATCCAGCCTACAGAAGGAGGCCGTGGACCGAGTACACAGCTTTGCGTTGAAGTGGATGCACGCCCGGAGATCATCACGGGCGTCCGGGTAGTCTCAAGACCACCCAGCCCTGATGCACCTGTGGATGGTACTGATGACGAGCCTCTCATAGACGAAGGTCCTGCACCTGAGATTATCCAGCCTACAGAAGGAGGCCGTGGACCGAGTACACAGCTTTGCGTTGAAGAGGATGCACACCCGGAGATCATCAGGGGCGTCCCGGTAGTCTCAGGACCACCCAGCCCTGATGCAAAATGTTGAGCTACTTTATGATTCGTACTCTTATGTTCTGGTGCTGTAGTATGTTATGATTTGTACGCCTTTGGCGCTAGATTAAGCATTCAGTGGATGATCGCGTTGCAAAATTCGACACCCACACAATCAGTTCATCGTATGAGTAGTAGCACAATTACTTCTACAGCGATTCCTGCCAGCGCATTAGTTGGTAGCATGAAACACTTTCAGGTACTCCCCTCTGATTCATATTAATTGACTCAATTCTGTCTAGATATGGATGTATCTAGATGCATTTGTTAACTAGACTAACAAACTTGAGTCAGTTAATATGAATCCGTGTAAACCGCCCAAGTCCTCGAGCAGCTAGTTTATTGACTCTGGACTCCAAGCCTCTCGCGGCAAGCCATCGACGAAGCTTTGACCAGATCTTGGCCCGCAATTTTTTTTGTGTGGCGAATAGCAAAGCTTTGACCAGTTCCTCTCGGGATACAGCACGCCGGTGAGCTTGCACGGTTGCCATGAGCACTTTCCGGCGGAACTTCCTCTTCAGCGCCCTCAAGCCGCTGCTGCGAGACAGCACGCAGTGCCTCGAGGTGGACGGAATTCTGGATCTCAGGGCGGGTGGTCCGCATCGTCCGGGAACGATCTCCAGCGGGTTAACGAGGACATGCATGGCGGCCAGGGGATTTGTTTTTTGTTTTTTTTGGTTTGAGCTTGGGATTTGGGGTTTTTTCGGATAGGGGAGGAGGAACCGAGGAAGAGGAAGGAACAGCCGCGTGCTTGGCGCGTGGCGGTGTGCTTGAATTTCGAATTTTTGTGAAATGTTTCATTTCCCCGCTACAATTCGGGGGTTTCTTGACGCGCCAATGCGTCCCGCCGGGCAGCTTCAAGTAAATTTGGGGTGCCACACTATGGGCCCTAGTTTCAGTGAGACATGTAATGACTAGTCACATCAGTAAGTTCACTGTGTAATAAAATATGTTACCCCTCCCCTTTATGTAGCACCCCTTCTCTCCCGATCGAGTGCCGATTGCCGACGGATGCAAGCCGCTAGCTCGATCCCCTCCTTTCGCCTCCACCGTCCAGGCATCCAGCTTGGAGGGGCAAGCTGCATCTAGCCCAAGCGGATTAGGTAGGACTAGTAATGTTCTCTCCTTTCTCGAGATCGGTTCTTTTTTCCTCTCCTCGATATCTTGCGCATCTCTTTCCTATTCTGGGCGAAGGGGTGTCTTTCTGGTCACCCTCGAGCTGGGAGTGATTGATGGGGGTGGGGGCGGGGGCTACCTTTGCTTGGATTGGGGTGTTCTTCCTTTATTTGTCGACATTTGCAACCTTTGTAGTTTCTGCTGATCCTCACTGTATCTTTTGTCAGCTTGTACAGGAAAGGTAAGACCTCGGCGGTGGGGGCAATGGAGCGTAAGGCCACCACGCATGTGGGCAGTTGGCTGAGCCTGAGCTGCGTCCCCAGCCCCGCGAAGCAGGTACTCCGTTTGCTTATCCACTCTTTACCTTTTAAGTGTCTCTCTGGTCTCTGCATCCTCAATCTGTTCCTGTTCTGGAATATGCTTAAAGTAGCACATGTCTTCAGCTGTTTGTGCGTAAAGCCTCTGTGACACCATGCTCTATATTCTCTGTATCAGGTTGGTACCTCCAGGTTCCGTGCTGAGGCTATGGGGAACGAGAATAGCGCCCCACCTGCTGCAGGAGCATGGCCCGATCTGCAGCACAAGAAGCGAAATGCCACTGCCGAGCTGGGCAGGGACCGCCCAGGGGTAATTTTTTTTAACCAACTTACCATGATGTAGTCTGAATCTGATACTCCCTCAGATCCAAATTAATTGACTCAACTATCTGTAGATACGGATGTATCTAGATGTGTTTTAGCTCTAGATACTACTGCCTCCATCCCAAAGCTTTGGGCTTATATTATTTTTAGAAAGTCAAACTATACCATGTTTGACTAAGCTTTTACCAAAAATCAGTAACATGCAAAATACAAAATTAATATCATTAAATAGATAATAAAATATATTTTCCTACGGTATCTACACAGTATTATATTTGTTGATAGAATGTTCTAAAATTTTGGTCAAACTTTGCTTGTTTTGATTTCTCAAAAATAAATAAGGCTTAAGCTTTTGGATGGTGGTAGTACATTCATATCTAGACAAAGCTGAGTTAACTAGTTTTTTGTCTGTCCATAGCTAGTGTTCACGCTGCAAAAGGCTAAGAGCATCCACTATATGCATCAGTCTATCTCATACAGTAATTCAATATCACTGCTGAGGTCTGCCTTTTGTTTTGCTATTCATATGCAGACTGAAACTTTAGGGCCTTTACTCAAAAGGAAGATCAAAACTGCGGCTGATCAGGCTGCCAGTATGTTGATGCCGCCCCCATCTTCTAAATGCCTCTACAAGCACAAGGCCACGCACCAGCTGGGTGGTGATCTTTTAATGAATATGGTATATTTTCTTAATCCACAAAACATGCCTTGATTTTTCTCTGTTTATTGTCGGTTTTTTCTATGCTTGCCAAAAGTTTACAACAACAACAACAACAACCAAGCCTTTCAGTCCCAAACAAGTTGGGGTAGGCTAGAGTTGAAACCCATAAGATCTCGAAGCCAAAAGTTTAGAAACACCAAATTCGTTTGCTTACAATCATCATACAGTAATGTTCATCTACTCCAGTTCCCCTAACCCAACATAAAATGATGTTAATTTCGATTTTTAGATTAAAAGAGCACCATTAGGCGCTTGTTAATTACGACTTTGAGATTAAAATGTCATTTGCAATTGTTAATTACAATTTTGAGACAATTGGTTAGTTTAACCTCGATCTCTTCTGCTCTCCATTTTTCCCAACCGAACAAAAATGTAACCATTCCATTCCTCTGAAATGGAACCATTCCATTCCATTCCACGCTGTTTCAGAACCGAACACACCCTTGCATTGTTGTGAACTGTTGTCCATACACGGCCATACCCTTCCACTTACATCTAGCACTATATGCATCAGTCTGTCTCAGAGTCATTCAATATCACTGCTGAGATCTGTTCCCATTCTTATGCAGGCTGAAACTGCTGCGCCTTTACTCAAGTGGATGCAAAATGAGGCTGCTGTGAGGACGATGGTGCCGGCACCATCTTCCGAAAACCTCTACAAGCACGAGGCCATGGGCCAGCTGGGTGGTGACCTTTTAATGAATCTGGTATATTTTCTTAATCCACATACATGATTTCATTATTATCTGTTTAATTACTGTTGGCTTTGTCTAATGCTTACCAAAAGTTCAGAAACACTGCGTTTGCTTACAATCATCATACACTAATTTTTCACTTTTCAGTCTGTCTCATCCAGTATATAAACTGTTGATTTCCATTGGCTTCTTTTGTAATCATTTGCATTGTTGTCAACTGTTCTCTATGCACAACCCTATTCTTCCACTTACACCCGCACTATTTGCATCAGTCTATCTCATAGATTTATTAAATATCAATGATGAGTTCTGTTGCTATTCATATGCAGGATGAAACTTCTGTTCCTCTACTCAAATGGATAAAAAATGATCCTGATGAGGCTGCTGTGAAGACGATGGTGCTGCCACCATCTTCTGAAAACCTCCTCAAGCACAAGGCCACGGGCCAGCTGGGTGGTACCCTTTTCAGTAAGCAGGTATATTTTCTTAATCCTCATACATGATTTGATTTTTGTCTGTTTATTGCCGGCTTTGTCTAATGCTTACCAATAGTTCAGAAACACACACACCTATTCTTCCACTTACATCCAGCACTATATGCATCAGTGTCTCATAGATTCATTTTATATATCACTGCTGATGTCTGTTGCTCTTCAATTTTTATATGCAGACTGAAACTGCTAAGCCTTCATTGGTCAAAAGGATTGCAACTGCTGCTGATGAGGCATCTGCAGAGGCTGCCACCAAGTTACTGTCAGCCCCACCTTCTGGATGCTTATATAAGCTCAAGTCCAAGGATCAGCCGGGCCGTAACCATCCAAGGGTTCGGGTATATTTTCTTAAGCCACATATACATGCCATGATTTATGTCTGATATTATCACCGGCTCTGTCTAATGCTTTTTGGAATTCGGAAACACCAAATTAGCATGCTTATATTCATCATACACTAATTTTTCACTGTTCAGTTTGTAACATAGTGTTATGCACTTGCTTGTCAACATTTGCATTGCTCTGAACTATGCACTTTACACAACCTAATTCTTCCACTTACATTCAGCGCTACGCACCAGTAGTACCTCCCATGTTTCCTTCACCATCCCGATGCCGAGCTTGCGGGAATATGGCGGGCCCATGTACATACCCCGCATATAACACCTCCTATGGCTCTATCTACCTTTCTAGTAGCTCCTTCACAGAGTTACAGGTATGTATTCTCAGTGGTTTAGCATGAATTGGCATATAGTAAAGTCTTGTTTTTAGTCTTCCTGCTTCTTACATTTGTATCAATTTTCACATGCAGACTGTACCTTGTGAACTTCGTCCAATGATTAACCAGATGTGTCCGCATGAAGGATCTTTCACTATGCATGGCAATGGCAAATTGATGAACACCTACACGGTCTATGAGGTGTATGTCTACAAGACGCAGGCCATCACATATTTGTATGGACATGATTGGAGAAAGTTTGCTTTTGACTACGGTCTGAAGAAGGGCGACGAGCTGAGGATCAGAAACTCAAACGGGCAGATATACGTAACTGCTTACAGAGTTGGAGACACTTCCAAATATATAATATGTAACTTTTTTCTACTCATATCTTTTGATAACTGCATTCTGAGCAGTTGTTCTAAACCATTCCCTCTGTTCTAGCTTGCTGGGTTTAACATGATCAAAGCTGCAGATCCCCTGATGGAACAGGAGCGGATGTCACAAAGGGCAACCACACCAGCACCGGCACCGGCTTCCCACTCTCCTGCATCAGCACCGGTTCCTGTACCAGCTCCGTTTACTGCATCTACCCAGCAGTCCCCTACATCAGCATTGGTTCCTGTAGAGGCCCCATATACTACACATGCCCAGCAGGCTCCTGCATCAGCACTGGTTCCTCTAGCTGCACCGTTTACTGCACCTGCCCAACAGTCTCCTGCATCAGCACCGGTTCCTCTAGAGGCACCGTTTACTGCACCTGCCCAGCAGTCTCCTGCATCAGCACCAGCTCGTGTACCAGCCCAGGCTCATGCACCTGCCCCAGCCAGATCACCGAGGTCTCAGCTCATTGCTGTGGCCACCCGTGTGGTGACCAGGACGCATCTGAAGGCTATGTTCGTGAGTATATGACAGCATAACTGCTCTTATCTTGATGTCTTCTCTGCTCAAAGTCTCACATGGTTCAGTGCATTGGTGCCATTGACTAATTTTTGGTGGTATCTCTTGCTTTGAATCAGAAATTGCCTAAAAGTATCTCCAAGGATCTCAATGCTGGCCGAAGGGGCAAGATATCCCTCGTCATGGAGAGTGAAGGTCTCACCGTGGAGGGACGGTACTCTGTCAGTCCCACAGATGGCCGCTTGGCTGTTACTTCCAGGTGGAAAAAGTTCATTGACGGTGCCAAACTTCGCATTGGATCAAAGTTGAAGGTCAAGATCTTTCGATGCCGCTGTGACATGCTGGTCATAAAGTTCGCGGTTGTCTAGTTCTGTTGTCCCATGAGCCCTTAGCAAATGCATTTGTAGTTATACTTATATAAGGTTATCTTATCTGAACTGCTAATTAATTGTATGGGTGGTAAAACTCTGGCAAGCTTTTGCTCTTAGCAAGTATGTATGTATGATCAGCTATTATGATAACTAATGTTTGTGTTCATCTTAATTTGCATTTCCCTTTTAGAAAAAAACTTAATTTCTATTTTGGCTGACCTGTTAGAGAACTATCAGATTGAACCCACAACATGATTCATATAGATTCATTACACCGAGCCACATGTCTTGACCTTGCGATACACTACTTCCATTAATTAGTGCAAGAAGGCTTACCTGAGCTGCCTGAACCATGGCAGATTCGAATCCACCTTATCTATCTAGAAATACAACCTTTGCAGAAAGAGGATTTGCAGTATGGGGAGGCTGACATTGGGGACCCATGAGCCAGCAGCGTCGTCAACGTTTTAAAGGTGGCAGGAGATCGAAAGAAAAAATAAGCCAAAAATCAGTTGGTAAACAAATTCAAGAAAAGAAACATTTACCTTTCTGAGAGGATGACATGCGGGACCCATGAGGCAGCAGCATCCTCAACTATTTCAAGGCGGCAGGGGATCAAAATAAAAAAGGAAATAGCCAGAAATTAATTAGGGTCAAAAATAAATCCATCAAAGGAAACTTTTATTGTTCATAGAGGATGACATGTGGGACCGACTTGCCAGCTGCGTCGTCATCGTTTCAAAGGGGGCAGGGGATCAAAAGAAAAAGACAAATAGCCAGAAATTAGGGGAAAAAAATAAATCCAACAAAGAAAACTTTTATTGTTCATAGAGGATGACATGCGGGACCCATGAGCCAGCAGCTTCCTCAACGTTTCAAAGTCGGCATGAGATTGAAAGAAAAAGTCAAGTGACATAATATCAGGAGCCAAAAATAATCCAAGAAAAGAAACTTTATTGTACATAGAGGATGACATGCGGGTCCCATTTTGTAGCAGCGGTCTCAATTCCAGGCGGCACAGGACCGAAAGAAAAATGAAGTAGCCAGAAATCAGGGTGTGAAAAAAATCCAAGAAAAGAAAGATTTCAATTGGGCTGTATCTGGACATCTGGGCCTTCGAACTATCCTGCTGGGCCTTTTGACTCGTACAATTTCAGCCCACTCCAAAACAGGAAAGGTCGGATTTTTCTCAAAAAAACAGGAAAGTCCTATGCTTCGCAAAAACAAAAAACAAGGAGATTCAACATATAAGTTTGTTTATGTAGATATAAAGATTTAATTTATCCGTTTGCAATAGCTCAGAGCGAAATACAACGTTTATTGTCTGCAAAATAAAATATCACATGTTTCTTGTACGGGGAGGCTGACATCGGGGACCCATGAGCCAGCAGCGGAGTCAACGTTTCAAAGGCGGCAGGGGATCGAAAATAAAAAAAGCCAAAAATCAGTTGGTAAAAAAATACAAGAAAAGAAAACATTTATCGTTCTGAGAGGATGACATGCGGGACCCATGAGGCAGCAGCATCCTCAACGTTTCAAAGTCGGCATGAGATCGAAAGAAAAAGGCAAGTGACATAATATCAGGAGCCAAAAATAATCCAAGAAAAGAAACTTTATTGTACATAGAGGATGACATGCGGGTCCCATTTTGTAGCAGCGGTCTCAACGTTTCCAAGGCGGCATAGGACCAAAAGAAAAATGAGGCAGCAGCATTCTCAACAATTCCAAGGCGGCAGGGGATCAAAAGAAAAATAAAGGAAATAGCCAGAAATTAATTAGGGGTCAAAAATAAATCCACCAAAGGAAACTTTTATTGTTCATAGAGGATGACATGTGGGACCGACCTGCCAACAGCGTCCTCATCGTTTCAACGGGGGCAGGGGATCAAAAGAAAAAGGCAAATAGCCAGAAATTAGGGGTGAAAAATAACTCCAATAAAGGAAACTTTTATTGTTCGTAGAGGATGACATGCGGGACCCATGAGCCAGCAGCTTACTCAACGTTTCAAAGGCGGCATGAGATCGAAAGAAAAAGGCAAGTGACCAAATATCAGGAGCCAAAAATAATCCAAGATTTATTGTACATAGAGGATGACATGTGGGTCCCATTTTGCAGCAGCGGTCTCAATGTTTGTAATGCGGCTTGAGATCAAAAGAAAAAGAAAGTAGCTAGTAATTAGGGGGTGAAAAAAATCCAAGAAAAGAAAGTTGATGGACATAGAGGATGACATGCGGGTCCCTTGAACCAACAGCTTACTCAACGTTTCAAAGGGGGCAGGGGATCAAAAGAAAAAGGCAAGCCAAAAATCAGAGGGTGAAAAAAAAACCAACAAAGGAAACTTTTATAGCACACAGAGGATGACATGCGGGTCCCATGAGCCAGCAGGTACCTCAACGTTTCAAACGTGGCATGAGATCGAAAGAAAAAGGCAAGTGACCAAATATGAGGTGCCAAAAAAAACTCCAAGAAAAGAAAGTTGATTGCTCATAGAGGATGACATGCGGGTCCCATTTAGCTGCAGCGGTCTCACCGTTTGAGAGGCGGCAGGGGATCGAAAGAAAAAGTCAAGTGACCAAATATGAGGTGCCAAAAATAATCCAAAAAATGAAAGTTTTATAGTACATAGAGGATGACATGCGGGTCCCATTTAGCAGCAGCGGTATCACTGTTTGAGAGGCAGCAGGGGATCGAAAGAAAAGTCAAGTTACCAAATATGAGATGCCAAAAAAAAGAAGAAAAGTTTTATAGTACATAGAGGATGACATGCGGGTCCCATTTAGCAGCAGCGGTATCACTGTTTGAGAGGCGGCAGGGGATCGAAAGAAAAAGTCAAGTGACCAAATATGATGTGCCAAAAAAAATCCAAGAAAAGAAAGTTTTATAGTACATAGAGGATGACATGCGGGTCCCATTTAGCAGCAGCGGTATCACTGTTGAGAGGCAGCAGGGGATCGAAAGAAAAAGTCAAGTGACCAAATATGAGGTGCCAAAAAATCCAAGAAAAGAAAGTTTTATAGTACATAGAGGATGACATGCGGGTCCCATTTAGCAGCAGCGGTATCACCGTTTGAGAGGCAGGGGATCGAAAGAAAAAGGTAAGTGACCAAATATGAGGTGCCAAAAATAATTCAAGAAAAAGTTTTATAGTACATAGAGGATGACATGCGGGTCCCATTTAGCAGCGGTATCACCGTTTGAGAGCAGGATCGAAAGAAAAAGGCAAGTGACCAAATTTGAGGTGCCAAAAAAAACTCCAAGAAAAGAAAGTTGATTGCACATAGAGGATGACATGCGGGTCCCATTTAGCAGCAGCGGTCTCAACGTTTCCAAGGCGGCAAGGGATCAAAAGAAAAAGGAAGTAGCCAGAAATCGGGGGTCAAAAAAATCCAAGAATAGAAAGAATTTTGGTTCATAGAGGATGACATGCGGGACCCATGATCCTGCATCGTAAACGGCTCGATCGGAGAACGTTGAACGAGATGGCGCGATCTAGAAAAAAACAATGCCAGAGAGGCTGCCATCTGGGCCCTACATCCCTCGGCGGTGCGGATTTGCGTTGACTCGGCCGGCGAACCCGAGATTTCGAGATGCACCACGTCCCGGGCCACCATACGCGACGTTTTGGCCGCTTTCGTCGGGCTAGGTGGCCTCAAAAACGAGAAAAAAAGTTTTGACATGCACCACGGAGGGACCAAAAATCGTCGGCCATGGTACACCAGCAACCACGGCGACTTCAACTTCGTCGGCCATGGCAACTTTTCATAGTATAGTGCATCACAAATTTATGATTTCATGCTTTGCTTTGCCAATTTCGATTTTTTCTAACCACCTTCTCTTTGATTTCAAATTTAGGTCAAACTATCGATGCCTACTATGTGTTCTACTTGAATTGGATGCAGCGTGCGCACATGTTTTGCCATTGTTCTGGGCTTCCACACATCTTTGGGGCATCCAAGTATTTAAGTTACCTTGTTTTTTTGAATTGTAATTCATACCCTTCCTCCCAATTTTTATGCACATTTGAATCTTGGTCAAATCCTAAGTTTGACCAAGATTTGAACAAGTTTAAAACATGAAAATGAAAAGGTAAGCCTGAATCCTTCTTAGTCACTCAAAAATGAGAAGCTTTTGGGAGTTTTTTGAAATTTCCATGTTTGAAACCCAAAACCACTTCTCTTCATGCTTGACTTCATAAGACAGAGTTTAGGGTTAGGGGGTAGATACATGATTTGTCTAGTTTGTTGTTTAGACCTTGTTTATCAACTTGAATGCTTACTATATGACATAATAATACTATGGTTTTTCATTTTTTTTGATTTTTTCTGAATTTTTATGCCCATTTGATCTTGGTCAAATCCTAGGCTTAACCAATATTTAAACAAGTATAAAACATGAAAATGAAAAGGTAAGCCTGTATCCTTCTTAGTCACTCCAAAATGAAGCTTTTGGGAAGGTTTTTGAAATTTCCATGTTTGAAATCCAAAACGACTTCTCTTCGTGCTTGACTTCATAAGACAAAGTTCAGGGCTAGGGGTAGAAACATGATTTTTCTGGTTTGAATATGTCTAGACCTTGTTTACCAACTTGAGTGCTTACTATATGACATAAGAAGGCTATATGCTTTGGTTTTTCATTTTTTTTGAAATTTTATGCCCATTTGAATCTTGATCAAATCCTAGGTACAGTTTGACCAAGATTTGAACAATTTTAAAACATGAAAATAAAAGGTAAGCCCGACCTGGATCCTTTAGTCACTCTAAAATGAAGCTTTTGGGGGGTTCTTGAAATTTCCAAGTTTGAAACCCAAAACCACTTCTCTTCATGCTTGACTACATAAGACAGAGTTTAGGGTTAGGGGTAGATACATGATTTTTCTTGTTTGAATATATCTAGACCTTGTTTATATCAACTTTAATGCTAACTATATATGACATAAGAAAACTATGTGCTTTGGTTTTTAATTTTTCTGATTTTTTTATTTTGATAGATGCACATTTGAATCTTTGTCAAATCCTAGGTTTGACCAAGATTTAAACAAGTATAAAACATGAAAATGAAAAGGGAAGCCTGTATCCTTTCTTAGTCACTCTAAAATGAAGTTTTTGGGATGTTCTTGAAATTTTCATGTTTGAAACCCAAAACCACTTCTCTTCATGCTTGACTTCATAAGATAGAGTTTAGGGGCTAGGGGATAGATACATGATTTGCCTAGGTTTGAATATGCATGTCCAAACCTTGTTTATCAACTTGAATGCTTACTATATGACATAAGAAGACTATATGCTTTTGTTTTTCATTTTTCTGATTTTTTTAAAATTTTATGCCCATTTGAATCTTTTGGTCAAATCCTTGGTTTAATTTGACACGGATTTAAACAAGTTTAAAATATGAAAATGAAAAGGTGGTAAGCAGGCATGGATCCTTCTTATATATATTAGTCACTCTAAAATGAAGCTTTTGGGAGGTTTTTGAAATTTCCATGTTTGAAACCCAAAACCACTTCTCTTCATGTTGTTGACTTCATAAGATAGAGTTTAGGGGTTAGGGGTATAGATACATGATTTGTCTTGTTTGAATATGTGTCTAGACCTTGTTTATCAACTTTAATGCTTACTATATGACATAAGAACACTATGCGCTTTAATTTGGTTTTTAATTTTTTAAAATTTTGATGCACATTTTGAATCTTGGTCAAATCCTAGGTTTGACCGAGATTTGAACAAGTTTAAAACAAGAAAATAAAAGGTAAGCCCGCCAGACTGGATCCTTTCTTAGTCACTCTATAATGAAGCTTTTAGGGGGGTTGTTGAAAATGTAAGCATGTATCCTTCTTAGTACGTCACACCACAATGAAGCTTTTGGGAGGGTTTTTGAAATGTCCATGTTTGAAACCCAAAACGACTTCTCTTCGTGCTTGACTTCATAATTAAGACAAAGTTTAGGGTTAGGGGTATATAGATACATGATTTTTCTGGTTTGAATATGTCTAGACTTTGTTTATCAACTAGCTTGAGTGCTTACTATATGGCATATATAAGAAGCTAGGCTATGTGCTTTGGTTTTTCATTTTTTTTGAATTTTTATGCCCATTTGAATCTTGGTCAAATCCTAGGTACGTACGGTTTGACCAAGATTTGAACATGTTTAAAACATGAAAATAAAAGGTAAGCATGGATCCTTCTTAGTCACTCTAAAATGAAGCTTTTGGGAGGTTTTTGAAATTTCCATGTTTGAAACCCAAAACCACTTCTCTTCATGCTTGGCTTCGTAAGATAGAGTTTAGGGTTTGGGGTAGATACGTACATGATTTTTCTAAGTATTTTTACGCCCATTTGAATCTTCGTCAAATCCTAAGTTTGACCAAGATTTGAACAAGTTTAAAAACATGAAAATGAAAAGGGTAAGCCTGGATCCTTGTTTAGGGTTAGGGGGTAGATACATGATTTTTGTGGTTTGAATATGGCAGACCTTGTTTATCACCTTGATATATGACATAGGAAGACGGTGTGCTTTTGTTTTTCTTTTTTTTGAATTTTTATGCCCATTTGAATCTTGGTCAAGTCATAGGTTTGACCAAGATTTAAACATGTTTAAAACATGAAAATGAAAAAGTAAGCCTGGATCCTTCTTAGTCACTCCAAAATGTACCAATTGATAAATGAGTTAACTTGGCTTCATGGAAAAAATAATGTCATGTAAATGATTTAACTTGGCTTTCGTACCCTTGAATCCATAGGAAACTTTGTATAAATGTAGTAGTATAATAATCAACCGAGTTTTTACATCAACAGGTCTGTCACTTACGTGTGGTGCCCATGCGTGAGGTCCCACACTTCAGTGAGCACAAGTCACGTGCAATAGGTACGCAAACTCCCAGCCATTTTCTTTGTCAAGAGAAGACGCATCAGGATGCGTATTGGAAGTATGTGGGTCCTTCTGGATCCTTCGGTTGTCCCTCTCACAAAAAAAAACAAATCTCTCTCATTCTCGGCCTCGCTCGACTCGCTCGCTCGCTCCTGCTCACTGACAAACCCTGCACAAAAGTCAACATCATCACCCGAAAAGGGGAGACACCATAATTCTCTCCCTTCTTCTCTCCTTCCGAGTGATCCCTCTTCCTCCGAGTTTCACTCGACGGGCAAACACACATGTGCTGCATAGTAATAATAAAAAAGTAGAAAAATCGACCTACGAATCTATGATTAAATAGGTTAAACTAGGGTTTTGCCCACTACTACAGATCAAGTTCAGAAATATCCAACTACTAGTTCGATTTTGGGCTACTAATATAAAATTAAAATAAGTTGAACTAGTATTCCTCTAAAAAATCATTTTGGTATGCATTGTTTGATACTTTTCATAGCTATAGTGCATCACAAATTTATGATTTCATGCTTTGCTTTGCCAATTTCGATTTTTTCTAACCACCTTCTCTTTGATTTCAAATTTAGGTCAAACTATCGATGCCTACTATGTGTTCTACTTGAATTGGATGCAGCGTGCGCACATGTTTTGCCATTGTTCTGGGCTTCCACACATCTTTGGGGCATCCAAGTATTTAAGTTACCTTGTTTTTTTGAATTGTAATTCATACCCTTCCTCCCAATTTTTATGCCCATTTGAATCTTGGTCAAATCCTAAGTTTGACCAAGATTTGAACAAGTTTAAAACATGAAAATGAAAAGGTAAGCCTCAATCCTTCTTAGTCACTCAAAAATGAGAAGCTTTTGGGAGTTTTTTGAAATTTCCATGTTTGAAACCCAAAACCACTTCTCTTCATGCTTGACTTCATAAGACAGAGTTTAGGGTTAGGGGGTAGATACATGATTTGTCTAGTTTGTTGTTTAGACCTTGTTTATCAACTTGAATGCTTACTATATGACATAATAATACTATGTGCTTCGGTTTTCATTTTTTTTGATTTTTTCTGAATTTTTATGCCCATTTGATCTTGGTCAAATCCTAGGCTTAACCAATATTTAAATAAGTTTAAAACATGAAAATGAAAAGGTAAGCCTGTATCCTTCTTAGTCACTCCAAAATGAAGCTTTTGGGAAGGTTTTTGAAATTTCCATGTTTGAAATCCAAAACGACTTCTCTTCGTGCTTGACTTCATAAGACAAAGTTCAGGGCTAGGGGTAGAAACATGATTTTTCTGGTTTGAATATGTCTAGACCTTGTTTACCAACTTGAGTGCTTACTATATGACATAAGAAGGCTATATGCTTTGGTTTTTCATTTTTTTTGAAATTTTATGCCCATTTGAATCTTGATCAAATCCTAGGTACAGTTTGACCAAGATTTGAACAATTTTAAAACATGAAAATAAAAGGTAAGCCCGACCTGGATCCTTTAGTCACTCTAAAATGAAGCTTTTGGGGGTTCTTGAAATTTCCAAGTTTGAAACCCAAAACCACTTCTCTTCATGCTTGACTACATAAGACAGAGTTTAGGGTTAGGGGTAGATACATGATTTTTCTTGTTTGAATATATCTAGACCTTGTTTATATCAACTTTAATGCTAACTATATATGACATAAGAAAACTATGTGCTTTGGTTTTTAATTTTTCTGATTTTTTTATTTTGATAGATGCACATTTGAATCTTTGTCAAATCCTAGGTTTGACCAAGATTTAAACAAGTATAAAACATGAAAATGAAAAGGGAAGCCTGTATCCTTTCTTAGTCACTCTAAAATGAAGTTTTTGGGATGTTCTTGAAATTTTCATGTTTGAAACCCAAAACCACTTCTCTTCATGCTTGACTTCATAAGATAGAGTTTAGGGGCTAGGGGATAGATACATGATTTGCCTAGGTTTGAATATGCATGTCCAAACCTTGTTTATCAACTTGAATGCTTACTATATGACATAAGAAGACTATATGCTTTTGTTTTTCATTTTTCTGATTTTTTTAAAATTTTATGCCCATTTGAATCTTTTGGTCAAATCCTTGGTTTAATTTGACACGGATTTAAACAAGTTTAAAATATGAAAATGAAAAGGTGGTAAGCAGGCATGTATCCTTCTTATATATATTAGTCACTCTAAAATGAAGCTTTTGGGATGGTTTTTGAAATTTCCATGTTTGAAACCCAAAACCACTTCTCTTCATGTTGTTGACTTCATAAGATAGAGTTTAGGGGTTAGGGGTATAGATACATGACTTGTCTTGTTTGAATATGTGTCTAGACCTTGTTTATCAACTTTAATGCTTACTATATGACATAAGAACACTATGCGCTTTAATTTGGTTTTTATTTTTTTAAATTTTGATGCACATTTTGAATCTTGGTCAAATCCTAGGTTTGACCGAGATTTGAACAAGTTTAAAACAAGAAAATAAAAGGTAAGCCCGCCAGACTGGATCCTTTCTTAGTCACTCTATAATGAAGCTTTTAGGGGGGTTGTTGAAAATGTAAGCATGTATCCTTCTTAGTACGTCACACCACAATGAAGCTTTTGGGAGGGTTTTTGAAATGTCCATGTTTGAAACCCAAAACGACTTCTCTTCGTGCTTGACTTCATAATTAAGACAAAGTTTAGGGTTAGGGGTATATAGATACATGATTTTTCTGGTTTGAATATGTCTAGACTTTGTTTATCAACTAGCTTGAGTGCTTACTATATGGCATATATAAGAAGCTAGGCTATGTGCTTTGGTTTTTCATTTTTTTTGAATTTTTATGCCCATTTGAATCTTGGTCAAATCCTAGGTACGTACGGTTTGACCAAGATTTGAACATGTTTAAAACATGAAAATAAAAGGTAAGCATGGATCCTTCTTAGTCACTCTAAAATGAAGCTTTTGGGAGGTTTTTGAAATTTCCATGTTTGAAACCCAAAACCACTTCTCTTCATGCTTGGCTTCGTAAGATAGAGTTTAGGGTTTGGGGTAGATACGTACATGATTTTTCTAAGTATTTTTACGCCCATTTGAATCTTCGTCAAATCCTAAGTTTGACCAAGATTTGAACAAGTTTAAAAACATGAAAATGAAAAGGGTAAGCCTGGATCCTTGTTTAGGGTTAGGGGGTAGATACATGATTTTTGTGGTTTGAATATGGCAGACCTTGTTTATCACCTTGATATATGACATAGGAAGACGGTGTGCTTTTGTTTTTCTTTTTTTTGAATTTTTATGCCCATTTGAATCTTGGTCAAGTCATAGGTTTGACCAAGATTTAAACATGTTTAAAACATGAAAATGAAAAAGTAAGCCTGGATCCTTCTTAGTCACTCCAAAATGTACCAATTGATAAATGAGTTAACTTGGCTTCATGGAAAAAATAATGTCATGTAAATGATTTAACTTGGCTTTCGTACCCTTGAATCCATAGGAAACTTTGTATAAATGTAGTAGTATAATAATCAACCGAGTTTTTACATCAACAGGTCTGTCACTTACGTGTGGTGCCCATGCGTGAGGTCCCACACTTCAGTGAGCACAAGTCACGTGCAATAGGTACGCAAACTCCCAGCCATTTTCTTTGTCAAGAGAAGACGCATCAGGATGCGTATTGGAAGTATGTGGGTCCTTCGGATCCTTCGGTTGTCCCTCTCACAAAAAAACAAATCTCTCTCATTCTCGGCCTCGCTCGACTCGCTCGCGCTCGCTCCTGCTCACTGACAAACCCTGCACAAAAGTCAACATCATCACCCGAAAAAGGGGAGACACCATAATTCTCTCCCTTCTTCTCTCCTTCCGAGTGATCCCTTCTTCCTCCGAGTTTCACTCGACGGGCAAACACACATGTGCTGCATAGTAATAATAAAAAAGTAGAAAAATCGACCTACGAATCTATGATTAAATAGGTTAAACTAGGGTTTTGCCCACTACTACAGATCAAGTTCAGAAATATCCAACTACTAGTTCGATTTTGGGCTACTAATATAAAATTAAAATAAGTTGAACTAGTATTCCTCTAAAAAATCATTTTGGTATGCATTGTTTGATACTTTTCATAGCTATAGTGCATCACAAATTTATGATTTCATGCTTTGCTTTGCCAATTTTGATTTTTTCTAACCACCTTCTCTTTGATTTCAAATTTAGGTCAAACTATCGATGCCTACTATGTGTTCTACTTGAATTGGATGCAGCGTGCGCACATGTTTTGCCATTGTTCTGGGCTTCCACACATCTTTGGGGCATCCAAGTATTTAAGTTACCTTGTTTTTTTGAATTGTAATTCATACCCTTCCTCCCAATTTTTATGCACATTTGAATCTTGGTCAAATCCTAAGTTTGACCAAGATTTGAACAAGTTTAAAACATGAAAATGAAAAGGTAAGCCTGAATCCTTCTTAGTCACTCAAAAATGAGAAGCTTTTGGGAGTTTTTTGAAATTTCCATGTTTGAAACCCAAAACCACTTCTCTTCATGCTTGACTTCATAAGACAGAGTTTAGGGTTAGGGGGTAGATACATGATTTGTCTAGTTTGTTGTTTAGACCTTGTTTATCAACTTGAATGCTTACTATATGACATAATAATACTATGTGCTTTGGTTTTCATTTTTTTGATTTTTTCTGAATTTTTATGCCCATTTGATCTTGGTCAAATCCTAGGCTTAACCAATATTTAAACAAGTTTAAAACATGAAAATGAAAAGGTAAGCCTGTATCCTTCTTAGTCACTCCAAAATGAAGCTTTTGGGAAGGTTTTTGAAATTTCCATGTTTGAAATCCAAAACGACTTCTCTTCGTGCTTGACTTCATAAGACAAAGTTCAGGGCTAGGGGTAGAAACATGATTTTTCTGGTTTGAATATGTCTAGACCTTGTTTACCAACTTGAGTGCTTACTATATGACATAAGAAGGCTATATGCTTTGGTTTTTCATTTTTTTTGAAATTTTATGCCCATTTGAATCTTGATCAAATCCTAGGTACAGTTTGACCAAGATTTGAACAATTTTAAAACATGAAAATAAAAGGTAAGCCCGACCTGGATCCTTTAGTCACTCTAAAATGAAGCTTTTGGGGGTTCTTGAAATTTCCAAGTTTGAAACCCAAAACCACTTCTCTTCATGCTTGACTACATAAGACAGAGTTTAGGGTTAGGGGTAGATACATGATTTTTCTTGTTTGAATATATCTAGACCTTGTTTATATCAACTTTAATGCTAACTATATATGACATAAGAAAACTATGTGCTTTGGTTTTTAATTTTTCTGATTTTTTTATTTTGATAGATGCACATTTGAATCTTTGTCAAATCCTAGGTTTGACCAAGATTTAAACAAGTATAAAACATGAAAATGAAAAGGGAAGCCTGTATCCTTTCTTAGTCACTCTAAAATGAAGTTTTTGGGATGTTCTTGAAATTTTCATGTTTGAAACCCAAAACCACTTCTCTTCATGCTTGACTTCATAAGATAGAGTTTAGGGGCTAGGGGATAGATACATGATTTGCCTAGGTTTGAATATGCATGTCCAAACCTTGTTTATCAACTTGAATGCTTACTATATGACATTAGAAGACTATATGCTTTTGTTTTTCATTTTTCTGATTTTTTTTAAAATTTTATGCCCATTTGAATCTTTTGGTCAAATCCTTGGTTTAATTTGACACGGATTTAAACAAGTTTAAAATATGAAAATGAAAAGGTGGTAAGCAGGCATGGATCCTTCTTATATATATTAGTCACTCTAAAATGAAGCTTTTGGGAGGTTTTTGAAATTTCCATGTTTGAAACCCAAAACCACTTCTCTTCATGTTGTTGACTTCATAAGATAGAGTTTAGGGGTTAGGGGTATAGATACATGACTTGTCTTGTTTGAATATGTGTCTAGACCTTGTTTATCAACTTTAATGCTTACTATATGACATAAGAACACTATGCGCTTTAATTTGGTTTTTAATTTTTTTAAATTTTGATGCACATTTTGAATCTTGGTCAAATCCTAGGTTTGACCGAGATTTGAACAAGTTTAAACCAAGAAAATAAAAGGTAAGCCCGCCAGACTGGATCCTTTCTTAGTCACTCTATAATGAAGCTTTTAGGGGGGTTGTTGAAAATGTAAGCATGTATCCTTCTTAGTACGTCACACCACAATGAAGCTTTTGGGAGGGTTTTTGAAATGTCCATGTTTGAAACCCAAAACGACTTCTCTTCGTGCTTGACTTCATAATTAAGACAAAGTTTAGGGTTAGGGGTATATAGATACATGATTTTTCTGGTTTGAATATGTCTAGACTTTGTTTATCAACTAGCTTGAGTGCTTACTATATGGCATATATAAGAAGCTAGGCTATGTGCTTTGGTTTTTCATTTTTTTTGAATTTTTATGCCCATTTGAATCTTGGTCAAATCCTAGGTACGTACGGTTTGACCAAGATTTGAACATGTTTAAAACATGAAAATAAAAGGTAAGCATGGATCCTTCTTAGTCACTCTAAAATGAAGCTTTTGGGAGGTTTTTGAAATTTCCATGTTTGAAACCCAAAACCACTTCTCTTCATGCTTGGCTTCGTAAGATAGAGTTTAGGGTTTGGGGTAGATACGTACATGATTTTTCTAAGTATTTTTACGCCCATTTGAATCTTCGTCAAATCCTAAGTTTGACCAAGATTTGAACAAGTTTAAAAACATGAAAATGAAAAGGGTAAGCCTGGATCCTTGTTTAGGGTTAGGGGGTAGATACATGATTTTTGTGGTTTGAATATGGCAGACCTTGTTTATCACCTTGATATATGACATAGGAAGACGGTGTGCTTTTGTTTTTTTTAATTTTTATGCCCATTTGAATCTTGGTCAAGTCATAGGTTTGACCAAGATTTAAACATGTTTAAAACATGAAAATGAAAAAGTAAGCCTGGATCCTTCTTAGTCACTCCAAAATGTACCAATTGATAAATGAGTTAACTTGGCTTCATGAAAAAAATAATGTCATGTAAATGATTTAACTTGGCTTTCGTACCCTTGAATCCATAGGAAACTTTGTATAAATGTAGTAGTATAATAATCAACCGAGTTTTTACATCAACAGGTCTGTCACTTACGTGTGGTGCCCATGCGTGAGGTCCCACACTTCAGTGAGCACAAGTCACGTGCAATAGGTACGCAAACTCCCAGCCATTTTCTTTGTCAAGAGAAGACGCATCAGGATGCGTATTGGAAGTATGTGGGTCCTTCTGGATCCTTCGGATGTCCCTCTCACAAAAAAAAAACTCTCTCATTCGGCCTCGGAGGAAGCTAGCTGGAGATGAATGGCCCACCAAGTCTCTGCCTTGAAGTTTGCTCTTTGACCAGTATTACTACTCGCGAGGTGCCGAGGAGACGGGGAGGCCAAATTTAAGAACTAACCTTTGCTCTTGCCGTCTTCCTCAGTTCACCACTTTGTTTACCTCTTGGAATACTACTTCGCCACCATGACCGGGAGCAAGTCTCGCCACAGAAGGGCTCGTGCGGCTGCGGCGAAGCTGAGGGAATCCCAGCAATGGCGTCCCTGTGCTGCTGTCGAGGTGCCTTCTGCGCAAGAGTCTTCAAGGGCGTCGCAGCCCGCGACTGCTACCTTCAGGCGATCCTCCGTTCTTGCGCATCTTTCTATGTCTTTCACAACTTATCATCCCCTCCTTTTCTTACCTTCTCTCAATCGTATATTCAGGTCGGGCGGCCTTAGTTTTCCCGCAGCCCTCCTGCCTGCGGAAACATCTTCCACGGAGCCAAGTTCTCAAAGCAGCGAGGTATAGACATTCGTGCAAATTGGGATTCCCATTTTCTCTTTCTTGGTACTTCTCTGGGTACACTTCTGATTTTGTGCTCCATCCCCATCTGATAGAAGCCCCGCTACGAGATCGGTCCCATTTTAGAAATGGTTATGGGCGATTTCTGCGTCGAGACGGCGGACAGAAGCGCCCTCGCCGATGAGTGCATGAGACTTTATTCTGAGCTCGCCACTGAGAAGATCCGGATTCGCATTCTCGACGATATCGCCATGAAATCGTTCACTGCGAGTAATGAGATCCAGCGGCGGAGCCTCGGCCAGGCGGAGACCATGGACAAACTCGCCGGACTGATCCTGAACCTCACGGTTAGGACGGACAAACTAGAGGCCGAGCTGTCACAGGAGAAGGCTCTCAACTCCGAGCTGAAGCGTCAAGCAGGCTCAAGGTAGATCTTGACCAGGTCACTGTGTACCACTAGCTGCAATCCTTGATGACTGTTGTGTCACCTGGCTTCCGAGTTTCTGAAGGTTAATTTTCGAAATTTTGTTCGTAAAATTGGCCTGTGGAAATGTAAACAAACTAGTACTCTTACTTTATTATATTAGTACTTGTGTCAATGTAGTAGTTGTGTCTGAGTCGAGTCAATGTTGAGTCGTTGAGTGGGAGTGGTGTTTTGGAACATGGGAGCATATGCTACCTATATTTTAAATTGCATCTTACACATATTTTAAATCTCAAAAAATTTGAAACAAAAAATCCGCACGTACATCTTCATGTGCTACGCGCTCACAAAGTCGTTTCATAAAAAATGAACTTATCATGTGACGTGTGTAAAAAAGACAAAATTCAGTGCTTAAAACAATGCTTTTCACAGGATAAGTTTTCTCTTTTTTACATAGGTCATAAAAAATATTATTTTTTCGTGAAACTTGACGCACACACATATATTATGGAGATGTACATGTAGAATTTTTTGTCAAATTTTTTCACACTTTGAAATATATTTTGTTGGTAGAGGGAGCATACGCACCCGGGAGCCGAATTGAGGGAGCAGTCGTTGAGTCACCTAGTATCTATAATATCTAAATAGGAACAAGAAATCCAAAATTTTCAAATTCTGGCAAAAATTAGAACTTCTCAGGAAAATCTATTTTTTTATAGGAAATCAAAAACACTGAAACGAGTATACTGTTTTAATTTGAGCCATTTATGTGCAGATTTGCATAAAAAGACTGACATTTTCCCTAAACTTTGTATATTGTGAAGTCAAGCATGAAGAGAAGTGGTTTTGGGTTTCAAACATCCTTTTCATTTTCTTGTCTTAAACTTGTTTAAATCTTGGTCAAACCTAAGATTTGACCAAAAGATTCAAACAGGCATAAATTCAAAAAAATCAGAAAAATGAAAAAACAAAAGCATATAGTCTTCTTATGTCATATAGTAAGCATTCAAGTTGATAAACAAGGTCTAGACATATTCAAACCAGAAAAATCATGTATATATCTACCCCTAACCCTAAACTCTATGAAGAGAAGTGGTTTTGGGTTTCAAACATGGAAATTTGAAGAACCTCCCAAAAGCTTCATTTTAGATTGTGACTAAGAAGGATCCAGGCTTACCTTTTCACTTTCATGTTCTAAACTTGTTTAAATCCTAGTCAAACCTAGGATTTCACAAAGATTCAAATATATGGGTATAAAATACAAAAAAATAGAAAAATGAAAAACGAAAGCACATAGTCTTCTTATGTCATATAGTAAGCATTAAAGTTGATAAACAAGGTCTAGACATATTCAAACTAGACAAATCATGTATCTCCCCCTAACCCCTAAACTTTGTATTATGAAGTCAAGCATGAAGAGAAGTGGTTTTGGGTTTCAAACATGGAAATTTCAAAAACCTCTTAAAAATTCATTTTAGAGTGACTAAGAAGGATGCAAGCTTCCCTTTTCATTTGCATGTCTTAAACTTGTTTAAATCTGGGTCAAACCTAAGATTTGACCAAAAGATTCAAACGGGCATAAAATTCAAAAAAATCAGAAAAATGAAAAACAAAAGCATATAGTCTTCTTGTGTCATATAGTAAGCATTCAAGTTGATAAACAAGGTCTAGACATATTCAAACCAGAAAATCATGTATATATCTACCCTAACCCTAAACTCTGTATTATGAAGTCAATCATGAAGAGAAGTGGTTTTGGGTTTCAAACATGGATATTTCAAGAACCTCCCAAAAGCTTCATTTTAGAGTGTGACTAAGAAGGATCCAGGCTTACCTTTTTCATTTTCATGTACTAAACTTGTTTAAATCCTGGTCAAACCTAGGATTTCACAAAGATTCAAATATATGTGTATAAAATATAAAAAATAGAAAAATGAAAACCAAAGCACATAGTCTACTTATGTCACATAGTAAGCATTCAAGTTGATAAACAAGGTCTAGACATATTCAAACCAGAAAAATCGTGTATATATCTACCCTAACCCTAAACTCTGTCTTATGAAGTTAATCATGAAGAGAAGTGGTTTTGGGTTTCAAACATTGGAATTCCAAGAACCTCCCAAAAGCTTCATTTTAGAGTGTGACTAAGAAGGATCCAAGCTTACCTTTTCATTTTCATGTTCTAAACTTGTTTAAATCCTGGTCAAAACTAGGATTTCACAAAGATTCAAATATATGGGTATAAAATTCAAAAAAATAGAAAAATGAAAAACCAAAGCACATAGTCTTCTTATGTCATATAGTAAGCATTAAATTTGATAAACAAGGTCTAGACATATTCAACCTAGACAAATCATGTATCTACCCCCTAACCCCTAAACTCTGTCTTATGAAGTCCAACATGAAGAGAAGTGGTTTTGGGTTTCAAACATGGAAATTTCAAAAACCTCTTACAAAATTCAGTTTAGAGTGACTAATTAAGAAGGATGCATTCTCCCCTTTTCATTTTCATGTCTTAAACTTGTTTAAATCTTGGTCAAACCTAAGATTTGACCAAAAGATTCAAACGGGCATAAAAAAATCAGAAAAATGAAAACCAAAGCACATAATTTTCTTATGTCATATAGTAAGCATTCAAGTTGATAAACAAGGTCTAGACATATTCAAACCAGAAAATCATGTATATATCTACCCCTAACCCTAAACTCTGTCTTATGAAGTCAATCATGAAGAGAAGTGGTTTTGGGTTTCAAACATGGAAATTTCAAGAACCTCCCAAAAGCTTCATTTTAGAGTGACTAAGAAGGATCCAGGCTTACCTTTTCATTTTCATGTTTTAAACTTGTTTAAATCCTGGTCAAACCTAGGATTTGACAAAGATTCGAATATATGGGCAAAAAATTCAAAAAAAATAGAAAAATGAAAAACCAAAGCACATAGTCTTCTTGTGTCATATAGTAAGCATTAAAGTTGACAAAAAAGGTCTAGATATATGCAAACTAGACAAATCATGTATCTACCCCCTAACCCCTAAACTCTGTCTTATGAAGTCAAGCATGATGAAGTCGTTTTGGGTTTCAAACATGGAAATTTCAAGAACATCCCAAAAGCTTCATTTTAGAGTGACTAAGAAGGATCCATGATTACCTTTTCATTTTCATGTTTTAAACTTGTTTAATCTTGGTCAAACCTAGGATTTGACCAAGATTCAAATGGGCACAAAATTTAAAAAATCAGAAAAATGAAAAACCAAAGTACATAGTCTTCTTATGTCATGTAGTAAGCATTCAAGTTGATAAAATGGTTCATGCCGGCGTCTTAGCTGCTAAAAAAATTATACACCAATTGATTTGACGAATTGATGATTTACTCTAGTCTGCTTCTAGACCATGCAGCTAGCGAGTATTCATATGTACTGCATGGAGCCCCCAACTTTTGACTTCCCGTGTCGGAAAAGGCCTGTCTAATAATGTGGGGCAGTGAGGTATCCCGAAGTATCTAGAGGGTTCCAGTGTTTCAGGCTTTCAGCATCGCCAGTCCAAGGGAAGGATGGGTGACGAATCCGTGCATTCACAGCCGTTTAGATCTGAAGAGTCCTTGTATGATGAGCGGTAGATAGCACCTCTAAGCTGCAAATCAACAGCTTCAATTACTTCAAATGAGCATTGGCCGGAAGGCTGACAGAGTGAAAAAATTCAATTTCAAAAACTCATGTATAGAATAGAAAAAAATAAAAAACATGTAGATAGAATAGAGGTATAGATAGATTAGCCCAAAAAAGAAGAGGACGGGGAAATTTCGAACGCTCGCCTTTAACTCAGCACAGCAGACACCTCCCTCGCGCACCTAAACTTTCGAACGCGCGCCCAATATTTCGAACGCTCGCCTTTAACTCAGCACCCAGCCCACCTTGTTCTTCTCTAGACACCTCCTTCGGCGCCCTGTTCTTCTCTAGACACACCCTCGGTGAACCAGGCCGCGCACCAAAACTTCCCCACGCTGTCTATCAGCCGCGTCAGCCGGCGACTGCTGGTGGCGCCGTTCTTCTCCAGCCGCACCGGCAGGCGCGGTCAGCTGGTAGATCCTCACGGTATGCATGCTATCTTCAGGCCTGGGCAAGTACGATTCATTATAGCTCAATCGAAGTCAGTCGCCGTCGCCCAGCCCTTATAAGTTCGTTAGTTCGTTCGAATCGATCGGTTGATATTGTTTTCCTCTCGATGTGTTTGTTTGACATTGTTTTCCGCTTTACCTATTTGCTCGAATTCGTTCGTACTGTACACTGTACTGCTCACCATTGCCCAATGTTTGTAGTCGTCGCTTGGTGCCAGTCCTCTATGGACCTGTTTGTAATCTTATTACTTCTGGGTTCTTTGCACTGCTAATACATCGGTGGATTTACGGCCAAAAAGAAGAAAGAATTTGTTGGTATTATATTGCTTTCGATTGATCTGTTCGCCCCCAAGCTTTTACAGAAGCCGCAAGAGATTCAAGGATGAAATGGCTCTCCTTGTTTGCAGTGGCGGATCTACAGGGTATGCCGTATATGCCACGGCATACCCTGCGTCCAAGCCGTGCAAGATCTTTGATAGTTTAATGAGCTGAGCAATTAATCAAGATGAGTGATGTATATGTATACATGCGGTGCTAATACATGTGGCGTGCAGCCATGCGAACACTGAGCTAGTGCATGTAACCGATTGATTAGACATCCGATTGATTAATGCATTGGCTTTAGCCAACAGTCTACTTGCATGTTTTTCAAGATGTGCGATTTTGTCTCGCGTGTAAGCCTACAAGGCCAGCTATGGCCATGCACCATGACCTGATTAGATATCATGATTAATCAAAGGAAATATCTTGCTACTGTATATACGATTAATCAACTGATAATTAATCTTTGGTAGTCAAGTATATGATTAATTATATATATTTAGTGAGAATTCAGTTCAAAATTAGAGCACCCCGTGCGGTGCATACCACTGCATGTTGTAGTATACAAGTCGTTGATATGATCTTCATGAAGGGACTTCTTCACAAATATCACATCCCTCAGAGTGGTACAACAGAAACATTGCAGGTCATAACACTCGATAATATATTACAATCATGGTCTTAACAAGTTGGTATTCTCACAGGTCCGATGAGAACACCCTACAACATAAGGTACTAATACAAACCCACTTAGATATGAAAAGAGCTCAGCAACTTATTTAAGTATGCCACTACGCTGCTCGGCTCTATACTACTCAGGTATATCACTACTCCTCCACCTCCATGTCATCGGGTCCGTAGACTATCCCATAGTCTACGCCTTCAACTCCTCCGGAAAGATCAGGTTCCTCGTAGACCAGCTCGTAGCTTCCTTCTGGTGCTCCATCGGTGATGGCCTCCACTTCCATATCACAGTCTAGCAAGGGTGTCGAAATAAAGTGAGTACAGGGGTACTCAGCAAGTTCAAAAGAGTAAAAGGTGTTTGATGCACTAGCTACGACCTTCGATCAGAAAATCTTAGGTCAATGCATGTTTCGAAATCATTTCTTCAAAAGGTTTATTTTATTCTGAAAACTATGCCCGTCAGTCTTCACAGGTTGACTAGAACTTCACGGAGTTCCTTTCCTGCCGCGTTCGCAGTTCCCTTCCCGGAACAGGGAGTGACAGCCACAATTCTTGATACCCTCTGCAGAGGTGCGTTACTTTTCCCATAAGAGATCTCACCCTTTTTGCCATCCGCAGGGACTTGCCCCCGTTCACACTTCCTTGGTGTGAGGCCAGGTATAAAGATCCAAGCCCACACCGCCTTCTCCGCGACCCTGCAAACCCACCCTTTTGTCCATCCGTACACCCCCGGTAGACATCTCCCGTTCATACGGCTTTACCCACGGTGTACGTCGGACAATCCTTCATAGACGGTAGAGCCTCTCATCCAAACGTCCGGATGGGGATTTTAAAGGCTATCCCAACCTACGGCAGTGCCTCCAGCACCCCGCCAGGCTCTATCAAGTCCGTTGGCGTGCAGGAGGGAAAAGATACAGCTGGCTTCCCCAGAGCCATTATAGATCTTATGGTCAACGCGATATGTACGGCGCTAGAATCACTGGACGGCATTGGTACTTAGTCCTAGATGAATAGTACCCGTGCAATGGAACCTCCACCAATCAACACATACCATGGTTCCATTGCCAGCCACATAGTCATATTCATAATTGGAAAAGTAACATTTCATTTTCAATGCAGGAATGATAAGTCATATAGCTTTGCATTAAATTAATAGAAAATACTCAAATTTGACATGAGCAAGGGTGAACTTGCCTGTGGACTGCGAGATAGTGCAGTTCAATGCGTTGGATGGAACCTGGACCTCGGGTTCTGTAAAGAAGCATCATTGTCCGGTAAGGACAATGTTATAAAATCCAAATGATGCATGCATGGATGTATTATTTTATGTTGAATCCCTTTATCCCGATGAGTTATTACAATTTAGGGTTGAGTTAAGATTTATGCCTTTGGCAGTAATTTGCAATTGTTTTAATGTATAAAACACTTTAATTCACACAAGGTAACATAATTCAAAGTAAAACTACTTTATGTTGGTGATTCATTATTTATTCCAAAATAATTTGAAATAATAGAGTTGTCTCAATATTTTTGAGAATAAAAAGGAATAGAATATCTTCCTTTGGAAAATACCTTTTTCAAATAGAAATGACTTGGAATAATAGAATTTCATTTTGAAATGTTTAAAAATAAGTATTTAAACTTATTTGGGATTTTTCCTTGATTTATTAATACAAGGAAATATAATTTGAAATTCCAAATGTTTATTTTAAATTCATAAAATTCACAAATTTAAATTTGTTCATCAAATTTTATTTCATATTTTATTCTTATTAAGAATAATTTTTCATTCACCAATCCAATTTTTAATGGATTTTTAGAGTTGTATTTTATTTATTAAAATTTGGTGAAATAATGGCCTTTTCTAAATTGTGAAAATACTAAAATACCCCCTGGACCCATATTGGGCCCAGCCCAATAACCTAAGCCCATGGGACAGCCCACTAAGGCGTGCCCATAGCGGCTCGGTGGAGCCGAACGGCCCACCGCTCTCACTCACTCGGCCCTCTCACTCTCCGTTCCTAACCCTAACTCCTCTCGCGACGCCCGTGGCGATGGCGTCGCCGCCATGGCCGCCGCCGTGCTCCGGCCGACTCCGAGCTCCTCCGCCGTAGCCACCTACCGCACCTGAACCGCCGTGAGCAGATCTATCGATCTGTCCGCGTGGTTTTTCCCATCTCTTCTTCTCCTGGCGAATCGCCTCCGATCTGGATCTCGGGTGGAATCGCCTCGACGAACTCCGGCGAGATCACGTCCTCGCCGACGACGGGTGCGCCTCCGAGACCGACCTGGCGCAGGTGCTGCTTGCAGTGCCTGTGCCGTCGTCTCTGTGCCGTGCCGTGGTGGTGTTGGTGCTCGTCGGCGTAACGCCGGCGCCTACCCTGGATTTGCAGCTGTTAGGGCCGCGCGAGCACTGCCTCGCCATGCCCTAGCCTCTGCTTCCAGGCGCAAGTAAGTGTTGCATCCACCTCTTCTCTGTGCGCCTCCTCTTGGTGCTGTTCTTCTTCCTCCTCAAGCTCTGCTGCTCTCTGGTGATCCTGTGATCACCCAGAGCCTTGCTATTCCGATGCAATTCGTCTATGTTTGGATTGATTGCAAGCACATGGTCCAATTACCATTACTGGTACTGGCACCTGCTGCTCGACATGCTGTTCATGTTGTTCTTGCTTCTCTGCTGCTCCTAGCATGCTCTATACTTGCCATGCTCTACTGTGCTTGCTCAAGAGCTAGCTATGCCATGCTATGCTTGGTTAGGACTTGCTTATGCTCACTGGTCTATCATGCTTGCTTGTCTAGGTGTACTTGTGTTGCATCTGTGACACTTGTGTGTGTGCCAGAGGTGCCTGTGATATGCTTCAGTGCTACTCCTGCAAGCCAATGATCCATTGGATCATCCTTTGCTTGCTAGCTAACCTCTCTGTGTAACTTGGCTTGCTAGGATTGATCCATTTGATCAATTGATTGCCAGTGATGGCTTACTGGTTAATACTGTGGCTATAAATTAACTATGTTGCTCAATAGTGTGCTACTGTCAGTACTAAGCATGGATCTGTAATAAATTCATGCTTGTATTAATTTGATTATGATGAACTGCTTATGCAGTGATGATTTTAAATGACTTGCTTGATATGAATTTGCTGTTCATGATTATTTATCAAGCAATTAAAGTCTGAATCCATTTCTGGATAGTGATGCTTTGTATTTGGCTTTCTCTCAATTGGTGCTAAGTGTGAAGTGACCTCAGTAGCCTTGCTACTGACTGGTTGCTCACCTGGTTGGTTGGATCTTGTTGGCTACTCATCTTTGCTTGTATATTTGGGAATCATAGAAACTATGAATGCCAATATACTTGCCTGTGAAGAAATCTAGGGTTTCTGATGGTTGTATGCTTAGGATTTATTGTGTAGTCATGGCTGCTAATCCTTGCCATCTACTGGTGCTATCTATGCATCAAATCTGGCTAGTGTGTGCATCTGTACATATGTGCTAGTTTCTTGTGCATAGGATCTGTACCTAGATGCTTTATATTTTAGTGGCTTTTGACTGGCAGTAATCCTTGGTGAAAACCAAGTGATGATCTACCCATATGAGCATCTGCTCATCCCATGCTCATGCATATGATGGATTAGATCCATGGGATCTTTTCCAGGGACTAGGTATACCTTGTTCCAGCTCCTAGAAAGAAATGTTTTGTTGCTGCAGACTTGGGGTTTTGTGTACAGCTCTCCACCTCCAGGTCTTGGATGATCTTCTCAGGTCACCATGATTCCTGGTGGTTGAGTGGTTTTGGTATGGTTTGGTTCTGTTCTTGCTCAAGAACTGGATGAACTGAGCTTGTTCTTGCTTCACCCTTACCTGGTGAATTTGATCTGGTCGACTGGTTCTGGCTTCTAGGGTTTGTGCCCCTTTTATATGAACCCTACTTCTATCCTTGCATTGACACACAAGCCTGGTTACTTTGGTGACTAGGCTGATGCCTTGCCTTGCTGTTGCTGCCTAGCACACTTGAGCTGTGTGCTCTCATATGCTGAAACTTGAGCCCAGCATGTGTGTGCTCAGGTTTGGTCTGCTGCTGCCCTTATCTTGTGCTGTCCATGGTTTTGGAACAGCACAAGTGTGCATGACACTTGGTTCTGTCCAAACTGAATTTATTTGGCTAACACTAATATTCTGGCTAGTGTTGGTGTTTTATTTTGCAGGTTTTTGAAGATGGACATGGCCATGAAGAGATACTTCAAGGCACATAGTCTAAATTTTAGTTTAGGAACTATTTGTAATCTTTATTTTTATTTCTGTTTATTATTCATCAATTCTTGTATCAAGAATTCTGTAAAGACAATGTAATTTGTGTTGTGTTATCAATAAAGCTCAAGTTTTTGTTTATGAGCTTTTGCATTATGTAATGTGTATATTCTTGATTAAATATTGTATTTGATACTCACTTTGAAATCCAAAAGGATTTGAATAGTATATTGTGTTTGAATTGTAAATTCATATTTATGTTGTGTAATGATTATTGTTTAATGTTTAACACTTGTCAAATAAAATCAATTCCCCAAATCAACAAGATACAAAAGAGATCATGTCGAAATTTCCCTAACTCACATTGCCTAACCCTAAGTGCAAAATGAGAGAGAACCTCGATCCCTCTTAGGTTTAGTTGCAATAAGGCGCGAAAATTTCCCCCGTTTTGCGATGAAATGCACATCCCATTTCTAAATCTACCCTTCGTTGTTCCTATGTTCTGGGTTATTACAGCCTCTCCCCCTTAACAGAAACTTCGTCCCGAAGTTAAGATTGGTACCTGAATAACTCGGGGTAGGACTTCCTGAGCTCTTCTTCGGTCTCCCAGGTTGCTTCTCGTTCAGGATGATGTTGCCATTGTATCTTGCAGTATTTGATTGCTCTATTCCTTAACTTCTTCCACTGTACTTCCAAAATCTTTTCAGGCTTCTCCACATAAGTTAAGTCTGATTGTAGCTCTATTTCTTCATGTGTAATGGGATCATCAGGTGCCTTCAAACACTTTCTGAGTTGTGATACATGAAAAACATTGTGAATTAGACTGAGCTGTTCCGGTAGTTCCAACTCAAAAGCTGTTTCTCGATTCTGACTGAGTATCTTGAATGGTCCTATGTATCGAGGACTTAGTTTTCCTTTTACTCCGAACCTTTTGAGTCCTTTCATTGGGCTAACCTTCAAATATACCATGTCTCCTACTTTTGGTTCCCAAACTCGTCTCTTCTGGTCGGCATAACTCTTTTGTCGACTTTGGGCTATTTTGAGTCTATCTCGGATCACCTCGATGACTCCTTGTCTCTCCTTGATGTAGTCCGGTGTAAATTCCTTGTTCTCTCCGGTTTCAAACCAACAGATTGGTGATCTACACTTCCTTCCGTACAATGCTTCGTACGGTGCCATCTGGATACTACTCTGATAACTATTGTTATATGAGAATTCCGCCAATGGTAGATGGTCCTCCCATGAGCCTCCAAAGTTTAGAGCACAAGCTCTAAGCATGTCTTCAAGTATCTGATTGGTTCTTTCGGTTTGTCCTCCGGTTTGTGGATGATAAGCTGTACTGAAATCCAACTTGGTTCCTAAAGCTTCTTGGAGTTGTTTCCAGAACGCTGATGTGAAAATTGAACCTCTATCTGAGACTATCTTCTTTGGTACTCCATGCTTGCTAACAATTTCCTTCACATAAATATCCACAAGCTTTTCTGCAGTATCCCTTGTATTTACGGCTATGAAATGAGCACTCTTGGTAAGTCTATCCACTATTACCCATATCATATCCTTCTTCTTACTAGTCATTGGTAGACCAGTAACAAAATCCATTCCGATTTCATCCCATTTCCACTCTGGTATCTCTAGTGGTTTGAGTAATCCCGCAGGACTCTGATGTTCTGCTTTCACTCGCTGACATGTATGGCATTCAGAGACATATTGAGCTATCTCTCTTTTCATGTTGTTCCACCAGAACATTTCCTTCAAATCCATATACATCTTAGTACTTCCCGGATGTATTGAGTAAGGGGTTTCATGTGCTTCCTTCAATATGATTGACTTCACTTCTGGGTCATCTGGTACACATAACCTCTTCTGAAAGTATAGAGAACCAAACTCTCCAAGATTGAATTCTGACGGTCTCCCTTCTCCAATCCTTTTGATTTCTTCTTGGATGAATAAGTCGTCTGCTTGCTTCCGAATGATTTCATACTTTAAGTCTGAGTACATTTCATCTGTAATCCTCATGGTTGCTATGCTTCCCACTGTATCACCCTGGATAAACAGAATCTGAGCTTCTTCGAGTTCTTTCCGAAGTTCCTTCGGAATCTCCCATTCTGTAGGTTGATTCTCAGTACTCTTCCTGCTTAAAGCATCTGCTACTACATTAGCCTTGCCTGGTGTGTAGTTGATTGTCAGCTCATAGTCTTTAATCAACTCTAACCATCTCTTTTGTCTCATGTTTAATTCCTTCTGAGTGAAGAAATACTTCAAGCTTTTGTGATCTGTATACAACTCACATTTGGATCCATAGAGGAATTGCCTCCAACTCTTCAAAGCATACACAACTGCCGCCAATTCTAAGTCATGTACTGGGTAGTTATGTTCATGTGGCTTAAGTTGTCTTGATCCGTAGGCTATCACCTTCCGATCTTGCATTAGCACACATCCAAGTCCATTCTTGGAAGCATCACAATACACCGTGTAATCCTTTCCGGGTTCCGGAACTGCTAACACTGGTGCCGTGGTTAACTTCTCTTTGAGTGTTTGGAAACTGGTTTCACACTCATCAGTCCACACAAATGGGGTATTCTTCTTGAGTAACTTGGTCATTGGTCCTGCAATCTTCGAAAATCCTTCAATGAACCTCCGATAATAGCCCGCCATACCAAGGAATCCTCTGATCTCCTTAGCATTCTTAGGTGACTTCCATTCCAATACTGACTGAACCTTGCTTGGATTCACTGCTATTCCCTCTTTGGTTATGACATGTCCAAGAAATTCAACACTGTCTAACCAAAACTGGCACTTGCTGAACTTTGCATATAGCTGATGTTCCCTTAAAATCTGCAGAACTATCTTCAAATGCTTGGCATGTTCTTCTTTATCTTTGGAATAGATCAGAATGTCATCGATAAACACGATCACAAACTTGTCCAAGTACTTCATGAATATCTTGTTCATCAAATTCATGAAAATAGCTGGTGCATTTGTTAGTCCAAATGGTACAACCAAGTATTCATGGTGTCCATACCTTGACACAAACGCTGTTTTTGGCACATCTTCCTTCTTGATCTTGATTTGGTGATATCCTGACCTTAAATCTATCTTCGAGAAGACTCCAGCTCCTTGAACTTGATCAAAAAGATCTTGTATTCTGGGTAAAGGATACTTGTTCTTGATGGTTACATTGTTAAGATTCCTGTAATCTCCACACATTCTCCTTCCTCCATCTCTTTTATCCACAAAGATAACTGGTGTACCCCATGGTGACACACTTTCTTGGATAAATCCCTTCTGTTCCAGTTCATCTATCTGAGCCTTCAGTTCCACTAACTCCTTTGGCCCCATCTTATATGGTGGTTGAGCTATTGGTGCTGTGCCTGGAATTAGATCTATGGTAAACTCGATCTCTCTATCGGGTGGCATTCCCGGTAGTTCCTTGGGAAATACATCTTGAAATTCATTCACTACAGGGATATCTTCAATCTTCACCTCCTTCAGACTATTCAGCTCCAGTCCTATCTCCAACTGAGTGTACTTGTCTCCTTGAAACACTATCTGACCTCCTATGGAGTTTCGGAGTGATACTGTCTTGTCTCCACAGTTGATTACTGCGCCATTCTCCGTTAACCAGTCCATTCCTAGGATGACTGATATGTCCTTCATGGGGATGATGAATAGGTCCGCGAAATATACACAGTCACAAATGGTTATGACCTGTGCTTCTTTCACGTGGGTTACTAAGATCGTTCCCCCCGCAGATAAGACAGTTATAGGTGTTTCTAACTTAGAACATCTAAGCCCGAATTGTTCCACAAATTCCCGTGCAAGAAATGATGTAGTTGCTCCAGTATCAAATAACACTTTGCCAGGATGAGTAAGGATGCTGAGCGTACCTAAGACTGCTTGATCCGACTCTCCCGCTTGCTCCAAAGTTGTGCAATTCAGCTTTCCATATGGCTTTCCCCTTTTGTTGTTGTTGTTGTAGTTCCGGTTGTTGTTGTTGTTGTTGTTGTTGTTGTTGTTGTTGTTACCTCCGCCTCGTCCTCCGGAGCTTTGTCCACTCCATGACGCCTTGTTTGGACACTCTGGCTTGATGTGTCCCTCTTTCCCACAACCATAGCATATGATCCTGGGCTTCTGACAATCCTTCTGGACATGTCCCCTCTGCCACAATTATGACAGAGTATCTGATTCCTTGGATTCTGATTCTGACCTCCCCGGTTATACTGATTACCAGTAGGTCGGAATCGTGGTTTGAAACTCCGATCTGGAGTCGGTTTACTAACTGGATACTTCCTTGGCTCGATACGAGCCCTCTTCCTCCTATCCTCCTGGACCTGCCTGTAGTCATCCTCGAAAGTGATTGCCGAATCAATCAGTTCCTGGAATTCTGCAGTCCGTGCCAACCTCAGTTGCATCTTCATATATGGATTCATGCCTTTCATGAATCGTTTCTTCCTTTTCTCATCAGTGTCCACTTCCTCAGGTGCATATCTTGACAGCCTATTAAAATCTCGGACATACTGCATGATAGGTGCAGTATTCTGATGCAGCTCGTCAAACTCTCTCTTCTTCAGCTCCACCACGCTCTCCGGAACATGGGCATCCCGGAACTTCTTCTTGAACTCCTCCCAGGTGAACACCTTTTCTGGAGGATGTACTGCCACAAGATTCTCCCACCATGATGCTGCTGGACCTGACAACAGATAAGTGGCATACCGAATCTTTTCTTCATCATTGCATCCAACGGTCCTCAACTTTCTTTCAGTGTCCATGAGCCAGTCTTCTGCATCCATTGGTTCTGGGGCTGATGCAAAAGGTAGTGGTCTTGCATTCTGGAAGTCTGATAAGGTTACTCCCCTGCCTTCATTACCCCTATCATTGATGACGTGGGTAAAGAAATCTTGCATGTTCTTGTTCTGACTCTCCTGGTACCTCCTCCTATCTTCTTCCATTGCCCTCATGTACTGTTGGAAATCTGGATGCATCATTGGGTGTGGTGGTGGTGGTGCATCCTCTGCTCTAGCTGCGGCATCCGCTTCCTCCTTTTCTTTCGCCTCCCGCTCTCTCCGAGCATCTTCGGTTTCAACTAACGCCATTTCCCCCTAGTCCTGTAACAAAGAGCGATTACTCATAATTACACCATGCAAATGTTTTCTGAGCTCAACTCATTGCCCAGAACTAGTCACACAATGAAATCAAGAAGCAAATCCAAAGCAAACATTTATTATGTATATACACCGTATATAACATAACTTACACACATATATTACATGTGGTACTTATATAACCACTTATTTGGCTTCAAGCCCAAGCCAACGGAATTTAAAATACGTTCTAGTACAATACCACCTATACTACTTTATTCTTCCTTGGAGCTCTACTCCTCATCATCTTCGTTCGCCTCCGCATACATTCCTGGGGTCCATCCGGTACAGCGACTCGTCTTCCGAACACCGTCCGGAACAAAGGTCCTTCCAGTAGGTATGTAATCTGAATCGGACGAAGTGCCGAGACAGAGATCAGTCATGCCAAAGTAACTGGACAATGACTCGTATGTATCCCCAGTAGGATTCATACCTCCTTCATTGGTCATCCATGAAGGGTTTCGATTCACCTGCCCCCTCATCTTCTTCTTCTTCTTCTTCACTCCGGAGCTTTCACCTACCTCGTACTGTGATGGTTTTGAGAATCCCATCTCCAAGTCTAAAGAAATGGAATCAGTACCTTTCTCTTCCTTCCCGTAGTGTCGGTTAACATACTGGTTAACCCCACCACTTTCATCTCCAGTGTCACAGGGAATAGGTTCCTCCTCATCTCCATAAGGTTCCCCGAAACGCCAACCGGTTGAGTTTTCGATTGGTGACTCGGAGCAGTTTAGGTTCCATGAGTTATCTCCCCCATATCCAGAATCATATGATGCGGACACATGTGGATAATGTGGGACAAAGTTGGGTGTAAGTGGATCTCTCTGGGTTTCCTGGCCACTCCAATCTACAGGATTGTTTAGGCTAAAGAAGGGTGTTGTATATTGGGGTTGTGCCCTCAGATCATGCATCCGAGCTTGGACTTTATCAGGGTCCGTGAACTCAGCTAGCATGTGGTCAATCTCACCCACCATCTTCACGTGTAGAAGGTACATCGTAGTCAATAAAGACTTACAACTGTCCATGTGCTGTGCTGCAACTTCAGGATGTTTGTTTGCCATCAGCAGATGATTCAGAGCGGGATCCTCATCTTCCTCGGCATGAGGTATATGAGAATACTCTGAACATAGCAGTTCTACTGACTTATGCTGCCTTATTTCAAGAATTGCCTTGAATATGGCCATGTGAAAGGCTGTGGTAAAGGTTTTGGCTTCTCCGTATGGCATTATACGGCTCATCTCCAGTCGCATAGGTAGTTGAACTGAAACTCTGTGCTTGGCTACTATCTCTCCATCATAATAGGTGTACTTGAAAACAGGTATCCGAGTTTCACAGTGAAGTTCCTTCAGCATCCCACGCAGGAGATCTGTAAGTGGTCCTTCATAATCACCGAGCCATCCCTCAACCTGCCTCAAAGTCCTCTTGGGAAACGTGTACGCCATTATGGCTGTATATAAAAGCAGAAAATTAGTAGTGATAGTGTATAATAATAGTTATAATAAAGAATTATCGCACTAAAATATATGATTTTTCTATTCTCAAGTGAATAAATATCATATTCTTAGAGAATCCTTTACTATTTCAACTCGACTCCTACAGGTTTCTTCCCTATACTAGGTTTTTCCAACCTAAGGTCGCAACATTTGCTCTGATACCAGCTGCGGTGACCCAGCATACCACTGCATGTTGTAGTATACAAGTCGTTGATATGATCTTCATGAAGGGACTTCTTCACAAATATCACATCCCTCAGAGTGGTACAACAGAAACATTGCAGGTCATAACACTCGATAATATATTACAATCATGGTCTTAACAAGTTGGTATTCTCACAGGTCCGATGAGAACACCCTACAACATAAGGTACTAATACAAACCCACTTAGATATGAAAAGAGCTCAGCAACTTATTTAAGTATGCCACTACGCTGCTCGGCTCTATACTACTCAGGTATATCACTACTCCTCCACCTCCATGTCATCGGGTCCGTAGACTATCCCATAGTCGACGCCTTCAACTCCTCCGGAAAGATCAGGTTCCTCGTAGACCAGCTCGTAGCTTCCTTCTGGTGCTCCATCGGTGATGGCCTCCACTTCCATATCACAGTCTAGCAAGGGTGTCGAAATAAAGTGAGTACAGGGGTACTCAGCAAGTTCAAAAGAGTAAAAGGTGTTTGATGCACTAGCTACGACCTTCGATCAGAAAATCTTAGGTCAATGCATGTTTCGAAATCATTTCTTCAAAAGGTTTATTTTATTCTGAAAACTATGCCCGTCAGTCTTCACAGGTTGACTAGAACTTCACGGAGTTCCTTTCCTGCCGCGTTCGCAGTTCCCTTCCCGGAACAGGGAGTGACAGCCACAATTCTTGATACCCTCTGCAGAGGTGCGTTACTTTTCCCATAAGAGATCTCACCCTTTTTGCCATCCGCAGGGACTTGCCCCCGTTCACACTTCCTTGGTGTGAGGCCAGGTATAAAGATCCAAGCCCACACCGCCTTCTCCGCGACCCTGCAAACCCACCCTTTTGTCCATCCGTACACCCCCGGTAGACATCTCCCGTTCATACGGCTTTACCCACGGTGTACGTCGGACAATCCTTCATAGACGGTAGAGCCTCTCATCCAAACGTCCGGATGGGGATTTTAAAGGCTATCCCAACCTACGGCAGTGCCTCCAGCACCCCGCCAGGCTCTATCAAGTCCGTTGGCGTGCAGGAGGGAAAAGATACAGCTGGCTTCCCCAGAGCCATTATAGATCTTATGGTCAACGCGATATGTACGGCGCTAGAATCACTGGACGGCATTGGTACTTAGTCCTAGATGAATAGTACCCGTGCAATGGAACCTCCACCAATCAACACATACCATGGTTCCATTGCCAGCCACATAGTCATATTCATAATTGGAAAAGTAACATTTCATTTTCAATGCAGGAATGATAAGTCATATAGCTTTGCATTAAATTAATAGAAAATACTCAAATTTGACATGAGCAAGGGTGAACTTGCCTGTGGACTGCGAGATAGTGCAGTTCAATGCGTTGGATGGAACCTGGACCTCGGGTTCTGTAAAGAAGCATCATTGTCCGGTAAGGACAATGTTATAAAATCCAAATGATGCATGCATGGATGTATTATTTCATGTTGAATCCCTTTATCCCGATGAGTTATTACAATTTAGGGTTGAGTTAAGATTTATGCCTTTGGCAGTAATTTGCAATTGTTTTAATGTATAAAACACTTTAATTCACACAAGGTAACCTAATTCAAAGTAAAACTACTTTATGTTGGTGATTCATTATTTATTCCAAAATAATTTGAAATAATAGAGTTGTCTCAATATTTTTGAGAATAAAAAGGAATAGAATATCTTCCTTTGGAAAATACCTTTTTCAAATAGAAATGACTTGGAATAATAGAATTTCATTTTGAAATGTTTAAAAATAAGTATTTAAACTTATTTGGGATTTTTCCTTGATTTATTAATACAAGGAAATATAATTTGAAATTCCAAATGTTTATTTTAAATTCATAAAATTCACAAATTTAAATTTGTTCATCAAATTTTATTTCATATTTTATTCTTATTAAGAATAATTTTTCATTCACCAAGCCAATTTTTAATGGATTTTTAGAGTTGTATTTTATTTATTAAAATTTGGTGAAATAATGGCCTTTTCTAAATTGTGAAAATACTAAAATACCCCCTGGACCCATATTGGGCCCAGCCCAATAACCTAAGCCCATGGGACAGCCCACTAAGGCGTGCCCATAGCGGCTCGGTGGAGCCGAACGGCCCACCGCTCTCACTCACTCGGCCCTCTCACTCTCCGTTCCTAACCCTAACTCCTCTCTCGCGACGCCCGTGGCGATGGCGTCGCCGCCATGGCCGCCGCCGTGCTCCGGCCGACTCCGAGCTCCTCCGCCGTAGCCACCTACCGCACCTGAACCGCCGTGAGCAGATCTATCGATCTGTCCGCGTGGTTTTCCCATCTCTTCTTCTCCTGGCGAATCGCCTCCGATCTGGATCTCGGGTGGAATCGCCTCGACGAACTCCGGCGAGATCACGTCCTCGCCGACGACGGGTGCGTCCGAGACCGACCTGGCGCAGGTGCTGCTTGCAGTGCCTGTGCCGTCGTCTCTGTGCCGTGCCGTGGTGGTGTTGGTGCTCGTCGGCGTAACGCCGGCGCCTACCCTGGATTTGCAGCTGTTAGGGCCGCGCGAGCACTGCCTCGCCATGCCCTAGCCTCTGCTTCCAGGCGCAAGTAAGTGTTGCATCCACCTCTTCTCTGTGCGCCTCCTCTTGGTGCTGCTCTTCTTCCTCCTCAAGCTCTGCTGCTCTCTGGTGATCCTGTGATCACCCAGAGCCTTGCTATTCCGATGCAATTCGTCTATGTTTGGATTGATTGCAAGCACATGGTCCAATTACCATTACTGGTACTGGCACCTGCTGCTCGACATGCTGTTCATGTTGTTCTTGCTTCTCTGCTGCTCCTAGCATGCTCTATACTTGCCATGCTCTACTGTGCTTGCTCAAGAGCTAGCTATGCCATGCTATGCTTGGTTAGGACTTGCTTATGCTCACTGGTCTTTCATGCTTGCTTGTCTAGGTGTACTTGTGTTGCATCTGTGACACTTGTGTGTGTGCCAGAGGTGCCTGTGATATGCTTCAGTGCTACTCCTGCAAGCCAATGATCCATTGGATCATCCTTTGCTTGCTAGCTAACCTCTCTGTGTAACTTGGCTTGCTAGGATTGATCCATTTGATCAATTGATTGCCAGTGATGGCTTACTGGTTAATACTGTGGCTATAAATTAACTATGTTGCTCAATAGTGTGCTACTGTCAGTACTAAGCATGGATCTGTAATAAATTCATGTTTGTATTAATTTGATTATGATGAACTGCTTATGCAGTGATGATTTTAAATGACTTGCTTGATATGAATTTGCTGTTCATGATTATTTATCAAGCAATTAAAGTCTGAATCCATTTCTGGATAGTGATGCTTTGTATTTGGCTTTCTCTCAATTGGTGCTAAGTGTGAAGTGACCTCAGTAGCCTTGCTACTGACTGGTTGCTCACCTGGTTGGTTGGATCTTGTTGGCTACTCATCTTTGCTTGTATATTTGGGAATCATAGAAACTATGAATGCCAATATACTTGCCTGTGAAGAAATCTAGGGTTTCTGATGGTTGTATGCTTAGGATTTATTGTGTAGTCATGGCTGCTAATCCTTGCCATCTACTGGTGCTATCTATGCATCAAATCTGGCTAGTGTGTGCATCTGTACATATGTGCTAGTTTCTTGTGCATAGGATCTGTACCTAGATGCTTTATATTTTAGTGGCTTTTGACTGGCAGTAATCCTTGGTGAAAACCAAGTGATGATCTACCCATATGAGCATCTGCTCATCCCATGCTCATGCATATGATGGATTAGATCCATGGGATCTTTTCCAGGGACTAGGTATACCTTGTTCCAGCTCCTAGAAAGAAATGTTTTGTTGCTGCAGACTTGGGGTTTTGTGTACAGCTCTCCACCTCCAGGTCTTGGATGATCTTCTCAGGTCACCATGATTCCTGGTGGTTGAGTGGTTTTGGTATGGTTTGGTTCTGTTCTTGCTCAAGAACTGGATGAACTGAGCTTGTTCTTGCTTCACCCTTACCTGGTGAATTTGATCTGGTCGACTGGTTCTGGCTTCTAGGGTTTGTGCCCCTTTTATATGAACCCTACTTCTATCCTTGCATTGACACACAAGCCTGGTTACTTTGGTGACTAGGCTGATGCCTTGCCTTGCTGTTGCTGCCTAGCACACTTGAGCTGTGTGCTCTCATATGCTGAAACTTGAGCCCAGCATGTGTGTGCTCAGGTTTGGTCTGCTGCTGCCCTTATCTTGTGCTGTCCATGGTTTTGGAACAGCACAAGTGTGCATGACACTTGGTTCTGTCCAAACTGAATTTATTTGGCTAACACTAATATTCTGGCTAGTGTTGGTGTTTTATTTTGCAGGTTTTTGAAGATGGACATGGCCATGAAGAGATACTTCAAGGCACATAGTCTAAATTTTAGTTTAGGAACTATTTGTAATCTTTATTTTTTTTTTTGTTTATTATTCATCAATTCTTGTATCAAGAATTCTGTAAAGACAATGTAATTTGTGTTGTGTTATCAATAAAGCTCAAGTTTTTGTTTATGAGCTTTTGCATTATGTAATGTGTATATTCTTGATTAAATATTGTATTTGATACTCACTTTGAAATCCAAAAGGATTTGAATAGTATATTGTGTTTGAATTGTAAATTCATATTTATGTTGTGTAATGATTATTGTTTAATGTTTAACACTTGTCAAATAAAATCAATTCCCCAAATCAACAAGATACAAAAGAGATCATGTCGAAATTTCCCTAACTCACATTGCCTAACCCTAAGTGCAAAATGAGAGAGAACCTCGATCCCTCTTAGGTTTAGTTGCAATAAGGCGCGAAAATTTCCCCCGTTTTGCGATGAAATGCACATCCCATTTCTAAATCTACCCTTCGTTGTTCCTATGTTCTGGGTTATTACACCCCGTCAACGGTTCATTTTTCAACAATTTACATTTAGATTATATGCAAAATCTGTTTTATTTAATCATTTTGACATACTCCCTTCAATCCAAATTAATTGACTCAACTTTGTCTAGATACTGATGTATCTTAGACAAGTTTGTTGAGTAGATACATTTATATCTAGACAAATTTGAGTTAATTAGTATGAATCCGAGAAAGTATTTTATTTAATTATTTTTATTAGGACAAAAGAAATTCAATAGAAACTCCAAAATTTTGTTGTGTCATACCCTTTCCTAAAATCCTAGGTCCGCCACTGCTTGTTTGTAAGGCAAAGAGGAAATCATATCATGGCTTATCATCATGGGTATAACCTTTTTAGCTAGATTTTGCTGTTTGGGATCTATGATCCTTTTAGTTGCTGCTCTCCAGTAACATTTTCCCTCTTTTTTATTACAGTGAAAAATACACAGCGAGGAAACCACTGTCCAGCCTAAAAAAATAGACCTCAGTTGGTTTGCTGAAATCGGCTCAAATAACGTGGCATTTAGTTATATAGTTTTATATTCGACCTGTTTGCTCAGATATGTTGGTTTACGTTCATACGCAACCTGTTGGGCAAGTATGGACACAGCTTCAGTGACTTTCAGGTCAAAATTCCAGCGGTTGAGTGATTTTTGGTTGGATCCATTCCTGTGCGTTCGATCGGCTTTTGATGGCTGTTATTGAGACAAAGTCATGGCTGGACTTTTGACGCAGCTCCAGTGACGTTCAGCTAGGTCAAAAGCCCAGCGTTGACTTTGGTTCAATATCAGCCATCCAAAGCCAATCGAACACACATGAATGTATCCAACCAAAAATCACTCTACAATAAGTCGTTTCCAGACAAAAACAATGTTTATTCCCAAACTATTTTTTTTGAATCCGACCAATCTTTCCCGGAATGCAGAAGAAATATATAAGATTTACTGGAATGTTGTTCTTTTTACTGGACAGTTTGAATTTTAAGTTTAAAGTTGGTTGTAAAACATAAAATGAGGTTTATTGATAAACAATATGGCTGAATCTGATGAAACTCCCCCAGAATGCATAACCCGACATATAAGATTTACTGGATTTTTGTTTCAAAAACTTCTAGGCAGTACGAATTTTAAGTTTAAAATTTTCTCGTGAAACTTAAAATGGGTAAATTTTGGATCCATTCTCGTGCGTTCGATTGGCTTTTGATGGCTGTTATTGAAACAAGTGTTAATTGGTTCTATGCCACTCCTCAATTCACAAGTTGTGTTTATGCCATTACAAAAACTGAAGTTGTGTTTATGCCACTCTCAATTCTCAATATCCCCTTCTATATATGCCATTTTCAATACTCCACTATAATAAATATAGCATATCTATGATAGTACTCTATGATACCACCCACTATGCACCCATGTTCCAAACACCACTCCCGCTGACTGTACCTTATTGTATCGAGCGATAAGCTTGATGAGCAACCCAAACAAACAAACAAAAAGACTGTACCTTATTGTACTTGCTCTTACCCGTATCTTCTCTTTCTCTTTCATCGCGAGTGCAGCTAATTCAGTTAGTCTTCCAATGAATATTAATATTTTGTCTCAATGATGTCATGTTTCGACTAACAATTAGCACTTTTGAATTCTTAGATTGCTTTTTCACACGATGCACTTCTTTTAATTTATTTTACCACATTTCAATGTGAACCTTGACCAAATAAATAGGACAACAATATCACGATCATATAATACATAAGCAACATTGTTAGAATCGTGTTGGAAAATACTTTCTAATGATACCAGTTTTATATCAATTTTTTTATATACTTCATCCTGAAAAATATGTTTCAACTTCATCAAAACTTGCATGTATCTGCAAACTAAACTCATCTAAATACATGTATATCTACATAAAATTGAAACATCATTTTTAAATAGAGAGATATAGATTAATATTTTTTCGAAGATAAAATACGAAAAACAAGGGTGCATTGTTTATTGAAATGGAGTGAGTAGTATATATAAAATCATTTTAGTTGCCAATGATCATGTTGAGGGCCTCTATTTCTTGTTTTGCTCAGGCCCTCCGTATTCTCAGGTACGGCCCTGGTGGTCTATGAACCTGTATGTAATCTTATTACTTTTGGCTTCTTTGCACTGCTAATAGATCGGCGGAATTACGGCAAAAAAGAAGAAAGAATGTGTTGGTATTGTATTGCTTTCGATAGATCTGTTCGCCCCTCCCCCCAAGCATTTATAGATGGCACAAGAGATTCAAGGATGAAATTGCTCTCCTTGTTCATAAGGCAAAGAGGAAATCATATCATGGGTAGAACATTATATATATATTTTGCTGCTTGGGATCTATGATCCTTTTAGTTGCTGCTCTCCAGCAACTTTTGTACATATTTCCCTCTTTTTATTAATAAAAAAATACAAAGTGGGGAAACCCAGTGGTCAGCCTAAAAAAATCTGTTCGCTAGGTAGCCGTAGTTTTGCACTCAGTTTGTTTGCTGAAATCGGCTCAAATAATGTAGCATTTATAGTTTTATATTCGACCTGTTTGCTCAGGTATGCTTGCTTACATTCGTAGGTGACCTGTTTGTTGAAATAGCTTATCGCTTCTCTGACCATCTATCTCCTCAACAGATGGACAGAACTTGGATATTATTTGACTCATTAACCACACCAACATATTTGAGTGGTATTGAAGACTTCATGAAGCACGTTAGTGATTTTACTGACGGCGACAAGACAAAGGAAGTGATTTGTCCATGCCGCGTATGTTTGAATATTGGGTCCAAGCCTCAACATGTAGTCTCAGATCATTTATTCGTTTATGGGATGGACCAGACATATATCAGGTGGATTAACCATGGTGAACACTATGATCAGCCTGACATTATTGATCCTCTTTATTCTGATGGTTATCAGCCTGAAGATCTCGTCCAGGATGAGGTTACTGCTAATTTGTTACGGGATCTGTATCCATATGCAAGCCAACAGCCCCATGGTTATCACAAAAAGCCTCTTTTCCATGACCTGATAGAAGATGCTAAGCGCTTAGTGGCCCCTGGTTCTGTTGTGTCAAGATTCGAATTAATTGTGAAATTACTTCATGACAAGTCATACCAGGGGATTACCAATAAAGCGTTCAATGCAGTTGCGAAGACATACAGCGATGCACTCCCTGGGGCTGGACTGCCAAAATCCTTTTATGAGGTGAAGCAGTACATCAAGGTACTGGGACTTGGATATGAGAAGATTGATTTTTGCAAAAATAACTGTGCACTGTTTTGGATGGAGTATAATGACCTCGATGAATGTCCAGTATGTAAGGAATCAAGATGGAAACATGATGGAGCTGGTGGTAAGAAAAAGATTCCTTGGAAGGTTCTGAGATACTTTCCACTTGTACAAAGATTGCAGAGGTTGTTTGCTTCAGAACAAACATCTCGGGAAACAAGATGGCACAAAGAGATTCTCACGCCCGACCCTGATTTACTGAGGCATCCTGCTGATGGCGATGAATGGAAGCAATTCGACCTGGATCATCCAGATTTTGCTGCAGATCCAAGGAACCTGAGACTTGGCCTTGCTACAGATGGATTCAACCCATTTGGCAACATGAGCAACTCGTATAGCATGTGGCCAGTACTAGTTACACCTTACAACCAGGCTCCCTGGACATGCACCGATCAGTCGAACTGTATGATGGCCTTACTCATCCCAGGTCCCAAATCTCCTGGGAAGGATTTTGATGTGTTCATGCAGCCTCTTATTAGAGACTTGCAAACATTATGGGAGGGTGTCCCTACACGGGATGTGTGTCAACCTAAAGAACAAAATTTTCTATTACGTGCTGCTGTACTGTATTGCACCCATGATTATCCAGCTTTGGGCACTATGTCAGGCAGAGTAACATCAGGTTATAATGCATGTGTTCACTGTGATACTGATCAGCTGGCAGTGAGGATAATAAACAAGATATGCTATATGGGCCATCGCCGTTTCCTTCCATTAGATCACAGTTTCCGAAAAAATAGAAAAAATTGCAATTTATTGGTGATCAGGCCTGTAAAAAGACTAAACCGCAGCACTTTAAGAGTCACGAGTTGGAGGCGCACCTAGAAGCGGTCAGAAATGTTAAACCAGGAAAACCACCAGCCGCCACAGCAGGTACAGCAGAGAAGAATACAGAAGATGCAGCAGCAGTAGTAGCAGATAGAAAAAGGAAGAAGAGAGGAGATGAACTGAGTCTAGCAGCTACCAAAAGGAAGATGGGAGGTGAAATAGCAGCACGTACCAAGAGGAAGGAAATGGAAAATGATAGACCGAGAATATTTTATAAGCGCAGGACCACTCTTTGGGACTTGCCGTATTGGGCTGGTAAGAAGCTTCGGCATAATATTGATATCATGCACATGGAGAAGAATATATGTGACAGCATTGTCGGCACATTACTCAACATTCCATCCAAGACAAAAGATAGCTCAAATGCTAGGATTGATTGTGCAACATTGAATGTTAACAGGCACTTGCAACTGGATCGTAATGACAAAGTGAACAAAGGCAAGGAAAAACATTATAAATTTCGAGGCGCGGAATTCACATTGCCGATGCCTAAAAGGAGATTATTTTGTGAGTACCTCCGAGGTGTGATGTTCCCGTTCGGATTTGCTTCCAACATTGCAAATTGTCTCAATGCTGAAGGAAACAAGCTCCAAGGGTTGAAAACTCACGATTGTCACATCCTGCTGCAAAGGCTTTTAGCTATTGGCATTAAAGATTTAGTGAAGCCAAATATGTACAACGTGATTGCAGAGTTGGGAAGGTTCTTTAGGGAAATATGTAGTAAAACTCTAAGCAGAGCTGTTGTAGAACGTCTTAAGGTGGACATAGCAGTAATCCTGTGCAAGCTGGAGCTGATATATCCTCCAGCCTTCTTTGATGTGATGGTGCATTTGGCTGTTCATCTACCTGATGAGGCACTTTTAAGAGGTCCGGTACAGTATGGATGGATGTACCCTATAGAACGTCGACTGTGCACTTTCAAGAATACAGTTAGGAACAAAGCTAGACCGGAGGCTTGCATTGCAGTGGCGTATATTGCTGCTGAAGCATATACATTTGCCTCAAGATATATTCCTGATATTGAGACCAGATTCAATCGGGGTCGCAGAATTTTGGAAGTTGGAGGATCTGTTTTTAATCATGGTGTTGAGCTAATAGGAAAGAGGACCGAAAAAACATTAGAGCAGTCTGAATTTGAACAGCTGTCTTGGTATGTGCTGAATAATGCTACAGAGGCTGATGAATATGTTAAGTGAGTACTATGCACACGAACTACTCAGTTCCTCGCATATACTATGAACTTGTATCAAAATGAAATATATTCAGCTGACTTGGCTATGTTTTGCAGGTTGTACATGGAAACGAATGGAAAGCTATCGGCACGTGGGAGTGGGTTTCAGGACTGGTTTGAGAAATATGTAAGATGTTCAATTGCACTCTGACTTGTCTATGTGTTTTCACATGAGATGACCTCTTGTCTATTTTGTAATCGTAGATCTCGAAACTCCATGCGGAGAATCCAGGCGCTGTTAGTGCTGATCTCCTTGTCCTATCACGTGGTCCAGATAAGAGGGTGTTGGTAGCTGCAGCTTGCAATGCCAATGGTGTCCATTACAGCTCCTATGAGCGTGAACAACATTTGAAGACACGAAATAGTGGCATCACAACCAGTGGAGATCACTTGACAACCAGAAAAAAGAGATCAGAGTCATTTGACCATTATGGTCACATAGAAGAGGTTATTCAGTTGTTCTATAGTGATAAGGTTACTGTCCGATCTGTGGTTCTATTTAAGTGTTATTGGTACAACCAAGATCCAAACAAGGGCAAAGGTGCCAGAAATGATGGGTATTTCATATCAGTCAATACTACTGCTCAGTGGTACAAGGATGATCCTTATATTTTGGTACCTCAAGCGGCCAAGGTACTTTTCTTGGAAGACAGATCTAGAAAAGGATGGCAGTATGTGCAAAAGTTTGTGGCAAGGAACATATATGATTTGGATGAGAATGCGGATCCAATAATTGGTGCCCAACAAGATGATTTCGCTGGTTGTATGCAAACTAAAGTTGCTGACATTGATGAAACCTCGTTGGATACAGGTATCCCTGCACATGATGGAGAAGTAGATTTCACTGTTGAGGTTAGCATAGTCGACAAAGAGATGGATAAACTGAAGCTACCTGGTGAATCTCAGGAGGAGAATGGACAGGACGAGCAGGATGAGACCATGCACGAATATCAGAATGAAGACGGAGGTGATGATGATGATGATGATGATGATGATTAGACTCTTGTCTCTGTATCATGCTGTGAGATGAAGAACCATGATTTGTTTTGATTTTTCTATTTGGAAAATGTATGAGTCCTGAAGACAATTATCTGTTGGATTGTAATCCCATGATGACTAATTATTTATGTTTGTTGTCCTACTAAAAGTTGGTCAAACTTAATTGTGTGGAAGTAATCACATGCTGTTTGATTCATAGGGTCATATCCCATAGGAAAATAGAATGATAATAGATCAAACTAATGCAGAATATCTTATAACCACAATCAAATAGAATTTCTCTTGACATAGGATTCAAGTTGGCATGGCATCCCTATCATACAGGGTTTTTATTCATACTATGCTACAAATCGAAAATAAGATGGGTCAGCACTTTATCGCGGCAGATAGGGCAGCTGGCGTTCGTTACAAACCAGGAGAAGATGCACTTCCTATGGAACGGGTGTTTGCATCCCCGGAGACGCACCGTTGTGCGCTGCGACAGCCCCAGCATGCATATGCTGCAGTGGCCGTCCTCCGGCGCAACTAGGACCCAACTGTCCTGCAGCGCCGGCAAGTTGACGATGAGCCGGTGGTCCACCCTAAGGGTGAGGTCGAAGTGGAGGCCACCGAGCCGACGACACGCCTGCTGCCACATCAGGTGCATAACATCGTAAGGCATGATGATGTCCCACTCCTCCTCCGTGAGGTTCAGGTTCTTGAGCAGCCATACACGGGCAAGAATCTCGCGCATAGTTCGCACGACATTGCCCCCACTACGCAGCTTCCTCGGAGGCAAGCCAAGATCCAGCACCACCTCTTCGCAGGGTGTAGTGGTGATATCGTCCTCATCCAGTGGGGCAGGGAGGGGGCCGGCCATCCTCCTGAGCTCGTACGTCCTCGAGAAGAAGATGTGCACTGTCATAGTGTACGGGGACGCCTCGCCCTCGCCCACGGCCGGCGGCTCGCCGACGGAGAAGTCGGTCGTGCTTGCCGACACACGGCAGGCACGGAAGACATGTGGGCCAGACTCGATGATGCGCTCGCGTGAGGAGCGCTCTAGTAGGGGCGTCGCCGCCATTGGGGATTCTTCGGAGGGCTGTAGACAGGCGGCTAGTCGACGGTGAGGTGGTTGGTGTGAGATCTCTGGGATGAGGCCAGGGGAAGTGGGCGAAGTGCTCGGGACTAGGGACTGCCCTCAACTTTCCGCAGTAGTTTATGATAATAATTGGTGGACGAGGGAGACTAGTCCAGAGACTACCCAAAGTTGATAAATCATGTTCGAGGGAAAATGCCCAAGATTTATTATCAAAATTCAAGCTAATTTCGCCGATTTTGTTCTGCCGTTCATTAGACATCATCCAACGGCCTTTGGTCTCTGGGATTCGCTGCTACAGTGTCATCTACTATTTTCTACCCAATTCCAGAAACATCCATAAAGCTAGTAGATAGCTTTCCTGCTTGTTGGCCCCACCCCATTTTTTTAATCTTTTCTTCCTTATCCCCTTCGCTCATGCTAGCAGCTACTTGCAGCCATTGCTACACCAGCGAGGTGATCTCTATGATAGGCACGGTTTTAGTAAGACAGCAAGTTGTAGATAGCTAACCATGAGACACATGCCTCTCTGGTTGAGACTGAGCTCGCTCTTGTGATTGGGCTCCAATGGTCGAGGTGAGTCACAGCTGCAATGACAGAGGTTTGTGCTGAATTAATTAGCACAGAGGCGTAACTAGCACTAGATGGAGAAGGCATAGTACACATATCGGACACGAAGTCGCGTCTGGCGAGCAGCTCGCATTCACTTGCATCAGTGCGGTACAACAAAGATGATGAAGAAGGATTGGAGCTTTGAAGGTAGTCAGAAAAGTTACAAAAAATAATACGTGCAAAACTTAACCTGTATAAACGCACATGCATGGATAATTTTACATTTCTGCATGAGAAAGACATGTCAATTTTCAGTACGACATGGTTTGATTTGTCAAATTTGATGCTCCTTAATGCATTTTAAGTGAAAATTACAGGTTTATTCATTATAATTGCCGATTTTTAACGTTACGTGCAGCTGACTAGCAAACTATAAGTGTGTGATTGCTTGCTTCCAAAATAAGGATATGTAATCATTTTGTATAAGGTAGTACCAATTAGTCGTTATATTGCAGAACTTAAAGAGTTTTGAGAGATTCAACTCGTTGCTACTCCATAAGAATGGTCATGTTGACAAATTTGATCCAGTGTTGAACAGAGCCAGAAACATTTCAAAAACTTGAGCATGGAAGAGGCTAGGGGTAAATGCCCCAAGGCCAGCCGAGCCTATCGTAGGTGCCGTCCCGAGGAGGAAGTACCTTAATTTGGGGCGCGCGCGGACGCTGCTGTACCCCGAGCTCGAGACGCCGCCGTACCGGTAGCTCGACCCGCGACGAGGCATGGCGGCGGCGGCGGAAGGTAAAGCTCCTGCTGACAAACATATTAGGCACAAATGGGCAACCTTCAGTAACCCATGTTCCATTTTTTTGTCAGGATAACCCCATGTACCACCTTCCCAATAGAAAAAGTACTGTTCAACCTTCCCCTGTTGGGCCCAATATTTCACTTTTGGGTTGCCAAGGAACATCTACATGGTAATTGTTATCGGTCTACTTGCTCCGGCCGTCGAAGCCCAATAACTTCAAATGGGCCTTTCTGCTCATGCAATTTCGGCCCTTTTCTAATGAAACACAGATCCTATGATTGGCAAAAAAAATACACGGAGATTCTACATAAAAGTTGTTTTTATTTATTTTGAATTATAGGGTTCCAATTTTTGAAACTGCTCATGCCCAATATGAAAATCCTTGATCGCTCCATACCCACATGGATAACGGTATTTTTAAAAATTCATAAAGTGGATTTGAAATTTAAAACATATCCTAATAATTCCTTGATTTAATCTATCAACTTGCAAGATCTTGGAGCCAAAGAGCTTGTATTAGTCTGCGAAAATAATACTGATAAACCTTACAAGAAATGAAGGTTTATCGTTCAGAGAGGATGCCATGTGGGACCCATGAGACAGTAGCGTCCTCAACGTTTCAAAGAAAAAGGCAAGTAGCCCGAAAATAGGGGTAAAAATAAATCCTACAAAGGAAACATTTATAGTTCATAGAGGCCGACATGTGGGACCGATCTGCAGCTGCATCCTCATCATTTCGAAGTCGGCAGGGATCAGAAGAAAAAGGCAAATAGCCAGAAATTAGGGGTCAAAAATAAATCCAAAAAGGAAACTTATATTCTTCATAGAGGATGACATGTGGGACCGACCTGCCAGCAGCGTCCTCATCGTTTCAAAGGCCGCAGGGGATCAAAAGAAAAAGGCAAATAGCCAGAAATTAGGGGTAAAAAATAAATACAACAAAGGAAAGGTTTATTGTTCATAGAGGCTGACTTGTGGGACCCATGAGCCAGCGGCGACCTCAATTTCAAAGGCGGCATATGATCGAAAAGAAAAAGGCAAGTTAGCAAAAATCAGTGGGTAAAAAAATCTAAGAAATGAAACTTTATTGTACAGTCCCATGAGCCAGACCTTACTCAACGTTTCAGTGGCGGCATGAGATAGAAAGAAAAAGGAAAGTGACCAAATATCAGGAGCAAAAAATAATCCAAGAAAAGAAACTTTTATTGTACATAGATGATGACATATGGGTCCCACTTATACAAGCTCTTTCGCTCCAAGATCTTGCAAGTTGATTGTACATAGAGGATGACATGCGGGCCCCTTGTGTCAGCAGCTTACTCAACGTTTCCAAGGCGGCAGGGGATCAAAAGAAAAAGGAAGTAGCTAGAAATTAGCGGTAAAAAATAACTCCAAGGAAGGAAACTTTTATTGTTCATAGAGTATGACATGCGGGACCCATGCGCTAGCAGCTTCCTCAACGTTTCAAAGGGGGCATGAGATCGAAAGAAAAAGACAAGTGACCAAATATCAGAGCCAAAAATAATCCAAGAAAAGAAACTTTATTGTACATAAAAGATGACGTGCGGGTCCCATTTTGCAGCAGCGGTGTCAACGTTTCAAATGCGGCTTGAGATCAAAAGAAAAAGAGTAGCCAGAAATTAGGGGTAAAAAAACACCCGAAAAGAAAGTTGATTGTACATAGAGGATGGCATGCGGGTCCCATGACCCACCTTACTCAACGTTTCAGAGGCGGCATGAGATCGAAAGAAAAAGGAAAGAGACCAAATACCAGGAGCAAAAAATAATCCAAGAAAAAGAAACTTTTATTGTACATAGAGGATGACATATGGGTCCCACTTATACAAGCTCTTCCGCCCCAAGATCTTGCAAGTTGATTGTACATAGAGGATGACATGCGGGCCCCTTGTGTCAGCAGCTTAATCAATGTTTCCAAGGCGGCAGGGGATCAAAAGAAAAAGGAAACAGCCAAAAATAAGAGGGTGAAAAAATCCAAGAAAAGAAACTTTTATAGTATCGAGGATGACATGTGGGTCCCATGAGCCAGCAGCTTCTCAACGTTTCAGAGGCTGCATGAGATCGAAAGAAAAGGCAAGTGACCAAAAATAAGGGGGTAAAAAAAAATCCAAGAAAAGAGACTTGATTGTACATAGAGGATGACATGCGGGTCCCATCAGCAGCTTACTAACGTTTCCAAGGCGGCAGGGGATGAAAAGAAAAAGGAAATAGCCAAAGATCAGAGGGTGAAAAAATCAAAGAAAAGAAACTTTTATAGTACATAGAGGATGACATGTGGGTCCCATGGGCCAGCAGGGTTCCTCAACGTTTTCAAGGGCGGCATGAGATCGAAAGAAAAGGCAAGTAACCAAAAATCAGAGGGTGAAAAATAATCCAAAAAAAGAAACTTTTATTGTACATAGAGGATGACATGCTGTCCCAACGTTTCAAATGCGGTTTGATATCAAAAGAAAAAGAAAGTAGCCAGAAATTAGGGGGTAAAAACTCCAAGAAAAGAAAATTGATTGTACATAGAGGATGACATGCGGGTCCCACGAGTTTGCAGCTTACTCAACGTTTCCAAGGCGGCAGGGGATCAAAAGAAAAAGGAAATAGCCAAAAATCAGAGAGTGAAAAAAACCCAAGAAAATAAACTTTTGTAGTACATAGAGGATGACATGCGGGTCCCATGAGCCAGCAGGTTCCTCAACGTTTCAAACGTGGCATGGGATCGAAAGAAAAAGGCAAGTGACCAAATATCAGGAGCCAAAAATAATCCAAGAAAAGAAACTTTATTGTACATAGAGGATGACATGCGGGTCCCATTTTGCAGCAGCGGTCCCAACGTTTCAAATGCGGCTTGAGATCAAAAGAAAAAGAAAGTAGCCAGAAATTAGGGGGTCAAAAAACTCCAAGAAAGGAAAGCTTTATCGTTCATACAAGTGACATGTGGGACCTATGAGCCAGCAGCTTACTCAACGTTTCAAAGGCGGCAGGGGATCAAAAGAAAAAGGAAATAGCCAAAAAGGGGTGAAAAAATCCAAGAAATCAAACTTTTATTGTACATAGAGGATGACATGCGGGCCCATGAGCCAGCAGATTCCTCAACGTTTCAAATGTGGCATGAGATCGAAAGAAAAAGGCAAGTGACCAAATATCGAGCCAAAAATAATCCAAGAAAAGAAACTTTATTGTACATAGAGGATGACATGCGGGTCCCATTTTGCAGCAGCGGTCTAAACGTTTCCAAGGCGGCACAGGACCAAAAGAAAATGAAGTAGCCAGAAATCAGGGGGTGAAAAAATCCAAGAAAAGAAAGATTTCAATTGGATCTGGACATCTGGGCCTTCGAACTATCCTTCTGGGCCTTTTGACACGTACAATTTCAGCCCACTCCGAACATGATAGTTCGGATTTTTCTCAAAAAAACAGGAAAGTCCTATGCTTCGCCAAAACAAAAAACAAGGAGATTCAAGATATATGTTGTAAAAATAAAGATTTAATTTATCCGTTTGCAATAGCTCAGAGCGAAATACACTGTTTATTGTCTGCAAAATAATCAAGATATCACATGTTTCTTGTACGGGGAGGCTGACATCAGGGACCCATGAGCCAGCAGGTCGTTTCAAAGGCGGCAGGGGATCGAAAATAAAAAAAAAAAAATCAGTTGGTAAAAAAATCCAAGAAAAGAAAACATTTATCGTTCGAGAGGATGACACGCGGACCGATGAGGCAAAGCATCCTCAACGTTTCCAAGGCGGGGATCAAAGAAAAAAAGGAAATAGCCAGAAATTAATTAGGGGTAAAAATAAATCCACCAAAGGAAACTTGTATTGTTCATAGAGGATGACATATGGGACCGACCCGCCAACAGCGTCCTCATCGTTTCAAAGGGGGCAGGGATCAAAAGAAAAAGGCAAATAGCCAGAAATTAGGGGTCAAAAATAACTCCAATAAAGGAAACTTTTATTGTTCGTAGAGGATGACATGCGGGTCCCATGAGCCAGCAGGTTCCTCAACGTTTCAAACGTGGCATGAGATCGAAAGAAAAAGGCAAGTGACGAAATATCAGGAGCCAAAAATAATTCAAGGAAACTTGATTGTACATAGAGGATGACATGCGGGTCCCATGAGTAGCCTACTCAACGTTTCCAAGGCGGCAGGGCAAAAGAAAAAGGAAATAGACAAAAATCAGAGAGTAAAAAAACCATAGAAAATAAACTTTTATAGCTCATAGAGGATGACATGCGGGTCCCATGAGCCAGCAGGTTCCTCAAAGTTTCAAACGTGGCATGAGATCGAAAGAAAAAAACGCAAGTGACCAAATATCAAGAGCCAAAAATAATCCAAGAAAAGAAAGTTTTATAGTACATAGAGGATGACATGCGGGACCCATTTAGCAGCAGCGGTATCACCGTTTGAGGCAGTAGGGGATCGAAAGAAAAAGTCAAGTGACTAAATATGAGGTGCCAAAAATAATCCAAAAAAACAAAGTTTTATAGTACATAGAGGATGACATGCGGGTCCCATTTAGCAGCAGCGGTATCACCGTTTGAGGTAGCAGGTGATCGAAAGAAAAAGTCAAGTGACCAAATATGAGGTGCCAAAAATAATCCAAAAAAAGAAAGTTTTATAGTACATAGAGGATGACATGCGGGTCCCATTTAGCAGCAGCGGTATCACTTTGAGAGGCAGCAGGGGATCGAAAGAAAAAGTCAAGTGACCAAATATGAGGTGCCAAAAAAATCCAAGAAAAGAAAGTTTTATAGTACATAGAGGATGACATGCGGGTCCCATTTAGCAGCAGCGGTATCACTTTGAGAGGCAGCAGGTGATCGAAAGAAAAAGTCAAGTGACCAAATATGAGGTGCCAAAAAAAATCCAAGAAAAGAAAGTTTTATAGTACATAGAGGATGACATGCGGGTCCCATTTAGCAGCAGCGGTATCACCGTTTGAGAGGCGGGAGATCGAAAGAAAAAGGTAAGTGACCAAATATGAGGTGCCAAAAATAATTCAAGAAAAGAAAGTTTTATAGTACATAGAGGATGACATGCGGGTCCGATAGCGTATCACCGTTTGAGAGGCGAGGGGGAAAGAAAAGGCAAGTGACCAAATTTGAGGTGCCAAAAAAACTCCAAGAAAAGAAAGTTGATTGCACATAGAGGATGACATGCGGGTCCCATTTAGCAGCAGCGGTCTCAACGTTTCCAAGGCGGCAAGGGATCAAAAGAAAAAGGAAGTAGCCAGAAATCAGGGGGTCAAAAAATCCAAGAATAGAAAGAATTTTGGTTCATAGAGGATGACATGCGGGACCCATGATCCTGCATCGTAAACGGCTCGATCGGAGAACGTTGAACGAGATGGCGCGATCTAGAAAAAAACAATGCCAGAGAGGCTGCCATCTGGGCCCTACATCCCTCGGCGGTGCGGATTTGCGTTGACTCGGCCGGTGAACCCGAGATTTCGAGATGCACCACGTCCCGGGCCACCATACGCGACGTTTCGTCGGGCTAGGTGGCCTCAAAAACGAGAAAAAAAAGTTTTGACATGCACCACGGAGGGACCAAAAATCGTCGGCCATGGTACACCAGCAACCACGGCGCGACTTCAGCTTCGTCGGCCATGGCAACTTTTCTTGTAGTGTGTAGGTGTCGTAGATCGGAATTCGCGTCGCCACCTGTGCCGAAGTGGGAGGGGCTTTGTCCCCCAACTTGATTTGACTGCCTAAATAGGGAAGTGAAATTAGCTTTGACGCTAAAGCACGCCCGCAGTATTTCGTCTGCCGCCATCTCCGTCTCTGCTTTTCGACACATGATGTTCCTTTCCTTGAGCCCGATAGAGCGAAGCTCCTAGGAAACAAACGATTCAATGGTTCCATAGGGCTTCGCTCTATATGTTCTTTTCAAGTTTCTTGCGGTTGCAGGACAACGTCTTGCATGAGCAACTAAACAGCTGTTTTTATACCCCCGCTATGTATGTTTGAAGTATGTGCAATGAACAAAAGATGCCCTAGAGGACTCCTTAAACAATGCAGAACCCGCACAAGCCAACCACCAAATGATAGGTCTAGGGAAGAATATAATGGAAAATGGGCGGACAAGTCTGCAGGCTTTGTGACTCAACATAGACACCGTTCAGTCCTCTCACATCTAGCTACGTCGGTGATGATCATTGAAGATCCTAGCAGACGTGCTAAGAACCATATCCCTAAGTCGCTCGCGAGAGCCAATGCCCAATAAGATTTCCACATCTTTGGGTGAGGTTAATTACCACTCAACTCATCTCACAAGAAAGTGGTTGTGTAAAGTTGAATATCCTTTAAGGTTTATGAAAAATGATTTGGCTTTTCCTCATAATATATGGGATGAAACCATTGCACTTACTAGGTATATATCCATGTTTTCTTTTGGTAGAGGTAGAGGCAACTTCAAATCCTGTGCTATTTTTGTTGTAATTTGCTAATGAAAAGCGAGTCAAATGTAAAACCAAATACTCCATGAGTCCATTGTGAAGAAAATGAACAAATGGCATCTCTTTTGCGTGCACATTATGCAAATTTTGCAACAAAATCTAACTCAACTTCTATGTAGACGTAGACTGAATGATAAAAAAAGGGTGAGTAAGTTGAAGAGCAGAGCTATTTTTGTCATTTTTTACGTTTTCCCCTTCCTCTCCGGCTACATGTCATAGGCCCCTCTCCCCAATCCATATTTCGGAAGGCCTCAAAGGAAACAATACTGTACTTCCGGTTCACGGCCATGGCTTTCCACCGCCTACCTCTCCTCGTGCTCATCGCCATCCCACTCCTATTCACCGGCGCCTCTGCTTCCCACAACCAGCTCCCACCGGAGTCCACCACCGCGCCCCGCCGCCACACCCCTTCCCCGGCGACCACAGCCACCGTCCACTCCCATCCGGTCTCTAGCGCCACCACCCGCTCCATGCACCAAAACCACCTCGGGATGGACGGGAGCCAGCCGACCCTCGCCCTCGACCGCTTCACCGCCGATGCCCAACCTTCTTCCCTCGAAGAAGCCATGGCGGCGAACCATCCTGCGCCGCTCGGGCCACCCAGAGCGGCCACACCGCCGCCTCCGCTCATCGCCGCGCCGGATCTGACCTCCGAGGCACCTAAGCGGCAGCAGGAGGACGCGGGCTACGCCTCGGCTGCAACCCTCGCCGAACCGGCAGCGGCCACGGCAACGACGACGCTTCCTCCGCTCCTCCTCGACCAGCGCACCGCGGCGGCAGCAGCCGCGGGCTCTCTGCCTCCCATCCAAGACGGCGTCGCGAGGGCGGTGGCCTCAGGCAGCCAAGAGGGGCTGCTGCCGCTGGCGAGGGCGCTTAGGGCGCTGGGGTACAACGAGATGGCCGCGTCGGCGACGCTCCACCCCAACTTGCCGTCGCTCGCGAGGTGGCACGGGCCGATCACCGTCTTCGCGGCTCCGGACATCTCCTTCCAGACGTCGTGCCCCTTCTGCTCGCGCCGCCGCGTCCTCCTGGAGCACATCGCCCTCGGCTACTACCCGTACTCCGAGCTCGCCGCCAGCCCCACCACCAAGATCCCCTCGGCCTCCCTCAACCTCTGCCTCAACATCGCCACCGTCAGGGGCACGTTCTCCGTCCACCACGCCAGGCTCTTCGTGGAAGGCGTCGAGATTTCCCACCCCGAGGTCTACAACGACGGCCGCTACATCATCCATGGCCTCCGCACCTTCTTGCAGCCGCTCTCGCCGTACTCCTGCTTCGACCGCTCGCACTCGCGCCACTGCCACGACGACAGCACGCCAACTACCCGGCCAGGCGACGGCACGCCGACCCGGTCGGACGCCACCTCCGTCACCATGTCCGCCATGAGCGTGAGCGTCAAGATCCGCGAGGCCATCGCCCGCCTCCGCGATGGTGCTTAGCGACGTACGGCTTCATGACGCTTGCCATGGTGAGTGACACTGGAAGTCGTTTGCGTGCCGTGATGAGTTCTGATGACATTTGTGGCATTGCGTTACTGATTAGTGATTACAGTACTGCTTGGATGATCGGTATATTCGTGCAAATTTGATGCAACTGATGGCTTGATGTTTTGTGCTGAACTAGCCCAATCTCATTTTAGCTGTTCAATTGGTTGCTCTGTTCATAATACCCAGTGTGCTGAATGGCAGTTCTGCTAGAAATTACTAGTTCGACTGCATTTTCCCTTGCTAAATTTGTGTTTCCTCATGTGCTGTGCTAAATCTGTTTGTCATCAGTAAATGTAAAAATTGCCCCTCTGTTGTTTCTTGATTAGTTCGAACTCACTGTAATCTACTGAACCTTCCCATGTGTGCCCAAGCACCTGCAGGATAGTGATCAATTTTTTTTTTCTGTGCTCTGTCATGATGGAAAATACAATTTACAATTAATCCATGGTTTTCCTTATTTTTTCTTGTTCTTGAAACATAACTTTGTTGTGTGAGTTCTTTTTGTGGACTTTGATTGAAGTGGCCGTCTCGATCGATTTAGATGTTTATCTCTAGGACCTGTATCTGCATGACGAATTGTGTAGCATGAATTGCATACTACTAGTATCGAGCTATATAGCTGCAAAGTGTGTTATGTTCGATAGATTCGTACGGTGTTTAGGGTAGCAACTTCTTGTGTACGTAGACAATGTCCAAGTTTGATTCAAGCATAAGGTACATAAATAATGTCCAAACTATAGCTGCGAAGTGTATGGATTATGGAATCAGCAGCTGACCATGCTGTGTGAATGAAGTTCTGCATTGTTTTGGCAATTGCAACTTGCATGTATGTGCAGTGGGTGACCCAGATGCTTGCTTGGCTTGTAATTCTTCTCAGAAATGCTCGGACTTCAGCAATTATTTAATCCGCACCTAAGCGCTAGAATTTTTGTTTTGTGAAACACCTATGAATTCTGGGGTGGAGTATTCACTATTCAGATGTTGGCATGTGCTGGCAAGATCTACACGAACATTCCCTCATTGTTCATTCCTTTTACTGAGCAATGAAAATGGAGTAGATTTTGTATGCTTCCCTTTATTAGCAGTCGCTGTTGACTCTTCTAGTTTAACTGCCTGTCCTTTTTATTCTTTCAAACACCTGTTTTGTTAATCGTTGCTCCGTGCCTCTTGTTTCAAGCTGTAGCCCATGTCAGGCATTTTTGTATTGGCAGATTTCTTGATGCAAAAGTTTGAAAATCGTAGAATTGCATCAAAAGCTCCGTCTCTACCACACAGGGAAACTGCATATTTGAAAGATATTTGAGTCGGTCAAATTTTTCAAAAGGATTTTATAATTTTTTGAAACAGAAAAATGAAGTGCCCACAGACTGAGGAATTTGGCATGACCAATGCAAGGGCATTGCACTACCAAAATTTTGGCAAAAATACACCATGGTTGGTTTGCAATAAACTGATTTCGTGCATACTAGCTTCTGAAATATTTTATAGACCTAGTAAATAAATCTGAGAAAATATGTAGACTACTAGTACCAAGTGTGATGCACTTATAATGAGGATTTTTTTTTGGGTCCAATGACATGCTTGTAATTTTTATTTTTTAGGTCTGTTTGTACTTCTATTGATGATTATTATTATTAGATTAACCAAATTTTCGAAAAAAAGAGGAAAATAATCTTGTTCGCAAAAGGTGAAGAGAACACTTGTGATATTGGTTTTGTAGATTGCTCACCACATATACCATGTGGTAAAGGTGAAGAGAACACGATCACCAAAGAATGCCATGCAACCGTTGCGGCAGGAGGTTTTGATACACACCTACACTACTTACTGCACACACCTGCTAATTATGTGAGGCCGGTTGATAATTCAAGACAAAACTATCAACTCATCGCCATCGTCAGCAGAACAAAGGCGCACAGCAAGGGATTCCCTTTCTCCCGACCCACTTCGCGAGCCCTAGGCGACATCGGGAACCACCATGCTGGCCTGAAGGGCCTCCATTCCTCGCCCCCCTCCGTCCCATCGCCGCAGTAGGTCCCTTTGGGCAAAGCCCAAACCGTGCCGGTGGCAGTGGGACCTTCTCCCTCGCATGGTGGCAGAGTACTCGCTGGGAGTGGCGTCGTGTGGCGTGGCGGTGACTCGATGGTTAGGTGTTGCGGAACTGCGGCGACACGCGCATATGACATCGACGGTAGATGTGTGGTTTACCCTGCGACAGAAGCTCCTTACGGCAGAGGCTAGGACCTCCCGGCCTAGATGGGTTTTGTTATAAACGCGACAAGCAAATAACGAAAAACGAACAAGAACACACACAAGGAACACAAAAATTTTAATGTGGAAAACCTCTCTAACAAAGAGAGGAAAAAACCACATGCGTCAGATAGCAAAATTTCACTATATCGGAAGTGTTTACAAATGACGTGGGTTATCGTATGAAGCGATTAACCCTAGCGAGCGGCTTACACGATGTATATATAGGAGGTGATGCCAATTCATGCGGCCTCCCTCCGCTCATCATCAAAAGTTAGCCTCCCTTTTAGTATGAATTTGGTCCACAACATAACAACCTTTGGCGGGCCTACGGTTGTAGGCTCGTGCGTGCATGTGGGTATGTTGGCGGGCCTGCGGTTCTAGGCTCATGCGTGCATGTGGGGTATGGTGGCGCCTAATGGCGTCGACAGCTAGGCTTCATGCCGGTGCCGGTGGCCGGCCAACCCCTGTTTGGTGGAGAGATTGTGGTGGGACGGTGGTCAGTGCCTCCTACTCCGATCAAGATAGGCATGCCTTGTCTCTCGTAGTCGGTATGGATAATAGGCGACTCATTGCCACGCTTGTTCGAGGTGCTTTGGGGGGCAGTGCAGGGCGAAATACCTGTGCCAAGCTGTTGACGGCGACGCACGTGAGCACTATTACCTCCTTGGAGGTGTTGTCATGGACTCATGGTCACTGCTCAGATCACAGGCTTCAGGGGCACCATGTACACCGTCGCCAACACTTCTTGGTTGATGCCTCCTTCAGCATGGTTTGGTCCTGTTAGTTACTCGCCGACCCTTTGGCGCTTATGGGTGGGCGGTGTGTTTGCTTGCGCCATCCTGGAGTTGGATTTCGCCCTATAGAGTTAATTTCTTCGATCGTGACACGGCTTTGAAGTTCAGTGTATCGTCTCTTTGAGAGGTGCTAGGCGAGTTCTTGTCGCTTAGTTAGAGTGGGTTGTATTGTAAACCATATGGTGGCGTGTTTGTATCGCGTAGTGTAATAAAGTTGAGACATCTATTTTTAGATGGATGTATAAAAATCCAGAAAACACATGTAACGATTAGAGGTAATTGCACCACAGGTACAAGAACTTGTCCTGGATGTGCATTTTCATACAAAAACTTGAAAAGTGTGTTCAGGTGGTACAACAACTTGTCCTGGATGTGCACCGTTGGTACAAGTGGTCTCTGGAGCTGCCACACGTCCCTGGTCAACCGTCAAACCGTTTTTGCAGAAAAGTCCTTACAGAATGCGAGAATCGCGCGCGACCAGAAGCAGACCCTTTCCTCTCCGCTCGTCCTCTTCCCCTTTCCTCTCCTCTCTGCGGCGGCGACCAGAAGCAAACCCTAGATGCATGGCGGACCAAGGGGAGGGGAGCATGGACAGCACCGGCCGGACGCCGCCGCCAGGGTTTGCCCGTCGCGGAGGGCCGCGGTGGAGGGGCAGGCCCGTGGCTCCAGCACCTGCTCCTGCTCGTGGCCGTCGCGGAGGGCTGCGACATGCGGTGGCGGAGGAAGGCCATGGCAGCAATGCGGCGACAGAGGAGAGGGTTGCGGAGGAGACTCGGCAATGGAGGTACGAGAAGCTAGTCCAGAAGTACATGCTCCTATACTGCTGCCTAGCATCGGAGGAGGAGAGGGCGGCCATGGCAGAGCCCAATTGCTGGCGGCCGGCAATTCCAAGCAATCTGGAGGAGCAGATTGGCGCCATGGAGGCTCAGCTGGCCAGCCTGCGGCAGCCTCCCCCGCCACCACCCCCAGCAAACTGAAGGAGGAGGACATGCGCATCTGGAAGGAGGGAGATCCGTGGGCGACGATCACAGGTGAGTACTTCTGGAAGACAGCAGGAGGATCATCGTCTCCATCTACACTGGTGAGTTAATTTTCTGTGTTAACTGAAATTGGTGTGTTAACTGAAATTCAGTTTCTGACTTGGTTGATGTTTGTTCTTACATGCAGAAGAAGAAACTTCAAGAGGAGAATGCATTGCTGCTGATGGAGCTAAAGGGGTTGGAGCTACAGCTAGAGATGAGGAAGGCAGAGAACAAGAAGTTGCTGAAGAAACATAGCCAGGAGCTTAGAAGGAGGGATAGGAGGGAATGTGTAATTGTGTGCTTGTTCTCTGTCTGCTTAGTGCTTGTTGCTATGATCAGTGTGAGGTAGAATTGGGAAATGTAGGTGGAATAAATATCAACTATGCTTGTAACCATGCTTGTTTAGATGAAAACCATGGTTGTAACCATGCTTGTTTAGATGAAAACCATGCTTGTAACCAACTCTGTTTATGGAATAAATATCAATCTTTGCTTCAATTCCAACAAGTACTTGCTTTGCATTCAGGCATCAGTAACAGAGGAAGACAAATTGTAGGGTTCAAACATCATTTCAGTAGCACTGATAGCATTCAAGTGTTTACAAATATAAATATGATCCTAAACATCATTCAGTAAGAACATTACAAATTCATCACTGAGGTGCTGTCTGACTAATTGGAATTTCTTCAGGATTGTCACTTGGGAATGCCTCATTCAAATCAGGCAACTCATTTCTGGGTTGCTCATTTCTGGGTTGCTCATCACCAAAAAGCAAGTAGTAGGTTGATCCTGGACCTGTGTTGTAACCTCTTCTTCTTGCATTTGATGAAGTTGGCACAGTTGGCTGTGATGAACTGGCCTCCTCTGCCATATTTGGCTCTTTTCTTTTCCTTCCTTTACCTCTTCCTATTTCACTTGCTCCTCCTCTGCCAGCTCCTCTTCCTCTTGCACTTCACCTCCTCTGCCAGCTCCTCTTCCTCTTGCACTTGCACCTCCTCTGGCAGCTTGTCTTCCTCCTCCTCTTCCTGTTTCACTTGCTCCTCCTCTCCTCCTCCTCTTCTAGCTCTTCTCTATCTGCTTGTGCTTAGCTGCCACTTCCAGCTTCTCTTGCTCCTCCTCTGCCAGCTCCAGCTTCTCTTGCACTTGCACTTGCAGTGGTTAGCCTTGTTGGTGGTAGCTCTTCTCTTGCAGACACTACAAAGGCACTTTCTTCAGGTAATGGTTGTTGCACTCTTGGTATTGGGAAAAGAGCTGCTGCCTGTTGAAACATTGGTTGACACATTGGTACAGGGAAACATTGAATCAAATAACATAGATTGAAAAATTAGGCTTGGATCATGGAGTTACCTCTTGGCCCATTTGATGCACCAGTGTTCTCATTTGATGCATTGGATCATTTCTAGGGTCAGGAGTGATAGGCACTAAGTGCTGCATGACAGAAGGATCATCCACATCCTCATCTTCCACATTGGTAGCTCCATTTAGGTTATCCAATACCCACTTGGCATGTCCTTTTTTATTATGGTTGGGGTTTCCACACACAGAGCAGTGCATAGTCACACCTGCTCTTGTGATGGATTTGACTCCATGTTCCTCCTTTTCCTCTGGAGTTTTCCTTCTGTCCTTCTTTGGTCTTCCCATGACCTTTGTGTAGATTGGAGGATGCACAATTGGTCCATTTCCAGCATGTGATGCTCCTAGATTCTTTGCCCATTCTGTCATTTTATCTATTTTTTTCTTTATCTTGGGGCAAATAGTACCAGCCCATGTATCTGCCTCTTTTTGCTTTGCCACATTTCTATGCATGATTTTGCTGAAAATGGTTTCCAACATTGATAGTACAGGAAACTCTCTAGCCTCAAGAATGTAGCTGTTAAATACTTCAGAATGATTATTCAGAAGCATGTCACATTTTGGGAAATCATTGAAGAAAGCTTTAATCCATGTATTAGGCTGCAATTCCTCCACCCATGCCCAAGCTTCTTCACTGTCCACTTTCAATTTTTCCATATTTCTTTCCCAAGTTGGAATATTTGTAGACCTTGCAACTGCCCATAGATCATTCTTCAGAGTTTGCCCTTTGTGTTTCTTGTGAAAATTCTGGTAAATGTGTCTCACACAGTGCCTATGTTCTGAATCAGGGAAAACTTTCTTCACTGCATTGATGAGGCCCTGTAATATAGAGACAAAGTTAATCACAGAATATTCTTCAGAATATGGCAGGTCGACTGAAAAAGTAAATTATGCACAAATAGAGAATATTCTTTTCCCTTTTCTGGCTAGACACTACAGATCAAACTCATGGACTTGTCTACATGTGTTCAGCTAGTGTGCCTTCTGTTCAGCTTGTGTGCTGATGCCATTGTGCTGCATCCTATAAATGGCATCCATGTACTGAAGCAGAAATGCAAGCAAAGATGGACAATGCCATGAGTTGGAGGAGGAGCACTGGCTCTACTGGTGCCTCTGGCTCCAGAGATGCCTCTCTGTCCAGAAGTGCTTCCATGGCTAGGGCAGACAAGCACTTGCTAGTGTATCGTAGGAGAACCTTGGAAGAGAGGGAAGCTGCTGCTGCTAGGCTGAGGGAAGAGCAAGAAGCAGCTGTTACCCTGAAGCAGCTAGGTGAGTGCTTTAGGACTACACAGGTCATCCAACTTCCAACAGACAGACCAAAACCAACAGACAAACCAAGAAGGTACCATGTGTCACCAAATCTTGAAGAAAAGGTGAAGGCTGGAGTTATGTTGTGCTGGCTGAAGAAGGGCATGAAGAAGATGAAAGAGGCTCTCAAGATTGGTAGAGGCAAGGACAAGGGCCTAGTTTACCATAGGAAAGGTTAAAGCAGTAGGCATTTAGTTTGTTGCTGTTTCAATCATCTAGTTTGTCTGAATAAGAATGTAAGGCATGAATAAGTAGGACCAGTGTTGAGTAGATAGTGACATACCTTCTGTCTGTCACTCATGATAGTGAAAGGACCAGTGTTTGTAATCCCTAAATCATCCCTTAGTGTTGTCAGGAACCATTCCCATGAGCTAGTGCACTCAACTTCTACTAGCCCCATTGCAATAGGATAGATGCAGTCATTTGGATCAATGCCTACTGCTGTCAACAAATTTCCTTTGTACCTTGTTTTAATGTGACATCCATCTATGCATATCAGAGGCCTACAACCTTCCAAGAAACCCCTCTTGCATGCATCATATGACCAATACAATGTGGCTAGATGCTGTTTGGGAACATCATCTGCAGCTTCTTTAATTTGATTGGTGCTCAGGAAGAATCTTGATCCAGGATTTGCTCTCCTCAACTCCTGCCCATAGTCACATAACAGGGCAAACTGCTCCTTTTCATCCCCATGGATTATGTTAAGTGCTGCCTTTCTGGCCCTTCCCAACTTAAATCTGTTTGGGCACATATTGAATTTCCTTTGTACTTTTGCTGCAAATGCTTTCAAACCAAGCTTTTGGTTATCTCTGAATTCATCAATGAAGATCTGAGTAAGGAAAGGAGCTGTCAGTGACTTCAACTCCCAGTACCTCTCACAAGTGTGCTCACTGCAATGCTGTCTCACTACAATGGCTCCCTCCCTCCTCTCTTCTGAAACCTTGATCATCCAAGGACATCCTTCCTCACAATGAGCATCAAGCCTAGTTGCTTCATTCCTTGACTTCCTAATCTTTACTCTCTCATTCACACCATAAGCTGTCAAAGCCTTCCTAAATTCAGCCATGCTAGAAAATAACATTCCAACTTTGAAGACAGGGGTTGCCATGTCTACTTCAGGATTGAATTCTTTGAACCTGTATTCCAAAAGCTTCTGCTGCTCATTGCTCAGTTTCAGATTATCATGGTCAAGCCCAGCATCATCCTCCAACTCAACAATGTCTGTGCACTCATTGTGGTCATTAACATCTTTGTCAATGTTGTCTGCAAACAGATCATCATCACCATCTTCAGCATCATAATCACTGTCATAGAAGTCACTGTCAGTGTCAGAATCATCCTCATCCTCACTTTGTGCTTCTCCTGATGACAGACATGCAGATGACAGAGGTTCTTCATCAACAATCTCTTTCTCTTGCTCTGTTTCTTCTCCACCTGCAGTGTATTTCCTTGGAATTGGCACCACAACATCTGTCCTCAGCCCCTGCAAAAAATTGTTGTGATCAACCATAACTGACAGTGTCTTCACCTCTCTCACAGCTGCCATCATTGCAAGAATGTCACCATCATTCTCAATGAGACACAATCCATCTCTCATGTCAGTCCCAGGAACACACCAGTAGAACTTTGTTCTCTCTGTCATTTCATTCCCTCCTTGCTTAAGAAAATCCACAAGCCAGAGAAGTGAGAAAGTATCAGTGTTGCAATTGTCAAAGAAATCCACAGTCCCACCAATGTACTCCAAATGCTCCTTCAGACCACAGAAAAACCCATTGTGCTCAAACACAACAGTAAATCTGTCTGGATCATCTGCAGGAAGTGTCAAAATTCAGTTAAAAATGCAAGTGTTAAAATTCAGTTAACTTGTGCAGCTTCCATTTGGTCATAAACTTCATAAAACATGATGGATTACTGCTACATTGTTACAAACACAATAGCAGCAATGGAGTAGATGCATTGGTCCGAGCTGATTCGACTTATTCATCATAAAAATGTCAACTTTTCCACCTCTACATTTGCAGTTAAAATTCAGTTAACAGTTAACTTGTGCAGCTTCGATTTGGACCTAAGCTTCATAAACTAGATGAATTACTGCTACATTGTTGCAAACACAATAACACCAATGGAATAGAAGCATTGGTCCGAGCTGATTGGACTTGTTCATCACACAAAATCGCAGCTTTTCCTCAGTTTTCCCCTCCCTCTAGTTTGAAACCCGTCGCAGACGCTCGGACGGGAGGGTTGCCGTCTGGTCAGAGGCCTTCACCGTTACCGGTGACGGCTAGGGAGCCGCGTTGGTGTTGAATTGACCGTTTCTTTCGAACTATGTTGACTGTTGACTCGAGGAGCTCACCCAAAGCTTTCCACTCCGCCCGATACTGGAGGAGCTCACACACCGCCCCTCCGCCGCCACGCCGTCCTGCCCTCCTACCTTATGGCGTCGTCCGCCGCCGAGCCGCCCCCGCCCCCACCACCACCCCCGGGAGGCGGAGAGGGATCCGCCTCCAACAGATCTAGATCTACCCCTGTCGCGGTAGAGTTTGTATATCCGTCTGGTGTACCGCCTCTTCCCGTCAGCCGCGGAGAAGATTGGGAATCGGAGGGATCTAACGCATGGATTCCATCTGGGTAAGCATCGTCTGCCTATGTGAATTAACAGTAGGCAGTTTTTGAGCGCCAATCGTTGTTGCTCAACTAACTGCGTTGCTTTTCGAATAGGATTGATCCAGCGCTGGCTTTTCGGCTGGTGGTTAGGCTGGATTCTAGCTTTACGCGTGATTCTAAACGCCTAATGAATGGGTTTTACTTCCCTGCGGTGGTTGCAACCACCATCTCGTTGAGGGATTTGAAAGCTAACATCTTCGATAAGTACTCCTGGAGCTCTCTCGATGCAGTTCATTTCGAATATTTCAACAGCACGGAGCGAAGATTGGTTCCACTAATTTCCGACGATGATCTGGGAATTCTTTTTGCTTTGAATGCTTCTTGCCATTTCGGTAAAATTCGTGTCCACGTGGACAGGGGCCAGGCATCATCTGGTGTTGGGGCATCATCAGGTGGTCGGGCATCATCAGGTGGTCGGGCATCATGTCTCTCTACTGCTGCTGCCTCTGCTAATAGTGTGCGCCGCGGCGATCCTTGTAGGTCCACAGCAGCACCATCTGTCCCCAGTGCGAGTGGTAGCCAGATCGTTCCTGTGGTCAATGTGGAGGACGATGCAGAGATTGGGGATCAGTCTCCTGAAGATGATGAGGATGAGTTAATGTTTCCTGAATTGGTAGATCGATGCAGTAAGCAGGCAATGGAGGATCAATACATGGAAGATATTGCTTTTGGTGCCAGATTTGATGAGACTGATGATGAAGAGAAGAATGAGAACGATGAAAGCCTCGTTTTAGCCGATTACGAAGGTGAAGACTTGCCAACAATTGAGTGGAACAGGGAGGATCCTCAGCTTGCAAAAGGCACCGTGTTTCAAACGATGATGGACTGCCGTAATGCAATTACTACATATCACATTCTCACTAAGAATAATTATGAGGTTATTAAAAGTGAGCCAGGTAGGTTCACAATTAAATGCCCATACCCAAGGTGTAGGTTTAGGCTGCATGCATCCACAATGCGCAGAAGCAGCTTGGTTCAGGTACTACGCCAACCAGTTGTGTATTTAGATCACGGTGTAAAATTTGTTATCTATTACTGACATCCCTTATCATTATGTTTCAGATAAAGGTTAATAAGGAGATCCATAGGTGTCCACCTCTAGGGGGAGAGCCAGACCTGAAAACAAAGCTAGCGAAGACTAGGTGGTTGGCAGATATAATCCTAGATTGGCTGAGAGAAACTCCTTCACTTGGTCCAACGGCACTCCAGAAAAAGGTGGCTGAGAAGTATAAAGGGATGAAAGTACCTTACATGAGGATGTTCTATGCAAAGGAAATGGCTCTTGACAAGATCAATGGTCCATGGAATGAAAGCTTTCAGTTGCTTTACACTTTCAAAGCTGAAGTGGAGATGGCTAGTCCAGGCAGTGTTGTAGCAATAGACAAGCATACAGTTCCCTACAAATTGAAAAGCGGGAAGGTAATGCACAAGGAATGTTTTAGAAGGGCTTTTGTTTGTTTCAAAGCTTGCTGGAAAGGCTTTTTGGACGGTTGCAGGCCTTATTTGGCCGTGGATGCATCAGCTCTTCATGGTAGGTTTAAAGGACAGCTAGTTGCTGCTACTGCAGTTGATGGACATAATTGGATGTTCCCTGTTGCTTATGGAGTTTTGGAGGTTGAGTCAGAGGAAAGTTGGACTTGGTTTCTGCAGAACTTGCGCGACCTTATAGGTCATCCACCAGGACTTGTTATCCACACAGACGCTTGCAAAGGTTTGGAGAGTGCGGTAGAAGCAGTATTCCCTGGAGTGGAGCATAGGGAATGTATGCGACACTTGGTACAGAATTTTACAAAGAAATTCAAGGGTAAAGTTTTTACTGACAACCTATGGCCAGCTTCATACACATGCAGCTCTAGGAAGCATAAGTTTCATTTGGATGTGTTGTATAAACAAAAACCTGGGGTGAAGGAGTACTTGGATGAACATCATGGTAGGGTGTGGTCAAGAAGCCAATTCAATGAAATTTGCAAGGTAGACTATGTAACAAGTAACCTTGCGGAGAGTTTCAACTCAAAGGTCAAGTCATTGAAAGGGCTTATGTTGTGGCAAATATTTGATAAGATTAGGCAGATGATCATGATAAAGATCGATCTGCGTCAAAGAATTGCATCCACAAATTATGTTGGCCATCTCATGCTCCCATCTTTGATTAAGTCTTTGCATGAGAGGGCAAAACAATTGAGGATGCAATGCGTCAGAAAAGGAATGGAGGCTGAGGTAACCTACACTGACAGTAAAAACAGGCAGTGGAGGTATCCAGTGAGTTTGGTTGATAGGACATGCCATTGTAGGGGATGGCAGATCCGTGGGATACCCTGCATACACGCATTGTTTTTCATGAGTGTTATAGGGGGTGAAGATGGTGAAGTTGATCAGTATGTGTCAGAGTATTTCTCTGTTGCAAAATTTAGGGCTGCATATGCTATGAATGTTCCTACCTTGTTGGGAAAAGACCAATGGATGAAAGTCGATCCAGGCTTCAAACTGTACTCTCCAGTATTGACTAGACCGGCAGGTAGGCCGAGGAAGAATAGGATCAGAGCTAGTGCAGAGGGTGGTGCACCGATTCGAAAACGTAAGTGCAAACGTTGTGGAATCCCTGGACACATTGCTAGGCTTTGTAAAAATGGAGTTGATCCGGCTTTTGGAATGGAAGATCAGGCGGGAGCAGAAAATGCAGAGGAGAATGAAGCAGCAATTCAACTTGAGATTGAAGCGCAGTTCAACATGAGGAGATTGAAGCAACAAATGCAGAGGAGATTGAAGCAAAGAAAACATGAGGAGATTGAAGCAGCAAATGCAGAGGAGATTGAAGCAGTTCAACATGAGGAGATTGAACCGATGGATCGAGAGCAGAGGGAACAGATGGATGTAGAATGGCTTCAACCGATGAGTCCAGAGGAGAGTCAACAGTATTATCGACATTGCCTCGATAGTTGTAAGGCCATGTGTGATGCACACTTCGAAGAGCTCATGGCAGAAGAAAAAGCAGAAGCTTCGCAGAAGAAGAAGAACAAGAAAGAGGGCAAAAGGAAGGTAGACACCGGTAATATCCCTGGTAGGGTTACCCGGAGTAAGGTGGTGGCCCCAGCGAGTCACACCAGGAGCAAGAAAAAGATTTTATTCTGAACAACTAATTTGAATTTGTATGAACAATTTGTATTGGGGTTCCCTTTGTATTGGGGATCCCTTTGTGTTGAACAATTTGTATTGGGGTTCCCTTTGTATTGGGGTTCCCTTTGTATTGGGGATCCCTTTGTGTTGAACAATTTGTATTGGGGTTCCCTTTGTATTGGGGTTCCCTTTGTATTGGGGATCCCTTGTGTTGAACAATTTGTATTGGGGATGCCTTTGTGTTGAACAATTTGAATTTGTATGAACAATTTGTATGCCACATTTAAGCCACATTTATCATTTTAGGGTTTTAGGGTTTTAGGGTTTTAGGGTTTTAACATTTTAGGGTTCAATTCAAAATAATTCAAAACATGGTGGAACCTTCCCATTGAGCCTTGTTATGTTACCTACAACCTAGAGAAATAATAATGGAAAAGGAAATATAGAGATATGAAGTTTTTATGCCAAAAGCTTCAAAACCACTTCCTAGTCCATGAGCTACTAGATATGAAGATGCAGGGCTTTCTGCTCAATACACCTCCCAAATACCCACTATGCTTACAAACTTTGTCCAAATGAGTCCAAATTCGTCACACTTGTGTATCTTTGAGTTGCAAACAATATCTAGTCGGCCAAAATGTAATATATTGTTCAAATAACACAATTTTACAATTTTTATGCCAAAAGCTTCAATTTCCCTTAGTCCGTTTATTATTTGGGTGCCCCTGTTTTACTTAGTGTTACTCAGTTTTCCCCTCCGGGCCCACTTGTCTTACTCAGTCATACTCAGTTTTGCCCTTCCGATAAACATTTCCTCACTTTTCCCCCTCTCAGTTCTACTCAGTTTTCCTAACTTGTACTCACTGGCTGATCTCTGATTGGTCGAGATGTATGTCACACGGATCTTGGTTGGATGAAAGCTCAACGAACGCTTGCACCGTTCGATCATTGGTTGTACTCACGGCCTGTATCTATGGACCACGATGGACGCATACGGAGACAAGAGCAGAGCACATACCTACCAACCCTCCTCTCTCTAACCGTGCGCGGCGGCGCGGATCTAACCGTGCTTGCGGTGGCGGCGGCGGCGCGGATCTAACCGTGCTTGCGGTGGCGGCGGCGCGATCTAACCGCGTGCCGGGCGCGGATCTAACCGCGGCGTGCGCGGCGGGCGCGCAGATCTAACCGCGGCGGCGGCATGCGCGGCGCGGATCTAACCGCGCGGCGGGCGCGGATCTAACTGCGGTGGCGCGCCGCGCGGCGCGCATCTAACTGCGCGCGCGGCGGCGTGCGGCGGCGCGGATCTAACCGTGCGCGGCGCGCGTGCATCTAACCGTGCGTGCGCCGTGGATCTAAGAGTGCCGGTGAGGATCTAACCGTCAGAAATAGTTGAAATGTCTCTCTCTGTCTCACTTTCGATTCTATTCTCAGATCTGTTGAATGATGAAGAACACCAAGACGGCGGCCGTGCCGACAGTGGTCATCGATGCCACGAACATTGAAGCCATCGCCTACAACATCGCTTCGACGGCGCAGACCCAGCCTGTTGATGTCTCACTTCCGGTGCCGAGAGTGCGAATCGATGCCAAGACGATTGAAGCCATCGTCTACAACCGCGCTGCAAAGCCGCCGATCCAGCCCTCCGCAGATCCGTCGCTGATGAAGTACACCAAGACAGCGGCGGTTCCGACACTGGTCATCGATGGCACGAACATTGAAGCCATCGTCTACAACCACGCTGCAAAGCCGCCGATCCAGCCCTCCGCAGATCCGTCGCTGATGAAGTACACCAAGACAGCGGCGGTTCCGACACTGGTCATCGATGCCACGAACATTGAAGCCATCGCCGATAACATCGCTTCAACGTTTGATGGCGCAAATTAGGATAAATTATTATAAATTTGTATTTTTCAATTTCCAATTGGGATAAAATTGTTTGAACTACTACCTCCGTCTCAAAAAAGCTTCTTCACGTTCTTGATGTGTCCATGTACATCCGTATGTATGATTTGAATTCTATCCCAACTTGATTGGGAAGATATTGATATGTATTTGATCCGGAGGCTGGTACATGCATTCACTTTTGGGATCCCTTCACTTTTATAAAATGTTCATGCATGCTAAAATTATCGTGCGCATTACTTAGCACAAGTAGGAAATTGTACACCGAAATACAGTGCTTAGAGCCACAACAAAATACAGTGGTTAGAGCCATCTACTGAATAACAATTCTATACTAAATCGTCTACCAGAACCACATAACTGCTAGGACAGGGATGACACCTAATAAAACTGCACAGATGAATCTACTTTTCTCCTCTCCCATCACTTTAAGTTCATGTTCTAGATTTTCTACCACTTGATCAAATACGGCAAGATCTGTCTCAACTCTCAACTTCTCCTTGCGAATAAGCTCTGAATTCTTCTTTTCTTCCTCCACAATACGCTTCAGCTCGAATATCATCAGGTTTTTACGGGCCAATTCATCACCTAAATTGGCCACCTTCTCCTCCAAATCCATCCTCTGGCTACACCACTGGGTTGATTCATCTTGGTATGCAATGTACCATGGATCATCGGCTTGCCTGGCTAACTGTAACAATAATGGAAAAAAGAACAACTGAAATCACCCCAACAAGCCATGGCGGAACTTCAAATTCAACGGTAGTACAGAGAGCTGAAGCTATATACCTGCACTTCCGACGAGGTAGGAGAAGTAGAACGTGGCCACGACATGATCGAATCCCCACCCTCGCCGGTGTACCCGCTACGACGAGACATTGAGCACTATTTCGTACCTGCAAACTCCAATAAATTACGGGAACCGAATCGATTAGGGGGCGGGGGAGGCAGAAGCGGAGGTCTTACCAAGCTATGCCAATTGGTGCGCGGAACAAATCCCGGTCGTCGTGGGCGGCGGATCTGCTTGCGGCGGACTTTCCTGCGGTGGGTACAATGCGTGCGGACGAAACAAGTGCTGGAGCCGTGGTTGACGTGCAGCGCCGCAGTTCGTCCGACGCCGCCGGGGGACAGAGCCGGCGGCGCGACGAGGCGCCGGCGATGGCTGCTCCGTCCGACGGTGGGGAACGAGCTGCCAGCGCTTCTCCGGTCTAGCTTAAGAATAATTAATTAGCGAACTTGTTGCTTCTCTCTATGATATTCTCTAAAGACATATATCAGAGCGGCAATATATGATTTTTCTCTCTAAATAAATAGACGACCCCACTGGTCATTGGCTGCGGCAGCCCCACAGAGCGGCAATATATGTCTTTTCCTGAAAAATAGACGACCCCACTGGTCATTGGCTGCGGAGGCCCCACGAGCGGTAATATATGAGTTTCTCTAAATAAATAGACGACCCCACGGTCATTGGCTGCGGCAGGGCAATATATGTCTTTTACTGAAAAATAGACGACCCCACTGGTCATTGGCTGCGGAGGCCCCACAGCGGCAATATATGAGTTTCTCTTAATAAATAGACGACCCCACCGGTCAATTGCGGCAGCCCCACAGAGCAATATATTTTCTTGAAAAATATCGACCCCACTGGTCATTGGCTGCGGAGGCCCACGAGCGGCAATATATGAGTTTCCCTAAATAAATAGACGACCCCACTGGTCATTGGCTGCACCACAGAGCGGCAATATATGTCTTTTACTGAAAAATATACGACCCCACTGGTCATTGGCTGCGGCAGCCCTATAGAGCGGCCCCATTTGTCATTGGCAGCACCGCATATAAAATCATGAAAAATAAAACGGCCCACACGTCAGCGATAAATGGATGGCTGCTCCGACGTGTCTCCTGACCCTACCCGTCAGCACGAGACGGTCAGGGAGGAGCTGCCCCTGTGCGGCCCCACCCGGTCAGACTAACGGTCAAGGCCTCTGACCTGACGGCTACCGGCACTTGTGCGTGTTTCAAACTAGAGGAGGGGAAAACTGAGGAAAAACTAAGGGACTGGGGAAAACTGAGTACAACTAACGAACCAGGGGCACGAAAATAGAAATCCCTAGAAGCATTGGTCCGAGCTGATTGGACTTGTGAATAACACAAAATCGCAGCTTTTCCGATCAACAGAAGACTGGCGGCTCACATCAACACCTACCATCTTGACCAAAACCTTCCCCAAACCTATCCCTAAGCAGTACAACGACGTCTCCCACTGATTTTGCGCAGCTAATCGTCCACACATGGCTAGATCGGCCCCACGAAAATCCATGGCCGTGGAGGAGAAACAAAGAGAAGAAGAGGAGAAACAGAAAACGAGGACGGCCACGAGACGTACCATACTGCGGAGGTTCGTCTCGCCACTCTCGCCGGCGTGGATCGTCCGCCATGTCCGCCGCCGCCGCCCACGAACTCGGCTGCGTCCTCGCCACCCACGACGAACAGAAAGAAGGAAGGCTACGTCGTGCGCGTGATTTCGCGTCGTTATACAGAGACGTGGGAGGACCTCTTCGTAATTATCCAGTTTGTGAAACGGTGCGATGCAAAACTTCCTCTCCCGCCTCCAAACTGCCACGTGTCGCCACCACATTCAATTGTATGAACTATGCACATCCAGGACAAGTTGTTGTACCACCTGGACACGTTTTGGAAGATGTTGTATGAAAATGCACATCCAGGACACCTGTGGTGCAATTACCTCTAACGATTATATGTTGAATGTTGCGTTGCATTTGTACCGTGCACTGTGGGGTGACACGCCGAGTAAAGGGCATTCCGCAGGCCCACAGGGTTTGCATGGTCCGGTCTTCGATGACGATTCACCCTGACAGATTTGCGTGGCCCGACCTGACACGTTCTTGGAAGATCAGCTTGGTTCCACTACGTCCGCGCTGCCGTCCGTCCCGAAAGGGCCAGAGCCTCTACCACACCAGGCCATCACCGTCAAACCATTCAATTAATTAACACATCAGGATTACGGTTCCCTAAATACCCTGTGAAATCCATTTAAACATATTGAAGCATAAGCAACATAATTTGCGGCCATGATGATATGGAGCTTCTTTGCCGCAGATACAATGACTCCATATGTTTGACTGTGGCATGTAATTCCTGTCAACATGCACTTGGACTTGAGAAATTGTCTAATCCGCAGCTGATATCTAGAATTTTATTCTCTAGAATGATTATGAATTCTGGGGTAGAGTATTCATAATCTGTTTTTTCTAACAGGTAAGGGCTCAAAGGCCCTGGAAGCTCGGATACAGAGTTACAACCAGACCACTAAAATAGATAGGGAAGTAGATAAGACTACAAAATTTACAATAAAGACTCTCGAAAAAAGCAGAAAACGTGATCATGTCCCTAGTCCTCTCCACCGCATATGGGTAACCTATGCTTTTGGGTACCTGCACCACTGCTGGGGAACTAGCCACCTGGGAGCCTGAGATCCCGATGACTTCAATCTCGATGCCAAAGCTTTATTGTAGAGGTAGAAGAGGAATTGCTGCAGCTCGCCATCTCCGCCCACCGGAGCTCCGGAATCCACCTTCTCGCCTCCATCGCATGCCTAAAGGAGCTCATGAGCTTCATGCACGGCTACCTTGAGCGCCAAACTGGCACAAAGGGCGAACCCGAGACCTATAACTAGTATGTACACGAAAGATCCGCCTCCCTTCTTCCGGTCTCCGTGGCGAGGCAGCTAGAGGAGGGGAAGTGGGGTCACAGGGTGGAGGCGACTCTCAAGGTGCTTTGCTGAGGGGGGGGGGGGGGTTAGGTGGCAATGATCCAGATTGGCACTTTTATATAGCAGAAAACACATAGTATAAATTATTTGAAATTAAATTTTAGATGTTTGTGGCATACACCATCAGCTACATCCAGATTTTCGGTCATTTTTTTATCATTCTTAAAAGTCATTTTGGACTTTTTAAAAGTAGTGCCTGGAGACAAAAAAAAACTCCACTCTACTGAAAATTGGATGGATAAAAGGTTTAATTAAACAACAAGAACAACAAAAAAATGCATGTAAGTATCAGGTGTTTATCCTTTGCGTTGCGTTACATTTGCATTGTACAGAAGGCATGGACACGATCACGGGACGAGCAAGAAAGGTTTTCGCAGCCGCAGGCACACATTGTTTACATGGTCCGGTCTTCGCTTCGGTGAGACCACAGACCAGGTGACGACTCGCCCTGACCGGTTTGTCGCGGCCTGATCTGACAAGCTGCTGGAAGATAGGTTGGTCCCACCAGGTCCGGCGCCTCGGACCCGCGAGACAGCTGCGCCTCTCGGACTCCGTACAATCCTTCAGTTACGATTCTCCAAATACAGTATTCGTGCTTTAGATCAAAAAGATCTTTGATTAGTTCCTAGCAAAAACAGCATACATTTGCACTGAATTGAGAGCTGATATTTGTGTCTAGATTAGAGGTTACAACGACTCTATGACTCAGAGCATCTCCACTCGTCCCCGCGACGAGGCCCCCGGCGAGGCTTTTTTCCATCCGGACGGCGTAAATCGGCCGATTCGCCCGGTTTCTCTGTCCGGTGGGCTAGTTTCATCCGGCGATCCCACGCCATCCCCGGCCCCCGGGGAGCGCTCGGGGACTCGAACGAAACGAGCGCGGAAAAACCGAGGAAACTTCCCGCGCGTCTGGTGGCCCCAACTTGTCGGCGAGAGAAACCGATCGTCGTCCTCATCGCATCGTCTTCCGCGCGCTGTAAAAGCTTGCCGCCGGTCTGCATTCGCCGTCCACGCGGCGAGTTAATGTCGTCGTCTTCCGCGCACGCATCGTCTTCCGCGCGCACTCAAGGCTGCCGCCGGTCAGCTCGCACGCGTCGCACTCCACGCCGCATTAATCCCCCGTGCCAGCCGCACCTATATACGCCGCTCCGCTCGCCGCCAGGCGTACCCCGTGATCCACTCTCCCTCCAGTCTCCCTCTAGTCTCCGTCCACTCTCCCTCACTCTCCGAAGATGGCATTCTCCGAGGACGACGGCGCAGCCAACAACGGCTTCCCCCGCCGCTCGCTCCACGCGTGGGAGGGGCACCTCCTCCACCAGGCGGGGTACCCCTGCCCGCCGGACACGAGGCCGCCCGGCGGTGGGTGGCGGCTGAGTCGTGGCGGCGTGCCAATCCCGCCGCCGCCTCGGGGCGACCTCCTCGACATCGAGATCGAGGAGGCGCGGATGAAAATGACGGATGAGGAGCGCGCCGAACCACGCCACCACCCCGACAACTACACGGCGTGGAACTCATACTTCCTGCGCCGGTGGGAGCGGGAGCTCGCCGCGTACGACGGCCCGCCGCCTCCGCCTCCGCGCAACAACTCGGCGGGCCGCAAACGTTGGTGGAGCGCGCCGGGCCGGAGTCTCGAGGCCGTCATCGAGCACATCCAGGGCGGCAACTTCCCGGTGCTCACGATGCCCGCTCCATCGAGGGCATCGGCGAGCCGCCGCCGGGGAAACGTCTGGCAGCCACGGCGCATGGCTGCCAGCTCGTCGTCTTCCGGATCGGCGCCGAGGTCATCCTTGGCGCCGGTGAAGAGGGAGGCGACGTCGCCTTCGACGCCGGTGCGCGTCAAGAAGGAGCGGCGTCTCCGCCGCCGACCAGAGGGCGCAGCAGCGGCGCCCTCGTCATCCGCGACCAGCCTTCCGCGCCGCAGAGCGGCCGGAAGAGGACGAAGAAAGAGGCCGCCGCAATCCAGCTCGCCGAGGAGGAGGCGAAGCGCGCGGAGGACGCCGCGATGGCGGAGGCGATCGCCAGGTCGCTGAAGGACTTGGAGGAGGAGAAGCGCGAGGACGACGCCGCACTGGAATGGGCCAGGCGCGACTGGGAGCGGCAGGAGGCGGAGCAGCAGCGGCGGCTGCTGGACCTGGCCGCCGCACACCAACGCGCCGCCCGCGCCGCCACAACCGCCAACGACGATGCCGCGCGCTTCCGCCGTCCCGCGACACCTCCTTCCGGCGTCGCTGTCCCCGTCGTCGACCTCGAGTCCTCCGACGACGACATGTACAAGCCATCCCCGGGGTGGTGGGGAGACGCCGGCCAGGGCAGCAGCAGCCAGGCCGCGCAGCCGAAGGACGACGGCTCCGACGACGACGACGGCGACTACACGGTGTTCTACCGCCATTTAGGCATGTAGATCGCCGTGTTTTAGAATTAGCATTTGAATTCCCCTAGCCGAATTCGAAATATAGTCGAATTCGGCCTCTATGTATGAACTCCGCCCGTTATATGATAAATATCATTAAATTTAGTCTATATTCACCCATTTTTAGCCGTAGTTTGTCAAGTTTCCGTTTTTCAAATTCGCCTCGTCGACTTCGCCTGGGCACGCGGCTGGGAAACTACTACTCCCCACGCCAAATCTTCCTCCAATCCGGACGAAAAATTCGCCGGATTTGGGCGTGGGGAGCGCCAACGAGTGGGGATGCTCTCAGGCGGTGCGTTGTCGAGCTAGGCAGATGCATCGTGTCTTGTGCAAATCACAGACGGACTTTTTTTTTCTTGGCCATGTTTGTATTTTTTATTTTCGTCAAGGTTTATGAGGTTCGCACTTACTTGATACTACTCATAATATTTAAATTATATGACTTATGGCTTTGAAACAAATATTTAAAATACATTACTTACTAATTTGCCCGTGATGCATTACCATTTTACCTTGTTAACACATAAAATTATGGGTGTGACTAATTCTTAGTCCCGAGAGCAAATTTAGTTCCCTGTCAAATGACACCATCAAATTTCAGTTAGAACCAATGTTGCAGCTCACCGTTAGCACAAATAATGAAACAAATCAAACTGGCAACTCGGAAAATTCAGTTGCAACAGGAAAACAACAAAACCGTAATAATATACGTGAGATAGTAGGCGATGCCCTTGATGTCTCAAGCCTCGTTGTCCTGCTTTTCTTCTATTTGCTTGTGTTGCATGTTGCTTGTAAGTTGTTTGTAAACGTGTTATGTTTCAGCATGTGTATTTCTGGTTTCGAACATCTAAGAGCAACTCCAGTAGACCCCTTATCCGGCGGCACTTAAAATCGCGGTTAAAAGGCACGCTGAACACAATATAAGGGTTCAGAATGCGTCCCGCAGATAAGGACATCTGTGTGTCTCATAAAGGCGCGACGTTTCCATCGACAGCGAGGCGCTTATGGTGACTTCGTCAATTTAAAATTCAGTCCGCCGGCTCAGTCTTCCGGAGGTGCTCATAGGGGTAGGGTGTGTGTATGTGAGCGTCTCCGTTTGTACTGCGTTTCTAAAAAAACCCATGTGTCAGCTTGTTTATTTTATTTTTAATTTCCCCTGCCCCTCTTCACCGGCCACGACCAGGCCGCTCGCCTGCCCCGTCCCCCCCCCCCCCCCCCCCTATACAAGGCACCCTTGGCAAGTCAGTGGATTCCTTGTTTCTATGATTTGGGGAGATGGATATACCTATTTGGCAAAAAAAAGCAATTTTGCAGTATGTTCAACATTGCAAATAAGTGGTTGTTTTGAGGATCGCGGGGATATATGGGGTAAGCTGAAGTTGCTCTTAGGAGAAATTTTCAATGGGTCAGGTTTATGTGTTAGCATACACGTCTAAGGTATCAGTTCACGCGCTTGCTCCGCCGCCCTGCCCATTTTGCCCTACTTCCATGCGGGCTCGCTCGCCCCTATTTTTCCACAGGCCGCACCCTTGTCTGCCCCGCAAATGCTCACCCGCCCACCGGCCGAGCGCTTGTCTACCCCGCAAATGCTCACCCGCCCACCGGTCGCGCCCTTGTCTGCCCCGCAAATGCTCACCCGCCCTTGCCTTGCAGCCGGACGTGTGTGCTCGCCTGCCCCTGCCTGCCAGCTGGTCGTTGCCCTTTGACTTCCCGTTGGCCGCGCGAGCTCGCGAGGAGAATGATTTGGTGAGATTTGCGTCAATTTAACTTGGAGGTGGTGTTGTTCCGGTGACAGTTGGGATGAAACTTCCCTCCCGCCAAGTCCTCGCGCGGGTACAATGCACCCTCGTTTCTCCCGTGGATTCCTTGTTTCTATGACTCGGGGCGATGGATATACCGACCCCTTTACAAATCCTTAATAAAGATCGAGCCGTTTACAATATCTATTTGGGACGTTTTTATCGTGCAAAACTGTAAATGAGAGGTTATTTTGAGGATCGCCGGATATAAGGAGTGTGCTAGAGTTGCGCTAAGGAGAAATTTTGAATGTGCCAGGTGTGTGTGTTAGGGCATCTCCAACGGGCTAACCTAAATCGGCCACCCAAACGGTACGTTTCTGTCTGTTTGGGTCAGCCGCGGAATGGATGTGTCGCGCTGTGCGGCTTGCCCGGACAGAGCGCATAGCGGTGGGTCGCGCGCTGGCTTTGCCAAGGCCGGGCCAGTTTGCATACTCCATTTTAAATTTCAACACAAAAACATAGCAAATTGGCAAGAATAATATGTGGATTTGCCCTCTAGGCAGCGCCAACTAGTGGCAAGTGTCCCCGGAATGTGCAAAGTTAGACAATATCTTACAATATGTCCAAAAGTGGCAAGGTTCACCCAAAAAGTGGATACTTTTACCCAAATGGAAACCATCTATGCCAATACCCTTCAATCTTCGTGAGTGATAACCCACAAGTATAGGGGATCGCAACAGTCTTCGAGGGAAGTAAAACCCAAATTTATTGATTCGACACAAGGGGAGACAAAGAATACTTATAAGCCTTAACAACTGAGTTGTCAATTCAGCTGCACTGAAAAGCACTAGTAACAGGGTGATGTGAAAGCAACAGTAATATGAGAGCAATAGTAACAGTAACACAGAGCAATGGCACGAGAAAATAGTTGATACTACTTCCAATGACATATAGGACCGAGTGAGTATTTGATGATGAAAGATGGACCGGGGTTCCCAGCTATCTACACTAGTGGTAACTCTCCAATAACAAGTATTGGGTGAACAAATTACAGTTGGGCAATTGATAGGATTGAAATAGCATTAAGACAACATCAAGTCTATTAATCATGTAGGCATGTTTTCCATATATAGTCATAGGTGCTCGCAATGAGAAACTTGCATAACATCTTTTGTCCTACCAGCCGGTGGCAGCCGGGCCTCAAGGGAAACTACTGGTAATTAAGGTACTCCTTTTAATAGAGTACCGGAGCAAAGCATTAACACTTGATGAAAACATGTGATCCTCATATCTAAGCCTTCCCCTCCAGTTATCCCAGTTGCTGTCACTCTGGGGCCTCGGGTTCCGGACATAGACATGTGCAAACAACTTGTAGATACAATCTAAGCAATAATTATAGAGCTCAAATCTAAGATCATGCCACTCGGCACTAGTGACAAGCATTAAGCACAACAAGGTTGTAACAATAACTTCGCAAACTTATATAGATAGACCGATCATAATGTAACAATTCATCTGATCCCAACAAACACAACACCGATTACATCGATGAATCTCAATCATGTAAGGCAGCTCATGAGATCATTGTATTGAAGTACATGGGAGAGAGTACCAACTAGCTACAACTAGAACCCGTAGTCCATGGGGAACTACTCACGGAGCATGATGGAGGCGGGCGTCGATGGAGATGGCTTCGGGGGCACTTCCCCATCCATGCGGCGTGCCGGAAAAGAGATTCTGTCCCCCGAAACGGAGTTTCGCGATGGCGGCGGCGCCCCTGGAGTCTTTCTGGAGTATATTTGATTGTTGTAGGGTTTTCGCGTCGCGAGGGATTATATAGGCGAAGAGGCGGCGCGAGGGGGTGCCAGAGGGGCCCACCCCATAGCTGGCCGCGCCCCTGATACGTCCAATTTGCATCACTATTTTGTATCATAATTTGCTGTTATTCATTGATATATCTCATATTGGGACACAATACTTATGTTATTTCATCTATTTTGCATGTTTCATCATTATTGGAGGATCAAGCACCGGAGCCAGGATTCTGCTGGAAAGCACCGTCGAACGCAATATTTTGGAAGATCAACTGTGGAAGGAAATTTCACGTAAATTCCTATTTTTCCAGATGACGGAGGGAGCCGGAAGGGGAAGAAGAGGGAGCCAAGGTGGGCCACCACGTGCCGGCGCGCCCATGGCCCGGCCGCGCCACCCCGTGGGTGTGGGGGCCCCACAGCCCCTTTCGCCTCCTTTTCTTCGCGTACTCCTTCGTCCCGAAAACCTAAGCCAGAGGGAGGACCTCACGAAGAGTTACAGCCGCCTCGCGGGGCGGAGAACACCCGAGAGAAAAGAGCTCTCCTGGGCAGGAACTGCCGGAAATTCCTCCCGGAGGGAAATCGACGCCATCGCCACCGCCATCGAGCTGGACATCATCTCCATCATCATCATCATCATCTCCACCATCTACACCGCCATCGCCACCGCTGCACCTCGTCACCGCTGTAACAATTTGGGTTTGATCTTGATTGTTCGATAGGGGAAACTCTCCCGGTGTTATTCTCTACTTGTTGTAGATGCTATTGAGTGAAACCATTGAACCAAGGTTTATGTTCAGATTGTTATTCATCATCATATCACCTCTGATTGTATTCCATATGATGTCTCGTGAGTAGTTCGTTTAGTTCTTGAGGACATGGGTGAAGTCTAAATGCTAGTAGTGAATTATGGTTGAGTAATATTCAATGTTATGATATTTAAGTTGTGGTGTCATTCTTCTAGTGGTGTCGTGTGAACGTCGACTACACGACACTTCACCATTTATGGGCCTAGGGGAGTGCATCTTGTATTCGGTTGCTAATTGCGGGGTTGCCGGAGTGACAGAAACCTGAGCCCCCGTTAGTATATCGATGCAAGAGGGATCGCAGGATCTCAGAGTTTAAGGCTGTGGTTAGATTTATCTTAATTACTTTCTTGTAGTTGCGGATGCTTGCAAGGGGTATAATCACAAGTATGTATTAGTCCTAGGAAGGGCGGTGCATTAGCATAGGTTCACCCACACAACACTTATCAAAACAATGAAGATTATTTAGCTACATGAAGCGAAAGCACTAGACTAAAATCCCCGTGTGTCCTCAAGAACGTTTGGTCATTATAAGTAAACAAACCGGCTTGTCCTTTGTGCTAAAAAGGATTGGGCCACTCGCTGCAATTATTTCTCTCGCATTTTACTTACTCGTACTTTATTCATCTGTTACATCAAAACCTCTTGAATACTTGTTTGTGAGCATTTACAGTGAATCCTTCATCGAAACTGCTGCCAACACCTTCTGCTCCTCGTTGGGATCGACATTGTTACTTATCGAAGATACTACGATACACCCCTATACTTGTGGGTCATCAAGACTATTTTCTGGCGCCGTTGCCGGGGAGTGAAGCGCTATTGGTAAGTGGAATTGGTAAGGAAAACCTTTACTGTTTGTGCTGATTTTATTTCTGCCTGCTGCTATAAGTCATTATGGAGAGATCTTCTCTTCAATTTCTATTTGGGAAATCTACTACTACTGCAACGGTAGTGGATGAAGCGCCAGGTGAGGAAGTAGTACCATATAAAATACCTATGAAAATTATTGAACGTGTTATGGATAACCGCTATGAAGGGGATGGAACTGTCCATCCTGGTGATCATTTACTGTTTTTGCATGAATTATGCGGGTTATTCAAATGTGCAGGTATTTCTATGAATGAAGTTAGAAAGAAACTATTCACTATATCGCTGTCTGGTAAAGCGGCTTGATGGCGTGTAACTCACACGTTCGTTGGGAACCCCAAGAGGAAGGTATGATGCGCACAGTAGCAAGTTTTCCCTCAGAAAGAAACCAAGGTTTAATCGAACCGAGGGAGCCAAGAAGCACGTTGAAGGTTGATGGTGGCGAAATGTGATGCGGCGCAACAACAGGGATTCCGGCGCCAACGTGGAATCTGCACAACAAAACAAAGTACTTTGCCCCAACGAAGCAGTGAGGTTGTCAATCTCACCGGTGTAACAAAGGATTAAGCGTATCGAGTGCAAGATGATTGTTTGCAAGAAAACAGTAAAACACAATTGCAGTAGATTGTATGCTATGTAAAGAATAGGACCGGGGTCCACAGTTCACTAGAGGTGTCTCTCCCATAAGATAAAAGCATGTTGGGTGAACAAATTACAGTCGGGCAATTGACAAATAGAGAAGGGCATAACAATGCATATACATGATATGATAAATATAGTGAGATTTAATTGGGCATTACGACAAAGTACATAGACCGCCATCCAACTGCATCTATGCCTAAAAAGTCCACCTTCAGGTTATCATCCGAACCCCATTCAGTATTAAGTTGCTAAGCAACAGACAATTGCATTAAGTATGGTGCGTAATGTAATCAACAACTACATCCTTAGACATAGAATCAATGTTTTATCCCTAGTGGCAACAGCACATCACAACCTTAGAACTTTCTGTCACTGTCCCAGGTGTCAATGAAGGCATGAACCCACTATCGAGCATAAATACTCCCTCTTGGAGTTAAGAGCAAAAACTTGGCCAGAGCCTCTACTAATAACGGAGAGCATGCAAGATCATAAACAACACATAAACAATAGATTGATAATCACCATAACATAGTATTCTCTATCCATCGGATCCCGACAAACACAACATATAGTATTACAGATAGATGATCTTGATCATGTTAGGCAGCTCACAAGATCCAACAATGAAGCACAATTAGGAGAAGACGACCATCTAGCTACTGCTATGGACCCATGGTCCAGGGGTGAACTACTCACTCATCACTCCGGAGGCGATCATGGCGATGAAGAGTCCTCCGAGATGAATCCCCTCCGGCAGGTGCCGAGGCGATCTCCGAATCCCCGAGATGGGATTCGGCGCGGCGTCTCTGTGAGGTTTTCCGTATCGTGGCTCTCGATCTTTTGACGAGGCTTTGAGTAGGCGAAAGGGTAGGTCAAGAGGCGGCGAGGCCCACACCACAGCCGGCGCGGCCGGGCTGGGCCGCCGCCTATGGTGTGGCCACCTCGTGGCCCCACTTCGACTCCTTCGTGTTCGAAGCTTCGTGCAAAAATAGGACCCTGGGCAAAGATTTCGTCCAATTCCGAGAATATTTCCTTACTAGGATTTCTGAAACCAAAAACAGAAAACAGCAACTGGCTCTTCGGCATCTTGTTAATAGGTTAGTTCCAGAAAATGCATAAATATGACATATAATGTGCATAAAACATGTAGGTATCATCAATAAAGTAGCATGGAACATAAGAAATTATCGATACGTTGGAGACGTATCACGGCGCACTGGTATAAATTGCTGAAGAATGGTGATTCTATTGATTGGGAGGACATTGTGCCTTTATTTTATTCCAAATTTTATCCTCCAAGTGAAATTCACAAAGATCGGAACCGCATATATAATTTCTGGCCTCATGATGGAGAGAGTATTGCCCAAGCTTGGGGAGATTGAAGTCTTTAATGCTCAAATGCCCCATTCATGAGCTTCCTGGTAATGTTATTATTGATAATTTCTATGCAAGACTTTCTTTTCAAGACAAGACCTTGCTGGATACTTCTTGTTCTGGATCATTTACACGCAACAAAGAAGAGTTTAAAAGGGACCTTCTTGATCGGATCCAAGAAAATACTGAAGGATGGGAGAACGACAAAGATAGAGAATCAGGTATAATTTATGATTATAAATGCATTGAAGCTTTTATGGATACTGATAAATTTCGTAATATGAGTGCTACATATGGTCTTGATTCCCAAGTTGTTGCAAATCTTTATAAAGCTTTTGCCTCTCATTATGAATTGCCTAAGAAGAATTTTGATAAGTATCATGAACCGTATAAAGATAAAGTTGATTCATCTGTAAACAAATGTGTAGTGATTGAAACTGTTGATAATGTTATTCCTGAAGCTTATATTGAAAAAACTCCTTTCCCTGCTAAAATGAAGGAGTACTCTGTCATATCTAGTGCTGTTAATAAAAGTGAAAAGAAACCTAAAGAACCTGAAGAACAAATTAAAATTGAACCTGCTGTTGCAATAGTTAAAGATCTTGTGACTGAAAATGTGGAGGATGGTCATATTATTTTCTGTGAAGATGCTTCTAATATTGTTTCACATCCTAATAAACCCAAACAAGTTAGTGTTCCTATGTTATCTGTTAGAATTGGTGATCATTGCTATTATGGTTTATGTGATATTGGTGCAAGTGTTAGTGCTATTCCTTATGAGCTTTACACGGAGATTATGCACGAAATTGGTTCTTGTGAACTTGTAGATATTGATGTGGTTATTCATCTGGCTAATAGAGAAACTATTTCTCCAATTGGTATTGTTCGAGATGTGGAAGTTCTATGTGGTAAGATTAAATATCCTGCTGACTTTTTGGTACTTGGTTCTGCTGCTAGTGATCATTGTCCTATCATTTTTGGTAGACCTTTTCTAAATACTTGTGGAGCTATTATAGATTGCAAGAAAGAGAAAATTTTGACTAGATTTGCTGGTGAACCTTATGAATTTAACTTTTCTAAATTTACCAAAACTCCTTATAAAGCTGACTTGCCTAGTAATGATTTTAAAATGGAGCAGTGTGCATCTATTGTTCTTGTTCCTAATAATCCTTTGCAGCAACATTTGGAGAATAGCGAAAGTGAAGCTTTTAGGAAAGAAAGAGATGAGCTTGAGGAAATTTTTCTTCGCCAACCTATTCTCAAGCATGATTTACCGGTGGAAGATTTGGGTACGACACCGCCACCAAAGGAAGATCCTGTTTTTGATTTAAAGCCTTTACCTGATAATCTTAAATATGCTCATATTGATGATAAGAAAATATATCCTGTTATTATTAGTTCTAAGCTTTCAGAGATTGAGGAAGAAAGGTTATTGGAAATATTGAAGAAACACCGAGGAGCTATTGGCTATACTCTTGATGATTTGAAAGGGATTTCTCCTTCTATTTGCCAACATTCTATTAATATGGAAGATGATGCAAAGCCTGTTGTTGAACATCAACGTCGTCTAATTCCAAAGATGAAAGAGGTGGTAAGGAATGAGGTATTAAAACTTCTTGAAGCTGGTATTATATATCCTATTGCTGATAGTAGATGGGTTAGTCCTGTGCATTGTGTTCCTAAGAAAGGAGGAATGACTGTTGTGCCTAATGATAATGATGAGCTTATTCCTCAAAGAATAGTTGTAGGGTATAGAATGTGCATTGATTTTCGAAAAGTTAATAAAGTTACTAAGAAAGATCATTACCCTTTACCCTTTATTGATCAAATGCTAGAAAGGTTATCTAAAAATACTCATTTTTGCTTTCTTGATGGATATTCTGGGTTTTCACAAATTGCTGTTAAAGCTAAAGATCAAGAGAAAACCACGTTTACTTGTCCTTATGGAACTTATGCTTATAGGCGTATGCCTTTTGGTTTATGTAATGCTCCTGCTACTTTTCAAAGATGCATGTCTGCTATTTTTCATGGTTTTTGCGAAAGTATTGTAGAGGTGTTCATGGATGATTTTTCTGTCTATGGGAATTCTTTTGATAATTGCTTGCGAAACCTCGATAAAGTTTTGCAGAGATGTGAAGAAACTAACCTTGTTCTTAATTGGGAGAAATGCCACTTTATGGTTAATGAAGGAATTGTATTGGGACATAAAATTTCCGAGAGAGGTATTGAAGTTGATAGAGCTAAAGTTGAAGCAATTGAGAAGATGCCCTATCCGAGGGATGTTAAAGGTATTCGTAGTGTTCTTGGTCATGCTGGGTTTTATAGGAGATTTATTAAAGATTTCTCTAAAATTTCAAAGCCTCTTACTAATCTTCTTCAAAAAGATGTACCTTTTGTTTTTGATGATGATTGTAAGGAAGCTTTTGAAACTCTAAAGAAAGCCTTAACAACTGCTCCTGTAGTTGAACCTCCTGATTGGAATTTGCCTTTTGAAATTATGTGTGATGCTAGTGATTTTGCTGTAGGCGCTGTTCTTGGACAGCGGGTAGATAAAAAATTAAATGTTATTCATTATGCTAGTAAGACTCTTGATGCTGCTCAAAGAAATTATGCTACAACTGAAAAGGAATTGTTAGCTGTAGTCTTTGCTTGTGACAAGTTTAGACCCTATATTGTTGATTCAAAAGTCACCATTCATACTGATCATGCTGCAATTAGATACCTTATGACAAAGAAAGATGCTAAGCCAAGGCTTATTAGATGGGTACTTCTGTTTCAAGAATTTGATTTACATATTATAGATAGGAAAGGTGCTGATAATCCTGTTGCTGATAATTTGTCTAGATTGGAAAATATTGCTTATGATCCTGTTCCTGTTAATGATAGTTTTCCAAATGAACAATTGGCTGTAATAAAGGTGAGCTCGCGAGAGAGCCCTTGGTATGCTGATTATGCTAACTTTATTGTTTCGAAGTATTTGCCTCCAACCTTTTCAGCTCAGCAAAGGAGGAAATTCTTTTATGACTTGAGGCATTATTTTTGGGATGACCCACACTTATATAAAGAAGGAGTAGATGGTATTATGCGAAGATGTGTTCCTGAATATGAACAACAGGAGATATTGAGTAAATGTCATGGTAGTGTTTATGGAGGACATCACGCTGGAGATAGAACCGCGCAAAAGGTTCTACAATCAGGTTTTTATTGGCCAACACTTTTCAAAGATGCAAGGAAGTTTATCTTATCTTGTGATGAATGTCAAAGAGTTGGTAATATCTCTAGACGCAATGAAATGCCTATGAATTATACTCTTGTTATTGAACCATTCGATTGTTGGGGATTCGACTTCATGGGTCCTTTCCCTTCTTCAGATGGTAACACTCATATACTTGTCGCTGTTGATTATGTTACTAAATGGGTAGAAGCTATACCTACAAAAAGTGCTGATGGTGAGACCTCTATAAAAATGCTTGTAGATGTTATATTTCCTAGATTTGGAATACCTAGATATATTATGACTGATGGAGGTTCTCATTTTATTCATGGAGGTTTTAGAAAAACTCTTGCTAAGTATGGTATTAATCATAGAATTGCTTCCGCTTATCACCCTCAAACTAGTGGTCAAGTAGAATTATCAAATAGAGAGATTAAAGCTATCTTAGGAAAGACTGTTAATAAATCTAGAAAGAATTGGGCTAGTAAATTGAAGGAAGCACTTTGGGCTTATAGAACTGCTTATAAAAATCCTATGGGAATGTCACCTTATAAAATGGTTTATGGAAAAGCTTGTCATTTACCTTTAGAACTAGAGCACAAAGCTTATTGGGCTGTTAGAGAACTAAATAAAGATCCAAAACTAGCCGGTAATAAGAGGTTGTTGCAATTAAGTTATCTAGATGAATGGAGAAGTGAAGCTTATGAAAATGCTAAACTCTTTAAAGAAAAAGTTAAGAAATGGCATGATAGAAGGATTATCAAAAGAGAGTTTAATATTGGGGATAAAGTCCTATTGTATCGGTCTCGTCTCAGATTCTTTGCAGGGAAATTACTCTCGAAGTGGGAAGGACCATATGTTGTTGAGGAGGTGTATCGTTCAGGAGCAATTAAAATTAGCTCTCTCCAAGGCAATGCCACACAGGTGGTGAATGGACAAAGACTCAAGCATTATATCTTGGGTGATTCTTATAATGTTGATGTTGATATTATTCAAGTGGAAACACCGGAGGCTTTCATCAAAGGACAAATTGTCAGTCCGCCAGAACTCGACTTTGAATAGGTAACAGTACAGGTAATAAAAAGTCCGCGTTTACCTTTCCGAACATTATTTCTGCTGTTTTTGGAAAATATGAAAAATTACGGAATCGAAACGGAGTGGAAAAGACGCGCGAGGGCCCGTCACCACAGGCCGGCGCGGGCCCCACCCTGGCCGCGCCGACCTATGGTGACAGCCCCTCGGCGTCCCGTTTCCACTCGTTTTCGGCCTGGAACCTTCCTTTTGTCGTAAAAATAATTGCTATATAATCCCCCGGAGGTCCGTATATCGTTTTCTCGTCGTGTTTTGTTTCGAGCTGTTTTCTAGATTTGTTTTGATCTAGAAGCACCATGGTCTCCAACAACAAAGACAAGGGGCCTTGGAGGGAAGAGATGGATGAAAGGATCAATAAGGAGAAGGAGAAGATAGCATCAGCAAAAGGAGAGTGGGAAACTACGAGGAGTAAGCCAATCTTGGTGGGATCGGTTAACACTGGGCGTTCTTTTTCTCATAACTTGCAGGGAGCTCTTCCGCCTGCTCTGGACCTCGACTCTTTCCCTTGTGTGGAGGAAGCAATACGGGTTGCTGATGAGTTTTGTGATCAATATCGTGCTCTCAAAAGGGAAGTGGAGATACTTCAGGAGGAGAACCAGCGACTTCGCAGAATGCTGGAATATTACTCAAATCCCAGCACAAGGCCGTCACCGCCACACTCGGATAACAATGAGTCTCTTCAGGTTTTGGTGCAGAATTACAAAATTGAGAAGCTGAAGCTGAAGGAGATCCTTATGAAGCGCGAGAAGAAGCCATCACCATCATCACCGAAGGAGTAATTCATCATCGGTATTGGCATCCCCTTGGTTTGTTCCAAGCTTGGGGGAGTGCCGCGGTATCACATCATCACTACCTTTATCTTTTACTATCAAGTAGTGTCATATCATGAGTAGGGAAGTTATCATATGGAATAGTATGCAATGTGGAAGTATCTCTCTTAGTTGGTTATCTATGTATCCGTTGGTGTGAGTTATCGTTATGGAATATTAATGAGAAGTCTTATCATTTACTTTTTGCACACCTTATTTTAGTTGCAATCTCCATTATATGATTACTCTTGACATAAGTATTGATATCACTTTGGGAGCATCAAGTAAATCTATTTGGTTTTGGCAAACTTAGCATTGGTCAATAGCAACAACACCCTGATGTTTGAATAGAAGAGAGAAATACACTTAGATATACTACTCTATTATCTCTATGCTTATGAGCTTAGTATTCTTAAGTTAAAATTGCTTGTGCTTATGAGAAAGATGCATGATTGTTTCTATCATATGTATATTTGTTTGTTTCCCTCAACCTTTATGCTTGCTATCAAACCTTGCTAGCCAAAGACCTGTATCGAGAGGAGATGCTTCTCATACATCCATAACCTTAGACCAAACCTATGCCATTTGTGTCCACCATACCTACCTACTACATGGTATTTTCTGCCATTCCAAGTAAATACTTCATGTGCTACCTTTAAATTATTCAAACTACTACTCCTTATTTGTGTCAATGTTCTATAGCTCATGAGGAAGTATGTGGTGTTTTATCTTTCAATCTTGTTGGGCGGACTTTCACCAATGGACTAGCGGCACATCCGCTTATCCAATAATTTTGCAATAAGAGCTGGCAACGGGGTTCCCAGCCCCAATTAATAACTTTCATTAATAATTCTCTTCACATGTTTTGCTCTGATTTATCAGTAAGCAACTAAATTTTGCAATAGACACTCCTCCATGGTATGTGAATGTTGGAAGGCACCCGAGGATTCGGTTAGCCATGGATTGAGAAAGCCAAGGTTGGGGGGAGTGTCATCCTTAATAAAACTAAAATACATGTGTAAACAAAAGAGAAGGGGGATGATCTACCTTGCTGGTAGAGATGCCGTCCCTCATGGGAGCCGCTCTTGGAAGGTTCGTGGCAAGGGGGTTAGAGTGCCCGCTACCATTCGTTGACAACAACAAACACCGCTCAAAATCTTAATTTTATGCTCTTTATATGATTTCAAAACTTGAAAAGCTCTAGCACATGATTTAATCCCTGCTTCCCTCTGCGAAGGGCCTATCTTTTACTTTTATGTTGAGTCAGTAAACCTATTTCTCTCTATCTCAAGCAAGCAATTGAGTTGTTGTGAACCAATCATTTATGCTATGATTCAGTTGATCATGTCTTTTATACTTTCTTGTTTAGTACCAATTTTATCTGAATGAATATGACTTTGAAGTTATCAATGATTATGAGGAGATTGTTATGCTTGAATATGAAAGCCCAGCTATAAAATTCTGATATGAAAGCTTTGCTTAGAAGTACAATCCGTTAGTAGTTCTCTGACCAAGAACAAAGTTTGCCATCACCAACTATGATTTCTCATGCACCTTTACTTGTGATTTCTCTTTACTTATTTCAAGATGAGTTATATGAGGAAGTTGTTTACTAAAATGTCTTGTGTGAATGAATATGATGCTTCTTGTCCGTATTTTATTTATCGACTCTTCACTCCATAAACATGTGGTCTTGTTTATCGAGCTCAGTTTCGCTTGGGGACAAGCGAGGTCTAAGCTTGGGGGGAGTTGATACGTCCAATTTGCATCACTATTTTGTATCATAATTTGCTGTTATTCATTGATATATCTCATATTGGGACACAATACTTATGTTATTTCATCTATTTTGCATGTTTCATCATTATTGGAGGATCAAGCACCGGATTCTGAAAAAGCACCGTCGAACGCAATATTTCGGAAGATCAACTGTGGAAGGAAATTTCACGTAAATTCCTATTTTTCCAGATGACGGAGGGAGCCGAAGGGGAAGAAGAGGGGAGCCAAGGTGGGCCAGACCACAGGCCGGCGCGGCCCATGGCCTGGCCGCGCCACCGTGGTGTGGGGGCCCCACACCCCCGCCTCCTTTCTTCGCGTACTCCTTCGTCCCGAAAACCTAAGCCAGAGGGAGGACCTCACGAAGAGTTACAGCCGCCTCTGCGGGGCGGAGAACACCAGAGAGAAAAGATCTCTCCGGCGGGCAGGAATGGAAATTCCCTCCCGAGGGGGAAATCGACGCCATCGCCACCGCCATCGAGCTGGACATCATCTCCATCATCATCATCATCATCATCTCCACCATCTACACCGCCATCGCCACCGCTGCACCTCGTCATCGCTGTAACAATTTGGGTTTGATCTTGATTGTTCGATAGGGGAAACTCTCCCGGTGTTATTCTCTACTTGTTGTAGATGCTATTGAGTGAAACCATTGAACCAAGGTTTATGTTCAGATTGTTATTCATCATCATATCACCTCTGATTGTATTCCATATGATGTCTCGTGAGTAGTTCGTTTAGTTCTTGAGGACATGGGTGAAGTCTAAATGCTAGTAGTGAATTATGGTTGAGTAATATTCAATGTTATGATATTTAAGTTGTGGTGTAATTCTTCTAGTGGTGTCGTGTGAACGTCGACTACACGAAACTTCACCATTTATGGGCCTAGGGGAGTGCATCTTGTATTCGGTTGCTAATTGCGGGGTTGCCGGAGTGACAGAAACCTGAGCCCCCGTTAGTACATAGATGCAAGAGGGATCGCAGGATCTCAGAGTTTAAGGCTGTGGTTAGATTTATCTTAATTACTTTCTTGTAGTTGCGGATGCTTGCAAGGGGTATAATCACAAGTATGTATTAGTCCTAGGAAGGGCGGTGCATTAGCATAGGTTCACCCACACAACACTTATCAAAACAATGAAGATTATTTAGCTACATGAAGCGAAAGCACTAGACTAAAATCCCCGTGTGTCCTCAAGAACATTTGGTCATTATAAGTAAACAAACCGGCTTGTCCTTTGTGCTAAAAGGATTGGGCCACTCGCTGCAATTATTTCTCTCGCATTTTACTTACTCGTACTTTATTCATCTGTTACATCAAAACCCCTTGAATACTTGTTTGTGAGCATTTACAGTGAATCCTTCATCGAAACTGCTGTCAACACCTTCTGCTCCTCGTTGGGATCGACATTCTTACTTATCGAAGATACTACGATACCCCCTATACTTGTGGGTCATCAGCCCCCTGCTTGGCCGCGCCGCCAGTGGTGTGTGGCCCCCGGCCCCTCTCCGTCTCTCCTTCGGTGTTCTGGGTCCGTCTCGGTAAAATACGAGGTTCGGCTTTTGTTTCGTCCAATTCGAGAATATTGCCCGAACAGCTTTTCTGAAACCAAAAACAGGAGAAAACAGAACGCACTTTGGCATGTTGTTAATAGGTTAGTCCAGAAAATGCATAAAAAAATTATAAAGTGTGAGCAAAACATGTAGGTATTGTCATAAAACTAGCATGGAACATCAGAAATTATAGATACGTTGGAGACGTATCAAGCATCCCCAAGCTTAGTTCCTACTCGCTCTCGAGTAGGTAAACGATAAAAGAATAATTTCTGAAGTGACATGCTACCAACATAATCTTAATCATACTATTGTAAAGCATATGAGATGAATGAAGTGACTCAAGGCAATGATCTATAGTTTGCTAACAAATAGATAACATATAGCAAAAACTTTTCATGAATAGTACTTTCAAGACAAGCATAAAAAAGTCTTGCATAAGAGTTAACTCATAAAGCAATAAATTCTTAATAAGAGGTTTGAAGCAACACAAAGGAAGATTTAAGTTTCAGCAATTGCTTTCAACTTTCAACATGCATATCTCATGGATATTTGTCAACACAAAGTAGTATAATAAGTGCAATAAGTAAGCATGTAAGAATCAATGCACAGTTGACACAAGTGTTTGCTTCTAAGATAGAAAGAAGTAGGTAAACTGACTCAACATAAAGTAAAAGAAAGGCCCTTCGCAGAGGGAAGCAGGGATTAAATAATGTGCTAGAGATTTTCAAGTTTTGAAATCATATAGAGAGCATAAAATTAAAGTTTTGAGAGGTGTTTGTTGTTGTCAACGAATGGTAGCGGGTACTCTAACTACCTTATCAACCAGACTTTCAAGAGCGGCTCCCATGAAGGACGTTATCTCTACCAGCAAGGTAGATCATCCCTCATCTCTTTTGTTTACACATGTATTTTAGTTTCATTATTGATGACACTCCTCCCAACCTTTGCTTACACAAGCCATGGCTAACTGAATCCTCGGGTGCCTTCCAACATTCTCATACCATGGAGGAGTGTCTATTTGCAAATTTAAGTTGCTTACTGATAGATCAGGTCAAAACATATGAAGAGAAGTATTAATGAAAGTTAAGTAATTGGGGCTGGGCCGTTGCCAGCTCTTTTTGCAAAATTATTGGATAAGCGGATGTATATGCCACTAGTCCATTGTGAAAGTCTGTCAGAAGTAAATGACAAGATTGAAACATAAAACACCACATACTTCCTCATGAGCTATAAAACATTGACACAAATAAGAGATAATAGCTTTTGAATTGTTTAAAGGTAGCACATGAAGTATTTACTTGGAATGGCAGAAATACCACATAGTAGGTAGATATGGTGGACACAAATGGCATAGGTTTTGGCTCAAGATTTTGGATGCACGAGAAGCATTCCCTCTCAGTACAAGGCTTTGGCTAGCAAGGTTGTTTGAAGCAAACATAAGTATGAACCGGTACATCAAAACTTACATAAGAACATATTGCAAGCATTATAAGACTCTACACTGTCTTCCTTGTTGCTCAAACACTTTTACCAGAAAATATCTAGATCTTAGAGAGACCAATCACGCAAACCAAATTTCAACAAGCTCTACGGTAGTTCTCCACTAATAGGTTTAAACTACATGATGCAAGAGCTTAATCATGATCTACTTGAGAGCTCAAAACAATTGCCAAGTATCAAATTATTCAAGACAATATGAAGCATTTTCTGTTTCCAACCAAATAGCAATAAATGCAGCAGCTTTTAACTTTTGCCATGAATATGAAAAACGAAGAACACAAGTGTTCATATGAAAAAGCGGAGCGTGTCTCTCTCCCACACAAGGATTGCTAGGATCCGAATTTATTCAAACACAAACAAAAATAAAAACACACAGACGCTCCAAGTAAAGCACATATGATGTGGAAGAATTAAAATATAGTTTCACTAGAGATGACCTGATAAGTTGTCGATGAAGAAGGGGATGCCTTGGGCATCCCCAAGCTTAGACGCTTGAGTCTTCTTGAAATATGCTTGGGTGAACCACGGGGGCATCCCCAAGCTTAGGCTCTTCACTCTTCTTGATCACATTATATCACCCTTCTCTCTTGACCCTTGAAAACTTCTGCCACACCAAACTTCTCATAAACTTCATTAGAGGGGTTAGTACTCAAAAAACTTTAATCCACTTTAGTCCTGTAGTGACACATTGCAAGAACTCAATAAAACATTAGCTACAACTCTCCACGTCTAGAAAGCCTTACTTAAAGTCCACAAGAGACAATGCAAAAAACAGAGACATAATCTGTCAAAACAGAACAACCAGTAAACACGAATTTTTTCGACGTACTTCCATTGATCAGAAAACTCAAAACTAATGAAAGTTGCATACATATCTGAGGAACACGCATGAATTTTTGCAGAATTGTTAGGTTCTCCTACAGAGAGATCTACTCAAATTCGTAACAGCTAAAAATCTATTTCTGCGCAGAAATCCAAATCTAGTATCAACTTTCTATTAGAGACTTTACTTGGCACAACAATGCAATAAAATAAAGATAAGGTGAGGTTGCTACAGTAGTAACAACTTCCAAGACGCAACAAAACAGTAGCAAAATAAAACATGGGTTATCCCCCAAGAAGTGCTTTCTTTATAGCCATTAAGATGGACTCAGTGATTTTAATGATGCTCACATAAGGATGGGAGTTGAAGCAAAGAGAGCATCAAAAAGCAAGTATGAAACAAATTTAAGTCTAACCCGCTTCCTATGCATAGGAATCTTGTACACAAATAAATTCATGAAGAGCAAAGTGACAAGCATAGGAAGATAAAACAAGAGTAACTTCAAAATTTTCAGCATGTAGAGAGGTGTTTTAGTACCATGAAAATTTCTACAACCATATTTTCCTCTCTCATAATAATTTTCAGTAGCATCATGAACAAATTCAACAATATAACTATCACATACAGCATGCTTTCCATGATCTATAAATACATAATTTTTATCAAGCTCCAAAATAATGGGATTAAAACTTTCAAACCCACTTTTATCAATAATATAACAAGATGATTGATCAATCTCAAAAGATATGGGACTCCTAGATAAAGTCAAGACCTCTCCAATCCCATTTTCATTAGTAGTACAATTAATATTATCAAGTAGCATAGGACCATCATCTAGAGCTTTATCATAAACATTTGCTAAGCAAAACTCTTTAGTACCATGCATTTCGATATCAGGCACAAACAAAGCATTATCATAACATTTTTCGAAATAGCATGGATTATCATAGATAACAGTAGCATAATTATTCTCACAAGTTTTACTCATAGGGAATATTTCAAGAGAATCCACAGGAACATAACATTCATCCTCCTTTGGTAAGTGTAAGGGTATTTTACCCTTATCCATTATTTTGGTAACAATGACACCGTGCTAGAGTATTTGGCCTAATATGTTTATAAGGATAATCTCAGGTTTTAGGCAATGAGGCATAAATGGTGTATCAAAGGAACAAGAAGGCTAAAGGAGACCCCCCACTTCAACAACAATCGAAAAGGGGTCTACAGCAGAAATCCGGTCTGCAGCCCGGTCCAACCGCCAGCAACCGGCCGTCCGGCGCGGTCAACCGGTCGCCAACCGGAGCATCCGGCGCACGACCCGGTCGACCGGTCGCCAACCGGACTCCACACAAGAACACAGCAAATCCGGTTGCGACCGGTCAGCCGGCCTACGACCGGCGGGTCCGGCGCACGGCCCGCGACCGGTCGCCAACCGGAGGAGCCTCTGGACGACGAAAAGATGATCCGGTCACCAGTCCGACCGGCCGCACCGGGCAGTCCGGTCCCTGGTCCGGTCGACCGGGTTTGTCGAGGAAACGCTGAGGTGGCAAGTGGCCAACGGCCATATTTCGAAGAACACTATAAATAGCCCTTCTCCTACCTCTAGACAGTTAGGCACTACACTACAAGCTGTTCTTGAGCTCCTTCTCTCATACTCCATTGTTAGAAACACCAAAAGCCTCAGATCTCCCTCCTCCTCCACCCAAACTCAAATCCCTCCGGGGAAACGATAGAGGAGGACCCGATCTACCGTTCTACCAAGCCAAATCTTATTCCCCCTTGTATTCATCAAGAAGCTTGCTTCCTAGGGTTCCTTGGAAACCCTAGGTGGGCAAGAGGAGTCCGGAAGCATCCGGGCTGTGGATCTGCTCCGGGCAAGATTGTGAAGGTTTGGAGGCTACCTCAAAGTCTACCACAAGTGAGTGAGCTATTCCTTCGTGGGATAGGCTCCGGAGAATAGGGTGAGCCTTCGTGGCACGGGGAATCCTTCGTGGGACCTCCACTCCTCCAAACGTGACGTACCTTGTTGCAAAGCAAGGGAACACGGGAATACATCCTCGTCTCCGCGTGCTATCGGTTATCTCTAACCGAACTCCTTACTTGTGATTTAACTGCCTGTGAGAGCCTTCGTGCTCGAGTTAGTTGTATCCTCATATAGGTTGCTTCACCTAGTTTGCATTAGGCTCACCTTTATATTCCGCAAAGCCTAATATTGCAAAGAAAGAATTAAAATCTGTAGAAACCTATTCACCCCCTCTAGGTTTACCATCTCTATACTTTCAATTGGTATCAGAGCCTGGACTCTTTTTAAGGGCTTCACCGCCTTAAGAGTGAGATGGAAAAACTATTCGAGGGTCTAGATGATGACTCTAACCTTTCGGTTAAAGAAATGAAATCTAGATTCTTGGCATATGAGGCCGAGAAGAAGAAAAAGGAGGATGAACTACAAAGCCAAATGGCAGAAATGTCTGTCATGCTTAAGAACCTAACTTCTAATGGAGCTCCTAGTGGGACTTCGGGCTCTAAGGAAACTTACAATGAAGTTAACCATGACTATCCTAGAAACACTTCACCCATGCCTCATATAAACCATAGTGGGACCGTTCCCCATTTTGATGGAACTCACTTTCCACATTGGAAATCTTCTATGGAATCTCATATTCGCAGCTGCAGTGTGGAGCTATGGGAGATCATTCTTCATGGATACCGGGAGCCACAAGATCCCATTCGATTGACCTCCACCGAGTTCTACAACCGTCAACTCAATGCCTCCGCACGTGACAAGATTAGAAGTGGCATCAATCGCAAGCTCCTTGATCAAGTCAATGACATCGGCTCCGCTAAAGAGTTGTGGGATCGAATCGTAGTACTCCAAGAGGGAACCGATTTGATCCAATCATCTCTTTATGAGACCGCAAAGCAAGAAGCTCACCGGTTCATGATTCGAGAAGGAGAATCCATAGCCGATGCCTATGCAAGGCTTGGTGCTCTTAGAGTAAGGATCAAGGGACTTGGTGCTGAGAAGTATGATGACGGCTTTGAGATGAATGAAGGATTCATAAAGTCCAAGGTCATTGCTATGATTGCTGTCAAGCAAGAAGATACCAACCTTGCACTCAACTTGCAAATCATGACCAAGAGTGCCGATCTGAACTCCGATGATCTAGTCTCCTATGTGGCCGCCAATGAAAACATGGCCAAGGCAGGAAAAATGCTCATGGCAATGAACCGTGTTGATGAAGCCTCACACAACCATGAAGCGTCACACAACCTTGCTCTCAAGGCTAGAGCTGACCATGGAGGAGAAGAAGAATATGAAATTGAAGAAGATGAGGAGATGACCTCAACTAGTGACATCGCTACCGACTTTGCCTTCTTTGCCAAGAAGTACAAGGGAAAGTTGCCAATGCTCCTCAATGACAAGAAGAAGAAGAGAACTTGCTACAATTGTGATGAAGAGAGCCACTTTGCAAATGAGTGCCCTTATGAGAAAAGGGTAGACAAGCCAAAGTTCATCAAAGGGGTCAAGCCAAGATTGAAGCCAAACCCAATCAACGACCGATACAAGAGGAACAAGGGAAGAGCCTTTGTTGGGGCCGAGTACTTGTCCGATGAAGAAGAGGAAGATGAGGAGAAGGAGGCCGGAGTGGCCGGCTTGGCTTTCTCTAAGCCCGGGTCACTCTTCACATATGACTACTCCAAGGATTACTCCACGGAGAATGATGTTGGTTCTTCCTTCATGGCAAGAATAACTCAAGATGATGACTCCGACGACTCTTCCTCATCTACAACCGTTGGCTCTTGTCTTATGGCAAGAGAAACCAAGGTAATGGAACCCCCACCTTCTTTGTCTAGTGTCCTTGATGATGAAGCTGAAAATCAAAAGGAATTAAATGTGCTTAAGGAACTTTACAATGTTAGATGCACCCTTCGTGGTGAAGCTCTTGTCAAATTTGATTTCTTGATGGACTCTCTCAAAGAAAAGGATGAGTCCATTGAGGAATTAGAATATCATTTGAATGATAAGGAAAGGAGATTCAATCTCCTAAGACAAGAGCTAAAAACCGAAAGGTGCATATCACAAGGTCTTAAGCAACAAATTGAAACTTATGAACTAGATAAAGTTAAGGATCTTGAAACTATTGAAAGGGCTCAATCATTGACTCAAGAGCTTAATGCTTCAAAGGAGGAGCTTGAAGTTGCTCATGCTTCTCTCACTAGGGATCTTGACCACCTTGAAAGAGCTAACAAGCTTGTCAAGGATGAGCTCAAGAAACTTGGAGAGAACCATGACCTACTCCAAGAAACCTACTCAAAGGCTCTTGAATCAATGAATGATCCTATTATTGATAAAGATGTTGCTAGTTCCTCTACCACCTTTACTAGTGAGCATGCTAAGCTTGTTGCGGAACATGTTCGTTTACAAGAGGAACTATCTTTGCATGTTGAGACCAATACATATCTTGAATCCTTGGTAACCAAATATGGTCTCAACTATTATCCTAATGAATTGGCTTGTGAGCAAGCAACTACTCTTGAGGAAAATGTTAGGTTGAAGAAAGAACTTGCCAAGTTCACCACAACCAAGAATAAGATGGGATTGGATGACCTCTTGAGTAAGCAAAGGTCAAACAATCAAAAGTATGGACTTGGATATGTTCCCAAGCCCTACAAGAAGAACAACTACAAGAAAGAGAAGCCCGCTCAAGAAAAGAACAAGAAGGTCACTAATGATGGCAAAGCCCCAAAGGGCAAAGCCACTAGTGGTGATCGCACGGGGCCAAACAATCACTATGCTTTATTTGTTGATTATTATGGTGATGTTTATGCTAACTATGTTGGTCCTCGTAATGGCTATGCTTATAGAGGGTACTCGATTTGGGTACCAAAAGATCTTGTTGCCATGACTAGGGAACCCATTAATCAATGGGTTCCTAAATCCTCTACTTGATTTTGTAGGGGTATTCCTCCGGTGGTCCAAAATGGGTGTTTGATAGTGGATGCACCAATCATATGACCGGAGGAAGAGGTGTGCTTGACCAATTCATTGAAGATATTAACAAGAAGTCAAGCATTACCTTTGGTGACAACTCAAAGGGAAAGGTACTTGGGTATGGCAAGGTGGCAATCTCTAAGGACTTGTGCCTTGAGACGGTCATGCTTGTTGAACACCTTGGTTATAACTTGCTTTCTATATATCATCTTGCCGATGCGGTTACAATTCATATTTTACTAAGTATTATGTGCAAGTCTTTAGGAGTGACAATCTCAAATTGGTCCTTGTTGGATATGTGGAGAACAACCTTTACGTGGTTGACCTCTCGAAAGAGAGCCCATCTCCCTCCACATGTCTAATGGCGGCCAAGCATGACGAAGGTTGGTTGTGGCATCGCCGCCTTGGTCATGTTAACATGAGGAATCTTAAACAACTCCTAAAGGGTGAGCACATTGTTGGACTAACCGGCATTTCTTTTGAGAAAGATCGTGTATGCAGTGCATGTGTAGCGGGAAAACAACTCAAGAAGAAACATCCTATCAAGAGTATCGTCACCACATCTAGGCCTTTGGAGCTCCTTCATTTGGATCTCTTTGGGCCATCACATTATGATACTCTTGGTGGGAGCAAGTATGGACTTGTCATTGTTGATGATTACTCAAGATACTCTTGGGTCTTTCTCCTTAAGTCTAAGGATGAGACCCATAGGGAGTTCATCACCTTCGCCAAGAAAGCTCAACGTACATATGAATCCGAGATCAAGGCGATTAGGACCGACAATGGCACCGAGTTCAAGAACTACACTATGCAAGAGTTTGTTGATGATGAGGGCATCAAGCATGAGTTTTCAGCTCCATATACCCCTCAACAAAATGGTGTTGTTGAAAGGAAGAACCGGACTATCATTGAGATGGCAAGAACCATGTTGAGTGAATTCAACTCACCCCACAACTTTTGGGGAGAAGCCATCTCTACAGCTGTCCACTACTCCAACCGGCTCTTCCTCCGCCCCCTCCACAACAAAACTCCATATGAGCTTCTCACAGGTAACAAGCCTAATGTCATGTACATTCGTGTCTTTGGATGCAAATGTCTTGTTAAGAACAATAAAGGGAAGCTTGGTAAATTTGAAACTAGAACTATAGAGGGCATTTTTGTTGGATATGCGGAGAACTCCCACGCCTATAGATACTACAACCGGTCCACTGGGACTATTGAAGTATCTTGTGACGTGGTGTTCTTGGAGGATAATGGCTCCCAAGTGGAGCAAGTTGTTCCATGTGTTGCAGGTAATGATGATGATCCATCTAGTGCCATCAAGCATATGGGCATTGGACACATCCGGCCCATGGAAGTTCATAGTGATGATCAAGGTGATGGAATAGAAGTATCAAGCTCACCTCAAGTTGAGTCTAGCTCAACTCAAGTTGAACCATCAAGTGCAACCCAAGATGCATCCTCCACTCAAGATGAGCCACATCCCGAAGAACAAGAAGAAAGCCCTCAACCCACTGAGCAAGACCATGATGATGATCAAGAAACATCTTCAACTCATGTTCAAGCTCAAGTTGTACCTCATGATCAAGTATTAGCAAGAGATGAATTCATTGATCATGAAGGAACCATTCGGAAGATCAAGGCGGCTACAAGGGCAAGTGACATGAAAGTAGATCTTGTCCTTGGTAGCATCTCAAAAGGAGTGGTAACTCGTAGACACCATGCATTACTTATGACTTATTGTCAACATCATGCTTTTGTATCTAGTTTTGAGCCACTCAAGGTACATGAAGCCTTGGTTGATCCGGATTGGGTCATTGCCATGCAAGAAGAATTGGAGTGTTTCACCCGCAATGAAGTATGGTCTCTAGTTGAGAGACCCAAGGATCATCGCATCAATGTCATTGGGACCAAATGGGTGTTCAAGAACAAGCAAGATGAGGATGGTATTGTCATTAGAAATAAAGCAAGGTTAGTGGCGCAAGGGTTTGCCCAAATAGAAGGTATGGACTTTGAGGATACCTTTGCGCCGGTAGCCCGTCTTGAAGCTATTCGTCTTTTGCTTGCATTTGCATCTTTCCACAATTTCAAACTATACCAAATGGATGTGAAAAGTGCATTTTTGAATGGTCCTCTAAAAGAAACCGCATATGTAGCTCAACCCCCGGGTTTCGAAGACCCATGCCGACCCAACCATGTGTATTTACTCCATAAGGCACTCTACGGTCTCAAGCAAGCTCCACGTGCTTGGTATGAGTTCCTTAGGGATTTTCTACTACAAGATGGGTTTTGCATGGGTACAGTCGATTCCACCCTTTTCACCAAGCGGGTTAAAGGGGGTGGCTTGTTTCACTACAAGGAATCGGGTCTATTGCAACAAAAAAAATTGTCGCGATACATGCCGTTTTGTGGCAATATGCACCTATTGCCACGAAATGACGTTCGTTGGCAAGCGTTGCAATTACATGTATGGTAATAGGCTATTGCAACAAAAACACGATTGTGGCAATGAAGCGATCTATCGCAACAACCATGTGAGAAGTTGCCACGTGTTTTCCCGTGGCAGCAGATAGCTTGGCGCAACATGCAGCCGTGTCGTGGCATTTGCCAGTTTGTGGCGATAGACATTTGTGGCAATAACCTATGCCAACGACCTACGTTTCGTGGTGCACTCTCTTTCGTGGCAATAGCGAGCCGTGGTGATAACCTATGGCAACATCTACTAGTTTGTAGCATTAGCCATTTGCCACGGATCGCTACGCTCGTGGTATTAACTTATGGCGACAATCATTCCACTCGTCGCGATAAATAGGTATGGCAACAGTAAAAAAAATGTGGCGGGAAGGTGTTGCGACAATTTTAACATTTCGTGGCGATACTCTATTTCAACAAAATCCAGTTTCGTGGCGCCAAATGCTTATCGCAACGGGAAAAATGCTTGTAGCAAGAAGCTACTGCGACAATGTGAACTTTTCGTGGAGATACTCTATTTCAACAAAATTCACTATTGTGGCGTTACATACTTTTTGCAGCGTCAAAAATGTTTGTAGCAAGAAGTTACCGCCACAATTTGAAGTTTTTGTGGCGATACTCTATTCCAACAAAGTTTTATTCCGTGGCGCCAAATAGTTATCACAACATGCATAAAAAATGTGGTAAAAATTTATTGCAACAATAAAAAGTTCTTCGTTGCTACATCCTAGCGCAACAAAGCATGCAGTCATGGCAACTAGGATTTGATGCAACACTATATTTTTCGTGGTGCTAAACTAAGGCAACAGGAAGTGAGTTGTGGCAATAGCTTATCGCAACCATTAAAAAAAATACAGCCATTGAATTACAAAATTCAAATCCACACATATAATATATAGGTTCATACAAATCATAATTCTCATATCAAATATCCATCAAATGCAACTAAAGCAAAATGTAGCAATCCAGCAGAGTTGAGTCCATTGCTACCATGGTAGTTGAACTCTCTAAACTATGTGCGTTTTTCGTGTACTTCAACCCTGTCCAGCTAAGTCTTTGGGTCCTGCAATCAAAAAAGTGAAGTTTTTTTTTACTAAGAAAATAAGGGCATCATTAGTAGGTCCAAATTTAGCACTTTTTTCTTAAGATATAGACAAACAAAAAGTATAGAAAATGCAACACGAAGAAAAAGGCAGGATTCAAAGAAACAATGTTGTATTATAGAGACGTTGCACATGCACACTAACTATAATAGGTAGATCATGGTGCACAGGTGCAGTGATTTCGATTGATAATTTCAAATGTAATTGTAGGACGGGTATAACTTCAACACTGGTAAATATAATTCAGTTGGTTTTATTCTGAACCATGAGTATGGTCATGGTCATAGCTGTGTGCTTCTTGCTACAGCTAAAAGTGGTTATATTGTTTCTGGTATGTACTCGAAACATTTTCAATTGTAATAAGGTTTGAAATGGTCTACCCCTGGTTGCATCTTTGTTCAAATAAAGACTTTGTAATCATGTCGGGATACACACTTAGTTTCTCTGCATTCTTCAATTAAACAATATACATGTTTCGTTTCAAACTTATAACAGTGCATATAGCTTCGGTAGCGGTGAGAGGCTCTGCGAGGATGTTATTTGTTGGTGGTACCTTAGAGCTCTAGATTTATCATTAGAGTCATATGTTATATATTGAAGATTTATCAATTTAAACCATACAAGGATTTTATGCATTATAGCAAATGCTAGGGATAGCTTAAGTGAGATAAACAATTTACCAGATCTGGGTTGTCCACCCTTGTTTATGATTCTGTTATACTTTTCGTCCTTGTTAAGACAACAGAGTCTTTCCTTACTGCACACAAAAACAATAAAGGAACATAGCATTAACAAACCATATTTGATGTGCACCATTCAGATATTTGATCAAGAAGTAAATATGTTGTGTACCAGCAGCATCCACCGTTGAACTCATCCTTGTGCCCTTGAGTAGGTACAATCAGAAATTGAGTCATATTTAGAAAAAAACACAAAACGTAAAGCAGGCATACTTTAGCACTTCCATATCTTGAAAACAATCTTTTAGAATGTCTTGTATTATTTCTCTTGCTTAATATGCAGCCAGTTCAGTTTTTAGAATAAAAGGATGCAAGAATGACTATGATAGTATGCTTGTCCAACAAAATATAGACAAGCTGAATGGATAACATATTGTTTCCACCAGAGGTACCACAAAGAACATAACACCTCAGATTCAGAGTAATGCACATAACTGTCAAATATTTTTCAGAAATCTTTTCTTAGCACCTACGCGTGGCTCTCTTACTAACTAGTTCTGTTCAAGCCAAACTACGTTGAAAAGGCACAAGTCCAAAGCATGAATCACCTACTGGCAGGATTGCGTGTGCATCTATGGCCTAACCAAAGGAGAAAATTATCAGGTTACTTAAGGCATCCTAACATTGCTTTAGTCAAATAGATGACAAAACTATTCAGAGTTTCATAGTATGATTGCAGGCACATGCAGATTTTACAGAGTATTTGGACAGCAGGTCATCATCCTGATACCATTATACAAGAATTAGAAAGCATCTTATAAACAAGAGAAGTCTGTCATCACATAGTTATTATCACACATTGAATTGCCATTTGTGAAGGCAAGCACAAGCAGCTGGATAGTGTCATGTTGGAATTATAAAAGATCACAAACTCACAATGTATAAAATGTGCAGAAGCACGCTTTAATCCAGAACATGCATTACGCACACATTTTCAGTTAGAATCATCACAAATTCAATTACCAATCATCAAAACAAAAATGCTGAACATGCTTTGAAGCAGAAGCATCTGTACTGTATGAACACCAATGACCTTTTTATGTGCGAAGATATGCTGAACTTCTAACGACAAAAACATATATTAGATAAATACTAAACATGCTTCAGTTCAGATGAACATTATTTCAGTTCAGATGAGAATAAACCACATACATGTTGAGACTAGATTCAGTAAAATCATTGGGAGTACAATGTCCAATCAGAAAAGGATTAAAGTTAGAATCCATGTTGAGCATCTAATACAATGATTCACCAATCAGAAAAGGATTCATACAAGCATTCATCAATCTACAACTAGTCAGACTCGATTTACTTGTGAGACTAGATTTTTCTAATGTAATCACGTACACAGTACTACAGATTTTTCTAGTGTAATCTCAAAGTATAGATCATTAGCAAAATATTACAATGTGACAGCGACGCCCTGCTAATTCATGGGGAGGCACGGTTCAAGCAACCCAAGAAGGCACGATCGATCTGTAATTCCAGGAAAACTAAGGCCCTATGCATGGAGAGATGGGCTACAGGGCTTTAATCTAAATCAATTGATCATGGGCTAATTACTAGTGCTAATCTCCGGCCATTAGCGCACATACCAGTAGCTACTGCGGATTCGATCGATTGGTCTCGCTCCTGCTTGCCCCTGCCTCCGCCCCTGGCGCCAGGTTGTTGACGTAGTCGAGGGCAGTGGCAGCGCGGCAACATTCCCAGACGCATTTGAGGGCAGGGTGGCGGCGTGGGACAGCGCGGGGCAGAGGGGGCAGCGCGGAAACGGCACTAGAGGGCAGGGCGGCGGCCATCCCCAACAGTACAGGGCATAGCGGCGACGTAGGGCAGCACGGCAACAGCTGCGCTGGTGGCAGGCGGCAACAGCGGCGCTGGTTCGTGTGAGTGGGCGATGTGGAGGAGCCTGATGACGATGGGAGGGGATTGGAAGAAAATAACCTGAGTAGTCCCGATCGGCGGTGGTGTGTTGACGCCGCGATGACGCCGTGAGCATGGACGAAGACGAGATCTCAGATCTAATCGCCACCGCGATGACGCTGTGATTTCGCTAGAGTACTAATCGGGAGTAGTTGTCAGGTGCCTTTACCGGGAAGGTTAAATAGGCTATTTTTTTGGTGGGAACAAAAATATTCGAGCGTTTAGCGGGAGGTTTGATTTTTTTTTGGGATAAAAGCTAATTAGGTCGTGGGAAAGTAATTCTTTTTGGAGACAATGTTTGCAGTAAAAAAAAATTTGAAAAATAATATTTCTGAGCAACATGAATTTCTGCTAAAAATAATGTTACTGAGATTATTTCTGCCGGCGGCGATCTAGTTGTACAGTTCTTGGATGGGAGGAGATAAGGAGTGAATTACCGTCGGCGGTGTTGTTCGTTGTGTTGACACCGTCATGATGCTGTAAGGATGGAAACACTTCGTGTCGTCACGCCGTCCTCCCGATTGGTGATGACCCACAAGTATAGGGGGTGTATCGTAGTATCTTCGATAAGTAAGAATGTCGATCCCAACGAGGAGCGAAAGGTGTTAGCAATGAAGGATTCACTGTAATGCTCACAAACAAGTATTCAAGGGTTTTGATGTAATAGATGAATAAAGTACGAGTAAGTAAAATGCGAGAGAAATAATTGCAGCAAGTGCCCCAATCCTTTTTAGCACAAAAGACAAGCCGGTTTGTTTACTTATAATGACCAAACGTTCTCGAGGACACACGGGGATTTTAGTCTAGTGCTTTCGGTGTAATAATCTTCATTGTTTTGATAAGTGTTGTGTGGGTGAACCTATGCTAATGCACCGCCCTTCCTAGGACTAATACATACTTGTGATTATACCCCTTGCAAGCATCCGCAACTACAAGAAAGTAATTAAGATAAATCTAACCACAGCCTTAAACTCTGAGATCCTGCGATCCCTCTTGCATTGATATACTAACGGGGGCTTAGGTTTCTGTCACTCCGGCAACCCCGCAATTAGCAACCGAATACAAGATGCACTCCCCTAGGCCCATAAATGGTGAAGTGTCGTGTAGTCGACGTTCACACGACACCACTAGAAGAATGACACCACAACTTAAATATCATAACATTGAATATTACTCAACCATAATTCACTACTAGCATTTAGACTTCACCCATGTCCTCAAGAACTAAACGAACTACTCACGAGACATCATATGGAATACAATCAGAGGTGATATGATGATGAATAACAATCTGAACATAAACCTTGGTTCAATGGTTTCACTCAATAGCATCAATAACAAGTAGAGAATAATGCCGGGAGAGTTTCCCCTATCAAACAATCAAGATTCAACCCAAATTGTTACAGCGGTGATGATGGCAGTGTAGATGGTGGAGATGATGATGATGATGATGGAGATGATGTCCAGCTCGATGACGATGGCGATGGCGTCGATTTCCCCCGGGAGGGAATTTCCCGGCGGATTCCTGCCCGCCGAGAGCTCTTTTCTCTCTCGTGTTCTCCGCCCCGCAGAGGCGGTTGTAACTCTTCGTGAGGTTCCCTCTGTGGTTTCGGGACGAAGGAGTACGCGAAGAAAAGGAGGCGAAAGGGGCGTGGGGCCCCCACACCAGGTGGCGCGGCCGGCCATGGGCCGCGCCGGCCGTGGTCTGGCCCCACCTTGGCTCCCTCTTCTTCCCCTTCGGCTCCCTCCGTCATGTGGAAAAATAGGAATTTACGTGAAATTTCCTTCCACAGTTGATATTCGAAATATTGCGTTCGACGGTGCTTTTTCCAGCAGAATCCTGGCTGCGGTGCTTGATCCTCCAATAATGATGAAACATGCAAAATAGATGAAATAACATAAGTATTGTGTCCGAATATGAGATATATCAATGAATAACAGCAAATTATGATACAAAATAGTGATGCAAATTGGACGTATCAATTGGCTTCTCTCCCTCTTCCCAACCGCTTGAAAGGACACGGATGTCGCCTAGAGGGGGGTGAATAGGCGATTTAAAACTTTTACGAGATGGGCTTAACAAATGCGGAATAAAACTAGCGTTTACTTTGTCAAGCCCAAAGCCTATATACTATTGTTCACCTATGTGCACCAACAACTTATTCTAAGCAATGGTTCACCTATGTGCACCAACAACTTATGCTAAGCAATACAAGCAAGTATGTGATAGCAAGATATATATAACTTCAAGCACGATAGCTATCACAAGGTAAAGTGCATAAGTAAAGAGCTCGGGTATAGAGATAACCGAGGCACGCGGGAGACGATGATTTATCCCGGAGTTCACACTCTTGCGAGTGCTAATCTCCGGTGGAGAGGTGCGGTTGCTTAGTGCTCCCGAACGCCACAAGAGGCTCACCTTGAGGTGTGGTTGCTCGATGCACACCAACGCCACAAAGGCCTCACCCCAAGATGCGGCACTCACACCACACACCGAACGCCACGAAGGCGCCTCACCTAAATCTCCGGTGACCCTCGCCACAAAGGCCTAGGTCACGATTCCACTAAGGGATTTCCTTCGAGGCGGAAACCGGGCCTTACACAAAGGTTGGGGCACACATCCACAACTTAATCGGAGGCTCCCAACAAATCACCACAAAGGTGTAGAATCCGTCTAGGGTTCCAAGAACCCAAGAGTAACAACCTTCTTGCTTTCACCACCACGAATCACCGTGGAGAACTCAAACCGATGCACCAAATGCAATGGCAAGAACACCACAAAGATGCTCAAGTCCTTCTCTCTCAAATTCCAACAAAGCTACAAAAGCTATTGGGGGAATAAGAGAGGAAGAACAAAGAGGAGAACACAAAATTCTCCAAGATCTAGATCCCAAAGATTCACTCACAAAGAGATGATTTGGTTTGGTCAAAGTGTGGATCTAGATCCCCTCAATCTTTCTCTCAAAAAGATGCAAGAATCATTGGTTGGGGAAAGAGAGATCAAGCTCACAAAAAGTCAACAACAATGGTGGTGAGCTTGAGAGAGAGAGGAGGAAGAAGAAGGAGCAAGCAGTAAAAAAACAGGAGAGAGAGGGGGCTTAAAAGGATGCCCCAATTTCTGCCCGTTGGAGAGCTGCTGCGCGCGCGAGAGAAGGGACCGGTAGTACCGGCCCTTGGTGGCCGGTACTACCGGCCAGTGTTGGAGGTGGAGGAGGGTGTGCTGCGGTCTGGGAGGGGGAGGCCGGAGCCTCCGGCCATGGTACCGTCCGGGGTACCGCCGAACCTCCCCATAGCGCTGGAACATGTCTGCGAGACTTGGTGATTATCCGGTACCACGGGCGGTACCTCACCTGGAGGCTCCAGCCGTGGGCTGGTACCGCGAGCGGTACCTTGCCTGGAGGCTCCAGCCGTGGGCTGGGTGGAGGCTCCAGCCATGGCAGGGTGGAGGCTCCAGCCAGGGCCATCCTCACCAAACGTTTTTGCTTAAACACCCATACGAAAACCTTAAGAACTTTTGCATCCGGACTCCGATTTCGATGATCTTGGGCTCGTTGAAATCACAACAACGAGCTCTACAATAATATGCATAGAAACATCATAGTCCAGCAAAGGAGGATAGAAACAAATGATGAAAGGTTTGACCTAAAAAGACATAAAAACCTCCAATCTCGAAAATGCAACAAGTTGCCATGCAAAAACCATTCTCAATGAACTAGAGCTTGTCATGAGAATAAGCACAAGCTCTAAAACATCACATGGATAAGATCCAAATAAAACCAAGAAAGATGATGAACCAAACTCGAAAACGCAACAAGTGATCTATGCGAAATCCGTTTTGATGAACTAGAGCTTGTCATGAGAATAAGCACAAGCTCTAAAACATCACATGGATAAGGTCCAAATAACAACCAAGAAAGATGATGCAAGGATGCAAAGGTTTGAGCTCTCTCCGAACGATACGATCGAGTTACTCACTCGAGAGCCCTCTTGATAGTACGGCAACTAAACTATAAACCGGTCTCCAACTACACTATGAGACCGGTGAGAAACAAACCATATCAAGAGCAAACCTTATACTTGCGCATTCCACTTGAGCTCGATGACGACGATCTTGACCTCAACAAGATGGAACGCCTTTCCTGCTTGTGCTTGCTTGACGAAGTCTTGTGGATTGCTCCCCCATAATCCACCATGGGAGAGCTTCTTCTTCGGCGCATCTTCACATAACCATGACCACCATGTGGATTGCTCCCCCATAATCCACCATGGGAGAGCTTCTTCTTCGGCGCATCTTCACATATCCATGATCACCATATGGATGGCAAGACTCAAGCAAAGGATCTCTTCGAGATGGCTCATCTTGAACTTGCACTTTATTTCTTCATTCTTCATCATGTTGATGTCTTGAAGTAACTTGAGGCCTCACTTCATCTTCATCTTCAAGACATACTTGACACTTGATATCCTTCATCAATTTATTCTTATTGCAACCTTGAAGCCAACATATGGTTCAAGAATTGCCTATGGACAACTCCTACAAATATAACTCAATGCAAACATTAGTCCATAGGGATTGTCATTAATTACCAAAACCACACATGGGGGATCCATGCACTTTCACCGCTGCTGCGCGGTTCCGTCGGCAGCGGACTGGCCTCTACCGTGTTGGCGGCAATGCATATCAAGAAGCAATTACACATACAACCAAAATCGCATGCCGCATTTACAACCACAATTACCGTCGGTGGTGTTGTGTCTTTTCCGGGAATGTTAAATAGTCTTGATCGCTAAATACATTGCATTTGAGGTGGTCGTCGGCGACCACCTCCAAAAGTAAACTAATTTCGCCAGTGGCAACCTACTATGCGCGCCGCGGAGGACTACGTCCGCGGCCTACTCGGAGTCGAGGTATCGACGACCTCCTTCTTGACGCGGCGGACGGCCGCCTCCTTCTGCGCCGCCTCATACTCGCGCACGGCACGGACGGCTTCCGCCTCCGATTCGGGCTCCGTTCTGCACCACTTTCGGCCAGAACCCATAAATCCACCGGAGAAAATGGTACGGTCGATCTTGTCGGAGATGGGCAATGCGACGGTCGATCTATGCCATTCCAGATATAACGGTATGCATCGAGAAGCAGTTGTACATACACAAAGGGTCGTCGTGTTGATCACAGAACCAAAATCAAATGCCGCCACATATGTCGACACTTTCCAACTTGGAAACCCTAGGTACATGATGCAGGGTAATGGAGGTGATGTGGGGGGTACACTCATTGACAGAAACATAATGGCACCCTCACTTTGAGGCTACTAGGTCATAATATTGCCTTGAAATATGATTGCGACGGTCAATCTATGCCATTCCAGATATAAAGGTATGCATCGAGAAGCAGTTGTACATACACAAGGGGTCGTCGTGTTGATCACAGAACCAAAATCAAATGCCGCCACATATATCGACACTTTCCAACTTGGAAACCCTAGGTACATGGGGTAATGGAGGTGATGTGGGGGTACACTCATTGACAGAAACATAATGGCACCCTCACTTTGAGGCTACTAGGTCATAATATTGCCTTGAAATATGATTGTAGATGGGCGATGGTACGGTCAATCTTGTCAGTCCAGATGGGCAATGCGACGGTCAATCTATGCCATTCCAGATATAAAGGTATGCATCGAGAAGCAGTTGTACATACACAAGGGGTCGTCGTGTTGATCACATAACCAAAATCAAATGCCGCCACATATGTCGACACTTTCCAACTTGGAAACCCTAGGTACATGATGCAAGGTAATGGAGGTGATGTGGGGGTACACTCATTGACAGAAACATAATGGCACCCTCACTTTGAGGCTACTAGGTCATAATATTGCCTTGAAATATGATTGTAGATGGGCGATGGTACGGTCAATCTTGTCATTCCAGATGGGCAATGCGACGGTCGATCTATGCCATTCCAGATATAACAGTATGCATCGAGAAGAAGTTGTACATACACAAGGGGTCGTCGTGTTGATCATAGAACCAAAATCAAATGCCGCCACATATATATGTCGACACTTTCCAACTTGGAAACCCTAGAAAACTCTAAGTTCTAACTATCGGCGTCCGAGCCGGATTCGCCTGTGTGGTAGTGCTGCGGCACGCTGTGTCGTCGAAGACCTTGACGATCATCTCGCCGTCCCCCTCGTAGAGGAAGGTGAGCTAGTAGCCGGGCTCGAGCGCGAGGTCGCGAGCAAACTTGTCCCACCCCGTGTGCAGGTACATCTTACCCTGCCCGTCGAACAAGACCTCGACAGTCCACCGGCAGAAGTTGCAGCTGGCCTCTCGTAGCTGCAAGTGCGCCAGCTCGACGCCAAATGGGGTCTGCATAATTTCAGTTCACTCTACGGTTCCTCAAGTGCTTGACCTTTCTGGAGCGATTATTCTCGGATGTCTCGGCGTGCCGGATCCCATCGTTAACTAACTTTTTTTTTTGAACTCCCATCGTTAACTAATTGATATCACCATTCTGGGAAAATAACTATTAATTTTGGGCTAACAGAGTCTGGGCCTCTAAATTTTGGGCTGAAACGGTGAGTCAAATTAGACAATTACGGGGGAAAAAAAAGCCAACGTAAGACAGCTCTCCCGTCCTTCGTCTTTCACGCCGCCGTGACCGCCCTTCTCGTCATGCAGCGCCGCCGCTAGGGTTCTTCAACGGCGGTGCGTCCTCCTCATTCCCAACCGCAAGGTCAGCCCCCGCGTGCAATTTGATCCATTTCTGGGACGGATTTCGTTTTTTTCCTGCATCCTACTCATCGATTTTGATTTGGCAGATTTGATGTGAACAACACCAGGGCAAAAATAGGGACGAACTGAATCAGGTATTTCATATACATCTCAATCCCGTGGCGCTGACTTCTTGGGTATATAATAGCTAGTTTCGATGCTGGTGCGGACTTGGGCATTGCGAACCTTTTTCACAGATCAGTCAGTGGGTAAAAAGCAATATAGGTCGGAGTGGCTAATCACTGGGTAAAACGTTATGATGATCAGTAGTAGCTGCGTCATGGAGATCTGTAGCAATCATAAAGTGATAATAAAAGTAATTCAAGTAGTAATGCATATAAAGTCTGTGGTATGAAGTACTCAAACACAGAACAAAGTTTGTAGTAGAAAGTCGTCAGACATAGAAACAAATGCAATTTAGCATTGATCTTACTACCTTTGGGTTCAATAGTGCAAGTGCTTCAGTACAGAGGAACAAACCACATTAAATAAAAATAAAAAATTACAGGGAGCAAGTGCAGTAGATGTCCAATGTACAAAGCCATGGCTTCGTTGGTTGATGATTGTCCAATGTTCAGGTCTAGTGACCCATAACCGAAAGACAGTATTTGCTGCAAGAAAATTCATGCATAAGAGAGGAAAGAGGTCGCATGAATTATCCAATCAGTCTTATTTGTTAAATGAACATGGCGTGTTCTGTAAAATAACGGGTAACTAAATAATAATATAAAACTCTGTAAGATCATTAAATAACGGCATATTGTCCTGATTTTCATTTTGTTCTACAGTTTTTCACTTCTTTGCAACAACTCTTTCCAAGAAAGCCTTCAAAAGAACAAAGGGGCTTTTTTCTCTTCATATTTCAGACGTAATAAAGCCTATGCAATCTGAAAAAACAAAACAGAAACAACATTTTAGTCTTCTGAATTTTGGGCAGGTTATATCTGTACTTTTTCTTCATTTTACACAATCATTGTTGCAGGCATAAAATCGTAATATGTCAAACTTTATTTTTTCAGGTTCTGTTCATCTTGATTCCCTCATTATGTCCGGTAAAATCTTGGAGTCTACTCGGATCTATTTGATTGTCAAGTTTTTCATCTAATCTCCGATGCGTAGATGATTAGGCGTCAGTTCAGGATGAAGGTATTCCTAGATCTATGGCATTGACTTCTGAAGGTACCAATGACATTTCGTTTTGCAAGTTTCTGATCATATTGTGCTGCAATTTATAAATCATTTGAGACAAGGACATCATACCTTTTGAATTTGTTGACTGACCTGCATAGGAAAGAAAAAAATAACAAAATTGGGTATATCAGAGTGACATCTTTTGGGGAAGGTTTTTTCCAACTCAATGGATTTGTGTCATTGATAAGAGGACAAAAGAGACAGGTCTCCAGTTAAAGTACACTGAGATTTGATTTACAGTTTGTACAGTCTAATTTTGATCATTTCATACTTTCAGAATAGACAGATTGATTATGCAACATTAGACTTTCATAATTGGCTGCAGATAACTGATAATTCCATTCTGATATGCACTTTCATTTAGAACTTCCACATTCAGAGCCGTAACAGCAATAGCATCAGAAAACATCTTCCAGAATACACACGGAAACGTTCTGTCTCTTGTGGTTTCTGTAAGAGGTTCAGCACGACCTGTAGTTTTCCCTTTCCAAATCCCGTGGTGATAAAGCTGACCTATTAATTTGCGTTTGTCTGCAGCCATTCTTGCATTGTAGAACTGAGGGCATGGTTCAGTGAATGATCACAATTGAGTAGCTCAAGGTTTATCAGGGGTGATGTATGGTTGCCAATGTCAGTCCACTCCCTTATAGATTCGGTCTCATAGGTAAAAACATCTGCAGGAACTAGAGGATCCCTCATGACACCCTACACCTCATAAATGCAACATGATATTTATTTGTTGGCAGAGGATGAGCAATATATTTTCTGGGGTTTTAACTATGATGATCCTGCTGATAGCTAACACCTTACGCATATAGATGTAGCTCAGATTATTTATCTTTTAAAGATAGGTTATTAGTTGCATCCTAGGTACACATGCGGGGAGTTCCTTGCATTTGAATACATGCAGGCGAAGCATCCAGCACCTTTTTCTCCCGGCCCATGCATATAACTTATGGTTTCGAAGAATTTGCTCAAAAAGAACTAGAGCTTTTTTTAGGGTTAAACAACAAGAGTTCCCCCCTTCAAAATTCCCACTTTAACAGTATACCTTCTTTGGCATCTGTTGTATTCATGCATGCCCTCTCGAGAAACAACAGACCTACTTGATAACATCAATGCAAGTAAAATATAAATCATGAGTGGCTCTTCATATGTACTGGCATGCTGTTGTTTATAATTGATGTCATTATTGTTATTTATGCCACTTTTAGAAACAAAATCTTCCTTAATGACTTAATAACATTTTTATTAACATACCATCATTTTGATCATCACTAATTGTCTTACTAATTGTCTTACTTGACTTAACTTTTATCTCAAGTCAGGTCTATGTTAAAGATATTGGCAGGTTGGTTTCATGGTATTGATTGACTCAATTTCTGTACTCTTTCTCCATCTGATGGTACCTTTCTCTATTTAGACATATAGTTTTAAAACTTCATGCCTGACCTATACTAATTTGTATTGTATCAGTTACACAGTCTGCTTGGCTTGCTAGATTTTCCCATATTTTACCTCTTGTTTCATTTACTAGGATAAGAACTACGGATCAACATTGTAAGTAACATTGTAGGTACTCAGGTGTTATGTAACTGTAATCTTCTAATGAATTTTGGTTTCTCTACTTGTTGTTCACCAGTGCCTTTTTTTTCTTAAAGGAACCAAGATTGTTTTGTTATGTACTGCCAAAGAAGGTGCTGAACCTCACACATTCGTCAATGAAATTATCCCATGTGTGAGAGAGATGCGGACCCCTTCAGTTTAGTTTTTTGAATTACCTAGATATCTCCTACATGGAAAAAAGAGTAGATATTATCCTCTATACAACTACAAATACATGTTCATGTTTGCATTTTAGTCATCATATATAAATTCAAGTGTCCATATTGCGACTTGTGATGATGCGCAAGAAATTATGTGTTCATTTGCTTCCTAAAATTCTATATCCCAGTGGACGGGCGCGGCAATGCGCGCCAACATGATCTAGTAAAGAAGTATAGTGAGCAAACATCAGCAAAATAATGATATCCAGATTCATTTGTGCAAGATCAAAAATATCTAGAAATTGATTTTATTACTGACACAAACCAGATATACATGTTTTATTACATTGCCACACATCAGCAAATGCACACTCACTTACATTGGCAACATCAGCAAAATCAATAGCCGACAAGCTGGAGGAAGACACGCATTGGCTTCAGCTTTATGAATTTAAGAAATATAAGTTTATAGCTTTTCTCAGAAGCAAGCAATTATGTGTTCATTTGCTTCCTAAAATTCTATATCCCAGTGGACGGGCGCGGCAATGCGCGCCAACATGATCTAGTAAAGAAGTATAGTGAGCAAACATCAGCAAAATAATGATATCCAGATTCATTTGTGCAAGATCAAAAATATCTAGAAATTGATTTTATTACTGACACAAACCAGATATACATGTTTTATTACATTGCCACACATCAGCAAATGCACACTCACTTACATTGGCAACATCAGCAAAATCAATAGCCGACAAGCTGGAGGAAGACACGCATTGGCTTCAGCTTTAGGCACGTCCTGGCACTTCATCTTGATCCATCCACCAGCTGGAGCAGTCCAACGCTAGGTCTTGATCAATCCATAAGCTGGAGCATCAGTAGGTCGTTTCCTTAGCTTCCACGTGCAGATAACATGAGTCCAAAATGTTTTTTGCTCACTTTGGCACGGTACTATACAAGACACTAAGACAGTATACACTGGATAGAGGACTAGCACAGCTGGAGATGGATCGATCGTGATCCCGCGCGTGTGTCCGTCAGTATAAAAATGGCAGTGTCTAGCGTGCACACAGCTGCGCCTCGACCCTCCATCGACTGGCCAACTCATCTCCACCCTCGGCGAACTACACACAGCTGCAGCTAGCGAACACACATCTGGTGAGCTGGTGCCAGCCAGGGGGAGACGCCGCCGCTGCCGATTGAGTTGGCGCCGGAGAGGGCGCCGATGCCGCTGCCACCGATCGAGCAACCTCACGCAAACATTGCGACAACAGCTATGAATCGGGGCGCCTCCCAGAAGAGCAGGGTTAGGGATTGGAGCAGGGCGATTGGGGAATTATCTCCGAGATGACTTTCCACCAATCGTACCGGTATCAAAAGAACTCTGAATCTTTCCTGATGCGCACGCTCAGTCCGTCAAATAGCCAAATACCATGTCAGCAGAATACGTAGGACAATCTGTTCCATAGAAAAGAGAAAGAGCTATAGAACAAGTGTGTAGTGATATGATATGTAGTAATCGTGAATAAATATAAAGTGAATTATTTCACTCTTAAATTTGACACGAAGATTGAGTAAACAGCTGATAGCACAAGAAAAAAACTATTGTAATCAATAATTTAGACATAATTTCTGAACACAAGAAAAAATTATTGCAACGAAATGGGTTTGAGGCAAAATACTAGTATTACGGCAAATTAGTATTTTGTTGCAATACAAGCTATTTTTTTGCAACAATGTGAATACTTAGCGCAACATGGGAAAATGTTGCAATATCTTTTCAAATATTACCACAATTTTATGCTTACGTTGCATTAGCTAGTCTCTATTGCAACAAGGTGGCAAGTTTATGCAACGAAGCGTAATTGTCGCAATAGGACCACCATATTACAACGTCGCTATGTTTTGTTGCAATACACGCCCTCTTTTGCAACAAAAAATGTGGCTACCGCGACAAAACTAAATTGTGGCTATATGTGCAGGCTATTACCACGAATGGGGGTTTCGTGGCAATATTGCATTCTATTGCAACAAAAACTGGCCGTTGCAATAATTATTGTTGCAATAGACCGGATTTTCTGTAGTGTTTATATGTCAAATATATGTTGATGATATTATATTTGGTGGAACTAACCCCAATCATAACAAAGCTTTTGAGCTATTGATGACTAGGAAATTTGAGATGTCCATGATGGGGGAGTTGAAGTTTTTCCTAGGCTTCCAAGTGAGGCAACTTGCAAAAGGCACCTTCATCTCTCAAGAAAAGTATGTGAAGGACATGCTCAAGAAGTTCAACATGACCAATGCAAGCCCAATGAAGACACCCATGCCCGTAAAGGGGCAACTTGGCTCATGTGACGGTGAGAAGGATGTGGACATAAAGGTATACCGTTCCATGATAGGATCCTTGCTCTACCTTTGTGCCTCTAGGACGGATATCATGCTAAGTGTAGGGATGTGTGCTCGTTTTCAATCCGCTCCTAAGGAGAGCCATTTGATGGCGGTCAAACGGATTCTAAGATACCTTGTTCTCACTCCTACTCTCGGGCTATGGTATCCAAAGGGGTCAACCTTTGAACTCATTGGCTACTCGGATTTGGGCCGGTGATAAGGTTGACCGGAAGTCTACCTCCGGGGCTTGCCAATTTATTGGCCGGTCATTGGTGAGTTGGTCATCCAAGAAACAAAACTCCACCGCTTTATCCACCACCGAAGCCGAATATATATCCGCGGCATCTTGTTGCACTCAATTGTTATGGATGAAGCAAACCTTGAAAGACTATGGTGTGTCTCTTGGTACGGTGCCTCTTCTATGTGACAATGAAAGTGCAATAAAGATCGCCAATAACCCGGTTCAACATTGTCGCACCAAACATATTGACATTCGCCATCACTTCCTACGTGACCATGTTGCCAATAAGGATATTGATCTCACTCATGTGGGAACAACCTACCAATTGGCGGATATTTTCACTAAGCCTTTGGATGAAGCCCGGTTTGTAAACTTGAGAGGAGAACTTGGTATTCTTGATCCTAAAAACTTGGATTGAATCAACTTCTTGCACTATATTCTTGCATTTATCTAACTATCTAGCTTAGAGGCATAGCACATATGGGGATAGTCATCTTACCATGTCTTGGTATGATGCATACCCATGTGTGCAACATAAATAGACCCAATGTCATTATATGGACCCAAGCACGTCTCTTCGAGGTCACATGACATTTGCGCTTTCACATAGGGGGAGTAATCCCCCGCCCCTCATTTAGTCTCAATTGCAACTTGATTTGACTACTACAAGGCTAAATGATCTTATTGCAAAAATCACTTCCAAATGACTTATGATTCTTGATCTATATTTCGAATCATGCCCATTGTTGCTATTTACATCTTGTTTGGATTTTCACTCCAATGGGTATGCCTAGAAAACTTTGTGTTTCCAACCCCATGTCTATGCTCATCTCATCATCATCTATCTATCTATTCGTACATGTCATCATCTGAGCACTCACACACATTTACACAAAGCATAGGGGCAAAACGAGGCGAAAAAGAGATAAAACTGGGTGGCCGGTCTCTGGTCCGGTTGGACCGGCCTCTGCGCCGGACCAGCCGGCGCCAGGTCCGGTTCGACCGGGTTTCCGACCGGGCGCACGGCCTGTTATGAGTGGAGGAGGATACCCCTTGGGGCCTTCTTCCTCATTACCCCCAAACCTCCACACCTCCATGGCCGCCGCCCCCATCACCTCCCACATGCTCTAGGGTCTTCCCACCACAAGCACTCCCTCAAACTCCACCAAACCATAGATCGGGCCCCTTGGAGCAACTCCACCAAAGGATTTGGTCCCTCTCAAGCTATTTTGGAAAATCTTGGAGTTCTTGGGTTTAAAAGACCTACCTCGTGTTCTTCTTGATCTCTTGATCAAGGAGGACCATGTCTTCGGGTAATGTGATCTATTTTCCTCCCTATCCCCTAGTCCCCCTCCCACATTGCAAATTTTGAAAATTTTTGGGAAACTTTAGGGTTAGGGTTAGGGTTTGTAAGTCCTCTTGCCTTTAGAGTGTCTCACAACACAATGCACTTACTCCACTCCATTGCTATAGTCTATATTCAAGTTTATGAGTTTTTGCATGAATTTGTGGTAGAAAATCTGGGCAAAACTTCACAAATCGACAGACCCGGTCACCAGCCCGGTCGACCGGCCGCTCAACCGGCCGGCCCGGCGTGCAGCCCGGTCAACCGGTCGCCAACCGGTCCGGTCTGCTGTCCGGTTGGACCGACCTATGCGCCGGGTTGCCCAGTTTTCGCACAATCTCATCAATACACTTGGATATATGCTATGCTTTTTGGTTTCCCTCTTATTGATGACATGTACACTTACCCCACTGCTATTCTTGCTCTCCTTTCTCATTCACAGGTAGTTGGAGTGGTGAGGGCCGTGGCAATGTTGCCAAGAGAGGAAGGACTGCTGATCCTCCCCGCCGTTCTAGTAGTCGCGTACCCCCTCAAACTCATCAGGGGACTGACATTGGCAGCTCAGCTGGGGGTAGAACCAAGTCTGTTGTTGGCAAGAGAAAGGATAAGCATGCCGCCCAAGAGGATGATGAAATCGTGCCAACTTTCAATGTTGGGATTGTAAACCGTCTTGAGTGGCAGCATTTGAGAACGGTGAATCCGTATCGCTTTGAGCAACGGACTTACACTCAAGGGGACAAGTTCTTCTGGACCAAGACTCAAGCAGTCCTATGGGATGGTTACTATGATTCTCATGAGTTTATGAAGAATGGTGATATTGTATCACCCAAGGCCATCAATCCTGTCGAGCTTGGCTTGCATGAGGCCACAAAGTACCGCTTTGTGGTTGGAACCTTGAAGGGTATGGGACTATATGACCTCATGTGCCTCAAGCCCGATGATCAACAAGAGGATCCTACCTTTTGTCCCCTCCTTGTCCGTCAGTTCCACTGCACCGTTTTCTTCCATGATGATGAGGACCGCACCATCACCTGGATGACTGGCAAGAGAAAGTACTCATGCACCTACTCTCAGTTCCGTGCAGCTATGGGTTGTGGTGGTGACAATGCTCCAGGATACAAGATTCATTCACGGTCCAAGCTTACTAAGGGTGACATCTCTTTCTGCTATCCTGCGAACCCTACACCTGGACCTCCCACTATCTCTGGGATGTACTACTCATACCTTGTCCTTGCCAAGATGTTCCGAGAGAACCTCATCAGCAAGTCTGGCGACACCAGTGAAGTCCGGAACTATCATCTCAATCTGATGTACTATTGTCATCCTGACAGGGTGAGGAAGATTGATGGCTGCGATCTTATTTTCTGTGAACTAAAGCGTGCAGTTCTGGACCGCATGACTCCCAACTATGCTCAGTATGTTCAGCGGCTCATCAACTACATCGTTCCTCCTCCTCTCAACACTCTTGGTGAAAAAGTCATCATGGACGCCTTCAAGATTCCCACTCAGGAGGCCACTCGTCCGGATGTTCCCTCCATGATGCCCACTACTGAGCGCCGTTCCAAGGAACGCCATGATCATGATGCTAGCTCCAGCTACTCTCGGCGCCCCAAGCATGGTGCCGCTCGCTTCTTCTCTAGCATGTGGCAAATGTGCAAGAACACTAATGATGTTGCACATCAGAGTCTTGCTTTGAACCAGGAGACCAGGAGGCGACAGAACGAGTTTATGGCTACTAGGAATGTCCCTGTTCCTCCTCCTGGACACGAGTTGGCACCTGTGGTTGCACCTCAGTGGGAGATGCCTCCCATCACCGATGAGATGATCCAGAACTTTGACTTCTCCATGTATGCTCATGGTGGCCTTCTTCCTAGGACTGCTCGTACTCCTACTCCTCCTGCTGATGATGGTGATGGTGATGGTGATGAGGATGAAGTTGATTCGGCTGCCCGTGATGATGACGAGAGCTCCTACTCCACCGGGCATGAATTCTATTGATGGGTGCGATAGCATCTCTACTTTTTCTTCGCCTTTTTGGTGTTCCGATGCCAAAGGGGGAGAAGAGAGTAGAGTCTAGGGAACCACGGGGTTCTTTGATTATCACAAGCCATGGGAGTTGCTTTATTTGGATTTTATATGGCTTGTGCTTATTTGCTTTGAGTTTTTCAAGAACCATTTGCTACTTCCAATAATTCGTGTATGGATGTGTATGGACGACTGTTATGTGTGCTACTCTATGTTAGGATGATTATGTGTGCTATGCTTATATATCTTGATATACACATCTCCATACCATGCTTGTTTCCTAAAGATATTGGGGGAGCTTCTCATGTTCAACAAATGGTGCACTTTGCATTCAAACGCAAATTCTCCAAGTGCACACATTATGGGGGAGCTGTCGTAATATCTTATATGGAATCAAGGTTTAGAGCTTATCATAATATCTATTTGTGACTCTAGCTCGGTTTGTCATCGTATACCAAAAAGGGGGAGATTGTAAGGGTATTTTACCCTTATCCATTATTTTGGTAACAATGACACCGTGCTAGAGTATTTGGCCTAATATGTTTATAAGGATAATCTCAGGTTTTAGGCAATGAGGCATAAATGGTGTATCAAAGGAACAAGAAGGCTAAAGGAGACCCCCACTTCAACAACAATCGAAAGGGGTCAACAGAATCCGTCGCAGCCCGGTCCAACCGGCCAGAACCGCGCCCGCGCACAGCTCGGTCAACCGATCGCCAACCGGAGCATCCGGCGCACGACCCGGTCGACCGGTCGCCAACCGGACTCCACACAAGAACACAACAAATCCGGTTGCCGACCGGTCTGCCGGCCTACTGACCGGCGGGTCCGGCGCACGGCCCGGTCGACCGGTCGCCAACCGGAGGAGCCTCTGGACGACGAAAAGATGATCCGGTCACCAGCCCGGTCCGACCAGCCTGCACCGGCAGTCCGGTCCCTGGTCCGGTCGACCGGTTTGTCGAGGAAACGCTGAGGTGGCAAGTGGCCAACGGCCATATTTCGAAGAACACTATAAATAGCCCTTCTCCTACCTCTAGACAGTTAGGCACTACACTACAAGCTGTTCTTGAGCTCCTTCTCTCATACTCCATTGTTAGAAACACCAAAAGCCTCAGATCTCCCTCCTCCTCCACCCAAACTCAAATCCCTCCGGAAACGATAGAGGAGGACCCGATCTACCGTTCTACCAAGCCAAATCTTATTCCCCCTTGTATTCATCAAGAAGCTTGCTTCCTAGGGTTCCTTGGAAACCCTAGGTGGGCAAGAGGAGTCCGGAAGCATCCGGGCTGTGGATCTGCTCCGGGCAAGATTGTGAAGGTTTGGAGGCTACCTCAAAGTCTACCACAAGTGAGTGAGCTATTCCTTCGTGGGATAGGCTCCGGAGAATAGGGTGAGCCTTCGTGGCGCGGGGAATCTTTCGTGGGACCTCCACTCCTCCAAACGTGACGTACCTTGTTGCAAAGCAAGGGAACACGAGAATACATCCTCGTCTCCGCGTGCTATCGGTTATCTCTAACCGAACTCCTTACTTGTGATTTAATCTGCCTGTGAGAGCCTTCGTGCTCGAGTTAGTTGTATCCTCATATAGGTTGCTTCACCTAGTTTGCATTAGGCTCACCTTTATATTCCGCAAAGCCTAATATTGCAAAGAAAGAATTAAAATCTGTAGAAACCTATTCACCCCCCTCTAGGTTTACCATCTCTATACTTTCAGTAAGCATGGAGGACAATCAAATAGTGTAAGAGATAAAGAGTTACTCTCATTAGAAGGTTGGCATGGGTAGCTAATCCATTCTTCCTCCTTTTGTTCATCACTCTCCTCCTCTTTTTCATCCAATGAGCTTTCTTCTTTCACAGGTTCCTGCAAATTGTGAGTGCATTCTTGTGCATGAATGAGTCTCTCTTTATAATAAATGATATAAGGATTATTGCTGTAACTTTCTATGCAAAAATCAAGGATAGAAGAGACATAACCTTTAAGGTTCTTACAAGCAATACAAGTTTCATAATTTTTAGCCATGAAGGATTCTATCTCAGAGGCTCCCATAAATAAAACAAATTGTTCCACTTCTTCGAACCCAAGATGAATATAGTTATTCCAATTATAGTTCATAATTAAAACTTCCTCACTAAAGCCACATTGAAATTTAAGATGTTTAGTATCCTGTTTAGAGCAACAGTTTATATCATGGCGTTTAAGCAAGATTTTAGCAATTGCATTCAATTTTTCTATAACGGCACTCATGACTTTACCCTTTCTTGATTCTTTATAATTGTTATATAATTCTATAAGCTCCATATAGGTTGTGGGTTCTTCCATAACAACAGTTTTTTTTTTAATTTTTCGGTTTTTCAAATTTTTATGGATTTTCGGGTATATAAGAAAAATAAAACAAGACAAAAACAAACTAGACGAAAGTAAACTAAGCAAAATAATACTAGACAAAAATAAACTAAGCACAAATAAACTAGACAAAAGTAAACTAAGCAAAACAAAATAAAATAAAAACACAGAGAGAGAGGTAGAATGTACTCCCCAGGTGAACTTATGAGTAGAGCTATGCCACCCCGGCAACGGCGCCAGAAAATAGTCTTGATAACCCACAAGTATAGGGGATCGCAACAGTCTTCGAGGGAAGTAAAACCCAAATTTATTGATTCGACACAAGGGAGACAAAGAATACTTATAAGCCTTAACAACTGAGTTGTCAATTCAGCTGCACCTGGAAAAGCACTAGTAATAGGGGTGATGTGAAAGCAACAGTAATATGAGAGAGCAGTAGTAATAACACAGAGCAATGGCACCAGAAAATAGTTGATACTACTTCCAACGACATATAGGACCGAGTGGGTATTTGATGATGAAAGATGGACCGGGGTTCCCAGCTATCTACACTAGTGGTAACTCTCCAATAACAAGTATTGGGTGAACAAATTACAGTTGGGCAATTGATAGGATTGAAATAGCATTAAGACAGAACATCAAGTCTATTAATCATGTAGGCATGTTTTCCATATATAGTCATACGTGCTCGCAATTAGAAACTTGCATAACATCTTTTGTCCTACCAGCCGGTGGCAACCGGGCCTCAAGGGAAACTACTGGTAATTAAGGTACTCCTTTTAATAGAGTACCGGAGCAAAGCATTAACACTTGGTGAAAACATGTGATCCTCATATCTAAGCCTTCCCCTCCAGTTATCCTAGTTGCTGTCACTCTGGGGCCTCGGGTTCCGGACATAGACATGTGCAAACAACTTGTAGATACAATCTAAGCAATAATTATAGAGCTCAAATCTAAGATCATGCCACTCGTGCACTAGTGACAAGAATTAAGCACAACAAGGTTGCAGCAACAATAACTTCACAAACTTCATATAGATAGACTGATCATAATGTAACAATTCATCGGATCCCAACAAACACAACACCGATTACATCAGATGAATCTCAATCATGTAAGGCAGCTCATGAGATCATTGTTTTGAAGTACATGGGAGAGAGAGTACCAACTAGCTACAGCTAGAACCCATAGTCCATGGGGGAACTACTCACGGAGCATGATGGAGGCGGTGGCGTCGATGGAGATGGCTTCCGGGGCACTTCCCCGTCCCGACGGCGTGCCAAAACAGAGATTCTGTCCCCCGAAATGGAGTTTCGCAATGGCGGCGGCGCCCCTGGAGTCTTTCTGGAGTATATTTGATTGTTGTAGGGTTTTTGCGTCGCGAGGGATTATATAGGCGAAGAGGCGGCGCGGGGGTGCGGAGGGACCCACCCCATAGCTGGGCGCGCCCCCTCCTTGGCCGCGCCGCCAGGTGGTGTGGGGCCCCCTGGCCGCTCTCCGTCTCTCCTTCGGTGTTCTGGGTCTGTCTCGGTAAAATACGAGGTTCGGCTTTTGTTTCGTCCAATTCCGAGAATATTGCCCGAACAGCTTTTCTGGAACCAAAAATAGGAGAAAACAGGAACTGGCACTTCGGCATCTTGTTAATAGGTTAGTCCAGGAAAATGCATAAAAACATTATAAAGTGTGAGCAAAACATGTAGGTATTGTCATAAAACTAGCATGGAACATCAGAAATTATAGATACGTTGGAGACGTATCAGTGAGCAATGATCATCTTCCGCCTCTTCTCGATCCAAGCCCTTTGCACGAGATCAGTGATGGTGGCCAAGTCCGTGAGCATGATCCGGTTCTCCTCGGCCATGATCTTGGCTTGCATCGGCATCCATGAGCCTTACCTTGGCCTCGGCCTTGACGAGATTAGAGTTGGCAAGGTCCTCTTCCACCTCAAGAGCTCTCATTTGAAGATCAACAAAGCTCTTTGTGGTTACCTCTTTCTCTTTGCGCCACCTCTCTTCTCTCTCGGCGATGGCCTCTTCCTTCTTGACCATCAACTCTCTCAAGGTCTCTTGGAACGCCATTGAGGAAGCTTGACGGTGCATATCGGTCTTGGTTGCCTTGTGGCTAGCCGGCTGTTTGGCAAGGCCATCTCGGTCTTCGGTCGTCTCGACGCCTAGTTTTTGGCCATCGTACTCAAGGTCGATGGTGATGTCCGTTGATGAATTACCATTGCCCTTCTTCTTCGCCATGTCGAGTTTCTTCCAAAGGGCGTAGTGACGAGGGAGCTTCTCGGAAATGCCCACCATGAGGGGCTTAGGGTTGGCAGAATCCTGTAGGCTAGCGCGAGACATCGGATAACAAACAAACAAGGAGAGAGATTTACCCAGGTTTAGGGCCCTCGATGAGGTAAAACCCTTACTTCCTGCGTGTCTGATCTTGATTATCGAGTAAAATAGGTTACAATGGGGTAGCCGCTAGACTACTATGGCCGACTCGTCGGAAGGCAAGGATTCTAGAGTTTGTGAGCTAAGTTGCGGAGGATTCTAGAGTTTGTGAGCTAAGTTGCGGAGGATTCTAGAGTTTGTGAGCTAAGTTGCGGTGGTTCTGTGTATTGTTGTTCTGTTGTTCGGCAGGCCCTCTCCTGGCCTTTATGTAGCAGGCCAGCTCCCGAGAGTCCTATCCGAACTCGACTAGGTTACATTGAGATATAATCTAATCTTTCCTTGATGCCTTCTTGCCTTGTCCATAAAAAATTCATCTTCTAGTAGGTCTCCTTTGTTGCAACCGACATACGGGCCCACCTTGGTCTTGGGAAATCTTCATGGGCCCCTAGTTGGGCCAAGGGAGGTAGACTAATGTCGGGTACCTGAAGGGTAATGCCCACATCAGTAGTCCCCAAGTCACTGGTCAAAGCGAAGCTTTGGCCAGTGACTATAGTTGTCCTCATCCGACTATCTTGATCAGTTGAAGAAAATTGTGTCTTCTTGCTTACTATGAGGTCAAAATTGCTTGGTACTGGGTGCGCGTCCAGCGCTCCTGATGGGAGTAGCCCCCGAGTCTACGGACGGATGTTTGCAACCGTGCGTAGACTCAACTTGTACTACTCGAAGATCTTGCTGTCAATGCTTTTTGAGCTTCCTTCACCATCCGATACTTTTAGTATATCGGGTCTTCTAAGACTTCGGATGAAGTCGTGCAACAGATTATACGTAAGGGATAAAAGTAACGAGACCAGTCTTACTCGATAAATCGATGCTGGTTAACTGTCGATGACAAAACAATGTTACATTACACAGAATCAAGTCCCCGTGCTCGATCTGGATTTCCTGGAACCTTCGGGTCCGTTCTTCTTTGAATTCATTTGATTATTGATGCTTTTGCTATTTTTATCGGGTGCGCGTCTAGCGTTGACGGTGGGAGTAGCCCCTGAGTCTAGGGACGGATGTTTGCAACCGTGCGTAGACTCAAGTCGAGTAGCCAAAAGTTATAGATTCCTTTAGATGTTTTTTCTATTCGAATGCTCCGTCAAAGGGAGTCGATAAATTTGATGACATCATCAATGATGTGGCAACTGCAGTAGCGAGACTGATGGGACATGACATAGCGGGCCCATCCCCTATCTGAGCAGTTAGTTTTGGAAATGACCGAGCATTGAACGCCAACCGAAGTGTCTCCTCGATTTCCGCGCGTGGTGGAGGTAATAGTCCTCTAGCTTTCTTATTATCCTGACACGTGTTGAGCCAGATCTGCTCCCATTTTTTACGGCACGAATCGACCAGCCCAAATCTTGAGTAACTTTTCCTTTATAAAGGGAACCAAGAGATTTGCTCATCTCTCTCCTGCCATCTTCTTCTTCCCTCGTTCTTGCGTCATCACCTCACATTGATTCACTTGGAGTAATGATTTAAATGAGATGCTACACCTAATATAATTTAAATACTATTTTTGAAATAGTTTAAATGAGCTAGAAATGGCCACGTAGCCACTATTTGAATCTAGCACATGATCATATACAGTACCCCTATCATATTTTTGCATAAACAATTAGAGTATTTGAAATCTGAATTATGAGAATTTGAATCACCTCAAAATTCATTATGGTTGATTTTACAAATTTATTTGAATTCTGAAAACTCTCTGATTTGTTATTTTTACTATTCAAATTCTACAACATATATTGATTTGAATCCAGTGTGGTTGGATGGAGCCTTTCATGGGCTTTCTAAATATATAAAATTTATCAAAATTGACCTAGTATATTTGTAGTTATTAAAGATTTAGCAAAACATCTAAGAGCAATATCACAGGAAATAAATAAAACGAATTTGAATTTAAACGGTGGGCGGGAACGGAGTTGGGCCGGCCCTGCTGCTGCCCGGGCCTAGCGTGCATGGCGCATGCACGTCAGGCACGCGCTGGGCGCGCAGATCATCGGATGACGATCCGACGGCGCTGGGCCGTCGTCTTCCTCCCGATACTGCTACCTTGCGATGGCATTTGTGCTCACCTCCGTGCACGGATCACGGCGGGGTTGGGTGCGTTGGAAAGGGCTTTTCAAGGGCTTCAAAAGTGGGGTAGGGCTTGGTGGCTATGGTGACGAAAGTTTGGGAAGCTTTGAGGTGTGGCCGCCGGCGGGCTGTTGGCGCCGGTGAGCTACGAGGAGGGCGAGGGAAAGGCGCTAGGGGGAAGAGAGGATGCTGCTGAGATGGTGTGGTGCTGTCCAAGCGAGGGGGGGTTTATAGAGGGGCGCGGATGGCCGACATGGTGGCCATGTCGCCGGGCGCGTCATGTGCAGGGTTCTCTGGTCAGTGCCATGGCGTCAGCAGTGAGGTAGGGGGTAGAGGAGGACGCGTGCACAGTGGTGGAGTTGCTGGCGTCGTGTATAGGGCGTGCGAGGACGAGGCCGACGTTGGCATCCTCACGTCACGGCATCGTCCTGGCGAGGGAGGGTCAACGACCATGTCTAGCAGGTGAGTGGGAGGAGAGGAGGTGGTGGTGCAGGGGGACGTGCTGGAATGGAGTGTGCATGCAGGGAGAGAGAGATGTCCTCGGGTTGGTGATCAAGTACATGGCATGAGTGTTGTGGTCATCCACTTGCTTTTCTGGTCTCATGGTCATGTCTAGCAGGTGTAGAGGGTCAAGTCCAATGTGTGTGACAAGGTGAGAGAGAGGGAAAAGGGCCAGGGGTAGGTGGTGACATGGTGGTGACCATGTGAGTGGCATGGTGTGGCATGGGTGTGTTTGGTGCCCAAATCTTTGTCTCTGAGGTCATGGCATGCTAGAGTGTGGTGAGATCAAAGTAATTGACAAGGTTGGCATGGTGAGAGGGGTCTATGGCTTGCACATTGGGTTTTAGCAAAAGTGTGGGTGACATAAGCCATGGCATGTGTGTCCTTGTGTCATGGTGGTCTTGTCTATGCTTGATGATGTCAAAAGGGATTTGGTGGAGGTACTAGTGGTACTATAGATGAGCCAAGATAGGAAAAGGGGAGGTGGTACATAGTTGGTGGAGTGGTTGTACCTCTATGTAACAAATTGAATTCTTATGTAAAAACCTCATGTGTGGGTAAATTTTGCTAGGTTTCTTCATGGATGAGTTCTAAACAATGTTTGGCACTCATGGGTAGTCTTGGTTTGAAATTTGGAGGTGGTTTGTGAAAATTCCAAAAGTGGAGGGAATCTAGAATTTGTGTTAAAGTGGCATTTTGGCTTGACTATGGTGAGCAATGGTCAATGATTTGGTCAATGTGGTCAACACGAAAAATGTTCATCTTGATGAGGTCTTGGATGAGGGGCAAAGAGTTGAGAGGGTTTGGTTTGAGAATCTCCCAATAAAAGGGCTCAAAGTGGGTATGATATTAAAATTGTCAATTTTGACCATTAATGTATGTAAGCTCATTGTGATTTCATATTTGATTTGATTTGAGTTTGTTTGATTCCAAATGTGTTAATAAGTGTTTAATAACCATTTCCAACCAATGGGGCAAGCCAAAATGGTCTAGGTTAAAGATTTGCAAAATTGGCCATAGCCACATATGTGATGAAGTGCATTTTTCTTATTTTCTTATTTCCTTTTTCTTTGCTTCACTTAGGCATGGTTTAGGGTTTATTTAGTATTAGATTGAGTTTGGTAAAGGTTTCAAACCATTAGGGTAAGGTAGGAGGGCATAGGTCAAAATTGGGTAATATGGCTATGTGCCACATATGCCTCTATGCATATGTTTATTTTATTTTTGTTTCTCACTTGATTTGGTTGGTAAGTACTAGGTTAGGTTTGTTGATGTTTTCAAAACCTCTAAACAAGGTAGAAAAGCCTAGGTAAAAGTTTTACCAAAAATAGCCATAGGCACATAGGCCCTTTTCTTATTTAATTTAATTTCTTTTTATTTTGTTTATAATGGATGGTGAGAAGAGGAGTGAGGTTTAGGGTTTTGGAATATTTCAAGGTAGTTCACATAAGCATCATGGTAATAACACAATCATCAAGCACAAGTATTATGCATAGCACCCTATTTAGAAAAGTTTTTATTGGTTCTCATTTTTGGAAAAAGGGAAATTCAATTTCTTTTTGTTTGAAAATTTGGGATGTTATAAACCCTTCCCCCTTAAACAAATATCGTCCCGAGATTTTAAGAAGAGTTAGGTTCCTAAGAGAGATTGGGCAATTGGATTAACAGGAAAACATACTTGGCATGGCCTGAGGTGCTTCATGTGCTTCTGCTGCATCCATGTGGTAGAGGCGGCCGTTGCGGTTGTTCTGGTTCCTTTAACCGCGAAGCGGCGCTTTGCTGAGCAGGTAGTGGTGTTGGCGGCAATCCTGGCAAGCTTCTTGGGGCACTCATTGGAGTAGTGACCCACAACTACACATTCATAGCAGTTGATCGTTGACTTATCTTTGGGGTGACGGGAACAGTGTTGCTTCCAGTCCTTGGGGCAGTGTTGGGGTTGTTGTTGTTACCATTGGGGTGGTTGTTGTTGTGGTTGGGGTTGCTGTTGTTGTTGCTGTTGTTGTTGTTGTTGTGGTTGCCTCCGGGCTTCGGGGGTCCTTGATACGTCCAAAACGTATCTACTTTCCCGAACACTTTTGCTATTGTTTTGCCTCTAATTTGTGTATTTTGGATACAACTAACACGGACTAACGCTTTTTTCAGCAGTCTCGGTGTCTCGTTTTTGTGCAGAAATCCAACTTTCGGAAAATCCTCGGAATTTATGCCCCTATTTTACCAGAATATTGACGGAGCCAGAAGGGCAAGAGAGGTGGAGGCCCGAGGGCCCCACACCATAGGCGGCGCGGCCCAGGGGCCGCGCGGCCATGTGGTGTGCCCCCTCGGCTGGCCTCCGACGCCCCCTTCGGACTACTTATCGGGTTCGACCTAAAAACGCACGGAGAGAAGTCGAAGTCGCCAGAAACCCTCCGAGAGCCGCCACATCGCGAAACTCCGTCTCGGGAGCCAGTCTCCGTTCTGGCACTCCGCCGGACGGGAATTGGAGGAGATCATCACCGCCATCACCGCCAACGCCTCTCCATCGACCAGCCATGTTTCCCCCATCCATGTGTGAGTAATTCCCCCGCTGTAGGCTGAAGGGGATAGTAGGGATTGGATGAGATTGGTCATGTAATAGTCATAAGATTGTTAGGGCATAGTGCCTAGTATCCGTAGATGTCACTTTTATGATATTGTTGCAACTTGTTATGCTTAATGCTTGTCACTAGGGCCCGAGTGCCATGATCTCAGATCTGAACATGTTATTGATTCATGAAGATATTCGTTGTTTATGATCTTACCTGCAAGTTGTATACACATGTCGCTGTCCGGAACCAATGGCCCCGAAGTGACAGAAATCGGGACAACCGGAGGGAATGGTAGCGATGTGAGGATCACATGTGTTCACGGAGTGTTAATGCTTTGCTCCGGTACTCTATTAAAAGGAGTACCTTAATATCCAGTAGTTTCCCTAGAGGCCCGGCTGCCACCGGCTGGTAGGACAAAAGATGTTGTGCAAGTTTCTCATTGCGAGCACGTACGACTAAATATGGAACACATGCCTATTGATTGATTAGTACTTGGATACTGTTTTATTATTATCTGCAAATGCCCATGCTTTGATTGTTACATGAGTTTCTCTCATCCATGCAACGCCCGTTAATCCGTCCCGTGCCTACAGTATTTTAATCCTGCTGTTTACTATAATCACTACCGCTGTCTTTATTTCACCGCTCGTTATTTCGCTATTTCCACTGCTATCAAAATGTTACTACTGATAAACTCTTGCGAGCAAGTCTGTTTCCAGGTCTAGCTGAATTGACAACTCCGCTGTTAAGGCTTACAAGTATTCTTTGTCTCCCCTTGTGTCGAATCAATAAATTGGGTAATACTTCCTCGAAGACTGTTGCGATCCCCTATACTTGTGGGTCATCAAGACTATTTTCTGGCGCCGTTGCCGGGGAGCATAGCTTTATTTGGAAGTTCACTTGGATTGATATTGTTCGCTGCAAATTCTCCATCATGGGTAAACCTCGCGATACTAAGATCGCAATATTACCATCCACTACAAGAAAAGGTACAACTCTTAGTACCTCTGCTGCTCTTGATTCACCATCTGTGATAAGTAAACTTGTTTCACCACCACAAGCTTCAAATGCTGGTACTTCTGCTGAATCTGAAAATTCCTCTTATAATTGTGATGATGCTTCTGCTGTGCTTGATAATGATGGTTCGTTAGGATCTTTTCTAGATGCTACAATTGCTAAGTCTAGACAAATTGAAAATACTGAAACTCCTAATGAAAATGCTGCTACACCTGTTAATTCACCTGAGTCTGTTGAATATTCTAGTGATGATCTTGATGAAGATTATGTAGAGCTTGATGATGATTTTATTGAAAAATGCAATGCTACTACTGATGCAAGAAAAATTAAAAAGTTGCTTGCAGAACATGCTGTTAGATATAAACTATCTCCTGATCCTAAATTTGCCACATCTCCTATAAACATTAGGGATAAAGATTATGATTTTTCTCTTGATTTATCTCATATAGCTATTGTTGAGAAAACACCCTTTTGTGGTACTGAAAAAGAAAGTGCTGTTGAACACATGACTGAGTTATCTACTCTTAGTGGCTTGTTTTCTGATGATATTAAGATGCGTACTTATTTTGTCGCTAAAATTTTTCCTTTCTCATTAAAGGATGATGCTAAAACTTGGTATAATAATTTGCCTCCTGGTTCTATTAAAAGTCCAAAAGAATTGCTTGATGTTTTCTTCCGTAAATACTTTCCTGCTAGTGCTCAACATGCTGCTTTGCAAAGAATTTATAATTTTGACCAGGAAGATGGAGAGAAATTGCCTGAGGCTTGGGCTAGATTTTGCTCTCTTATTAGAGCTCAGCCTGACCATGATTTGGAAAAGCATGATTTACTTGATATATTTTATAGTGGACTAACTATTGAGTCTAGGGCATACCTGGATAGTTGTGCTGGTTGTGTTTTCAGGAAAAGAACTCCAGACGACGCTGAAGAATTATTGGCTAAAATAGGCCGGAATCATGATGATTGGTCTACACCTGAACCAACCCCGACACCGATAGTGAAGAAGAGGGGTATGATTAAATTAAATGATGAAGATATGAGGGAAGCCAAGAAGTCTCTTAAAGAGAAGGGTATTAAACCTGAAGATGTGAAGAATTTACCTCCTATAGAAGATTTATGTGAGATAACTCCCCCTTCATCCATGATTGAGGTACACTCTCTTCAACGCTTTACTAGGGAAGATATTCCGTATTCAAAACCTCCTGCTCAATGCTTAGATGAGTTTGATAATTATATTGTTAAGCAAGAAAACTTTAATATGAGAGTAGAGAATCATTTAATGGAAAATTCTCGAGCTATTAGTGAATTGCATGGTATTGTGGAGAGAACCTCCAATGATGTTAAGATACTTGTTAAACATTTTCAAATGGTTCAAACTCAAATTGATCAACTTACTAAAGTGCAAAATGACTTGTTGGGAAATAATTCTAAAGAAAAACATGCTTATGAAGTAACAACTAGAGGTGGTGTTTCTACCCAGGATCCTCTATATCCTGAAGGGCACCCCAAAAGAGTTGAACAAGATTCTCAACTAACTAAAACTAGTGCTCCATCTAAGAAAAAGAAAAAGAAACATAAGAATGTTGTAGAATCCTCTGAACCTGTTAATGATCCTAATAGTATTTCTATTTCTGATGCTGAAACTGAAAGTGGTAATGAACATGAGGAAGATAATGATAAGAATGATACTCCTGATAAAGAAGAAATTGAAAAAGAACCTGAAAAGCCTGCTAAAAATAAAAAGTACACTAAAGAAGATTTTATTACTGAGAAGCATGGTAATGAAAGAGAACCTTGGGTTCAAAAGCAAATGCCTTTTCCTGCTAAGAAATTAAAATCAAAGGAGGAAGAACATTATAATAAATTTTGTGATTGGATGAAACCTTTATTTTTGCAAATCCCTTTGACTGATGCTATTAAATTGCCTCCTTATTCAAAGTATATGAAAGATATTGTTACTAACAAAAGGAAAGTCCCCAATGAGGAAATTTCCACTATGCTCGCTAATTACTCCTTCAATGGTAAGATTCCAAAGAAGCTTGGAGACCCAGGTATACCGACTATTCCTTGTTCCATCAAAAATAATTATGTTAGAACTGCTCTATGTGATTTGGGAGCAGGCGTGAGTGTGATGCCTTTTTCTCTTTATAAGAGACTTGATTTAGATAAATTGATACCAACTGATATATCTTTGCAAATGGCTGATAAATCTACTGCTATTCCTGTTGGTTTATGTGAAAATGTTCCTGTTCAAGTTACTCAGCATTGCTTGATATTAACTGATTTTGTTGTGTTGGAAATGCCTGAAGATGATAATATGTCCATTATTCTTGGAAGACCCTTTCTTAATACTGCAGGGGCTGTTATTGATTGCAATAAAGGCATGGTTACTTTCAACGTTGATGATAAGGAACACACTGTCTATTTTCCCAAGAGGATTGATAAAGTATGTGGAGTCAATACAATTTTTAATGTGAAAACTATCAAAGTGGGATCCATTGATTGTCCTATATATGAGCCTAAAGAAGAATATCAAACTCTTGTGATTGGATCCATATCAATTCAATATAAGGTAACATGATTGATTTGAGGTTTATTTCTTCTTATGTCATATAAAATTTATTTGGTAGCAAGACTTGATCAACCTTGTTAACAAGTATATTTTATTGCATAAAAGAGCTAAACAACATTTCTTTCTTTCTTTCTCCCTCCACCTATTTTACTTGCTGTAGCACTTTTTGTTTTGCAATATGATTTAGTCATTTAAGATTTTAGAAATCATTTTCCTGCGCAGTAATCATTAATTTAATACCCAGAAATGTGCATTTTTCGAAGTTCTCTAAAAATTACAAAAATTACACCGTTGGTCCTATTTTTCGACGAGGCACCTGGGAGCACCAGAGGATGACCTGTGGGGCACCAGGAGGTGCCACACCACAGGCCGGCGCGGCCAAGGAGGTGGGCGCGCCACCCTGTGGTGTGGGCCCCTCCTTGCCCCACTACATCATCTCTTCCTCCCAGCATCTTCTCTCTCCCGAAAAAACTCGTACCAAGTTCCTCTCACTCGTGTTTCTGCTCAAGAACTCGCGATTTTTCGATCTCCTTGCTCAGCCCAGATTTCTGTTTGAAATTTGGCACATTTACTCCTTGGTATGTGACTCCTTTGATTGTCCAATTAGAATTTCATTTGGTTGAGTATATCTTGAATATTTTGCTGCTGTAGATAACATGTTTAGTGAGCTTGCATGCTTGTTCTAAGTGGAAAAATTAGTTTTGATGCATGTTTAGTACTCTAGCAAGTTCCTATAGTAGTTCCCTTCAATTACATACCTTGAAATCAAATTTTATAATGATTGTTGAAAATTTCAGAATAGGAAGATGAAGAAATTCAAATTTGGAGAATTGTTCAAGAAAGGAACAACCAGCACCGGTAGGCCCTCGAGGGCATCCACTCAGATTAGGCGATCCTACAATGAGGATGTCATCGCGCCTAGCTTCGCGCCCGAGGAGGACAATGGGGCTCCTAATGCTTCATCCTTCCCATGTTATGATTTTCTGACAAATGCAGGGATATTGGATGATTTCTTCACCCTTGTCAACAGGGCAGGCTTAGCCACCTACGTGGGAGATGAAAGGGAACAATACTACAGGCTCACCAAAGTTTTCGTTGAGAGCTTCAAGTTCCACAACGCGCAATTTGAGCCGACAGTTGCATTCAAGATCTATGATATTCCTGTTACTATGGAATTGGAAGAATTTTGTCGTGCATTGGATATTGCCCCTGTAGGTACAGCAAGGAGGATTGATGACAACCCCCGAGACCTGTTGGAGCTCTACCGAGGGATCACCGAGGATGATTGCCGCACCATCCAGCGAGGGAAGATAAGAAACATTCAACTCCCCGCTATTAAATATTTCGCATATTACATTGCTACTAGCATTTTGGGTAGAGAAAATACTAGCAATATCTCTAGCTACCATCTTGCTTTCTTGAATGCTGCACTTACTGGAGAGACATCTTATCATCTTGGTTCTCTTATTGCTCGCTGATGTCTACGGGTGCTTCTATTCTTGTAGACAGTGTTGGGCCTCCAAGAGCAGAGGTTTGTAGAACAGCAGCAAGTTTCCCTTAAGTGGATCACCCAAGGTTTATCGAACTCAGGGAGGAAGAGGTCAAAGATATCCCTCTCAAGCAACCCTGTAATCACAAAGCAAGAAGTCTCTTGTGTCCCCAACACACCAAATACACTTGTCAGGTGTATAGGTGCACTAGTTCGGCGAAGAGATAGTGAAATACAAGTAATATGGATGTATATGAGTGGTAATAGCAATCTGAATAAAATATGGCAGCGAGTAAACATGCAACAGAACAGTAAATAAACGGTGTTTTCAGTATTGGAAACAAGGCCTAGGGATCATACTTTCACTAGTGGACACTCTCAACATTGATCGCATAATAAATACTTCTTCTCATATGTGCTACATACACTCTTGTTTGATAATGAACATCATTCGTTGCGTAGGATTACACGAACCCTCAATGCCGGAGTTAACAAGCTCCACAACATTCGATATTCATGTTTAAGTAACCTTAGAGCATAATAGATCATTGCAAAATAAACCAAGAACTAACATAGTGCACACGCTGTCCATATTACACTATGAAGGAGGAATAGATCACATCAATACTATCATAATGATAATTAACTCCACAATCTACAAGAGATCGTGATCATAGCCTACGACAAGAACCACACGGTGCACGCACTAATCACCTTTACACACGTGGAGGAGGAATAGACTACTTTAATAACATCACATGAGTAGCACACAACTAGTAGCGATACAAAGCTCATCATATGGATCTCAATCATGTAAAGCAGCTCATGAGATCATTGTATTGAAGTTCAGAGAGAGAGATTAACCACATAGCTATGGTAGAGCCCTCAGCCCCAGGGGAGAACTACTCCCTCCTCATCATGGGAACAGCGATGGCGGTGAAGATGGCGGTGGAGACGGCTTCCGGGCAATTCCCCGTCCCGGCGGCGTGCCGGAACAGAGACTTCTGTCCCCCGAATCTTGATTTCGCGATGGCGGCGGCTCTGGAAGGTTTTCTCCGTATCGTGGCTCTCCGTCGGGGTTTTTAGGTCAGAGAGGCTTAAATAGGCGAAGAGAGGGAGTCGGAGGGGCCACGGGCTGCCCACACCCTAGGGGGCGCGCCCCCCTGGCCCGCGCCGGGGTGTGGTGTGGGGCCCCCCTGGCTCCCCTCTCATCCTCCTCCGGTGCTCTGGAAGCTTCCGGGAAAAATAGGAACTTGGGCGGTGATTTCGTCCGATTCCGAGAATATTTCGTTACTAGGATTTCTGAAACCAAAAACAGCAGAAAAAGAACGCTTTCGGCATCTCGTCAATAGGTTAGTTCCGGAAAACGCATAATAATGACATATAATGTGTATAAAACATGTAGATATTATCAATAAAGTAGCATGGAACATAAGAAATTATCGATACGTTGGAGACGTATCAGCATCCCCAAGCTTAGTTCTGCTCGTCCCGAGCAGGTAAAACGATAACAAATGATAATTTCTTAAGTGACATGCCATCATAACCTTGATCATACTATTGTAAAGCACATGAGATGAATGCAGAGATTCGAAGCAATGATGAAGATAATGAGTAAACAAATGAATCATATAACAAAGACTTTTCATGAATAATACTTTCAAGACAAGCATCAATAAGTCTTGCATAAGAGTTAACTCATAAGCAATAAATTCTTAGTAGAAAGCTTTGAAACAACACAAGGAAGATATAAGTTTCAGCGGTTGCTTTCAACTTTAACATGTATATCTCGTGGATAATTGTCAACACAAAGTAATATAACAAGTGCAATAGGTAAACATGTAAGAATCAATGCACACAATTTACACAAGTGTTTGCTTCTAAGATAGAAAGAATAGGTGAACTGACTCAACAATAAGGTAAAAGAATGGTCCTTCAAAGAGGAAAGCATCGATTGCTATATTTGTGCTAGAGCTTTGATTTTGAAAACATATAGAGAGCATAAAAGTAAAGTTTTGAGAGGTGTTTGTTGTTGTCAACGAATGGTAGTGGGTACTCTAACCCCCTTGCCAGGCAAACCTTCAAAGAGCGGCTCCCATTTTATTTTGTTTTTGGGTGGCACTCCTTCCAACCTTTCTTTCACAAACCATGGCTAACCGAATCCTCGGGTGCCTGCCAACAATCTCATACCATGAAGGAGTGCCTTTTTATTTTAGTTTTATTATGATGACACTCCTCCCCACCTTTGCTTTCTCAAGCCATGGCTAACCGAATCCTTCGGGTGCCGTCCAACAATCACATACCATGGAGGAGTGTCTATTTTTGTTAATTAATTTGGGACTGGGAATCCCATTGCCAGCTCTTTTTGCAAAATTATTGGATAAGCGGATGAAGCCACTAGTCAATTGGTGAAAGTTGCCCAACAAGATTGAAAGATAAACACCACATACTTCCTCATGAGCTATAAAACATTGACACAAATCAGAGGTGATAAATTTTGAATGGTTTAAAGGTAGCACTCAAGCAATTTACTTTGGAATGGCGGAGAAATACCATGTAGTAGGTAGGTATGTGGACACAAATGGCATGAATATTGGCTCAAGTATTTGGATGCATGAGAAGTATTCCCTCTCGATACAAGGTTTAGGCTAGCAAGGTTATTTGAAGCAAACTCAAGTATGAAATGGTGCAGCAAGACTCACATATAAACATATTGTAAGCATTATAAGACTTTACATCATCTCCTTGTTGTTCAAACACCTCAACCAGAAAATATCTAGACTTAGAGAGACCAATCATGCAAACCAAATTTTAACAAGCTCTATGTAATTATTCATTAATGGGTACAAGGTACATGATGCAAGAGCTTAAACAAGATCTATATGAGCACAACAATTGCCAAGTTTCACATTATTCAAGACATTATACCAATTACTACATGTAGCATTTCCCGTTTCCAACCATATAACAATTAACGAAGCAGTTTCAACCTTCGCCATGAAAATTAAAAGCTAAGAACACATGTGTTCATACGAACCAGCGGAGCGTGTCTCTCTCCCACACAAGGATGAACTTATTCAGAGAACTAAGATAACAAAACAAAAACAAAAATAAAAGCACACAGACGCTCCAAGTAAAGTACATAAGATGTGACTGAATAAAAATATAGTTTCACTAGAAGAAACCTGATAAGTTGTCGATGAAGAAGGGGATGCCTTGGGCATCCCCAAGCTTAGATGCTTGAGTCTTCTTGAAATATGCAGGGATGAACCACCGGGGCATCCCCAAGCTTAGACTTTTCATTCTTCTTGATCGTAGTATATCATCCTCCTCTCTTGACCCTTGAAAACTTCCTTCACACCAAACTTCAAGCAAACTCATTAGAGGGTTAGTGCATAATCAAAAATTCACATGTTCAGAGGTGACACAAACATTCTTTTCACTTCTGGACATTGCATAAAGCTACTGGACATTAATGGATCAAAGAAATGAATCCAACATAGCAAAAGAGGCAATGCGAAATAAAAGGCAGAATCTGTCAAAAACAGAACAGTCCGTAAAGACGAATTTAAAGATGGCACCAGACTTGCTCAAATGGAAAAACTCAAAACTAATGAAAGTTGCGTACATATCTGAGGATCACGCTCGTAAATTGGCAGATTTTTTCGAATTTTCTACAGAGAACTGTGCCCAGATTCGTGACAGACAGCAATGCTGTTTCTGCGCAGCGATCCCAAATATAACATCAACTTTAACATAGAAACTTTACTTGGCACAAAAACATGATAAGGAGAGGTTGCTACAGTAGTAAACAACTTCCAAGACACAAATATAAAACAAAGTACTGTAGCAAAATAACACATGGGTTATCTCCCAAGAAGTTCTTTCTTTATAGCCATTAAGATGGGCTCAGCAATTTTGGTGATGCACCCGCAAGAAATAGTATTTGAAGCAAAAGAGAGCTTCAAGAGGCAATTCAAAACACATTTGAGCCTAACATGCTTCCTATGCAAAAGAATATTATACACAAATGAATTCATGAAGAGCAAAGTGGCAAGCATAAGAGGATAAAACACGAGTAACTTAAAGATTCTCAACATAAAGAGGGGAAACTTAATATTATTAAGATGCATATAACCATATTTCCCTCTCTCATAATAACTTTCAGTAGCATCATTGATGAAATCCACAATATACCCGTCACTTAAAACATTCTTATCATGGTTCATATGCATAGAAGTATCATTAATTTTGGCATAAGAAGAGTTATTCTCATTAATAGTAATTGGAGCAAGATTATTATCAAGAATTTGAACATGATAAACAAGTTGCATATTAAAAGAATTGTTTTTGGCAAGCCCATCATAACTATGACAAGTTTCATAAGGATAATTGTAACATGTGTCATATACATCTCTATAGCAATTATCTAAACCTGAATATGTAATATCATCATTTTCACTAAAAGTAGATGTCTCAAATACAGGATCTTCAAGCACAACATCCCCAAGCTTAGAGCTTTCAATATCATCGTTTAAGGGGACATGAATAATGTTATCATCATTAATTTCATAATCAGTACCAAAGAGATTTTCAATATCAAAGGCAGCGTGCTCATCCAAATCATGATCACTAATATGGGTAAAGGGTATAGGAAGATCATCGTACTCAGATTCATTATCATAATAATCATTAGGAGCAACATACTTACGGTTACCTAGCGTTATCTCATTCACGCGGGGATACGCCGTTACCTCTTTCTTTTTATTCTCCTTCTTCTTCTTCTTCTTCTTCGTTCCCTTCTTCTTCTTCTTCTTCTTCTCCTTCTCCTCGTTCCCTTCTTTAGGAGGAAGAGGCTTGAAGGGTGGCTTGTCCGCATAACCTGATTTACTTTTAGAAACAATAGAACAAACTTGGGAGGATCCCTCCTTTTCATTAATTAGTTGAAAACACACAGCGGTCCTATCATATTTTGGCAAGGTGTCATCTTCTAAAATATTTTGTATGTAAGTATTTGTATGGCTATTATCAATGCAATAAGAAAGACAACCATGCAGGACATCATCAATATCAAGATCGTTAATATTTAACAAAGAAATTTTTCTTGATAACTCTTCACACTTCAAAAATAAGGTAAGTTCATCATGCTGATTAGGAATAATTTCATCATCACAATACAAATTTGCAGCACTCATGGGGTTTGAATTATCATTGGAGGAACATTGAAAATTAAAATGACCAACTCTATGGCAAAGTTCACAAATAAAAGGATAGAGGGCACACACTTTTTCTCCAAGATCATCTAGAGCTCTAGACCATTTTCTAGTTTTTTCATTCCTGTGATGGATACAATATTCATCTTCTATTTGATTAATTCCACAAGGTCTATGTATTCCACAAAAATTAACATGCTTATAGGAAATAGCATTCTTAGGAGTTTGAGCACGCTTATTGCAATCATTAACAACAATTTCATTCTTCATGCAAGCGTCTTTAAAAGGTTCATGATACTTATCAAAATTCTTTTTAGGCAATTCTAAATGAGAAGCAAAGGCTTTATAAAGATTTGCAGCAACTTGAGAGTCAAGACCATAAGTAGCACTCATATTTCGAAATTTATCAGTATTCATAAAAGTTTCAATGCATTCATAATCATAGTTTATACCTGACTCTTTACCTTTGTCGTTCTCCCAATCTTCAGCGTTCTCCTTAATCCGAAGAAGGTCCCTTTTAAACTCTTCTTTATTGCTCGTGAATGATCCAGAACAAGTAGTATCCAGCAAGGTCTTATCTTGAAAAGAAAGTCTTGCATAGAAATTATCAATGATGATATTACCTGGAAGCTCATGATTGGGGCATTTGAGCATTAAAGTCTTCAATCTCTCCCATGCTTGGGCAATACTCTCTCCATCATGAGGCCAAAAATTATATATATGGTTTCGATCTTTGTGAATTTCACTTGGAGGATAGAACTTGGAATAAAATAGAGGCACAATATCCTTCCAATCAAGAGAGCGCCCGTCCTTCAATAGTTTATACCAATGCGCCGCTTCACCAGATAGCGACATAACAAATAATTTCTTTCTAACTTCATCCATTGAAATACCTGCACACTTGAATAACCCGCATAATTCATGCAAAAACAGTAAATGATTACTAGGATGGACAGTTCCATCCCCTTCATAGCGGTTATCCATAACACGTTCAATAATTTTCATAGGTATTTTATACGGAATACTTTCAGCAGGTGGATTTAAAATATCAGAAGCATCATTAGAGTTATCGCATATGGGAGATAAAGCATTATCAGAGCAAAATATTTCTTCCAAAGCGGAGGAGCTAAAAAGATTATTTTTATGTAAACTAGCTTCCCCAAGCTTAGACTTCTTCATAGCATTAGCAGTAATTGCATTCATACTAATAACATTGCTACTATTATGTAAATAAGGTTCCATAGGTTTTTAAATTTTCGCATCAAACCATCCATGTCTTAAATCAGGAAATAGAATAAGAAGCTCACTAATTTTTTTGTTGTTTTCCATTATGCCTAACTAGTGAAAAATAAAAACAAGAAACAAAAAGATTGCAGAGTCTAAAGGAAATAGCTTCGAGTACACACACAATGGCGTCAGAAAAGTACTGTTACTGGAACCGAAGTGTGAGTACCTTTTACCTTTCCTCCGCAACGGCGCAAAAGTGCTTGATGTCTACGGGTGCTTCTATTCTTGTAGACAGTGTTGGGCCTCCAAGAGCAGAGGTTTGTAGAACAGTTTCCCTTAAGTGGATCACCCAAGGTTTATCGAACTCGGGGAGGAAGAGGTCAAAGATATCCCTCTCAAGCAACCCTGTAATCACAAAGCAAGAAGTCTCTTGTGTCCCCAACACACCAAATACACTTGTCAGGTGTATAGGTGCACTAGTTCGGCGAAGAGATAGTGAAATACAAGTAATATGGATGTATATGAGTGGTAATAGCAATCTAAATAAAATATGGCAGCGAGTAAACATGCAACAGAACAGTAAATAAACGGTGTTTTCAGTATTGGAAACAAGGCCTAGGGATCATACTTTCACTAGTGGACACTCTCAACATTGATCGCATAATAAATACTTCTTCTCATATGTGCTACATACACTCTTGTTTGATAATGAACATCATTCGTTGAGTAGGGTTACACGAACCCTCAATGCCGGAGTTAACAAGCTCCACAACATTCGATATTCATGTTTAAGTAACCTTAGAGCATAATAGATCATTGCAAAATAAACCAAGAACTAACATAGTGCACACGCTGTCCATATTACACTATGAAGGAGGAATAGATCACATCAATACTATCATAATGATAATTAACTCCACAATCTACAAGAGATCGTGATCATAGCCTACGACAAGAACCACACGGTGCACGCACTAATCACCTTTACACACGTGGAGGAGGAATAGACTACTTTAATAACATCACATGAGTAGCACACAACTAGTAGCGATACAAAGCTCATCATATGGATCTCAATCATGTAAAGCAGCTCATGAGATCATTGTATTGAAGTTCAGAGAGAGAGATTAACCACATAGCTACGGTAGAGCCCTCAGCCCCGGGGAGAACTACTCCCTCCTCATCATGGGAACATGGCGGTGAAGATGGCGGTGGAGACGGCTTCCGGGGGCAATTCCCCGTCCCGGCGGCGTGCCGGAACAGAGACTTCTGTCCCCCGAATCTTGATTTCGCGATGGCGGCGGCTCTGGAAGGTTTTCTCCGTATCGTGGCTCTCCGTCGGGGTTTTTAGGTCAGAGAGGCTTAAATAGGCGAAGAGAGGGAGTCGGAGGGGCCACGGGCTGCCCACACCCTAGGGGGCGCGCCCCCGGCCCGCGCCGGGTGTGGTGTGGGGCCCCCGGCTCCCCTCTCATCCTCCTCCGGTGCTCGGAAGCTTCGGGAAAATAGGAACTTGGGCGGTGATTTCGTCCGATTCCGAGAATATTTCGTTACTAGGATTTCTGAAACCAAAAACAGCAGAAAACAGCAACTGGCCTTTCGGCATCTCGTCAATAGGTTAGTTCCGGAAAACGCATAATAATGACATATAATGTGTATAAAACATGTAGATATTATCAATAAAGTAGCATGGAACATAAGAAATTATCGATACGTTGGAGACGTATCACTCGCCGCCTGTCTAGCAGGGGGCCTATTTTTGGAGGAACTATTGCACTGCGCATTTTAACACATCTAGAGATTCCTCTTGATTCTAATGATGTGCCATTAACCCCTAGGAGACTAGATATTGCTGCTATGAAGAGCCATCATTTTGTTACTACTGACTCCACTATAGATAATATGGTCTATAGAATGTTGTTTGCTGATGGGAATGAGAAGGAAATCCCTCTTCCCCAGCCAGGTTTGTTCAATATTGACAGGCAATCATGGTCGCTCACTAAGGAGGCGGTGGAGGAACATATGAAGATACAAGAATTCCACCAGCAACATGACTCCGAGAACGCCGAGCCCTCCTACGACTACACCGTCACATACCCCGACGTTTCCTCCAGCACATACCTGGAACCGGGTCGTTCTTCGTCGTACTACGGAGACACCACTTCATGGGGACCGTGGGAATGAACTCCACTTAGGCCAAAAGCCTAAGCTTGGGGGGATACCGGCATCACTCATTCTTTGCATATTATGGTTGCTGGATACTTGTACATACTTGTTTAGTCTCTAGAGTGGTTTTCTAATGAGAGGGAGATGATATTTGGGGAAGTGCTGTCCAAAAACAGATTCTGGGCTGTTACCAAAAAAATTCGTGCGCACAGCCAGAACGTTATTTTGAGTTGCCAATTTTTGAGCATGTGACCCAGGTTGTTATCTAACTTTCATTAGTTGAACACTTTTTGGTCTGAGCAATGGAAGATTTTTGTTAATTTCGATTTCTGTACTGCTGTCAGATTTGGCAGATTTCTGTCATCCTGCTTTTCTGTGTTTCTGTTAGTTTGCATTCTTTTGTTTTCGCTTTGTTTCTTTCCTAAAACACGAAAAGACCAAAAATATTTCTGTTGTTTCTCTTCACCATTTGTTTATTTGGTTCTTTGCTCTTAGTTTACTTTATTTGCTATCGTCGGTTTGCTATGAGAAAACCAAAAAGATTTTGCTTTGTTTGCTTGTTTTCTTTCGTTCTTGTTTCCAATTCGAAAACACCAAAAATATTTGCTGTTCTTCTTTGGTTTGTAAAGTTCATCATGAGTTCAATGGTCTTCGGTGGCTGGAGCGTGGTTTTCATTTCATATTATCCAAGCTACACAAGTGAAAAGGCAATAATGACGATCTACGACAATCTGATTGTGGTGAGAGGCTGGTATGAACTCTATTTGTTTTCATTTTTGTACATATACTCATCCATATGAGCATGCTTAGTTGGTTCATGTGAGGTATATGTTATTTGAGAAAGTCTAGTAGTTCATGATCTCTCATGTTTAGTTCCAATTTATTAATATGAGTAGCATGTCATAGATGTTTGCTTGCATTGTTTTATTCATAAGTAAGTATGGCATTGTGGTATCCTCCTCTGAATAACTCATTTATATCGACTTGGCACATGCTCACGCATGCATATGACTGAACAAAAAGTCAATTAAGCCTCGATGATTTATATTGCTTCAGAGTTATTGTATCACTTTTATGCCTCCGTTAATTTATTTTGCCGCAAGCATGATTATGACAGTTACTGCTCTCTTGATTTGTCGCTCCCTAGTCTTTTGCTAGCCTTCACTTGTACTGAGCGGGAACGCCGCTCGTGCTTCCAAACACCTGAAAACCAAGTTGTTCCAAAAGTGTCCACCATAAATACCTATGCATGGCATTTCAAACCATTCCAAGTAAATTCTCATGTGCTACCTTTAAAACTTTCAAAATGCTTCTCAATTTGTGTTAATGTTTCATAGCTCATGAGGAAGTATGTGGTGTTTAGCTTTCAACCTTGTCATTTACTTTTACGGACTCTCATATGGACTAGTGGCACATCCGCTTATCCAATAATTTTGCAAAAAGAGCTGGCAATGGGATTCCCAGTCCCGAATTAATTAACTTAAATAGACACTCCTCCATGGTTTGTGATTGTTGGACGGCACCCGAAGGATTCGGTTAGCCATGGCTTGTGTGAGCAAAGGTTGGGGGAGTGTCATCATCATAATAAAACTTAAATAAAAAGGCACTCCTTCATGGTATGTGATTGTTGGCAGGCACCCGAGGATTCGGTTAGCCATGGTTTGTGAAAGAAAGGTTGGAAGGAGTGCCAACCAAAAATAAATAAAATGGGAGCCGCTCTTGTGAGTCCGGTTGATGAGGTAGTTAGTGTACCCATTACCATTCGTTGACAACAACAAACACCTCTCAAAATAATTTTACTCCTGCTTTACAAATGAAAAGCTCTAGCGCATGTTAATCCCTGCTTCCCTCTGCGAAGGGTCAATCTTTTACTTTTAGGTTGTGTCTTCATTCTTTCTTTGAGCACTATCTTGAGAGCACAACTGTCATTCTTAGTATAATATGCTTGTCTCAAAATATGATTGATTGTGGTATAACTTTGATGCTTTTATCTTTGACAATCACTACTTCTAGTCTTTCTATGAACTCCAGAGGTGCCTCGGCATTTATGTTTTGCCGATCAAATACGGGCAAGCGAGATACCACTTTATTATATTCTCTTATGAACATTGCAATCCTGCTTATATACATGATTCATGGTGCTTATTATTAATTGTTGGTACCTCTCCATGATTGACATAGCTGTTGGATGATCTTATTTGCATGTATCTCATTATGAACTGCTTAAGTATTAGCCATAGCATGAGAATATATACATCATATGAGCAAATGTGTTCGTGAAAGTTCTTTTATCGCTCAGTTGTTAACTGAATTGCTTGAGGACAAGCAATAAGCTAAGCTTGGGGGAGTTGATACGTCCAAAACGTATCTACTTTCCCGAACACTTTTGCTATTGTTTTGCCTCTAATTTGTGTATTTTGGATACAACTAACACGGACTAACGCTGTTTTCAGCAGAACTGCTCTGGTGTCTCGTTTTTGTGCAGAAATCCAACTTTCGGGAAAATCCTCGGAATTTATAAGGCCCTATTTTACCAGAATATTGACGGAGCCAGAAGGGCAAGAGAGGTGGAGGCCCGAGGGCCCCACACCATAGGCGGCGCGGCCCGGGGGGCCCGCGCCATGTGGTGTGGCCCCCTCGGCTGGCCTCCGACGCCCTTCGGACTACTTATCGGCTTCGACCTAAAACGCACGGAGAGAAGTCGAAGTCGCCAGAAACCCTCCGGAGAGCCGCCACATCGCGAAACTCCGTCTCGGGAGCCAAGTCTCCGTTCCGGCACTCCGCCGGGACGGGAATTGGAGGAGATCATCACCGCCATCACCGCCAACGCCTCTCCATCGACCAGCCATGTTTCCCCCATCCATGTGTGAGTAATTCCCCGTTGTAGGCTGAAGGGGATGGTAGGGATTGGATGAGATTGGTCATGTAATAGTCATAAGATTGTTAGGGCATAGTGCCTAGTATCCGTAGATGTCACTTTTATGATATTGTTGCAACTTGTTATGCTTAATGCTTGTCACTAGGGCCCGAGTGCCATGATCTCAGATCTGAACATGTTATTGATTCATGAAGATATTCGTTGTTTATGATCTTACCTGCAAGTTGTATACACATGTCGCTGTCCGGAACCAATGGCCCCGAAGTGACAAAAATCGGGACAACCGGAGGGAATGGTAGCGATGTGAGGATCACATGTGTTCACGGAGTGTTAATGCTTTGCTCCGGTACTCTATTAAAAGGTACCTTAATATCCAGTAGTTTCCCTAGAGGCCCGGCTGCACCGGTGGTAGGACAAAAGATGTTGTGCAAGTTTCTCATTGCGAGCACGTACGACTAAATATGGAACACATGCCTATTGATTGATTAGTACTTGGATACCGTTTTATTATTATCTGCAAATGCCCATGCTTTGATTGTTACATGAGTTTCTCTCATCCATGCAACGCCCGTTAATCCGTCCCTGTGCCTACAGTATTTTAATCGCTGTTTACTATAATCACTCTGCTCTTTATTTCACCGTTATTTCGCTATTTCCACTGCTATCAAACTGTTACTGATAAACTCTTGCGAGCAAGTCTGTTTCCAGGTGCAGCTGAATTGACAACTCCGTTAAGGCTTACAAGTATTCTTTGTCTCCCCTTGTGTCGAATCAATAAATTGGGTAATACTTCCCTCGAAGACTGTTGCGATCCCCTATACTTGTGGGGTCCTCCATTGGTGTTGGTGTAGTTTGGGCGGTATGTCTGAGCAGGGGGCTTGTTGTATCTTGAGGCAAATCCTCCAGTTGAGCTGTTGCGGTACTTCTGTGCATTGTTGGGTCCATTCGGTTCATCATCCGGCGCTTGCGGTTCTCGTTGGCTTGATGCAGTTTCCTTCCATTTGTATGGCTGAGTCTACCAGGGCTTCTAAGTCAGCGAACGGAATGTTCACTAACACAGTTTGCATCTCGTCGTGTAGTTCGTTCAGAAATCTCTCCTTTCTCTTCTCATTGGTATCGGTTTCATCGGGGGCGTACCTTGACAGGGTGAGGAACCTGTCGCGGTATTCTACCACCGACATTCGTCCTTGCTTGAGTTCGCGGAACTCGTCTCTCATCTTCTTAATCAGTCCTTGGGGCACGTGATACTTGCTAAACTTCAGCTTGAAGTCTTCCCATCTCATTATTTGTCCGACATTCATTGTGCGGGCACTTGTCCACCAGGCTCTGGCAGGTCCTGATAGGTAGTGGGTGGCGAACAGTACTTTTTCTGCGGCTTCAACTCCCGCAACTTCAAGGTTGTTCTCCATTGTCTGGAGCCAGTCATCTGCGTCAAGGGGCTCTTCAGTCTTTGAGGTCTCTTCTTCATCACTACTACTCTCATTGTCATCGGAAGAATACTCTTCCTTAGTCATTAGCACAATCCTTGATGGCCTCTTGTTCTTCTTATTCTTGTTGTAGAATTTCTTGTTGGGGGCCTTTGAATCTTTGCTCTTGTCCTTGGGAATGAGCCTTCCACCACGAGTTTCTCTATGCTCATAGGGGCATTCGGCGATGAAATGGTGCTTGTCACCACAATTGTAGCAAGATCTTGATCTTGGGCCCGAGATCTTGAACCCACTTGAGTTGTTTCTCTTGATGTTATCTTCCTTTGCCTTGGATGGATCAACCCAAAAGGTTTTTGCATGGAATTCCTTGTGGTCATTGTAGTGGTATTCCAAATCTTCCGGATAGGACATGCTCCAAGATGTCCTATATGGTTCTTGACTGTTCACTTCTTCCACGGTATTGACCGTCAGGGCAATGTTTGTACCTCTTGCCATTCCAATAGCACGATTGCGAGAATCTTGGGAGTTTTGTTTGGCCACCTTGAGAGCTTGAAACTCGTGCACCACTTGTTGAGAGGTGAGAGAAGGATAGCTTTCTCTCCCAAGGAGACTCTTGACATCCATGGGTTCAAAAGGAATCATGCAATCAATATACTTGTCCTTGATCCAAAAGTCATCAATATGTTGGGCACCCACATTCCGAAAAGCATCGGCAATGGTGATAAGCCTTCTATACATCTCTTGATGATCTTCATCCGGCAACCTCATGAATCCTTCGGCTTGGTTCCGAAGAGCACTATACTTGTTTCTCTTCATGCTTTCACTTCCCATGAAGCTTATGGCCAAACCCTCCCAAGCTTCCTTGGCGGTTGTGAATTTCCGAACAAGGGCCAAGTACTTTGTCCCCACACTAGTTTGAATCATGTGCAAGGCAATGGAGTTGAGTTGGCTATCAACCTCTTCTCTTCTAGTCAACATGTCGGGGTTGTAAGGCTTGTAACCTTCCAAGATGATTCTCCAAAGTTCATTGGAGGCACTGCAAACATGAGAGCGAAACTCAAATTTCCATGTACTAAAATCTTGTTCATTAAACTTGGGTGGATCACCCCTAGTGTTTATATGAGGATGGGGAACCAGAATATCGGGAGTGCGGAAAGGTGGAGTAACAGTATTGTAGCTCGCAACCGCACTTGTTGCCCTAGGAGAAACATTGGGGGTTTTATTTTTGTCTAAGTGATCACCATCCAAGGGCTTGCTAGAGGAGGGTAAGACCGAAGCATCTCCCTCTTCTAACGCACCCTTGTCCCTTTCCTCTATGATGGGGATGATGGGGGGAACCGGCGACATAAGCCCGAAAATCATTATCTTTAGACTTTCCATTTGAGCTTCCATGGAGGACCTCAAAGATGTTTCCATCGACTTGAGATCATCCATGGAGACCAGCTTAGCGGCCCCTTCCGCACCTTCCTCGTCCGGCATACTCTTAGGTGGTTAAGACCGAAATAAGGGCCGAGGATCTGATACCAATTGAAAGGATCGTATGCCGCACCTAGAGGGGGTGAATAGGTGCTAACCAATTTTTAGTTCTTTTTCAATTTAGGCTTGACGCAAAGGTAAATTCTCTAGAGATGCAACTATGTGAATTTACCTATATGACAAGATCAACTACTAAGCAATATATAGCAAGACAATATATAGGGAAGCTAATAAGGATAGAGGTAACCGAGAGTGGAGCACGCAGAGACACATAGATGATTCCCGTAGTTCCTTCCTTTTGACAGGAAGTACGTCTATGTTTGGAGGAGTGTGGTCGCTATGAAAGCCAGACCAACGCCACGAAGGCTTTACTCAGGTCTCCTATGAGCAACGCCACGAAGGCCTAGCCCACTTCCACTAAGGGATTTCCTCGAGCCGGAAATCGGGCCTTTACAAGGTTCTTGGGGCACACATCCACCACCGAATTGGAGGCTCCCAATATCTGTAACAACACAACAACAACAACAACAACAAGAACAAATCAACCACAAACAACTAGGGTTTACAAAGAGGAACACTAGCAAAGGGGCCCTCAATCATATGAGGGGGAAATGCAAATCGCTTCGGTGAAGATGTAGATCGGGGTCTTCTCCTTCGATTATCCAAAGATCAAGAGCTTTGGATGGTTGGAGGAGGAGATATTGTGATTATTGTGTTTCTTGAGGTGGCTCTAATGGTGGATGAACTTGAGCAGGATTGAGCAACTTGATCTGGAAGAAGAAGGGGTATTTATACCCCCACCAAACGTAGTCGTTGCTGACTTGTAGGGCCGGAATTTCCGGTCAAAGTTGGGGCCGGAATTTTCACCTCCCCCTCCCCCGGAATTTCCGGCCCCTTCGATTCAAATGTCCGGGAAAAAATCCAGGGGGTATACTGAGAGCCTGGACCTCAGGTCCTTAGCGAAATTTGGGGGGCCGAAAATTGTCAAAATGTCCGGGCCCGAATTTCCGGCCCCCGGAATTTCCGCCCCTTCGACAGAAATGTCCGGGAAATTTTCGGGGGGCATCCAGGGGCTCTGGACCTTAAGTCCTTAGCGAAAATTTGGGGGCCGGAAATTCTCAGAATTTTCGGCCTGGAAATTCCAACCTACAAGTCACATTAAACTCTAATGTAGATCAAATCTGCACACTAAGTCACATTAGATCATCACATATGTTGTCATCAAACATACAAAACATAATTATGGAGAGATGTTCTTTCAGAGGTTTACCATGTCAATGGCCGAGACACCTCTTATTTGTCATCTGGTAACCGTCTCGTATGAGCCTTGGAACCAGCTACACTCGGCATGGATGAAGCTCCACCTCTTTGAAGGGGAGAGATCTTTGCGTTCGCTATAAAAGGGGTTTTCACACACAAACCGATGCTCATGTAAGTAGTTGCCCACACGGTTCCAATAAGCATTGCCCTTTCGCTTGGCACCGCAAAGTGGATCATGGAAAATCTCAATCCAAGTGGAGCATAGCATCGTGTCCTCTTCGACGTTGTAGCTCACCGTACTTTGGGTGATCTTCTTTCCATCGGCAAGCGTGGCGGCAAGTGACGCGGCCAGTGTGGCCGCGGTGGCCTGGGTGATTTCCCCTGCCATGTCTTGGGTGTAGTCGTCGTTGCCGAATAGTGGTTGCTCGTCAATGGAGTAGCCCTCATGAACATCCTCGTACTGAGTGACATCGTACTCAGTGTAGTCGCCTTTTCCTCGTCGGCACCCTCTTAGATCATGTCCTGCATGATGGCCTCGCCGTGTGCGGGATCACATTCTTGTGCGCATAGCGACCGTGACAAGTCGGCGGGACCAAGTAGCAATGGAAAACAATTACAAGAGATGGGCAAGAGATTTACCATCTTGGTCGCCGGCAGGAGCTCGCCTGTCATTCCGTCGAATAGGTTGGCTGGCGGCGGCAGAGATTCGCCATTGCTTCTTTGGCCCTGCCAGCGATGATACCCCGGCCGTGCGATTGCGGTTGAGGTCGATACCTTGGCCGGAAGTATCCGACGATGCCACGCGCGGATCACCTAGTCGGGGCAACGCGCATCCAGCCCTGCCGTGGCCGCTGCCGTGCTGGGATGGCCTGGTTTGAAGAGGAGGCCGGCCGCTCGGCATCGACGTGACAGAGCTCGTCAACGATGCACCAGCAGCCAAAGGGAGCACCGCTGCATGGCCGACGGCCACGTTCAACGCCTCCTGCTTATCAACATGACGACTTTCTAGGCGGCTTTCTGAGCCAGCAACTCGTCGTTGGCGTGATGTCGCTGGGCGATGATGCGGTCGTTCGTCCTGGCCCGCTCTTCTTCCAGCTTGGCGGCGGCCTTCCGAGTTTTGGCAGCTTCTCTCAGGCCTGCGCGCTTGCTGGACTCTGTCCGGCGCTCCTCCTCCGTCATATCCTAGGTGGCCTTCTTTGGCTTCGCCTGCTTCTTCCTGGCAATGGACGTGGCCGGCGTGGCGGTGGCCATGGCAGGTGCGGTGGCGGAATCCATCGCTTCCGCTTCCTTTCCCACCGAGCGAATTTCTATTGGACGGTTTTTGGTGGGAATTTGTGCACCATAGGCGAGAGTGGCCAGGGTCTTCTAGGGAGGATAACGGAGGGCGTGCAAATTGTCTGGTCCGACGCATCACTGTCTCAAGTTTAGGGCGCCGATGCGTCGGTCCGGGCGAGTCGGTCTGTTTGCTTCGCCCGCTGGAGCGTGCACGGGCCGTTCATCCATCCGCGCGGACCGAAATGGATAGCTCAAAACCTTTTGGGTCGGTCCGCTAGAGACGCGCTTAGCATACATGTCTACATATTCCAGCTAAGGTGTTGGGTTTCGAATTTCAGTCTTAGAATTATTTTGCCCAAAAGCAAAACCAGTTGCATATTATTTTCATTATGGGCGACGAACCAAATCTGCACTTTGATTTCAACTCAAATTTGATAAACTGTTTTATTTTTATCTTATTCGCGTGTGCAACTAAAATGGCTGCAGTGTTTTCTTTTAACCGAAAGACAAATATTCCGGTGTCTATAGGACGAGTGAAACTGAGTGGATTTTGATGAAATGTTTTGACGGAATTAATAGCTTTGCTCGAATGATGGTTCAGAACAAGATTCTACTAGTCGTTTGCAAGTTTTATTTCTCTTGGCATCTTGCCGTTGCTAGCGTGCTGGACAATCTTACGGCATCTCCAGCGGCGCGACGCATTTCGGACGCTCGGAAGCGTCCGTTTTCGTCGCCTGGCGGACGCCAAAATGACCGCGAGGGGCCAAATGTCCGTTTGCGTCGGGGGCTACCTCCAGCGGACCGATGCATTTTCGACATGCAAGTGTTTTTTTTGGTGCTACTTCTTTTCAATTTTGTTGAATGATCAAGTTTTAAACACGGAAAAGTTGTACTCAATAATGTCATGTTGGTGCAATCGAATAGATTATACCCTAAACAATTAACCGGATACTCCAATCGACTAGATTCAAACATATTTAACATACAAAGAAGAAGAAATTTAAAAACATATAAACTAAAACTATTTTTTGGCCTTCTTGTTAGAAGGCCCTGCCTGGTCGTCGAAACTCCGGCACCTCTTGCTTGTCACCTCCTCGTCGGAACTCGAGGACGACGCGCCCGTGGAGGAGTTGAAACCGGAAGAAATGGTGTCCTCCTCCTCCTGGCCCTCCTCCTCGTCCTGGCCCTCCTCCTCGTCCTCGGCGTCGCTGGCAGCGCCGCTTCCGTCCTCCTCCTGTCCTTCGCTGCTATTGCCGCCTCCGTCGTCGTCGTCCTCAGTCGGCGTGGAGGAGGCAGGGTCGCTGGCCGTGGTGCCCGGATCGCTTGGCGTCGCAGGGGATTCCCACCAATGCAGCCATCCGGGCGACTTGCCCTCGCTGTCCGAGTCGGACGGAAGCGTGTAGTCGCTCATGGCGTGGCGATGTTGGAGAAGAAGAACAAGAGGAAGAAGAAGGAGGCGGATGAACTTTACCGTACACGCTAGGGTTAAAATGTGCGCGGATTAACGGCGGCGCGTATAACGAAGAGGCCGGCGATTGCTCTTCCCCGGCGGCTCGCCTCTCCATTGCGGCGGTTGCCACACCGACGCGCGTTGTGAATTCGAGGCCGATCGAACTTAGGTCGCTGCCATGAGGGCCCGTGGGGAAGCGAGCGGACGCTCCGTGCGACCGCCGAGCGTCCGCGGAGACGCAAACCTGGCGCATATTTGGGCCAGGTTTGCGTCTCCGCGGACGACCCGATCACTTTGCGTCGCGCCGCTGAAGAGGGTGCCAGACGCATTTTCGGTCAAAGCGGACGCAAACGGTCGCTCTGCGTCCGTTTGCGTCGCGCCGCTGGAGATGCCCTTAAGGGTCACGGTGGTCATTTGGCCTTTACAACGCATGTACGGAAACTCGGCCGTCACAAATCACAAATGGCGTTTCCACCACACCATGTCAATCCTTCGTCCTCGCTTGGATCCTAGGGGAAGGCCCGCTCCCATCTACTGTACAAGGTTAATTGTGCACAGTAGTAAAAAAGTTAAAGTCATGTTTGGTAAAGCGAAAATGATCCAAAATGAGGTTCATTATACGTTTCTGCTTGCGGCACAAGTTGATCACTATGAGGTTTTGCCAAAAAAAAATAAAAAAAAATCAATGGAATCCAGTGGCTACCCTTGTGTTTGAACCAAACGCGGGGCACGCTTGTCATTTCACTACACAAGCGCTGCTCCCCTTCCCCTCCGGGTTTCCGGCTACATAGGCCTTCTCCCAAAATCCATATTTCGCCGAGGCCTGGTTCACAACAATGGCTTTCCACCGCCTACCCATCATCCTCCTCCTCCTCGTCGCCATTGTACCCATCTGCTCTATTTCGCCGAGGCCTCTAGTACATGCGGTTCACAACCATGGTTTCCACCGCCTACCCGTCCTCCTCCTCCTCGTCGCCATGGTACCCCTACTCACCACCTCTGCCTCGTACAACAAGCTCCCACCGGAGCACACCACCGAGCCCCGCCGTCACCACCCTCCCCCACCGAGCACGCTCACCGCCCGCTTCCACCGCGTCCCTAGCGCCACCACCTCCATGCCCCAAAGCCACGCGACACTCACCAGGTCCAGCGCTTCGGAGGCCGCGCGAGACCACTCCACAAGCCACCTTCTCGCCTCACCCGCACGCGTAAAGGAGCTCACGAACTTCATGGCGACTACCTTGATGGCATATCGCCAAACTGACACAAAAGCCGAACCCAACACTTACAACTAGTTTGTGAACGAAAAATCCGGCCTCCCCTCTCCCAGTCACTATCGTCGATGAGGTCGCCAGAGGAGGGCCGGTAAGGTGGAGGCGACTCTCAAGGTGCTTTCGTAACAGCGAGGGGGTGGACTGGGTGGAGATATCCCCGAAAGCCACTGTTGTTTTACCTCAGCGTGTACCTATTGTATTTCTCCACGAAAACTTGATGCTTTGTCAAAAAAGCGCATAGGAGGAGTGCCTAGGCTGCAAATACAAATTCCTCTTCTCGGTGGCTAAATGCACATAAGAACTTTGTAACACGACATACAACCCTAAAGTATCTGCGGCTCCCAAGCATTGGTTATTATCCTATTGCTTCAAAAAATCACATTAATAAGTTTTTTTAAAAATTAGGCAAAATTCTGGACATAGACAAATGATGTAAAATTGCTATGCCAGATTCTTTAGATCCTCGGTAAAAGTTAGATTTCGAAAACATGCATATTCAGATCCACGTGTTTGCCACTTTTATGTAGCCAACGATATAAATTATTTGCGATCAACACTACATTTTAGATGTTTGTAGCATACAACATTGGCTACATCCAGATTTTTGGTCAATTTTTTTTAGTAACACTCTTTGAAGTCATTTTCGACTTTTTTGAAGTAGTTTCCGGGAGCCAAAAAAAATCCAGTCTACTGAAAATTGGATGGATATAAAATGTTCGTAATAAACAACAAAAAATCATGTGCATAAGGCATGGACACGATCACAGAACGAGCAAAAGAGGTTCCCGCTGGTACACATTGTTTGCATGGTCCGGTCTTCGGTTCGCTGAGACCATAGACCAGCCTGGTCTGACCAGGTGACGACTCGCCCTGACGGATTTGTCGCGGCCTGACCTGGCAAGCTGCTGGAAGATAGGTTGGTCCCACCAGGTCCAGCGCTTCGGAGGTCGCGAGAGACAGCTGCGTGATCTCTCACACGACCCATCCTGCACGGCAGTACTCCGTTCAATCCTTCAGTTACGGTTCTCCAAATAGTACTAGTACCAGTACTACAGTAGTATTTTCAAAACTGCTTTAAATCAAAAAGATCTTTGATTAGTTCCTAGAAAAAAAAGCATATTTTTGCACTGAATTCAGCGCTGATAGTTGTGTCTAGATGGTGGGTTACCACGACACTATAACTCGAGTTAAATACATCTACGGTCCTTTACTTCTCACGTCAACTCGATTTAGTCATTCTAGTATCAAACTGTAGAATCGTTGCAATGAAGTTGTTGATTTGACTCAATTTCGTCCTCAACTAGCCCTGACATTGAAATCAGGATGACGTGGATGACACATGGACATGAGATCCACTGGTAGGACAGAAAATGCCATGCAATTTTATAGGTAGCCTCTCCCGCACCCCGTCCAATAATTAACGGCCACATATATTTGCAAATCACACCCCCAGTTGAGCTTCATTCCTTGTATGTTCAAGGAAGGAAGAAAGGCAAGGTGGCGGAGAGCACGGGGAGGCGTTGTGAGACGGTGTTGGCGATCGGTTGACACGGAAGACGGCTAACGGTCCTGGGAGGGGAGAGGCCGTCGAGGCAACCCCGGTGTTCATGGCGATGGTTCCCATCCGCCACCATGAAGGGGAACCATCGTCGTATTTTGGTAAGACTCACCTCGACCGCTCAGCCATGGTTTTTCTTCAAAAAAGTCAACTTTGTGTGGATGTTCATAGAGTAGAGTGACATGTACTTGATTTAGTTCGATTCTTAGTAATGGAATAAATAAATTTAGGGGGTTTTCGCTGTTTGTAGAGTAGAGCGATAGGTACTTGACGGTCGTCTTCATCATTATGTTGTACCATGGAGGATTTTTTGTTGGGAATGAAAAGAACAAAGGTTATCTGGATGGAAAACCTATTGATGTTCACCTTGTAATATGCTAGGTGACACTGGTGCTCTTTGTTTGTTGCAGCTATTGTTGACAGTGTAAAGGCTGGCAACAATTTTGTGATCATTTACATTGACCACGATGAGATTAGGCACATTTGATATTGATGACGATTTGAGTCAACGAAAATTCAAAGGAGACTAAGAATAAAGCAAGAACACAACAAAACAAAAGCCCAGCAGCTGATTATAAAGTTTCCATGTTTGATGAGTTGAGAGGCTGATCTAGTTCTTATGGTCATGAGTGTCTAGTACGACTTTGTTAGAAAATAAGTTAGAACTTTTTCTGTCATTTTTTCGTTCCTCAAACGTATAAGGGATGGAGCTTAACCGGGGGAGGCTTGATCTGCAAATATCTGCGGCCGTTAATTATTGGACAAGGTGTGGGAGGGACTACCTATAAAATTGCATAGCATTACCTATGAAATTGCATGGCATTTAACGTCCTACCGGTGGATCCCATACCCACGTGTCGTCTATGTCATCCTGATATCAACATCAGGGCTGGTTGAGGACGAAACTGAGTCAAATCAACAACTTCATGGCAACGATTCTGCAGTTTGAGACTAGAAAGATTAAATCGAGTCAACGTGATAAGTATAGGGACTGTAAATATATTTAACTCCTATAACTCAGGTGGTGGGTTGTCGAGCTAGGCAGATGGTGCATTGTCCTTTGCAAGTCAGAGACGGAGGTTTTTATTTTTAAATCTTGCCCATTTTTAATTTTAAATTTTTGTCAAGGTGTATAATAAGGTTTTTTTATCTTGATTCTTCTCATAATTTTAAAGTATATATGACTTATGGCTTTCAAACAAATATTTGAAGTACATTACTTATTAATTTGCATGTGCTGCATTAGTATTTTACATTGTTAAAACATAAAATTGTGGGTGTGGCTAATTCTTAATCGATTGAGAACTAACTTAGTTCTCAATTAGAGCATCATCAAATCTCAGTTGAAACCCATGCTGCAACTCACCATTAGCAGAAATTACGAAGCAAATCTAACCTGCAATTGAAAATGTTTATTTCCAACAGGAAAGCAACAAAACCGCAATATTATATAGGAGATAGTAGGCGATGGCGCGATGCCCTTGATGTCTCAAGCCCTCTTTTTTTGTTTTTGTTTTTCTTCTATTTGCTTGTGTTGCATGTTGCTTGTAAATTGTTTGCAAACGTGTTATGTTTGTTGATGTGGCTTCGTTAAGTGGGACGTGATGTCTTTAGACTAAAATAATCACCCTTGCAAGTCTTGTTTGCTGCATGCGTAGGTGTGTAGGACATTCCTCTAATCTTGACTATGCGCTTAGTTTTCGAGCAGAGGAAGTAATTTAGGATCGCACTAGTGAAGTTTATATGGTTTCGAACACTTATGAGCAACTCCAGCAGACCCTTTATCCAACGATACTCCAAATCACGGTTAAAGGGCACTATAAACACTGTCATAAGGGCTTAAAAAGCGTGTGCATATTAGACCCCAGAAAAGAAGACGGTAAAATAGCAAATTTGGAAATCTCTCAATAAAAGACCCACCTGTTATCTTTTTTTTTTTATATTTTTCCTCTACTCCATATTCTTCCACAGCCACGATCAGGCCGTCACCCGCTCTGCCCACCGCCCTGCGCGTGTCTGCCCCACTGCCGCGTGGGCTCATCCATTTTTGCCTTCCCACCGGCCAGGCGCTCGCCTGCCCTTGCCCTCCCGTCGGCTGCACGTGCTCGCCTACCCCGCCAATGTTTGCGCGCCCTTGCCTGCCAGCCGATCGTTGTCATCTGCCTGCATGTTGGCCGCGCGGGCTCGCGAGGAGCATGATTCGGCGAGGTTTGTGTCAATTCGGAGGTGGACGCGGACGACTCATCAAGGACGCCTGCATGCTCCGATTCAGGCAACTCTGGAGCCGGTCCAGTGATAGTTGGGTTGAAACTTCCTTCCCGCCAAGTCCTCGCTTGGATACGGGGCACCCTCAGTTCGCCCCTGGATTCTTTGTTTCTATGATTTGGAGCTATGGATATACTGACCCCTTAAAACAATTAGAGGTCAAGCGGTTCTATGGTATCTATTTGGGATTTTTTTTTTATCGTCCAAAACTGTAAATAAGTGATTATTTTGAGTAGTGTTGGGATACAAGGAATCTGGTAGAGTTGCTCTAAGTAGAATTTTTCAATGAGTCAGGTTTGTGTGTTGGCATATTCCAGCTAAGGTGTTGGGTTTCGAATTTCAGTTTTAGAACTATTTTGCCTGAAACAGAAATCATTTGCATATTATTTTCATTTCTGGCGACGAACCAAATCTTCACTTTAACTCCAACTTACCGAAAGACGAATATTCCGGTGTCTATGGAACGAGTGAAACTGAGTGGATTTTGATGAAATGCTGTTGACGGAATTAATAGGTTTGCTCAAATGACGGTTGACATCAAGAATCTAGTGCGCTGCAAGTTTTGGTATTTTGGCGTCTTGCCGTTGCTAGCGTGCTGGACAATTTTAAGGGTCACATCGGTTATTTGGCCTGACAAGTTAAAAGCAACTCTAGCAGATAACTCGGAATTGTAAATCCGTGGGGATGGAGTTAACTGTAAGGGTGTCAAGTGGGATCACACTTTTGTCCCACTTGTAGTATAATTTGACTTTTTTAGTACAAATTTTGACATCAAAATTTGAACTACATAGTACAAAATGACATCCCACCGGGATCCCACCTTGACACCCTAGTTAACTGCATCGGCCTTTTTCGCGTACAATATGCAATCGGCGGAACAGATTCTTCCTGATCCCTAAATAAGATTTTCGATTTTTGATGCGAGATGTTTAAACTAGGAAAGCGAGTTCTGTCGTGATCATCCTACAACTACATGTTCCTAAAAACTACACTAAAGCTAGCTCGGGATTGATCCACATCACCGGGACTTGGAGTCTTCTTCGGCCTTGGCGTCGGAGTCGTCGTTGTAGTCGACGATGACGTAGCCTTAGCGCTCCATCTCCATGTCAGTGACGACGGTGGTGAGGGAGTTTCGCCTTGCCATTGCGAGGTGGTGTGCCTCCCGAGCCGCGTCGTCCTCCTCTTCTTCTTGGCTCGAGTCGAGCTCGAGCAGCAGTGGCCGCGGCGGGCGTAGGAGGAGGAGGAAATGGATGCGGATTTACCCCATCCCACCCCCACTCCTGTTTATATATAGCACAGACAGATCGTGATGGATAGTGCTGCATCCAGTTTTGCGATGCGGGTGGAGATGGAAAGTCTTATCGGGGCCAAATTTTAGGCTAACACTAAAATATAGGATCCGATGCGGTTTGCCACATCTGCTAGAGTTGCTCTTACAACACATATACGGAGGAAAACTAGACGTCAAAAATGGTGTTTCCCTTGAGCCACACCATCTCAATCCTTGGTCCTCATTTGGATCCCAAGGGAAGGCCCGCTCCTATCTACTGTACAAGATTAATTACGGAGTATGTAAAAAAGTTAAAGTCATGTTTGGTAAAGCGAAAATGATCCAGGTTGAGGTTCTTCTTGCGGCACAAGTTGATCACAATGAGGTTTTGCCAAAAAAACAAAAAAGGAAATCAATGGGAACCAGTGTCTACCCTTGTGTTTGAACCAAACGCGGGGCACACTACACAAGCGCGCTGCTCCCCTTCCCCTCCGGGTTTCCGGCTACATAGGCCTTCTCCCCAAATCATATTTCGCCGAGGCCTCTAGTACATCCGGTTCAGAACAATGGCTTTCCACCGCCTCCTCCTCCTCCTCCTCCTCGCCATGGTACCCCTACTCACCACCTCTGCCTGCAAGCTCCCACCGGAGCACACCACCGAGCCCCGCCGCCACCACCCTCCCCCGCCGAGCACGCTCACCGCCCGCTTCCACCCCGTGCCTAGCGCTACCACCTCCATGCGCCAAAACCACGCCGTCCCTTGCGCCACCACCTCCACCGCGACGCTCACCCTCGACCGCTTCACCACGCAGGCCCCACCTTCTCCCCGCGAACAAGCCATGGCGGGGGCGCCGCTCGGGCCACCCAAACCTGCCGCAACGCCGCCTCCGCCCATCGCTGCGCCGGATCTGACCTCCGAGCCACCTACGCGGCAGCAGGAGGACACGGGCTCGGAAGGGTCTGCCTCTGCTCCAACCGTCGCCGAACCAGCCGCGGCCACGACGTTTCTGGACCAGCGCGCCGCGGCGGCATCGGCAGCGGCAGGCTCTCCGCCTCCCATCCAAGCCGGCCTCGCGAGGGCGGTGCCCTTAGGCAGCCAAGAGGGGCTTCTGCCGCTGGCGAGGGCGCTTACTTCGGTTGGGTACACCGAGATGGCTTCGGCGGCGCCTCTCCTGACGTGGTGGTCGGGGGCGATCACCGTCTTCGCCGCTCCAGACGGCTCATCCTGCCCGCACCGCGACAACCTCGTCGAGCACATAGCCTTGGGCTACTACCCGTACTCCGAGCTCGCCGCCAGCCGCACCGTTAAGATCCCGTCGGCCTCCCTCAACCTCTGCCTCAACATCGTCACAGTGCGGGGCACGTTCTCCAGGCTCTACGTCGAAGGCGTCGAAATTTCCCACCCCGACCTCTACAACGACGGCCGCTACATCATCCATGGCCTCCACGGCTGGCTGCCCCCGCTCAGGGACTCTTGCTTCGAAGCGGCACGCGTCTCCAGCAACTCGTCAGGTCCCGACGGCGCACGCTGCGGCGGGCGCAACGCCACGCGCGCTACGGGGGCCATCGACGACGACTCGCACCATCCCCGCCGCTCCCTCGCGGTCGCGGGACGGTCGCCTGCTGCAGCACCCATGCGCGAGGCCATCGCCCGCCTACGCCGCCGAGGCTACGGTGACTTGGCGATAGCTCTGCGCGTGAAGTTCCCCCATCTGCGGAAGTTCACCAACGTTACTGCATTCGCCTTCGATGACCAGGCCATCTTCGGCGGAGGCGTGGATGATAACTCACAAGCGCGCCGGCTCTACATTGTACCCAATTATCGGCTGACCCACGCCGATCTGCTTCGCCTACGCCCTGGTACGGTATTCTACACTCTAGCCGGTGGCCAGAGCCTCGTCGTCACGCACGGCGCCGGCTCGCAGGTCCGCATCAACGGCATGTCTATCAAGGACCCTGATGTGGCCGTCAACTCCCGCATCGCCGTTCATGGTATGAGATCGGGACCACCGCACCTCAACATGGCTGCTGCTCAAGGCCAACGAAAGATTGTTTCCAAGCGCTCTCCAGTGCAGATGACAAGGGATTCAGTCGTGAGTTCTGGTGTTCCACTCTATTGGGCAGTGTCTGCCGTTCTGCTCGCAGCGGTGGCCGGGGCAGTAGTTGCTGGTTCATGGTTCGCATGGAGGAGTGGAAATAACGGACAACGAATCTATCTCGCCCAAGAAGCAATGGATGCTGTGTACCGTGCTAGGTATGGCAGAAGAAATCTCTTGGCTGAAATTGACGAACAAACACAAAGGAACTGCATTATCTGCTCCATTTCTCCTTTCCACTGGCGAGCAACATGCTGCAAGCGAAAGTACTGCAGCTCATGCGTCGGGGCTGGCTATGTGAAGCACCACAATGCATTCTATGCACCAAACCCCTGTATCGAAGATGGAATCCTGGTTCCGACTCTGCGTGTGATTCTTCATCCTGACTTCGTGGGGATGTACATGGAATCTGAAGAAAGGGTGAAGTCTGAGTTTGAGAAGGAGCTTCAGCAGTATGGACCGATGGATGAACACATTGTGAAAAGGATCTACTCGTCTCATGAGGACCTTACAGCAAAAGTCCCCCCACGGAGGATTTTGGTGTACAGCAGAGTTACCACTGGACAGATCATTCATCAGTCGATCTATGAGACTACGAGAATCGCCTGATACTTCAAAGAGAGTCCTCTTTCCTTCCAAATATATCAAGGAGTTTACAGTTGGTCTAATCTCATTTCCTTGCAAGATTTTGAAACTGTTAAGAGTTGCTCTAAATGGTGCCTTTGTAGTGCAAAATAGTCTCTTCTGTCCTTGATTATGCTTGTTGCCTTTAGTGCAAATTAGTCTCTTCTGTCCCTGATTATGTCTGTTGCCTTCTGATCAAAATTTGGTTCGAAATTTCATGTTGTGGTTTTATTACAATGTTTATATCTCTTGTAGAGACCATTGTTTAGCCCATGCATGCACCCCAATTAATTTTAAATTGTACTCCGATCTTTCCAGTACCCAGAGTTGTCTTGAGTAGCAAAGTATTAAATTTCCTTGCTTATGCGACTCATGATTTCCTCTGTTCCATCACTAAAAAATGGCAGTATCATGATAACATATAAGAAAGCAAGAAAAGTACTACTGTACATGTTATCTTCATTCCACACATATGAACTCAAAAGATAGTTAAACTATGAACTTGTTATGGCTGCAACTAAATGTCGCTGAAATTATTCATTTGTTCATGTCAGACTTGTTATGTCTTCTACTACTTTATTTCCACTGGATTTCTTGTGCTTTCAGATGTGACTTCAATTTATGCACTCTGTATATGTATCATATCAAAGCACTTCTTGAATTAACTATGTTTGTTATGAATGCATCTCTCAAACTATACCCTGCACGTTCAATTTCACTGCCATGCAAGCTCCGTTCAATTGAACACATCACACTCTTAAACTTTATATTAAGACAAATTTTAACGATTTTTTTTATATCAAACACATTGCATAATACATATTCTCAAAATATATACCCTGGCCACAAGTCATTTGCTTATAAATTGTCAAGAAAAAATCAACAAACTTGCATTTTCATCCACAGACCACTCTGTCTTCTTTTGCGCACAGCTACGAGAGCATCTCATTGTGCCTGGTACCAGGCGGTTGGTGCACGAACACAAGTGAGAAGGTCGAGAGCAGAGTTGTTGTCTTAGGAATATCCAGCGCCCGACCCAAATGATTCAGAAACGGTCTGTGCGGACACATGGAGCCCGCGGTACGCTCAAGCGGAGCCGCCCCAAATTTAGAAAACCGATGCGTCGGCGTGGACGCTGCGCGGACAGCGCCCGTATCTGGCCGTGCATGCCGCGGGCCCACTTGGAAGCGACCTGACTGCAGAAGGTTGACCGGCGGCATCGTTTGCCATCAAGGCCGTCGCTGACCACTACGCCCGCCGCCTCAACTCCCGCGCCGGTATTGAAGCCGATGGCGCTGGAAGCTACACGTGCACACTTCGACATTGGTGGCCAGTGGTACTTAAATCGCAGCCGCGCCCGCATCTTCTCCCCCACTTCCACCGCCGCCATCATTGCCAGTCCTGCATGATCTCACCCACGATGAAGCTGCCGAGGTGGATGAAGAAAACCGCCAACGACCACAAGGCTGGATCCTCGTTCGGCCGGCAGCGCCGCCAGGATTCTCTGCCTCTGCAGCCGCACCTCTTTGCCGGTCCACATGCGGTGGCGGTACATGCTCCTCCTCCGCACCGACCGTGTTGCAACAGGCGGGACCTGCCGCTGCAGGAGGTGCAACAGCGGTAGGAGCAGGGCGACCCCTGCCGCCAGCACGACGTCTCCCTCCCGCATGGGTGGCACCTGAATAGGGGTGACTCCCTGTTCCGCCTCCTCCGACGGAACACCAAGCCAGGATCGAGCGGATCGAGCGGCTGCTGCCTGTGATGCGGCACGAGGAGGTGTACCGATGGGAGGACTACCGGCGCACATTCCTTGCCTGGGAGCACGAGGCGCGCCGGGTTATCCGCCGCCGCCGGGATTTCTTGCCCGGCGACGCCGCGCTCGACAGTGAAGATGAGGTCTTCTACGAGGACGACGAGGAGGACTACGAGGACGACCAGGAGGATGACGAGATGGAGGACATGCCTCCAGCCGCTGTGAAGCCAGAGGCGGTCGTCCTCGACAAATATGACGAGGAGACAGCCACAACCACCACCCTGGCCGCGTATTGGCCGACGAGGACGCCAAGTGGTCCTGGCCAGGCCTGGGGGACGTCGTCCAACCCTCGTCCATGGTGGCGGAGCACGTAGACTCCCTGCCACTGCCACCACCGATGCCACCGCACGCGCCACCACAGGCAGCATGGGCCGGCTAGGAGGTTCCACCTCTTCCGTAGTACGCGCCGCCAACGACACCACCATAGTACGCGGCGCCGCCTTGGATTGCATGATTTCTATAGAATTAGTTCCTATATATAGGACATATGTTCCTAAGAATCAAAGAACTAGTGTAGGAAAATTCCCATAGGATCTAAACCCTACACGTAAAGTTCTCTGATGAATTGTCCTATATATGAATCAAAGAAGCGTTTTTTTATTCCATGGGAACATATCCCATATCCTATATAGGAGCCAATCCTATAGTAATCTTTCTATGGGATTTCAAGATTGGGACATGTGCAACAACAAAAACAACATTCCAATGTTGAAATGAGAGAGGGCACCTCTAGGAACTTGGAGGGTTCGAAATACACGGAGAAATGCCTCAGATCTGTGAAGTTTGGGTGGGGATTAGAAGAGGGGGAGAGAAAACCCTAGCAGCCGCCGCCACTCCTCTCACCAAGCGCAAAGGGCGGAAGTAGCCGGCTCGGGCGGGCCTGGGCGGTCTTAAGTGTGCGGCGGTGCCGCGCCCCCGATGCCGGCGTTGCACCTCTACGTGCCACGCCCTTCGCTGGGGCGTTGCACATCCTCGCACCGGGGCCCGCCAGGCCACGCTGGCACTCCTGCCGCGCCGAACTATGGGGCGTGGCACGGATGGTTGCAACGTCAGGCGCGGCACGGGAGGGTTAATTTTTTCACATTGTTTCGGCGATGGTGCATTTTTTACATTACTTTCGCCCAAGGGTTATTTTTGTCGAATTTACCGGAATATATAGTACCTCTCCGAATCAAAGAAAATATGACCAGAAGACCGATTGGTTTCATATATAGATAGCTCCACACTTATAGATAGACTCGCATGATAGTGTGGCCCACGACCGAGTCGCATACCAAATCGGATTCTTCACAGCCTATTTAGCAACACGACCTGCCGAGTTTGACATAGAACAATACAAGTAGGTCCTCTTTGTGGCCCCCAGGAAAAGAAGAGGCGCGTCTATCTATTGCTTCGAATCATCGATCACACAATCGACTAATTAATCGAGCGATCCCGGACACAAACATGGACGCCGCAGCGCGAACCAAGAAACTCGAGACGGAGCGCGGGCAGACGCTACCGGAGGAGATGATCGAGGACATCCTCTCCCGCCTGCCGGTGAGGTCGCTCCGCCGCTTCCGCTGCGTTTCAAGGACGTGGGACGCCCTGATCACCTCTCCGGCGTTCGAGGACCTCCACTCCCATCGAGCCAGCGGTAGCCGTAGACTGTTCCTGAAGCCAAGCTGGCGGAATGTCTTCTACGCTTGGAACCACGGCAGCCCAGTCGAGACGATCATGGACAACTGGAGATTGCCACAGGGGGACATCTTCCCTATCACCAAGTCCTGCCATGGCCTCGTCCTCCTACGGTGCCTCGACTACGATCTGCACTACGTGTGGAACCCATCAGGCAACGAGCTACTGGCTCTGCCGGACAGGACGCCGGCCAGGGTGGCCTGGAGAGATCGTCGAACCCACCTGGTCTACGGCATGGGCTACTGCTCCACGACCAAGCAGTACAAGGTAGTTCGCATGTACGATTTTGAGCATGACGATGGACTCCGGGACACCATGTGTGAGGTCTACACCCTGGACGAATCCACGCACTGGAGGCCTGCAGCCACACGGCCTCACGCATGCCAGCCACTACGAGTCAACGGGAGACAGGGAGCCGTGCTCTGCAACGGCAATCTGCACTTCCTCCACAAACATGGCCTAGATCTCCTCACTGTCTTTAACATCAACGCCGAGACGTTTAGTACGATGGTGTTGCCTCCAGAGCTGGAATCCTACTCGTCTGACTTCATGCTCACTGAACTGGACGGCTGCTTATGTGTGTACCACACAAAGCCAAGGGACCATCCAAAGTTCGCGGAGCCCTACCATATCTGGCTGCTGAGAGATTACGAGGCAGGAAAGTGGGAGAAGCTGCGATGCATCGACTGGGGGAGCATGGAAGAAAGTGAGAGCAGGCTGCTCAAGTCCTCCTGGATCGCCCCACTTGACATGCACTATGAGTATGACGATAGTGCTCGGAAGAAGAAGAAGAAGATTATGTTTGGCACGGGTGCATGCAAGGTGTTCGTTGTGGACCCTGACACCGGCGTCCCAGAGGTTCTCTTCTCACCGGAGAAGACAATCATCGGAGATTGCGGCAGCTGGGACAGCCTATTCCCCGCCATCGGGCTGTTCGAGGAGCGCCTCGCGTCCGCGGGTCGATCAAGCGAGGAGATCATCTTCTCCTCGCCATCGGCACAAGCCTTGGCCGAGGTGCTCACGTACCTACCGGCACGTACTGTTGGGCGCTTGAACCAGGTGTGCAGGGGCTGGCGTGCTATGATAAAGGCCGATTGCTTCGTTAGCGCACATGTGCACCATGCTAACCACGATAGGCTCCCTCACATCATGTTCACCGACGGGCTGCCGTACGGGTTCAAAGCCTTGGAAGATGTCATCGGCACATCAGACACGCCGCCGGTGATTGACGAGGGTTCGAGAGTTGTTTGCTCGAAGCCGTGCTATGGACTCAACGCAGGGAGCTTCGGCAAGTACGATTTCGTGTGCAACCCGCTGACCAAGTATTACCGAGCCATACCACCGGAGGACAATTGCGAGAATGTTACTTGTAGGAGTACATCTTTCTTATACAATGACACCAAGGGAAGGCATCTGGACAATGGCGGCGCGGACGGCGCGTTTGCGGGACGCGTCGGCCTTGGGTACGCACCCAACATACGCATGCATGTCCTGGTGCGTCTTGTGTACAAGGAGAAGAACCGAGCAACAACGAAGGATTACAAACTTGAGTGCAAGATTCAGCTGGTGGAGCGGCACGATTGGGTAGAGATTGATCCTCCGCCGAGACCTGTAGCCGACGTAGCACCCGTCTACAGCGGCGGCAAGCTCTACTGGATGGTAGACCCCGAGTTTGGTCCCAGGTCGTCGGCTTACTGCGAGCTGGTAATGCTCGACCTTACCACTTTACAATTTCATGTCTTGCAAGGGCCACCTTGCAACCGTTACGGCGGTGGGCGAGTCTCCATATGTGAGCTCCAAGGAGAGCTATGCGTGACATGTTCAAGACGAAGCACAAACACCATACAAATATGGGCAATTGATCGCATTGGCATGTGGTCCACAAGACATTGTATAGAGCTCGCCAGTTTCTTCCCTGAGTACTCGTCGGAGGAGACGACACCGCTAGCAATCAATCCCAAGGATGGGAGAATCCTGCTCAGCACTGGGAGATCATTGGGCTACTATGACGACGAGGCGGTTGAGCTAGAGACAGTTTACCGTCTGGGGTCGAGCATGCAAGGAAAAAAGTTTGTTCCTGTTTTGGTCATGGATAGCTTAGTTAGGCCATGCGATGCAATGTTGTAGATTGTTCTTTACCAGTCGTATATATGTACAGTACCCACACTAGCTTGTGATCGTCTTTTTTCCCTACCCTTCTCAGAGTTTCTCGTCCTAATAAAAATTATACAGGTTATGTATTGGCCAATTATTAGGAAATATTTACCTTTCATGCACATTTGGCGAGGGTGGCCAACTTGCGGGGTTTGCTAATTATGCAAGAGGGAGCACCACCTCTTCAAATGCCATTATTCCGTGAGAATTTGAAACTCTTTACTCTCTTAGCTTGGGATCATCTCAGTAGACACCACTTCGAGACAGTCGAAGATTGCTGGCTTCGCTTCATCTTCGTCAATGGCAATAGACGGAAGTCCTTCGCGTCGCTCATCATGCTTACCTCTTGGAAGATTTGGAACAAGCGCAATGCGAGAGTTTGATTTCCTAAAGGTATCCACCATGTCGATGGTTGTTGTAGCTAAAATTAAGGGAGAGGCGACTCTTTGGAGCACGGTGGGTGCTAGGCACTTGGGTTAGCATCCGCACCCCTTCCAGTATTAAGTTGCAAATAACAGACAATTGCATTAAGTATGGTGCGTAATGTAATCAACACAAATATCCTTAGACAAAGCATTGATGTTTTATCCCTACTAGCAACAACACATCCACAACCTTAGAACTTTCTGTCACTGTCCCAGAATCAATGGAGGCATGAACCCACTATCGAGCATAAATACTCCCTCTTGGAGTTACAAGTATCAACTTGGCCAGAGCCTCTAGCAACGGAGAGCATGCAAGAACATAAACAACACATATATGATAGATTGATAATCAACTTGACATTGTATTCTATATTCATCGGATCCCACCAAACACAACATGTAGCATTACAAATAGATGATCTTGATCATGTTAGGCAGCTCACAAGATGTAAACATGATAGCACAAGAGGAGAAGACAACCATCTAGCTGCTATGGACCCATAGTCCAAGGATGAACTACTCACGCATCAATCCGGAGGCGGGCATGGTGATGTAGAGCCCTCCGGTGATGATTCCCCTCTCCGGCAGGGTCGGAGGCGATCTCCTGAATCCCCGAGATGGGATTGGCGGCGGCGTCTCTGGAAGTATTTCCGTATCGTGGCTCTCGGTAATAGGGTTTTCGCGACGGAGAGTTTAAGTAGGCGGAAGGGCAGCGCAGGAGGGCGCCCGAGGGGCCACACCATAGGGCGGCGCGGGCCCCTCCTTGGCCGCGCCGCCTTGTGGTGTCACCTCGTGGCCCCACCGTATCCTCCGGTCTTCTGGAAGATCCGTGGAAAAATAAGACCACGGGCGTTGATTTCGTCAATTTCGAGAATATTTCCTTTGTAGGATTTCTGAAACCAAAAACAGCAGAAAACAGCCACTGGCGCTTCGGCATCTTCTTAATAGGTTAGTGCCGGAAAATGCATAATAATGATGTAAAGTATGTATAAAACATGTGAGTATAGTCATAAAAGTAGCATGAAACATAAGAAATTATAGATACGTTGGAGACGTATCAATATGGAACATGATCAGAGATGATATGATGATGAATAACAATCTGAACATAAACCTTGGTTCAATGGTTTCACTCAATAGCATCAATAACAAGGAGTAATCAACACCGGGAGAGTTTCCCCTATGAAATAATCAAGATTCAACCCTAGATGTTACAGCGGAGACGAGGTGCAGCGGTGGAGATGATGGTGCGGTGGAGATGATGATGATGATGATCCCAATGAAGTCCAGCTCGATGACGGTGACGATGGCGACGATTTCCCCCTCGGAGGAATTTCCCCGGCAGATTTCAGCCTGCCGGAGAGCTCTTTTCTCTCTGGTGTTTTTCCGTCCCGTGGAGGCGGCTGTGACTATCCTCGATGCTCCCCTGCACCTTAGGGTTTTCGGGAGATGAAGTACGCGAAAGGGCGATGGCTGAGGGGTCGTGGGCCCCCTCCCCACGTGGCGGCGCGCCGGCCTTGGTGGCCGCGCCGGCCTATGGGGAGGGCCCATGGCGGTGTCCTCGGCCTCCCCTTTTGGCTGGCTCCGTCATTTGGAAAAATAGGAGCTTCGGTATATTTTCCGTCAGTTGTTGATCTTCAGAAATATTGTATCTGTGAGCGCTTTTCCAGCGAATCCGACTCCGGTGAGTAATTCTCCAATAATCATGAAACATGCAAAATAGGTGAAATAACATAAGTATCATCTTTAAATATGAAATATATCAATGAATAATAGTAAATTATGATATAAAATAGTGATGCAAAATGGACGTATCAACTCCCCCAAGCTTAGACCTCGCTTGTCCCCAAGCGAAACTGAACTCACTAAACAAGACCACATGTTTATGGAGTGAAGAGTCGATAAATAAAATACGGACAAGAAGAATCACATTTATTAATTCACACAAGACATTCTAGTAAACAACTTCCTCATATAACTCAACTTGAAATAAGTAAAGAGAAATCACAATTAAAGGTGCATAGGAAATCATAATTGGTGATGGCAAACTTTGTTCTTGGTCAAAGAACTATTAACAGATTGTACTTATCTTTCGAGCAGAGCCTTTATATTAGAGCTTATATGGCAGAACTTACATGCTCAATCATAACAATCTCCTCATAATCATTGATAACTTTCAAAGTCATATTCATTCAGATAAAATTTGTACTAAACAAGGAAGAATAAAAGACATGATTAAATAGATCACAATATAAATGGTTGGATCACAACAACTCAATTGCTTGCTTGAGATAGAGAGAAATAGGGTTACTGACTCAACATAAAAGTAAAAGATAGGCCATTCGCTGAGGGAAGTGATGACCCACAAGTATAGGGGATCGCAACAGTCTTCGAGGGAAGTAAAACCCAAATTTATTGATTCGACACAAGGGGAGGTAAAGAATACTTATAAGCCTTAACAACTGAGTTGTCAATTCAGCTGCACAGGAAAAGCACTAGTAAGGGGTGATGTGAAAGCAGCAGTAATATGAAAGCAGTAGTAACATAACACATGCGATAGCAGTAATATGAGAGCAATGGCACCGGAAAATAGTTGATACTACTTCCAATGACATGTAGAACGAGTATATGATGATGAAAGATGGATCGGGGTTCCCAGCTATCTACACTAGTGGTAACTCTCCAATAACAAGTGTTGGGTGAACAAATTACAGTTGGGCAATTGATAGGATTGAAATAGCATTAAGACAGAATATCAAGTCTATTAATCAAGTAGGCATGTTTTCCATATATAGTCATACGTGCTCGCAATGAGAAACTTGTACAACATCTTTTGTCCTACCAGCCGGTGGCAGCCGGCCTCTAGGGAATCTACTGGAAATTAAGGTACTCCTTTTAATAGAGCACGGAGCAAAGCATTAACACTCCGTGAAAACATGTGATCCTCATATCTAAGCCTTTCCCTCCAGTTGTCCCAATTTCTGTCACTTTGGGGCCTTTGGTTCCGGACATAGACATGTGTATACAACTTGTAGATACAATCTAAGCAATAATTATAGAGCTCAAATCTAAGATCATGCCACTCGGGCCCTAGTGACAAGCATTAAACACAACAAAATTGCAGCAACAATAACTTCACAAACTTTGTATATAGACAATCATAACGTAACAATCCATCGGATCCCAACAAACACAACACCGATTACATCAGATGAATCTCAATCATGTAAGGCAGCTCATGAGATCATTGTATTGAAGTACATGGGGGAGAGTATACCAACTAGCTACAGCTAGAACCCGTAGTCCATGGGGGAACTACTCACGGAGCATGATGGAGGCGGTGGCGTTGATGGAGATGGCTTCGGGGCACTTCCCCGTCCGGCGGGTGCCGGAACAGAGAGTTCTGTCCCCGAATTGGAGTTTCGCGATGCGCGGCGCCCGGGAGTCTTTCGGAGTTTCGTCAATTGTGCTGCGTTTTTAGGTCGAAAGGGCTTAAATAGGCGAAGAGGCGGCGGGAGGGCTGACAGGGTGGCCTCCCCCTAGGCCGCGGCCGGGCTGGGGCGCGCGGCCCACATGTGTGGTGGCCCCCGGCTCTCCTCGACTCCCCTTCGGTGGAACCTCCCGGGAAAATAAGATCTTTGGCGTTGATTTCGTCCAATTCAAGAATATTGCCCGAACAACCTTTCTGGAACCAAAAACAACAGAAAACAGGAACTGGCATTGTGGCATCTTGTTAATAGGTTAGTTCCGCATAAAAAAATTATAAAGTGTGAGCAAAACATGTAGGTATTGTCATAAAACAAGCATGGAACAACAGAAATTATGGATACGTTGGAGACGTATCAGCATCCCCAAGCTTAATTCATGCTCGTCCTCGAGTAGGTAAACGATAAAAAGAGTAATTTCTGTAGTGACATGCTACTTACATAACCTTGATCATACTATTACAAAGCATATGAAATGAATGAAGTGACTCAAGGCAATGATCTATAGTTGCTAACAAATAGATAACATATAGTAAAACTTTTCATGAAGAGTACTTTCAAGACAAGCATCAAAAAGTCTTGCACAAGAGTTAACTCACAAAGCAATAAATTCAAAGTAAAAGCATCGAAGCAACACAGAGGAAGATTTAAGTTTCAGCGGTTGCTTTCAACTTTCAACATGCATATCTCATGGATAATTGTCAACACAAAGTAATACGATGAATGCAAATAAGCAAGTATGTAAGAATCAATGCACAGTTGACACAAGTGTTTGCTTCTAAGATGGAAGGAAGTAGGTAAACTGACTCAACATAAAAGTAAAATAATGGCCCTTCAAAGAGGGAAGCATCGATTGCTATATTTGTGCTAGAGCTTTGGTTTTGAAAACATAAAGAGAGCATAAAAGTAAAGTTTTGAGAGGTGTTTGTTGTTGTCAACGAATGGTAGTGGGCACTCTAACCCCCTTGCCAGACAAACCTTCAAAGAGCGGCTCCCATTTTATTTTATTTTTGAGTGGCACTCCTTCCAACCTTTCTTTCACAAACCATGGCTAACCGAATCCTCGGGTGCCTGCCAACAATCTCATACCATGAAGGAGTGCCTTTTTATTTTAGTTTTATTATGATGACACTCCTCCCCACCTTTGCTTTCTCAAGCCATGGCTAACCGAATCCTTCGGGTGCCGTCCAACAATCACATACCATGGAGGAGTGTCTATTTTTGTTAATTAATTTGGGACTGGGAATCCCATTGCCAGCTCTTTTTGCAAAATTATTGGATAAGCGGATGAAGCCACTAGTCCATTGGTGAAAGTTGCCCAACAAGATTGAAAGATAAACACCACATACTTCCTCATGAGCTATAAAACATTGACACAAATCAGAGGTGATAAATTTTGAATTGTTTAAAGGTAGCACTCAAGCAATTTACTTTGGAATGGCAGGAAATACCACATAGTAGGTAGATATGGTGGACACAAATGGCATAGTGGTTGGCTCAAGGATTTTGGATGCATGAGAAGTATTCCCTCTCGATACAAGGCTTAGGCTAGCAAGGTTATTTGAAGCAAACACAAGTATGAACCGGTACAACAAAACTTACATAAGAACATATTGCAAGCATTATAATACTCTACACTGTCTTCCTTGTTGCTCAAACACTTTTACCAGAAAATATCTAGACCTTAGAGAGACCAATCATGCAAACCAATTTTAACAAGCTCTACGGTAGTTCTCCACTAATAGGTTTAAACTACATGAAAAAACTTAATCATGATCTACTTGAGAGCTCAAAACAATTGCCAAGTGTCAAATTATCCAAGACATTATGAGGCATTTTCTATTTCCAACCAAATATCAATAAGTATTGTAGCTTCCAACTTTTATCATTGAAAAAAGTAAAACGAAGAACAAGTGTTCATATGAAAAAGCGGAGCGTGTCTCTCTCCCAAACAAGGATTGCTAGGATCCATCTTTATTCAAACACAAACAAAAATAAAAACACACATACGCTCCAAGTAAAGCACATAAGATGTGACCGAATAAAAATATAGTTTCAATAGAAGAAACCTGATAAGTTGATGAAGAAGGGGATGCCTTGGGCATCCCCAAGCTTAGACGCTTGAGTCTCCTTGAAATATGCAGGGATGAACCACGGGGGCATCCCCAAGCTTAGACTTTTCACTCTTCTTGATCATATATCATCCTCCTCTCTTGACCCTTGAAAACTTCCTTCACACCAAACTTCTCATAAACTTCATTAGAGGGGTTAGTACTCAAAAAACTTGAATCCACCTTGGTCCTGTAGTGACACATTGCAAGAACTCAATAAAACATTAGCTACAGCTCTCCACGTCTAGAAAGCCTCACATAAAGTCCACAAGAGACAATGCAAAAAACAGAGACAGAATCTGCCAAAACAGAACAGCCAGTAAACACGAATTTTAAAATGGTACTTCCGTTGCTCAAATCAGAAAACTCAAAACTAATGAAAGTTGCTTACATATCTGAGGATCACGCACGTAAATTGACAGATGTTTCTGAGTTTCCTACAGAGAAATATGCCCAGATCCGTGACAGATAGAAATCTGTTTCTACGCAGAAATCCAAATCTAGTATCAACCTTCTATTAGAGACTTCACTTGGCACAACAAAACACAAAACTAAGATAAGGAGAGGTTGCTACAGTAGTAAACAACTTCCAAAACACAAATATAAAATAAAGTACTGTAGCAAAATAACACATGGGTTATCTCCCAAGAAGTTCTTTCTTTATAGCCGTTAAGATGGGCTCAGCAGTTTTAATGATGCACTCGCAAGAAACAAGAGTAGAGGTAAAAGAGAGCATCAAAAGAAAATCCAAAACACATTTAAGTCTAACATGCTTCCTATGTAAAGGAATCTTGTAAATAAACAAGTTCATGAAAAGCAAAGTAACAAGCATAGGAAGATAAAACAAGTGTAACTTCAAAATTTTAAGCATATAGAGAGGTGTTTTAGTACCATGCAAATTTCTACAACCATATTTTCCTCTCTCATAATAATTTTCAGTAGCTTCATGAATAAACTCAACAATATAACTATCACATGCAGCATACTTTTCATGATCCACAAACATATAATTTTTATCAAGCTCAAAAATAGTGGAATTAAAACTTTCGAACACACTTTTATCAATAATATAGCAAGATGAATGATCAATCTCAAGAGATATGGGACACATAGATAATGTCAAGAACTCTCCAATCCCATTTTCATTAGTAGTACAATTAATATTATCAAGTAACATAGGACCATCATCTAGAGCTTTATCATAAACATTTGCTAAGCAAAATTCTTTAGTACCATGCATTTCGACATCAGGCACAAACAAAGCATTATCATAAGATTTATCAAAGTAGCATGGATTATCATATATAATAGTAGCATAATTATTCTCACAAGTTTTACTTATAGGAAATATTTCAAGAGAATCCACAGGAACATAACATTCAACCTCTTTCGGTAAGCATGGAGGACAATCAAATAGTGTAAGAGATAAAGAGTTACTCTCATTAGAAGGTTGGCATGGGTAGCTAATCCATTCTTCCTCCTTTTGTTCATCACTCTCCTCTTCTTTTTCATCCAATGAGCTTTCAGGTTCATCAATTTCCTCCTCTTTTTCATCCAATGAGCTTTCAGGTTCATCAATTTCTTCTTCCACCGGTTCCTGCAAATTGTGAGTGCATTCTTGTGCATTAATGTGTCTCTCTTTATAATCAAGGATATACGGATTCCTACTGTAGCATTCTATACAAGAATTAAGGATAGTAGAGACATAATCTTTAAGGTCCTTACAAATAGCACAAGTTTCATAATTCTCAACCATGAAGGATTCTATCTCGGAGGCTCCCATAAATAAGACAAATTGTTCTACCTCTTCGAACCCATAATGAATATAGCAATTCCGATTATAGCTCTTAATTAAAAATTCCTCACTAAAGCCACATTGAAATTTAAGATGTTTAGTATCCTGTTGAGAGCAACAGTTTATATCATGGCGTCTAAGCAAGATTCTAGCCATTGTATTCAATTTTTCTATCATAGCACTCATTATTTTACCAGTTCTTGATTCTCTATAATTATTATAACATTCTATAAGCTCCAAGTAGGTTGTTGGTTCTCCCATAACAGCAGTTTTTAATTTTTAGGTTTTTCAAATTTTTATGGATTTTTGGGTATATAGGAAAAGTAAAACAAGACAAAAAGAAACTAAGCAAAAGTAAACTACGCAAAATAATACTAGACAGAAATAAACTAGCAAGACAAAATAAAATAAACAAAGAGAGAGGTAGAGTGTACTCCCCAGGTGAACTTATGAGTAGAGCTATGCCTCCCCGGCAACGATGTCAGAAAATAGTCTTGATGACCCACAAGTATAGGGGATCGCAACAGTCTTCGAGGGAAGTAAAACCCAAATTTATTGATTCGACACAAGGGGAGGTAAAGAATACTTATAAGCCTTAACAACTGAGTTGTCAATTCAGCTGCACCTGGAAAAGCACTAGTAACAGGGGTGATGTGAAAGCAGCAGTAATATGAAGCAGTAGTAACAGTAACACAGTAGCAGTAGCAGTAATATGAGAGCAATGGCACGAGAAAATAGTTGATACTACTTCCAATGACATGTAGAACGAGTATATGATGATGAAAGATGGACCGGGGTTCCCAGCTATCTACACTAGGGCAACTCTCCAAATTAAGGTACTCCTTTTAATAGAGCACCGGAGCAAAGCATTAACACTCCGTGAAAACATGTGATCCTCATATCTAAGCCTTTCCCTCCAGTTGTCCCAATTTCTGTCACTTTGGGGCCTTTGGTTCCGGACATAGACATGTGCATACAACTTGTAGATACAATCTAAGCAATAATTATAGAGCTCAAATCTAAGATCATGCCACTCGGGCCCTAGTGACAAGCATTAAACACAACAAGATTGCAGCAACAATAACTTCACAAACTTTGTAGATAGACAATCATAACGTAACAATCCATCGGATCCCAACAAACACAACACCGATTACATCAGATGAATCTCAATCATGTAAGGCAGCTCATGAGATCATTGTATTGAAGTACATGGGGAGAGTATACCAACTAGCTACAGCTAGAACCCGTAGTCCATGGGGGAACTACTCACGGAGCATGATGGAGGCGGTGGCTTTGATGGAGATGGCTTCCGGGGGCACTTCCCCGTCCGGCAGTGCGGAGCAGAGAGTTCTGTCCCCCGAATGGAGTTGCGATGGCGGCGGCGCCCGGAGTCTTTCGGAGTTTCGTCAATTGGTGCTGCGTTTTTAGGTCGAAAGGGCTTAAATAGGCGAAGAGGCGGCGCGGGAGGGCTGACAGGGTGGCCTCCCCTAGGCCGGCGCGGAGCTGGGGCGCGCGGCCCACATGTGTGTGGCCCCTGGCTCTCCTCCGACTCCCCTTCGGTTGGAACCTCCCGGAAAAATAAGATCTTTGGCGTTGATTTCGTCCAATTCCGAGAATATTGCCCGAACAGCCTTTCTGGAACCAAAAACAACAGAAAACAGAACGCACTGTGGCATCTTGTTAATAGGTTAGTTCCGGAAAACGCATAAAAACATTATAAAGTGTGAGCAAAACATGTAGGTATTGTCATAAAACAAGCATGGAAGAACAGAAATTATGGATACGTTGGAGACGTATCAGGAAGCAGGGATTAAATCATGTGCTACAGCTTTTTAAGTTTTGAAATCATAAAGAGAGCATAAAAATAAAGTTTGAGAGGTGTTTGTTGTTGTCAACGAATGGTAGTGGGCACTCTAACCCCCTTGTCAAACAGACTTTCAAAGAGCGGCTCCCATAAAAGACGTTATCTCTACCAGCAAGGTAGATCATCCCTCTTCTCTTTTGTTTACACATGTACTTTAGTTTTATTTATGGATGACCCTCCTCCCAACCTTTGCTTTCACAAGCCATGGCTAACCAAATCCTCGGGTGCCTTCCAACATTTCACATACCATGGAGAAGTGTCTATTGCAAAATTAAGTTGCTTACTGATAAATCAGGGCAAAACATGTGAAGAGAATTATTAATGAAAGTTATTAATTGGGGCTGGGAACCCCGTTGCCAGCTCTTTTTGCAAAATTATTGGATAAGCGGATGTATATGCCACTAGTCCATTGGTGAAAGTCTGCCCAACAAGATTGAAAGATAAAACACCACATACTTCCTCATGAGCTATAAAACATTGACACAAATGAGAGATAATAACTTTGAATTGTTTAAAGGTAGCACATGAAATATTTACTTGGAGTGGCGCAAAATACCACATAATAGGTAGTTATGGTGGACACAAATGGCATGTGTTTGGTTTAAGGTTTTGGATGCACGAGAAGCATTCCCTCTCAGTACAGGTCTTTGGCTAGCAAGGTTGGTTAGCAAGCATAAGAGTTGAGGGAAACAAACAAATATATATGTGATAGAAATAATCATGCATCTTCCTTGTAAGCACAAAGAATTTTAACTTCAGAATACTAAGCTCATTAGCTAACAAGAAAGAAAGATAATGAAATAATATATCTACATGTACTTCCCTCTTTTCTACTTAAACCTCAAGGTATTGTTGCTATTGACCAATGCTAAGTTTGCCAAAACCAAATAGATTTACTTGATGCTCCCAAAGTGATATCAATACTAACAACAAGATCAATCATATAACAGAAATTGCAAACTAAAATAAGGTGTGCAAAAAGTAAATGATAAAACTTCTCATTAATACTCCATAACGATAACTCACACCAAGGGATACATAGATAACCAACTAAAAGAGAGATACTTCCACACTACAAACCATCTTATATGATAACTTCCCTACTCATGATATGACACTACTTGATAGTAAAAAGGTAAAAGATAGTGATGATGTGATACCGTGGCACTCCCCCAAGCTTGGAACAAGCCAAGGGGATGCCAATACCAATGATGAATTACTCCTTCGGTGGTGATGGTGGTGAATTCTTGATAAGCTTCTTAACAAGTTCCTTTAGCTCATCAATCTCGTAAGTGAGGTTGCGGATCAGCTCCGAGTTGTGCTCGACGCGGTTAAGAAGTATGTCAGACGGTGAGTCCCAACTCTTAGAGTTGTTTCCCCACTCCTCGGCTTCAGGTTTCATCCTTCCTGCAGTGTTAGAACAATCCATATCCCAACTACTAGGCAATACTGCCTTGGGAATCCTTTCAATTTGACTATTATGAATTAGAGTGTGGAAGGGGTTGTCGATGCCTGGAGGAGATGTCCTTGGAGCTAGGAAGCGACGTGGGACTTCCTCCGGTGCTAATTCGTGCGCTTCTCTTGGTGTTGAACGGATTTGCCACCACCCCGATGCTTGCTACGGTGGCACGCGGGTATACACGCGGGTCTTCCTCCACTTCTCCTTCATCTTCACTCTCGACTTCTTCTTTCAACTCGGGGTCTTGAATATCTTCCTCCGAAGGCCCCTTGCCCTTGTTGTTGGAGACCATGGCGCTTCTAGATCAAAAACAGATCTGGCAGAAAACAGCTCGAAACAAAACACGACGAGAAGACGATATACGGACCTCCGGGGGATTATATAGCAAGAATTTTCACGACAAAAGGAAAGTACCAGGTCGAACACGAGTGGGAGAGGGACTCCGAGGAGCCGTCCCCATACGGCGGTGCGGCCAGGGTGGGGCCCGCGCCCCCACGTGGGGACGTGCCCTCGTGCGCCTCCTCCACTCCGATTCGATCTCTAAAAATAGCAAAAATATTGTTCGGAAAGTTAAACACGGACTTTTTACTACCAAAACTGTTACCTATTCGAAGTCGAACTCTGCAGAACTATCAATTTGATCTTTGATGAAAGTTTCCGGAGTCACCACTCGAATAACATCAACATCTTCATTATAAGAATCTCCAGAAATATAATGTTTGAGTCTTTGTCCATTCACCACTTGTGTGGCATCATCTTTCAGCGAAGCAATTTTTATTGCCCCTGAACGATACACCTCCACAATGACATATGGTCCTTCCCATTTTGAAAGTAATTTTCCTGCAAAAAATCTGAGACGAGACCGATACAATAGGACTTTATCTCCAACATTAAATTCTCTTTTAATAATCCTTCTATCATGCCATTTCTTAACTTTTTCCTTAATCAGTCTAGCATTTTCATAAGCTTCACTTCTCCACTCATCTAAAGAACTCAATTGTAGCAACCTTTTCTTACCGGCAAGTTTAGAATCTTTATTAAGTTCTCTTACAACCCAATAAGCTTTGTGCTCTAGTTCTAAAGGTAAATGACAAGCTTTTCCATAAACCATTTTATAAGGAGACATACCCATAGGATTTTTATAAGCAGTTCGATAAGCCCACAACGCTTCCTTTAACTTACTAGCCCAATTTTTCCTAGATTTATTAACAGTCTTTTGCAAGATAGATTTAATTTCTCTATTTTATAATTCTACTTGCCCACTGTCTGAGGATGATAAGCTGAAGCAATTCTATGATTAATACCATATCTAGCAAGAGTTTTTATAAAACCACCATGAATAAAATGAGAACCTCCATCAGTCATAAGATATCTAGGTACTCCAAACCTAGGAAAGATAACATCTAAAAGCATTTTTAAAGAGGTCTCACCATCAGCACTTTTTGTGGGTATGGCTTCCACCCATTTAGTAACATAATCAACAGCAACAAGTATATGAGTGTTACCTTTTGAAGAAGGGAAAGGACCCATGAAGTCAAATCCCCAACAATCAAATGGTTCAATAACAAGAGTATAATTCATAGGCATTTCATTGCGTCTAGAGATATTACCAACTCTTTGACATTCATCACAAGATAAAATAAACTTTCTTGCATCTTTAAAGAGAGTTGGCCAATAAAAACCTGACTGTAGAACCTTTTGTGCGGTTCTATCTCCGTGATGTCCTCCATAAACACTACCATGACACTTACTCAATATCTCTTGTTGTTCATATTCTGGGACACATCTTCGCATAATACCATCCACTCCTTCTATATAAGTGTGGGTCATCCCAAAAATAATGCCTCAAATCATAAAAGAATTTCCTCCTTTGCTGAGCTGAAAAGGTTGGAGGCAAGTACTTGGAAACAATAAAGTTAGCGTAATCAGCATACCAAGGACTATCTCGCGAACTCACCTTTATTGCAGCCAATTGTTCATTTGGAAAACTATCATTAACATGAACAGGATCATAAGCAATATTTTCCAATCTAGACAAATTATCAGCAACAGGATTATCAGCACCTTTCCTATCTACAATATGTAAATCAAATTCTTGCAATAGAAGCACCCATCTAATAAGCCTTGGCTTAGCATCTTTCTTTTCCATAAGGTACCTAATTGCAGCATGATCAGTATGAACTGTGACTTTTGAATCAACAATATAAGGTCTAAACTTGTCACAAGCAAAAACTACAGCTAATAACTCTTTTTCAGTTGTAGCATAATTTCTTTGAGCAGCATCAAGAGTCTTACTAGCATAATGAATAACATTCAATTTTTTATCTACTCGCTGTCCAAGAACAGCACCTACATCAAAATCACTAGCATCACACATAATTTCAAAAGGTAAATTCCAATCAGGAGGTTCAACTACAGGAGCAGTTGTTAAGGCTTTCTTTAGAGTTTCAAAAGCTTCCTTAAAATCATCATCAAAAACAAAAGGTACATCTTTTTGAAGAAGATTAGTAAGAGGATTTGAAATTTTAGAGAAATCTTTAATAAATCTCCTATAAAAACCAGCATGACCAAGAATACTACAAATACCTTTAACATCCCTAGGATAGGGCATCTTCTCAATTGCTTCAACTTTAGCTCTATCAACTTCAATACCTCTTTCAGAAATTTTATGTCCCAATACAATTCCTTCATTAACCATAAAGTGGCATTTCTCCCAATTAAGAACAAGGTTAGTTTCTTCACATCTCTGCAAAACTTTATCAAGGTTTCGCAAACAATTATCAAAAGAATTCCCATAGACAGAAAAATCATCCATGAATACCTCTACAATCTTTTCACAAAAGCCATGAAAAATAGCAGACATGCATCTTTGAAAAGTAGCAGGAGCATTACATAAACCAAAAGGCATACGCCTATAAGCATAAGTTCCATAGGGACAAGTGAAAGTGGTTTTCTCTTGATCTTTAGTTCTAACAGCAATTTGTGAAAACCTAGAATAACCATCAAGAAAGCAGAAATGAGTATTTTTAGATAACCTTTCTAACATTTGATCAATAAAGGGTAAAGGGTAATGATCTTTCTTAGTAACTTTATTAACCTTTCGAAAATCAATGCACATTCTATACCCTACAACTACTCTTTGAGGGATGAGCTCATCATTATCATTAGGTACAACAGTTATTCCTCCTTTCTTAGGAACACAATGCACAGGACTAACCCATCTACTATCAGCAATAGGATATATAATACCAGCTTCAAGAAGTTTCAATACCTCATTCCTTACCACATCCTTCATTTTAGGAATTAGACGACGCTGATGTTCAACAACAGGCTTTGCATCATCTTCCATGTTGATGGCATGTTGGCAAATAGAGGGAGAAATCCCCTTCAAGTCATCAAGAGTGTAGCCAATAGCTCCTCGGTGTTTCTTCAATATTTCCAATAATCTTTCTTCCTCAAAATCTGAAAGCTTAGCACTAATAATAACATGATATGTTTTCTTATCATCAATATAAGCATACTTAAGATTATCAGGTAACGGTTTCAAATCAAAAATAGGATCTTCCTTTGGTGGTGGTGTTGTACCTAGATCTTCGACCGGTAAGTCATGTTTAAGAATGGGTTGACGAAGGAAAATTTCATCAAGCTCATTCCTTTCTTCCCTAAAGACTTCACTCTCATGATCCTCCAAATGTTGCTGCAAAGGATTAGTAGGAGCAAGAGCAATAGATGCAAGCTGTTCAACTCTAAAATCATCATTAGGCAATTCAGCTTCATAAGGAACTTTGGCAAATTTAGAGAAATTAAACTCATAAGATTCACCAGCAAATTTAGTAACAATTTTCTCTTTCTTGCAATCTATAATAGCTCCACAAGTATTTAGAAAAGGTCTACCAAAAATGATAGGACAAGTCTTACTAGCAGCAGAACCAAGTACCAAAAAGTCAGCATGATATTTAATCTTACCACATAGAACTTCCACATCTCGAACAATACCAATAGGAGTGATACGTCTCCAACGTATCGATAATTTCTTATGTTCCATGCTACTTTATTGATGATACCTACATGTTTTATGCACATTATATGTCATATTTATGCATTTTCTGGAACTAACCTATTAACAAGATGCCGAAGAGCCAGTTGTTGTTTTCTGCTGTTTTTGGTTTCAGAAATCCTAGTAAGGAAATATTCTCGGAATTGGACGAAACTTTCGCCCAGGGTCCTATTTTTGCACGAAGCTTCCAGAAGACCGAAGAGATAACGAAGTGGGGCCACGAGGCAGCCAGGGCTAGGGCGGCGCGGCCCAAGCCCTGGCCGCGCCGACCTGCCCCCTGGGCCCTCGTGTGGCCCCCCGCGTTGACCTTCCGCCTACTTAAAGTCTCCGTCGCGAAACCCCCAGTACCGAGAGCCACGATACGGAAAACCTTCCAGAGACGCCGCCGCCGCGAATCCCATCTCGGGGGATTCAGGAGATCGCCTCCGGCACCCTGGGAGAGGATTCATCTCCCGGAGGACTCTTCATCGCCATGATCGCCTCCGGAGTGATGAGTGAGTAGTTCACCCTGGACCATGGGTCCATAGCAGTAGCTAGATGGTCGTCTTCTCCTTGTTGTGCTTCATTGTTGGATCTTGTGAGCTGCCTAACATGATCAAGATCATCTATCTGTAATACTATATGTTGTGTTTGTCGGGATCCGATGGATAGTGAGTACTATGATTATGGTGATTATCAATCTATTGTTTATGTGTTGTTTATGATCTTGCACGCTCTCCGTTATTAGTAGAGGCTCTGGCCAAGTTTGTACTCTTAACTCCAAGAGGGAGTATTTATGCTCGATAGTGGGTTCATGCCTCCATTGAATCTGGGACAGTGACAGAAAGTTCTAAGGTTGTGGATGTGTTGTTGCCACTAGGGATAAAACATTGATGCTATGTCTAAGGATGTAGTTGTTGATTACATTACGCACCATACTTAATGCAATTGTCTGTTGCTTTTTAACTTAATACTGAATGGGGTTCGGATGATAACCTGAAGGTGGACTTTTTAGGCATAGATGCAGTTGGATGGCGGTCTATGTACTTTGTCGTAATGCCCGGATTAAATCTCACTATATTTATCATATCATGTATATGCATTGTTATGCCTTTCTCTATTTGTCAATTGCCCGACTGTAATTTGTTCACCCAACATGCTTTATCTTATGGGAGAGACACCTCTAGTGAACTGTGGACCCCGGTCCTATTCTTTACATAGCATACAATCTACTGCAATTGTGTTTTACTATTTTCTTTGCAAACATCTTCCACTCGATACGCTTAATCCTTTGTTACAGCAAGCCGGTGAGATTGACAACCTCACTGTTTCGTTGGGGCAAAGTACTTTGGTTTGTTGTGCAGATTCCACGTTGGCGCAGGAATCCCTGGTGTTGCGCCGCATCACATTTCGCGACCATCAACCTTCAACGTGCTTCTTGGCTCCTGGTTCAATTAAACCTTGGTTTCTTTCTGAGGAAAACTTGCTACTGTGCGCATCATACCTTCCTCTTGGGGTTCCCAACGAACGTGTGAGTTACACGCCATCAAGCTCTTTTTGGCGCCGTTGGGGACCTGAAGAAAAGTTATACCACAGAGAATTGCCTCCCACGCAGCTCTTTTCTGGCGCCGTTGCAGTGATCAAGACACGCTGCAAGGGGAGTCTCCACTTCTCAATCTCTTTACTTTGTTTTTGTCTTGCTTTATTTTATTTACTACTTTATTTGCTGCACTAAAACAAAACACAAAAATTAGTTGCTAGTTTTACTTTATTTACTGTCTTGCTCTCTATATCAAAAACACAAAAAATTTAGTTACTTGCATTTACTTTATCTAGTTTGTTTTATTTACTGTTGCTAAAATGAATACTCCTGAAAATACTAAGTTGTGTGACTTCACAAATGCAAATAATAATGATTTCCTATGCACACCTATTGCTCCACCTGCTACTACAGCAGAATTCTTTGAAATTAAACCTGCTTTACTAAATCTGGTTATGAGAGATCAATTTTCTGGTGTTAGTTCTGATGATGCTGCTGCCCATCTCAATAATTTTGTTGAACTTTGTGAAATGCAAAAGTATAAAGATGTAGATGGTGATATTATTAAATTGAAAGTGTTTCCTTTCTCATTAAGAGGAAGAGCTAAAGATTGGTTGCTATCTTTGCCTAAGAATAGTATTGATTCATGGACTAAATGCAAGGATGCTTTTATTGGTAGATATTATCCTCCCGCTAAAATTATATCTTTGAGAAGTAGCATAATGAATTTTAAGCAATTAGATACTGAACATGTTGCTCAAGCATGGGAGAGAATGAAAACTTTGGTAAAGAATTGCCCAACCCATGGACTGATACATCATCAAACCTTCTATGCAGGACTAAATTTTTCTTCGCGGAATTTATTGGATTCAGCTGCTGGAGGTACCTTTATGTCCATCACATTGGGGGCGGCTACAAAACTTCTTGATGATATGATGATAAATTACTCTGAATGGCACACGGAAAGAGCTCCACAAGGTAAGAAGGTAAATTCTGTTGAAGAAACCTCTTCCTTGAGTGATAAGATTGATGTGATTATGTCTATGCTTGTGAATGGTAGATCTAATGTTGATCCAAATAATGTTCCTTTAGCTTCATTGGTTGCTCAAGAAGAAAATGTTGATGTGAATTTCATTAAAAATAATAATTTCAACAACAATGCTTATAGGAACAACTCTGGTAATAACTATAGGCCATATCCTTCTGCTAATGGTAATGGTTATGGTAATTCTTATGGGAATTCTTACAACAATAATAGGAGTGTACCCTCTGGTCTTGAAGCTATGCTTAAAGAATTTATTAGTACACAAACTGCTTTTAACAAATCTGTTGAGGAAAAGCTTGATAAAATTGATATTATTGCTTCTAGAGTTGATAGGCTTGCCTCTGATGTTAATCTTTTAAAATTGAAAGTTATGCCTAATAATGATATTGATAATAAGATTACTACTACAGCAAATGCCATCCAAGTTAGAATTAATGAGAATATAAGATTAATGGCTGAATTGCGTGCTAGGTGGGATAGAGAAGAAAATGAAAAACTAGCTAAAGAGAATAATATAGCTAAAGTTTGGACTATTACCACTACTAGTAATGTTAATTCTTCACATGTTGCTGCACCTCCTACTATCAATGGTAAAATAATTGGTGTTGGCAATGTTTCTACTCCTAGTGCAAAGCAAACAAAACTGCCTGAAATTGCTAAAACTGCTGAAACTGCTTGTGATAAAACTGCTGAAATTTTTTCCAACCTTGGGAACAATGATCCCATTGCTGTAGCTCATAATGATTTAGATTTTGATGATTGTCACATCTCTGAAGTTATAAAGTTCTTAAAAAAACTTGCTAAAAGTCCTAATGCTAGTGCTATAAATTTAGCCTTTACAAAACATATTACAAATGCTCTCATAAAAGCTAGAGAAGAGAAACTAAAACTTGAAACTTCTATTCCTAGAAAGTTAGAAGATGGTTGGGAGCCCATCATTAAAATGAAATTCAATGACTTTGAATGTAATGCTTTATGTGATCTTGGTGCAAGTATTTCTGTTATGCCTAAAAAGATTTATGATATGTTTGACTTGCCACCATTGAAGGATTGTTATTTGGATGTTAATCTTGCCGATAATGTTAAAAAGAAACCTTTGGGGAGGATTGATAATGTGCACATTACGGTTAACAATAACCTTGTCCCCGTTGATTTTGTTGTTTTGGATATCGAATGCAATGCATCTTGTCCTATTGTGTTGGGAAGACCTTTTCTTCGAACCGTTGGTGCTGTTATTGATATGAGGAAGGTAATATTAAATATCAATTTCCTCTCAAGAAAGGTATGGAACACTTCCCTAGAAAGAGAATGAAGTTGCCTTTTGATTCTATTATTAGAACAAGTTATGATGTTGATGCTTCTACTCTCGATGTTACTTGATTTGCACTTTCTGCGCCTAGCTGAAAGGCGTTAAAGAAAAGCGCTTATGGGAGACAACCCATGTTTTTACCTACAGCTATTTTTTGTTTTGTTGAGTCTTGGAAGTTTTTTACTACTGTAGCAACCTCTCATTATCATGTTTTTGTGCCAAGTAAAGTTTCTATGTCAAAGTTGATGTTATATTTGGGATCGCTGCGCAGAAACAGCATTGCTGTCTGTCACGAATCTGGGCACAGTTCTCTGTAGAAAATTCGAAAAAATCTGCCAATTTACGAGCGTGATCCTCAGATATGTACGCAACTTTCATTAGTTTTGAGTTTTTCCATTTGAGCAAGTCTGGTGCCATCTTAAAATTCGTCTTTACGGACTGTTCTGTTTTTGACAGATTCTGCCTTTTATTTCGCATTGCCTCTTTTGCTATGTTGGATTTATTTCTTTGATCCATTAATGTCCAGTAGCATTATGCAATGTCCAGAAGTGAAAATAATGATTGTGTCACCTATGAATGAGTGAATTATTAATTGTGCACTAACCCTCTAATGAGTTTGCTTGAAGTTTGGTGTGAAGGAAGTTTTCAAGGGTCAAGAGAGGAGAATGATATACTATGATCAAGAGGAGTGAAAGCTCTAAGCTTGGGGATGCCCCGTGGTTCACCCCTGCATATTTTAAGAAGACTCAAGCGTCTAAGCTTGGGGATGCCCAAGGCATCCCCTTCTTCATCGACAACATCATCAGGTTCCTCCCCTGAAACTATATTTTTATTCAATCACATCTTGTGTTCTTTACTTGGAGCGTCGGTTTGTTTTTGTTTTGGTTTTTGTTTGAATAAGATGGATCCTAGCATTCACTTTGTGGGAGAGAGACACGCTCCGCTGTTGCATATGGACACATGTGTCCTTAGGCTTTACTCATAATATTCATGGCGAAGTTTCTTCTTCGTTAAATTGTTATATGGTTGGAATTGGAAAATGCTACATGTAGTAATTCTAAAATGTCTTGGATAATGTGATACTTGGCAATTGTTGTGCTCATGTTTAAGCTCTTGCATCATATGCTTTGCACCCATTAATGAAGAAATACATAGAGCTTGCTAAAATTTGATTTGCATATTTGGTTTCTCTAAGGTCTAGATAATATCTAGTATTGAGTTTTGAACAACAAGGAAGACGGTGTAGAGTCTTATAATGTTTACAATATGTCTTTTATGTGAGTTTTGCTGCACTTGTTCATCCTTGAGTTTGCTTCAAATAACCTTGCTAGCCTAAACCTTGTATCGAGAGGGAATACTTCTCATGCATCCAAAATCCTTGAGCCAACTACTATGCCATTTGTGTCCACCATACCTACCTACTACATGGTATTTTTCAGCCATTCCAAAGTAAATTGCTTGAGTGCTACCTTTAAACAATTCAAAATTTATCATCTCTTATTTGTGTCAATGTTTTATAGCTCATGAGGAAGTATGTGGTGTTTTATCTTTCGATCTTGTCATTTACTTCGGACAGACTTTCACAATGGACTAGTGGCTTCATCCGCTTATCCAATAACTTTGCATAAAGAGCTGGCAAAGGGGTTCCCAGCCCCAATTAATTAACTTCATTAATAATTCTCTTCACATGTGTTGCTCTGATTCATCAGTAAGCAACTTAATTTTGCAAATAGACACTCCTCCATGGTATGTGAAAAGTTGGTAGGCACCCGATGGAATCGGTTAGCCATGGCTTGAGAAAGCAAAGGTGGGGAGGAGTGTCATCATAATAAAAATAAAATAAAAAGGCACTCCTTCATGGTATGAGATTGTTGGCAGGCACCCGATGGAATCGGTTAGCCATGGTTTGTGAAAGAAAGGTTGGAAGGAGTGCCACCCCACTAAAATACATGTGTAAACAAAAGAGAAGAGGGATGATCTACCACGGTGGTAGAAATAACGTCCTTCATGGGAGCCGCTCTTGAAAGTCTGGTTGATAAGGTAGTTAGAGTACCCATTACCATTCGTTGACAACAACAAACACCTCTCAAAACTTTACTTTTATGCTCTCTTGATGTTTTTAAAACCAAAGCTCTAGCACAAATATAGCAATCGATGCTTTCCTCTTTGAAGGACCATTCTTTTACTTTTATTGTTGAGTCAGTTTACCTATCTCCTTCCACCTTAAGAAGCAAACACTTGTGTGAACTGTGCATTGATTCCTACATATTTGCATATTGCACTTGTTATATTACTTTATGTTGACAATATCCATGAGATATACATGTTATAAGTTGAAAGCAACCGCTGAAACTTAATCTTCCTATGTGTTGCTTCAACACCTTTACTTTGATTTATTGCTTTATGAGTTAACTCTTATGCAAGACTTATTGATGCTTGTCTTGAAGTACTATTCATGAAAAGTCTTTGCTTTATGATTCATTTGTTTACTCATGTCATTACCATTGTTTTGATCGCTGCATTCATTACATATGTTTACAATAGTATGATCAAGGTTATGATGGCATGTCACTCCAGAAATTATCCTTGTTATCGTTTACCTGCTCGGGACGAGCAGAACTAAGCTTGGGGATGCTGATACGTCTCCGACGTATCGATAATTTCTTATGTTCCATGCTACATTATTGATGATATCTACATGTTTTATACACATTATATGTCGTATTTACGCATTTTCCGGCACTAACCTATTAACAAGATGCCGAAGAGCCAGTTGTTGTTTTCTGCTGTTTTTGGTTTCAGAAATCCTAGTAAGGAAATATTCTCGGAATTGGACGAAATCAACGCCCAGGGTCCTATTTTTGCACGAAGCTTCCGAAGACCGAGGGGAAAGGAAGTGGGGCCACGAGGCGCCGCCACACTAGGGCGGCGCGGCCCAAGCCTGGCGCGCCGACCCCTGGGCCCCTCGTGTGGCCCCCGCGTTGACCTTCCGCCTACTTAAAGTCTCCGTCGCGAAACCCTAGTACCGAGAGCCACGATACGGAAAACCTTCCAGAGACGCCGCCGCCGCAAATCCCATCTCGGGGGATTCGGAGATCGCCTCCGGCACCCTGCCGGAGAGGGGATTCATCTCCGGAGGACTCTTCATCGCCATGATCGCCTCCGGAGTGATGAGTGAGTAGTTCACCCCTGGACCATGGGTCCATAGCAGTAGCTAGATGGTCGTCTTCTCCTTGTTGTGCTTCATTGTTGGATCTTGTGAGCTGCCTAACATGATCAAGATCATCTATCTGTAATACTATATGTTGTGTTTGTCGGGATCCGATGGATAGTGAGTACTATGATTATGGTGATTATCAATCTATTGTTTATGTGTTGTTTATGATCTTGCATGCTCTCCGTTATTAGTAGAGGCTCTGGCCAAGTTTGTACTCTTAACTCCAAGAGGGAGTATTTATGCTCGATAGTGGGTTCATGCCTCCATTGAATCTGGGACAGTGACAGAAAGTTCTAAGGTTGTGGATGTGCTGTTGCCACTAGGGATAAAACATTGATGCTATGTCTAAGGATGTAGTTGTTGATTACATTACGCACCATACTTAATGCAATTGTCTGTTGCTTAGCAACTTAATACTGAATGGGGTTCGGATGATAACCTGAAGGTGGACTTTTTAGGCATAGATGCAGTTGGATGGCGGTCTATGTACTTTGTCGTAATGCCCGGATTAAATCTCACTATATTTATCATATCATGTATATGCATTGTTATGCCTTTCTCTATTTGTCAATTGCCCGACTGTAATTTGTTCACCCAACATGCTTTATCTTATGGGAGAGACACCTCTAGTGAACTGTGGACCCCGGTCCTATTCTTTACATAGCATACAATCTATTGCAATTGTGTTTTACTATTTTCTTTGCAAACATCTTCCACTCGATACGCTTAATCCTTTGTTACAGCAAGCCGGTGAGATTGACAACCTCACTGTTTCGTTGGGGCAAAGTACTTTGGTTTTGTTGTGCAGATTCCACGTTGGCGCGGGAATCCCTGGTGTTGCGCCGCATCACATTTCGCGACCATCAACCTTCAACGTGCTTCTTGGCTCCTACTGGTTCGATTAAACCTTGGTTTCTTTCTGAGGGAAAACTTGCTACTGTGCGCATCATACCTTCCTCTTGGGGTTCCCAACGAACGTGTGAGTTACACGCCATCAGAGAGATAGTTTCTCTATTAGCTAGCCGAATAACCACATCAATATCTTAAAGTTCACAAGAACCAATTTCATGCATAATTTCCACGTAAAGCTCATAAGGAATGGCACTAGAACTTGCACCAATATCACATAAACCATAATAACAATGATCACCAATTTTAACAGAGAGCATAGGAACGCTGGCTTTCCTAGACTTACTAGGATGTGAAACAATATTAGAAGCATCTTCACAGAAAATGATGTGACCATCTTCTACATTTTCAGTCACAAGGTCTTTAACTATTGCAACAGCAGGTTCAACATTTATTTGCTCCTCAGGTTCTATAGGTTTCTTTGCACTTTTGTTAACCACACTAGTTATAACAGAATACTCCTTCATTTTAGCAGGAAAAGGAATTTTTTCGATATAAGCTTCAGGAAGAATGTGATCAACAGTTTTAACTTCAATACATTTACCTATAGGTGAATCAGTTTTATCTTTGTACGGTTCATGATACTTATTAAAATTCTTCCTAGGCAATTCAAAATGAGAGGCAAAAGCTTTATAAAAATTTGCAACAACTTGAGAGTCAAGACCATAAGTAGCACTCATATTTTGAAATTTATCGGTATCCATAAAAGTTTCAATGCATTCATAATCATAATTTATACCTGACTCTCTACCTTTGTCGTTCTCCCATCCTTCAGTATTCTCCTGAATCCGATCAAGAAGGTCCCATTTAAACTCTTCTTTGTTGTGCGTGAATGATCCAGAACAAGTAGTATCCAGCAAGGTTTTATCTTGAAAAGAAAGTCTTGCATAGAAATTATCAATGATGATATTACCAGGAAGCTCATGAATGGGGCATTTGAGCATTAAAGACTTCAACCTCCCCCATGCTTGGGCAATACTCTCTCCATCATGAGGCCAGAAATTATATATGCGGTTTCGGTCTTTGTGAATTTCACTTGGAGGATAGAATTTAGAATAAAATAGAGGCATAATATCCTTCCAATCAAGAGAATGCCCATTCTTCAGCAGTTTATACCAATGCGCCGCTTTACCAGACAGCGACATAGAGAATAGTTTCTTCCTAACTTCATCCATAGAAATACCTGCACACTTGAATAACCCGCATAATTCATGTAAAAACAGTAAATGGTCTCCAGGATGGACAGTTCCATCCCCTTCATAGCGGTTATCCACAACACGTTCAATAATTTTCATAGGTATTTTATATGGAATCACTTTCTCACCTGGCGCCTCATCCACTACCGTTGCAGTAGTAGTAGATTTTCCAAATAGGAATTCAAGAGAAAATCTCTCCATAATGAATTATAGCAGCAGGCAGAAATAAAACAACACGTACAGTAAAAGTTTTCCTTACCAATTCCACTTACCAATAGCGCTTCACTCCCCGGCAACGGCGCCAGAAAATAGTCTTGATGACCCACAAGTATAGGGGTGTATCGTAGTACTTTATATAAATAAGAGTGTCGAACCCAACGAGGAGCAGAAGGTGTTGACAAGCAATTTCGATGAAGGATTCTCTGTAAATGCTCACAGACAAGTTTTCAGGAGGTTTTGATATAGCAGATAAATAAAGTACAATTAAGTAAGTAAAATGCGAGAGTAATAATTGCAGCGAGTGGCCCAATCCTTTTTAGCACAAAGGACAAGCCTGCTTGTTTACTTATGATGACCAAACGTTCTTGAGGACACACGGGAATTTAGTCTAGTGCTTTCGCTTCATATAGTTGATTAATCTTCATTGTTTTGATAAATGTTGTGTGGGTGAACCTATGCTAATGCACCGCCCTTCCTAGGACTAATACATACTTGTGATTAAACCCCTTGCAAGCATCCGCAAATAGAAGAAAGTAATTAAGATAAATCTAACCACAGCCTTAAACTCTGAGATCCTGCTATCCCTCATGCATCGATATACCAACGGGGTTCAGGTTGCTGTCACTCCGGCAACCCCACAATTAGCAAACGAATACAAGATGCATTCCCCTAGGCCCATAAAGGTGAAGTATCATGTAGTCGACGTTCACATGACACCACTAGAAGAATAACACCACAACTTAAATATCAAACCATTAAATATTACTCAACATAATTCACTACTAACATTTAGACTTCACCCATGTCCTCAAGAACTAAACGAGTGTTGACGTCAGAAACCCACCGGCGGGCAGTGACTGGTCAACACCGTAGAGCCGGGAACAACTAGGGTTGCGGCTGGCCCCAGTCCCTCAGAGCGACGGCCCGCAAAGCCTCCTGGTCGCGCGCCGATGCAAATTGCAAGGGCGTGCCACCTGACCTATACCTGGTCAGGAAGGTGTGGATGATGCCTCTCTTAGTTTCCTGCAGGGCACACACGTACACGTTAAATAAGAGCCTCGATCGGCTCTCAGGTTATCCTGTGAATCGGCTCATGGAGCCGATCCACCCATGATTCGTCCAAGGTGGCCGAATATATGGTGGTCCTGCTTGATCAAGATAAAGCATATGAGATCCACGACGATCTGGGTTTTCACCGCATAATCGGATCATCCTACTCACGATTGGGCCTCGCGCTCACGCACGGTGATCGTAAGCCAGCCCTAGACAAGGCCTAAAAACCAACACTAGGTTGATCCTCGGAACGTCCTGTCTAGGGGCAGCAAACTACACCCTACATGCCGCTGGATCCTCCAACCCTTTGTAAGGCCTAACTATTGCAGATATTAAACTAATCCTTGACGAATCAAGGAGCAATCGTAACGGATCAGATCTACTAAATAACGATCAAGCGGGGTGCCGCCCCTGCACCCATGATGAGGTACAGGGACGGCTAGATGCGCAAGGGTTGCACTACGACAGCATATGATACTAGGAACAATGCTAACCCTAACACATCTATGATAACTACGTTGCTCGCCATCAAAAGGGCTTCAGTACGAGCAACGCATGAACAACGTGGGCAGGCTCGTGCTGCCTAGATCGCAAGATGCGATCTAGGCAGCATGGTGCTTACCGGAGAAACCCTTGAGACGAAGGGGTTGGCGATGCGCCGAGATTGGTTTGTGTTGAACGTTGGTTGTTGTTTATTCCATAAACCCTAGGTACATATTTATAGTCCAAGGGACTTTCTAATGTGGGCGTGCACTAAACCGTGCACGAGACAAACTCTAATCTCTACGTAACCTACTATATAAAGATACACGGGCTAACTAGCCCAAACTTGATAAACAAGGCCGATTCACACATCTCTACGCATATATCTTCAAGTCCATCTTGATCGCGGCCCACCTCTGGCTTGGTCAAATTCTGGTGATAACACATGCCCCCTGGTTTTGGAAATGACATTTCCAAAATCATTATGCTTTTCTCTCGTAGGGTCATGTCGTGGCAGAGCAGAACCGTCGCAGAGTCCTTCATCATGAATCTTGCCTTCCTCGGAAACTGCTGTGGCATTGAATTTCCACTATATCCCCTTTTATTTAACTGCTACGAACAGTTCTCCTCTGCATCTCCTTCGCATTAGCATCCCAAAAAGCCCTCCTGCGCCACAATGTCTTCTTCTTCCTCTGCTCCATCGGATCTTTCCAGCCAGTCCTCCACCTCCCGCGAGCCAACGCCTGAATGGGGTCCACAAGAGGCCCATGCGGCCGACATTCGCCGCGCCATAGCCGACGGGGACGAGTCGACCCACGACTCCTTTGTTTGGTCTGAAGACGACCAATCTTTAACGGACGGGGAGAGCGACCTTCGCTTTCTCGCTGTCGGGCAGTCGGAGGAGGAAAGCGACGACGACGGCTTCTCCTGGGACGGCTACTCCTCCACTGAGGAGGTGAAGGAAGAGGAGGAGGATACCACCTCCTCCGACGAACCGCCGGCCAAGCGTCTCTGCCCCTGGGCGGGCAACATCTGCGACTTCGACAGCGACTATGGCGACGCTAGCGAAGAAGATGAGGACAATGAAGGTCCCGCCGGTGGTTTCTCCAGCAGTGAGGATGAGCCGGCCGGGAGCAGCGCCGATGATGGCGAGGATGAGGACAGCAGCGGCCTTTAGATAGGATAGAGTTAGGAGCAGTAGATGGGACAACATCCCTCCCAGCAACTCCCCTTGAGAGCAATCGGCTCTTTATGTAAGAAATCTCTGCTTATCAATGAATAAGTTCCCTTTAACTTGATTTTGCCGATTTCTTTTATACTGAGCCCGCCGATTGTCAACCCGGTAGATGCTTAACGAGCCGATGGCAAAGCATCAGCTTTCAAATGGATTGCAAAACAGATCGATCTGATTGCCTTCTCAGATGTCGACTTGCAGTCCATGGACCTCAGACCCAAACTTCCAATCGAACAGGTCCGACGCGCAGCTTTGAGACCCCAAGGCCTTTAGACTTTTAACATCATCCGAATATGATGTTCGTCCTGATAACAAAACTCCTGGGTTAATGCTCCCAGGAAAGCCTGACCTTTGACGTTGAAGCTGACACCTCTGCTCAACAAGTGTTTGCTCACAGCTTTTCCAGCGATGTCGCACTCCTGTGCCGCAACGAACTGGCCTAAGGTCTAACCACCGAAGATGGCCCCTCCTTCAGACTCCTCCCGTCAACCCTGGCGGTTTTATTCTGCAAGAACTCTCTCGTTCAGCATGGTTATGATGCAGAGACAGCCAATTTCAACACCATTGGCTTGCTGCCCCCCGAGCCTCGATCAAGGCGAGAGTGAAGTCGCACTGCATTGGGCCACTATCAGCCCCTTTACCGTGGTGCAGCGTCAGCCGATTCTGACCGAAATCGGTTGTTAACAGCAGAGAACTTCCCAGGTGAGCTGCCCCCCAAGTCTCTTTGGTCCGATGAGGCAACCTTTGGTGAAAAATGAAGTTCAGTCCAACTGGATGACCGCCGGTTGTTCTCGTGATCCTAGTCTGATCTGCACATCCATGTTGTTCCTGATGTTTGGCCAGGGTGGTGATCCTCAAACCTGCCGGCAAACCTCAACACCTTAAATGAGAAAAAGGGCCGTCTTGAACGCCCAAACTGATGCTCCTGTCGGTGCTGCCGAGCTTGAAGTCTTGCCGAAGGAATTGGAAGTCGTTGAAGAGAGGGCCCGAGTTGCCAGGCAATCTCAATGAAGGGCCTGCTCTGGTTAGGCTTCCGCTTAAATCCCTTAAGTCGATGGCCGTGCATCGGCTTTGAATCCTTAAGTCGATGACTACGCATCGGCTGTGCTCAAAAATTTCTGTATTTTCGATTTTTTATTAGCCGATCGATTCATGAATCGGCTTCCCCTGGGTACATCCTTTGTGGCTTTGTACCTTCTCCGTGTATATGCCCCCCGAGCCGAATCCTTCACGTGATTGAAGATATCGGCTTTCCAGCCAATTCAAGATTTTCTCGCCACTCACCCATGCGAAATAGCACATCAGTAAACAAGGGTGGTGCGAGTAATTGTAGCCGATCGCTGGAATCGTCTCACCTTGTAGTGGTCGATCCGACTATTCACAGAATGTTGAGATTTCGAAAATCTATGGAAACGCGCCACCGGCCATCCTTTTTCTCCACAGGTATTACATTGGAAATCCTTTCAGCGTGCCTGCATGGCCTGATGAACCCGGCGTCCAACAACTTCTTGATCTCCTTCTTGACTTTCTTAATCTCTTCTGGCCCGTCAGCCGATGTAAACCCATACCCCAGCTTTCCATCGCCTTCTAGGTCAACGCTTGTCATCATTTGGGGCCGATCGTGTGGATCGGCCTCCTCTTCGCCTTTTCCGCGGGAGTGACTGTTCCCGGGTTTATCCTCGTAATGGCGATCTGCGAGCCTTGCCCTATTAACATCAGACGAGCCACCTGGCTCGCGTTTTATGCAGTGGCTGAGATCGACTATGTTGACCTCCGGAAACGGCTGCGTATCAACTTTCATGGCAAACTGATCGAAGAGTAACCGGCCTTGCTCTATCGCCATCTGTATCTGTCCGCGCAAGGCTGCGCAGTCGTTGGTGGCATGGGTGAACGTGTCATGCCATTTGCAGTATGGTTTGCCGGTCATCTCTTGTAACGTGGGGATTTTGTGGCCGTCGGGTAACTTCAGCTGTTTTTCCTTCAGGAGCCAATCAAAAATTTGCTCCGTTTTGCTCAAATCGAAGTCGAATCCCTTTGCCGGCCCTGGTTGCTTTGCCCACTTGCAGGACACGGGTTTTGCCCCCCGGGCCCACTCAGCATTAGTGAACTCCCGATCTCTTGCAGAACCCTCATCTTCGTCCTTCTCGATCAGGGTGACGCGCTTGTACTGGTCTTGGCACATTCTGGATGGCGCTGTTCATATGTTGTCCACTTCTGGACCATGTCTGTGTATACCGATGCGTCTGCATCGGCATCAGTCGATGCCTGTGCATCGGCTTTAGCCTGGGGGCGCCATACCTTCTTTGGCGGGCGCGCCTTTGTCTCCACTATTTGCTGGATTTTCGCGGCCAGATCGGGCCGCGCTCTTCTCAACATGTACAGTACGTGCCTCGGCCTCTTTCAAGCTTCGCGGCCGCTGCACCCGGCGCTCCCGAGACTGAGTCCATCGGGGCATCCCCTTGGTTGGTGGTACCCACCTTCCTCTCGACTCCTCGAAGTCTTCTTCTTGAGATGACTCGGCTCGTTTGCTCTGAGGTGGGAGAGGTCCTAGACGTTCGAACACTGCAACTTCGTTCGTCCTTCTCCTTCGTTGTGTGCATTTTGGGCAGTTGCCGATTGTTGGTAATCGGCTCATTCCGAATCCCTTGTCGAAGAAGGGGCAGTCCCAGTGCCTATCCACGTTGTCCGGCTCCTCAGACCTTCCTCTGGCGCGACGTCCGTACCCGACGTTGTGGCCGTTGTTCTGACGATACCTCCCGTCTGCATCAGACCGATGATCTCTTTGATCGCCTTTGCCGTAGCGGCGACGTCGGTCGTATGTGTTGGAGATATGCCCAAGAGGCAATAATAAAATGGTTATTATAATATATCTTTGTGTTTATGATAATGTTTGCATACCATGCTATAATTGTATTAACCGAAACATTGATACATGTGTGTTATGTAAACAACAAGGAGTCCCTAGTAAGCCTCTTGTATAACTAGCTTGTTGATTAATGGATGATCATGGTTTCGTGATCATGAACATTGGATGTTATTAATAACAAGGTTATGTCATTAGGTGAATGATATAATGGACACACACCCAAATGAGCGTAGCATAAGATCAAGTCATTAAGTTCAATTTGCTATAAGCTTTCGATACATAGTTGCCTTAGTCCTTCGACCATGAGATCATGTAAATCACTTACACCGGAAGGGTACTTTGATTACATCAAACGTCATTGCGTAAATGGGTGACAATAAAGGTGGGATTAAGTATTCGGAAAGTGTGAGTTGAGGCATATGGATCAATAGTGGGATTTGTCCATCCCGATGACGGATAGATATACTCTGGGCCCTCTCGGTGGGATGTCATCTGATTAGCTTGCAAGCATATGAATGGTTCATAAGAGATCACATACCACGGTACGAGTAAAGAGTACTTGTCGGTAACGAGGTTGAACAAGGTATGGAGATACCGATGATCGAACCTCGGACAAGTAAAATATCGCGAGACAAAGGGAATCGGCATCGTATGTGAATGGTTCAATCGATCACTAAGTCATCGTTGAATATGTGGGAGCCATTATGGATCTCCAGATCCCGCTATTGGTTATTGCTCGGAGAGGAGTCTCGACCATGTCTACATAGTTCGCGAACCGTAGGGTGACGCGCTTAAGGTTCGATGTCGCATAAGTAGATATGGAATATGGTATGGAGACGAAGTTTGTTCGGAGTCTCGGATGGGATCCAGAACATCACGAGGAGGTCCGGAATGGTCCGGAGAATAAGATTCATATAAGGAAAGTTGATTTCTAGGTTTCGGAAAAGTTCGGGATTTTTCCGGTGAAAGACCGGGAAGGTTCTAGAAGGTTCCGGGGGTCCCACCAGTGGGCCCACGACCCTAGGAGGCCTAGCATGGGCCGAGGGGTGCACCCTAGCCTAATGGGCCAGGGGCACATGCCCCTCAAGGCCCAGGCCGGCCAACCCTAGGGTTTTCCCCAAAACCCTAGGGGGATCAACTTGGGGGGGAAGAATTCCCCCTCCCCCCTTTGGCCGCCGGCCCTAGATGGGTTTGGGGCATTGGGGGGCCACCCAAACCGACCTCCCCCCTATATAAAGAGGGGAGGGGGCAGGGGGGCGTTCACCCCTTCCACAGCAAGTTCTGGCCGCCCCCTCTCTCCTCCATAGAGCTGTTCCGGCTTGGCGAAGCCCTGCAGCTTTTCTCCTCCACCACCACCACGCCGTCGTGCTGCTGGGATTCCGAGGGGATCTACCACACCTCCGCTGCCCGCTGGAACGGGGAGAGGAAGGGCTACATCGACACCGTACGCGCGACCGAGTACGGAAGTGCTGCCGGATTGCAGCACTGGGGATGATCGTCTACACCAACAACGAGATCTGATCTCGTAGGCTTTGGAAATCATCAAGGGTTAGTATCTTGTCAATCTCGTTGCTTCGATCTTGTAGATTAGATCTTGGGTGTTCCATAGATTAGATCTTGGATTTATTCGTCTTGCGGTAGGAAAATTTTTGTTTTCTATGCTACGAACCCCATCAGTGGTATCAGAGCCATGTCTATGCATAGATCTGTTGCACGAGTAGAACACAATGGTTTTGTGGGCGGTGATGCTTTTGTTGCTTTAGTTTGTGTACTTTGCATCTTGCGGGATGGTGGGATGAAGCGGCCCGGGCTAACTTTACATGACCGCGTCTCATGAGACTTGCTCCACGCTTGACATGCAACTTGTATTGCATAAGTGGCTTTGCGGGTGTCTGTCTCTCCCACCATAGTGAAGATTCCAATTTGCACTTTCTATTGTCAACACTAGTATCACCGTTGTGGTTCATGTTCGTAGGTAGATTGGATCTTACTCGAAAACCCTAAACCACGTAAAATATGCAAACCAAATTAGAGGCGTCTAACTTGTTTTTGCAGGGTTTGGTGATGTGATATGGCCATGATGTGATGATGATTATATTTGATGTATGAGATGTTCATTGTTGTATTGTGGCAACCGGCAGGAGCCTAATGGTTGTCTTTAATTTTTGTTAAAGACATGCGTGTCTATTCATCATGTAATAGCTTTATTTCAAGTAGTTTTCATAGTAGCTATAAGTGATGGACAACCATGAAGCGGCGCCACGGACCTTGGTGCAATGCTGGTGATGATGGAGATCATGATCATGTGCTTTGGAGATGGAGATCAAAAGCACAAGAAGAAAGGCCATATCATATCACATATTATGAATTGCATGTGATGTTAATCCTTTATGCATCTTATCTTGCTTAGATCGCGACGGTAGCATTATAAGATGATCCCTCACATTAATATCAAGATAATAAAGTGTTCTCCCCTCGTATGCACCGTTGCTACAGTTCGTCGTTTTGAAGCATCTCGTGATGATCGGATGTGATAGACTCTACGTTCACATACAACGGGTGTAAGCCATGTTTGCACACGCGGAATACTTGGGTTTGCTTGACGAGCCTAGCATGTACAGACATGGCCTCGGGACAACGGAAACCGAAAGGTTGAACACGAGTCATATGGATGATATGATCAACATGTTGATGTTCACCATTGAAGCTACATCATCTCTCGTGATGATCGGTTTTGGTGTAGTGGATGTGGATCGTGTGCCACTTAACAACTATGAGGGATGTTGTATTAAGTGGGAGTTCATTAGTAATTAGATTAAAACATGAACTAATTATCATGAACATAGTCTGAATAGTATTTTGAATTAAATTTGTAGAATTGGCATCCGTTATCTACCATGCGCTAGTCTTGTAATTGAGATAGAAATACTGTTAAGTCTGACAAGTAACTTTACGGACTGGTACCATATTGTTAAAGAATCAAGAAATGATTAAGTCCTATTGCAAACTTTTAGTAAACCTCTCATTAATGATTCAAAGAACAATGGTTTCAATTAGTACCTAGAATCATCTTGCCTCCGTGAAACTTGAAGTTCAAATCTGTTTGAAAAGTAAGGAGCTGGAAATTTTGTTTTCAGAAATAAGAAAGGTATGAGATATATGTGATATCTAAGACCTTATTGCAAGATGATAGAATATAATCTAGTGAGACTACATAAACTCATAAGTTTTATGGGAATGTACGAAGGTTGAAGACGCCAGGCGTCCCAATCCTCCAACTAGTTGGGCACTAACGATATTCGCATATCCATGAAGTGATCGTCCTTAGTATGCACCGTTGCTAAGACTCGTCGTTTCGAAGCATCACGTGATGATCGGGTGTGATAGATTCTACGTGTGCATACAACGGGTACAAGCCAGATTTGCACATGCGAATACTGAGGTTAAACTTTACGAGCCTAGCATGTACAGACATGGTCTCGGAAAGTCGTCATGATATGATGGATAAAATTATGAGTGAAATTTTTCATCATATTACAAAGTTACTAATAGTGAAATCTGGAACACTTGTCATATGATGATCAACTTCAAAGTAAGAACCTCAAGGTTATTGGTATTTGACCAATGGACTTAGAAGTCATTGAAAGTGAAGTGTTTTCTGAGAATGAGGAAAACTAAAAGAGAAACTACAAAAGATATTTTGGCAGAAAGAAAGAAAAGACTAGAAAGTCTAGCTCAGGTGTATATAGATGATATACATGTTATGAATGTATTCCTTGTTTGGTCACAAAATGGAATTCTTGGGTATTAGTACCATATTGGTTGGTATGAGGTGTCATACAAAACAACGCAATACAAGAATACATTGGCCTAAGTGACTGAAAAGGAATGTGATAGGAATGCACGTCTGGAACAAAAATAAAGTGTTATTATGTTCGTCGTTGGCATTTTGTCTAGCCATTCAGATTTATAATAAAGAACTTTATAATTGTTATTCTTGTTCTGGTTAAATGAAAACAATGAGTTGTTCAAATTGTAACAGCATTCCATGTACGATGGATAAGTTATTATAAATCTTATGGTAAAGCACACATACATAACACTGACGCTAAAATGCCATAAGGCAAATGATGTGAATTCCACTCATTAGTGGAACCGCCATTTAGGTCATGTTAGAAAGGAACGCATGAAGGAACTCCATTTGAATGGATTTTTGGAGTCATATGATTTTTGAATCATTTGGCGCTTGCAAATCTCTTCTAAAGAGAATGACTTAAATACCGTTCATAGGCCAAGAGTTGAACGGGAAACTAACTTAGTGGAAACATACATGATGATGTATATGGTTCACTGGGCATAGTTGTGTGCGGGAGATTCTTCTACTTCATGAAAACTTCTAACAATGAATTGAGTATATATATGTTGATATATTCGATAAGGAAGAAGTTTGAAAACATTTGAATGGATTCAGATAAGTTTCAGCATGAAGTGGAAATCATCGTAATAGAAAAGTCAAATATCTGTGATTGGATCATGGTGGAAATATTTGAATTACGAGTTTTAGCGAACATCTAAGAGAGTTATGAAATTGTTCTACAACTCACGTTTCTTGGAGCATCATAGTAATGATGAAGTATCCGAGAGACGTATCCAAACCTGTTGGGTTAATGATGAGATAAAATAAAATGATGCCATTATATTTGTGGATTATGCTTTAGAGACTACCGCTTTTACACTAAATAGAGCGTCATCATAATCCGTTGAAATGACACCATATGAGTTATGGCATGGGTATAAACCCTAATAGTCCTTTCTTAGATTTTGGTATGCGTAGCATAAGTAAATGAGTTTACAACCAAAATCGGATGAATGTCTTTGTTGGTTATCCCAGAGAATTAATTGGGAATTCTTTCCACTATGAAGTCAAAGACAAAAGTGTTTGTCGATGTTTCTTACTTATTTCAAAGAAATTGTTTCTAGCGAACTATTTGAGTGGGAGGACAATGGAACTTGATAAGGTTTATGAACCTGAGCATGATGATCAGAGTAGCACAACATCGGAAATGGTTCCGGAAGCAGCTACGAAGATCATGGCTCCCATGTCTACAAAGTGTTATAGTCATGGAGATCAAAGTACTTATTGAACCTTGTAGATGTGGTTTATTTTGTGATCAAATAAATGATTTGTGGACAAAGGATTGTTTTTGAACAATGATAAACCAACTACATACAAAGAAGTTATGATGGGCCCTGACTCCGTTAAAATGGCTATGCGCCATGAAATCCAAGATAGATGAGTACTTTTTGAAAGTAAATGGATCTATAAAATAGATGGACTTGGATGGAATATCCTCAAAGAAGCTTGACTTATCGAAAAGTTGTTTACGACAAAGTTCAAAGAGTTGACTACGATAAGATTAGATCTTCCGTGGCAATGCTTATAGTCTATGTGGATTATTCTAGTAGTCGCTACATATTTCTTTTATGAGATATGATAGTAGGATGGCAGAAATACATTCCTTACCAGAAGTGTGTATGAAGGATGTATACTAGATACAACCAAGAGTTTTGCTGGTCCGTGGAATACTAGATAGGTATACAAATTTCAATTGGATGAAGTGAGTATCGCGGAGTTGGAATCTTCACCGGATGAAATAATCAAAGAGTTTTGATTTCATCAGAAACGATGAAGATGCTTGCAAGAAATTAAGTGGGAGCGCTGAGACATATTTATAATACTTTATGTAGATGACATATTGTTCATTATAAATAGTGTAATTATATAATTGATTTAAAAGGTTTCATTGAGAATTAACATCAATGAAAGGATATGAATTGAAACATATTTAGTGTCAAGATCTATGAAGATAGATAGAAACACATAATAAGTTTAAGTTTAAGTACATAGAATAGATATTGAAGTAGTTCAATTAAGAAGGTGTTCTTTTCATGTGAAGGTTTAACAAGACTTGAGTGTATTTGACACTCGATGAGTAAATACACATGAGTGATTTTAGATCACGAATAATATGTACAAAGTCAGAAGTCCTGTGCTCTAAAGTGTTACGAGCATGTACCAGAATGATTCATGTAATGATCATTGGACAACAGTAAGAATATCCCTGAGTGCTTTAGAAGAACCAAGGATATATAAATATAGTTTTTATATGGAGTAATGACAAACAAATCGCTGTAAGGTGTTGCACCGATATTAGTTTGGTCACATATAAAAATAAAATTTCAATCTCAATTAGGCTAAGAGTTATAAGGTAGCACAATGAGCTAGAACAAGTCTATGCTAGATTTGGATGAGTTCTAAATATTGTGACGGATTCTACAAACGAAGGCAGAGTATGTCATTGTTTTGACAATGACCGAGGATGTTAAGTCGAGGAGTTCTTTGAGAACTTGGTGTAGTTCCGATAGTGTCAGAACTTTGAAGCTATATTGTATGTGACAATATTAGTGACTTATTTCAGACCGCGGAATTAAGGTTCCACCAGAGGACTAAGCATATATAATGCCGACTCATTTGGAAAATGAGTGATGCGTTGAGACGCAAATGAATTGCAAAATACATACGTTTCTGAGCGTGTCAGATCCGTTGACTAAAACCTCTCCCGTGAGCAAAACATGATAAGCACCAGAAGGCCAAGGTGTTATATCTTTTCAAATGTAAACTAGATTATTGACTCTAGTGCAAGTGGGAGACTCTGTTGGAGATATGCCCAAGAGGCAATAATAAAATGGTTATTATAATATATCTTTGTGTTTATGATAATGTTTGCATACCATGCTATAATTGTATTAACCGAAACATTGATACATGTGTGTTATGTAAACAACAAGGAGTCCCTAGTAAGCCTCTTGTATAACTAGCTTGTTGATTAATGGATGATCATGGTTTCGTGATCATGAACATTGGATGTTATTAATAACAAGGTTATGTCATTAGGTGAATGATATAATGGACACACACCCAAATGAGCGTAGCATAAGATCAAGTCATTAAGTTCAATTTGCTATAAGCTTTCGATACATAGTTGCCTTAGTCCTTCGACCATGAGATCATGTAAATCACTTACACCGGAAGGGTACTTTGATTACATCAAACGTCATTGCGTAAATGGGTGACAATAAAGGTGGGATTAAGTATTCGGAAAGTGTGAGTTGAGGCATATGGATCAATAGTGGGATTTGTCCATCCCGATGACGGATAGATATACTCTGGGCCCTCTCGGTGGAATGTCATCCGATTAGCTTGCAAGCATATGAATGGTTCATAAGAGATCACATACCACGGTACGAGTAAAGAGTACTTGTCGGTAACGAGGTTGAACAAGGTATGGAGATACCGATGATCGAACCTCGGACAAGTAAAATATCGCGAGACAAAGGGAATCGGCATCGTATGTGAATGGTTCAATCGATCACTAAGTCATCGTTGAATATGTGGGAGCCATTATGGATCTCCAGATCCCGCTATTGGTTATTGCTCGGAGAGGAGTCTCGACCATGTCTACATAGTTCGCGAACCGTAGGGTGACGCGCTTAAGGTTCGATGTCGCATAAGTAGATATGGAATATGGTATGGAGACGAAGTTTGTTCGGAGTCTCGGATGGGATCCAGAACATCACGAGGAGGTCCGGAATGGTCCGGAGAATAAGATTCATATAAGGAAAGTTGATTTCTAGGTTTCGGAAAAGTTCGGGATTTTTCCGGTGAAAGACCGGGAAGGTTCTAGAAGGTTCCGGGGGTCCCACCAGTGGGCCCACGACCCTAGGAGGCCTAGCATGGGCCGAGGGGGTGCACCCTAGCCTAATGGGCCAGGGGCACATGCCCCTCAAGGCCCAGGCCGGCCAACCCTAGGGTTTTCCCCAAAACCCTAGGGGGGATCAACTTGGGGGGGAAGAATTCCCCCTCCCCCCTTTGGCCGCCGGCCCTAGATGGGTTTGGGGCATTGGGGGGCCACCCAAACCGACCTCCCCCCTATATAAAGAGGGGAGGGGGCAGGGGGGCGTTCACCCCTTCCACAGCAAGTTCTGGCCGCCCCCTCTCTCCTCCATAGAGCTGTTCCGGCTTGGCGAAGCCCTGCAGCTTTTCTCCTCCACCACCACCACCACGCCGTCGTGCTGCTGGGATTCGGGGATCTACCACACCTCCGCTGCCCGCTGGAACGGGGAGAGGAAGGGCTACATCGACACCGTACGCGCGACCGAGTACGGAAGTGCTGCCGGATTGCAGCACTGGGGATCGTCTACACCAACAACGAGATCTGATCTCGTAGGCTTTGGAAATCATCAAGGGTTAGTATCTTGTCAATCTCGTTGCTTCGATCTTGTAGATTAGATCTTGGGTGTTCCATAGATTAGATCTTGGATTTATTCGTCTTGCGGCAGGAAAATTTTTGTTTTCTATGCTACGAACCCCATCAGTATGGCTGATCGTTTTTGCTGAGGAGATGCTCGGGAAATGGGCGTGGATGCCGTGGGTTTCTCACCTCCTCCTTGGCCAGGTACCGTTTATTGTCGTCTTGGGGCCGGTCACGTGGACCGGCTTCCTCTTTCTCTTTGCCACGAGAGTGGCTGCTCTCTGCTTGGTCCGCGTTATGGCGAATCACGAACCCCGCCATATTGGCATCGAAGGAGAACCCTGGTTCTCTTATGGAGTGGCTGAGATCGACCGTGTTGACGCCAGGCAAAGGACGCGTGTCTCCGTTGAGCTTGATGCCGTGCGAACGGGTCTTCTCACAGGAGCCGACGAGTTCGGTTCCGAGGACCGCTTTGACCTTGTTATGCCTTTTCTTGAACTTGTCAGCCAGGTCCTCGTACTTGACCGGAGTGCTTTCCGCCATCTGAGATGTAGATGGCGATGTGGTGGATGTCGAAGATGGTCCCACCGGCGTGCCAGAATGTGTTGACGTCAGAAACCCACCGGCGGGCAGTGACTGGTCAACACCGTAGAGCCGGGAACAACTAGGGCCGCGGCTGGCCCCAGTCCCTCAGAACGGCCCGCAAAGCCTCCTGGTCGCGCGCCGATGCAAATTGCAAGGGCGTGCCACCTGACCTATACCTGGTCAGGAAGGTGTGGATGATGCCTCGCTTAGTTTCCTGCAGGGCACACACGTACACGTTAAATAAGAGCCTCGATCGGCTCTCAGGTTATCTGTGAATCGGCTCATGGAGCCGATCCACCCATGATTCGTCCAAGGTGGCCGAATATATGGTGGTCCTGCTTGATCAAGATAAAGCATATGAGATCCACGACGATCTGGGTTTTCACCGCATAATCGGATCATCCTACTCACGATTGGGCCTCGCGCTCACGCACGGTGATCGTAAGCCAGCCCTAGACAAGGCCTAAAAACCAACACTAGGTTGATCCTCGGAACGTCCTGTCTAGGGGCAGCAAACTACACCCTACATGCCGCTGGATCCTCCAACCCTTTGTAAGGCCTAACTATTGCAGATATTAAACTAATCCTTGACGAATCAAGGAGCAATCGTAACGGATCAGATCTACTAAATAACGATCAAGCGGGGTGCCGCCCACCCATGATGAGGTACAGGGACGGCTAGATGCGCAAGGGTTGCACTACGACAGCATATGATACTAGGAACAATGCTAACCCTAACACATCTATGATAACTACGTTGCTCGCCATCAAAAGGCTTCAGTACGAGCAACGCATGAACAACGTGGGCAGGCTCGTGCTGCCTAGATCACAAAATGCGATCTAGGCAGCATGGTGCTTACGGAGAAACCCTTGAGACGAAGGGGTTGGCGATGCGCCGAGATTGGTTTGTGTTGAACGTTGGTTGTTGTTTATTCCATAAACCCTAGGTACATATTTATAGTCCAAGGGACTTTCTAATGTGGGCGTGCACTAAACCGTGCACGAGACAAACTCTAATCTCTACGTAACCTACTATATAAAGATACACGGGCTAACTAGCCCAAACTTGATAAACAAGGCCGATTCACACATCTCTCTACGCATATATCTTCAAGTCCATCTTGATCGCGGCCCACCTCTGGCTTGGTCAAATTCTGGTGATAACAACGAACTACTCACAAGACATCATATGGAACATGATCAGAGATGATATGATGATGAATAACAATCTGAACATAAACCTTGGTTCAATGGTTTCACTCAATAGCATCAATAACAAGGAGTAATCAACACCGGAGAGTTTCCCCTATGAAATAATCAAGATTCAACCCTAGATGTTACAGCGGAGACGAGGTGCAGCGGTGGAGATGATGGTGTCGGTGGAGATGATGATGATGATCCCAATGAAGTCTAGCTCGATGATGGTGACGATGGCGACGATTTCCCCCTCCGGGAGGGAATTTCCCTGGCAGATTTCAGCCTGCCGCAGAGCTCTTTTCTCTCTGGTGTTTTTCCGCCCCGTGGAGGCGGCTGTGACTATCCTCGATGCTCCCCTGCACCTTAGGGTTTTCGGGAGATGAAGTACGCGAAAGGGCGATGGCTGAGGGGGTCGTGGGCCCCCTCCCCACGTGGCGGCTGATACGTCTCAAACGTATCTATAATTTCTTATGTTCCATGCTACTTTTATTACAATACTTGAATGTTTTATACATACTTTACAGCATTATTATACATTTTCCGGCACTAACCTATTAACAAGATGCCGAAGTGCCGTTCCTGTTTTCTCTGCTGTTTTTGGTTTTAGAAATCCTAGTAAGGAAATATTCTCGGAATTGGACGAAATCAACGCCCGGGGGCCTATTTTTACACGAAGCTTCCAGAGACCGAAAGGGAGACGAATTGGGGCCACGAGGTGGCCGGACACCGAGCGGCGCGGCCCGGGCCCGCGCGCCGGCTGTTGTGGGCCTCGCGCCGCCTTGACCTACCCTTCCGCCTACAAATAGCTTTCGTGTGCGAAACCCCGTACCAAGAGCCACGATACGGAAAACATTACGAGAGGCCGCCGCCGAATCCCATCTCGGGGGATTCGGAGATCGCCTCCGGCACCCTGAGGGGAATCATCACCGGAGGGGCTCTACATCATCATGCCCGCCTCCGGATTGATGCGTGAGTAGTTCATCCTTGGACTATGGGTCCATAGCAGTAGCTAGATGGTTGTCTTCTCCGCTTGTGCTATCATTGTTATAGATCTTGTGAGCTGCCTAACATGATCAAGATCATCTATTTGTAATGCTACATGTTGTGTTTTGCGGGATCCGATGAATATAGAATACTATGTTAAGTTGATTATCAATCTATCATATATGTGTTGTTTATGTTCTTGCATGCTCCCCGTTGCTAGTAGAGGCTCTGGCCAAGTTGATACTTGTAACTCCAAGAGGGGGTAATTATGCTCGATAGTGGGTTCATGCCTCCATTGAATCTGGGACAGTGACAGAAAGTTCTAAGGTTGTGGATGTGCTGTTGCTACTAGGGATAAAACATTGATGCTTTGTCTAAGGATATTTGTGTTGATTACATTACGCACCATACTTAATGCAATTATCTATTGTTTACAACTTAATACCGGAAGGGGTTCGGATGATAACATGAAGGTGGATTATTTAGGCATAGATGCATGCTGGATAGCGGTCTATGTACTTTGTCGCCCTGATTAAATCACATAGTAATCATCATTGATATGTATTGAATCTTTATTTGTCAATTGCCCGCCTTTGTTCACCCAGCATGTTAGTTATCTTCTTGGAGAGACACCTCTAGTGAACTGTGGACCCCGGTCCATTCTTTTACATCTGAATACATTCTACTGCTTTTATTGTTCTTTGCAAACAAACACCATCTTCCACTCGATACGCTTAATCCTTTGTTTTCAGCAAGCCGGTGAGATTGACAACCTCACTGTTACGTTGGGGCAAAGTACTTTGATTGTGTTGTGCAGGTTCCACGTTGGCGCCGGTTTCACTGGTGTTGCGCCGCACTACACTCCTCCACCAACAACCTTCACGTGCTTCTTGGCTCCTACTGGTTCGATAACCTTGGTTTCATACTGAGGGAAACTTGCTGGTGCGCATCATACCTTCCACTTGGGGTTCCCAACGGACGTGTACATCTACGCGCATCAAGCTAAATTTCTGGCGCCGTTGCCGGGGAGATCAAGACACGCTGCAAGGGAGTCTCCACTTCCAATCTCTTTACTTTGTTTTTGTCTTGCTTTATTTTATTTATTACTTTATTTGCTGCACTTAAACAAAACACAAAAAAATTAGTTGCTAGCTTTACTTTATTTACTATCTTGTTCTCTATATTAAAAACACAAAAAAATTAGTTACTTGTCTTTACTCTATTTGCTTAGTTACTTTTACTACTGTTATAATGGGTACTCCTGAAAATACTAAGTTGTGTGACTTCACTAGCACAAATAATAATGATTTTATATGTACTCCTATTGCTCCACCTGCTACTACAACAGAATTCTATGAAATTAAACCTGCTTTACTGAATCTTGTTATGAGAGAGCAATTTTCTGGTGTTAGTACTGATGATGCTGCCCATCTTAATAATTTTGTTGAACTTTGTGAAATGCAAAAGTATAAGGATATACATGGTGATATTATAAAACTGAAATTGTTTCCTTTCTCATTAAGAGGAAGAGCTAAAGATTGGTTGCTATCTTTGCCTAAGAATAGTATTGATTCATGGACTAAATGTAAAGATGCTTTTATTAGTAAATATTATCCTCCTGCTAAGACTATATCTTTGAGAAGTAGCATAATGAATTTTAAACAATTTGATAATGAACATGTTGCTCAAGCATGGGAGAGAATGAAATCTTTGGTAAAGAATTGCCCAACCCATGGACTGACTACTTGGATGATCATCCAAACCTTTTATGCAGGATTGAATTTTTCCTCGAGGAACCTATTGGATTCAGCTGCTGGAGGTACTTTTATGTCCATCACCCTGGGCGCCGCAACTAAATTACTTGATGATATGATGATCAATTACTCTGAATGGCACACTGAAAGAACTCCTCAAGGTAAGAAGGTAAATTCTGTTGAAAAAACCTCTTCTTTGGGTGATAAGATTGATGATATTATGTCTATGCTTGCAAATGGTAGATATCATATTGATCCTAATAATGTTCCTTTAGCTTCATTGGTTGCTCAAGAAGAAAATGTTGATGTGAATTTCATTAAAAACAATAATTTCAACAACAATGCTTATAGGAATAATTATGGTAACAACAACTATAGGCCATATCCTTCTAATAATGGTAATGGTTATGGTAATTCTTATGGTAATTCTTACAACAATAATAAGAGTGTACCCTCTGGTCTTGAAGTGATGCTTAAAGAATTTATTAGTACACAAACTGCTTTCAATAAAACTGTTGAAGAAAAGCTTGGTAAAATTGATATTCTTGCTTCTAAGGTTGATAGTCTTGCTCTTGATGTTGATCTTTTAAAATTAAAAGTTATGCCTGAGGAAGTTCAAGATGCTAGGTTTGCTAAAACAAATGCCATCCAAGTTCGAATTAATGATAATATTAGATTGTTGGCTGAATTGCATGCTAGGTGGGATAGAGAAGAAAAAGAAAAACTTGCTAAAGAGAATAATGTAGCTAAAGTATGGACTATTACCACCACTAGTAATGTTGATTCTTCACATGTCGCTGCACCTCCTACTATCAATGGTAAAATAATTGGTGTTGGCAATGTTTCTACTCCTAGTGCAAAGCGAACAAAACTGAAACTGCTGTTTGTGATAAAACTGCTGAAATTTTTCAAAATATTGGTGACAATGATTCCATTGCTGTAGAACATAATGGTTTAGATTTTGATGATTGTCATATTACTGAAGTTATAAAGTTCTTACAAAAACTTGGTAGAAGTCCCAATGCTAGTGCTATAAATTTAGCCTTTACAAAACATATTACAAATGCTCTCATTAAAGCTAGGGAAGAGAAATTAAAACTTGAAGCTTCTATTCCTAGGAAGTTAGAAGATGGTTGGGAGCCCATCATTAAAATGAAATTAAATGACTTTGAATGTAATGCTTTATGTGATCTTGGTGCAAGTATTTCTGTTATGCCTAAAAAGATTTATGATATGCTTGACTTGCCACCATTGCAAAGTTATTTAATCCGATAATGTTAATTTGGGGAGGATTGATAATGTGCGCATTACGGTTAACAATAACCTTGTCCCCGTTGATTTTTTTGTCTTGGATATCGAATGCAATGCATCTTGTCCTATTGTATTGGGAAGACCTTTTCTTCGAACCGTTGGTGCTGTTATTGATATGAGGGAAGGTAATATTAAATATCAATTTACTCTCAAGAAAGGTATGGAACACTTCCTAGAAAGAGAATGAAGTTGCCTTTTGATTCTATTATTAGAACAAGTTATGATGTTGATGCTTCTTCTCTTGATGTTAATTGATTTGCACTTTCTGCGCCTAGCTGAAAGGCGTTAAAGAAAAGCATTTCTTGGGAGATAACCCACGTTTTATTTTATTTACTATATTGTTGAGTCTTGGAAGTTGTTTACTACTGTAGCAACCTCTCCTTATCATGTTTTTGTGCCAAGTAAAGTTTCTATGCTAAAGTTGATGCTATATTTGGGATCGCTGCGCAGAAACAGCATTGCTGTCTGTCACGAATTCTCGCAGAAGTCTCTGTAAAAAAATCGAAAAAATCTGCTAATTTACGAGCATGATCCTCAGATATGTACGCAACTTTCATTAGTTTTGAGTTTTTCCATTTGAGCAAGTTAAGTGCCCCTGCCAGATGCATCTTTACGGACTGTTCTGTTTTGACAGATTCTGTCTTTTATTTCGCATTGCCGCTTTTGCTATGTTGAATGAGTTTCTTTGTTCCATTAACTTTCAGAAGCTTTGTGCAATGTCCAGAATTGTTAAGAATGATTGTGTCACCTCTGAATATGTGAATTTGTGGTTATGCACTAACCCTCTAATGAGTTTGCTTGAAGTTTGTGTGAAGGAAGTTTTCAAGGGTCAAGAGAAGAGGATGATATACTATGATCAAGAAGAGTGAAAGGTATAAGCTTGGGGATGCCCCGGTGGTTCATCCCTGCATATTTTAAGAAGACTCAAGCATCTAAGCTTGGGGATGCCCAAGGCATCCCCTTCTTCATCGACAACATTATCAGGTCACTTCTAGTGAAACTATATTTTTATTCCGTCACATCCTATGTTCTTTACTTGGAGCGTCGGTTTGCTTTTATTTTTGTTTTAGTTTGAATAAAGTTGGATCCCACCATTCTTATATTGGAGATATTACGCTCCGCTTTTTCATATTGAACACTTGTGTTCTTAATTGTTCTTTAATGTTCATGGCGAAAGCTAATTGCTTCGTTAAATTGCTATTTGGTTGGAATCGGAAAATGCTGCATATGGTTTGGCAATTTGGCAATTGTTTGAGCTCTCATAGATCATGTTTAAGCTCTTGCATCATGTAGTTTAAATCTATTAATGAAGAACTACTGTAGAGCTTGTTTAATTTTGTTTGCATGATTGGTCTCTCTAAGTCTAGATATTTTTGGGTAAAGTGTTTGTACAACAAGGAAGACAGTGTAGAGCCTTATAATGTTTGCAATATGTTCTTGTGTAAGTTTTGCTGTACCTGTTCATACTTGTGTTTGCTTCAAACAACCTTGCTAGCCCAAACCTTGTACTGAGAGGAAATGCTTCTCGTGCATCCAAACACCTTGAGCCAAAACCCATGCCATTTGTGTCCACCATATCTACCTACCATGTGGTATTTTTCTGCCATTCCAAAGTAAATTACTTGAGTGCTACCTTTAAAATTTCATTCCTTTATATTTGCAATATATAGCTCATGGGACACATAGCTTAAAAACTATTGTGGTGATGAATATGTAGTTATGTGTCTTAATTCTTATAAGTTGCTTGTTGAGCGGTAACCATGTTTCTGGGGACGCCATCAACTTTACCTTTGTTGGATATCATGTGAGATGCTATGCATGTTCGTCTTGTCTGAAGTAAGTGCGATTTCATGATCAAATGGTTTGAGTATGCATATGTTAGAGAAGAACATTGGGCCGCTAACTAAAGCCATGTATCATGGTGGAAGTTTCAGTTTGGACATACAACCTCAATCTCTTATGAGAATATTAACTGTTGTTGAATGCTTAAGCATTAAAAGAGGAGTCCATTATCTCTTGTCTATGTTGTCCCGGTATGGATGTCTAAGTTGAGAATAATCAAAAGCGAGAAATCGCGTGCTTTCTCCTTAGACACTTGTACAAGCGGCATAGAGGTACCCCTTTGTGACACTTGGTTGAAGCATATGTCATGTGATGATAATCCGTGTTTCCGAGCTAAGTAGGACAAGGTGCGAGCACTATTAGTACTCTATGCATGAGACATGCAGCTTGTAGGAAGTATTATGCATAGCACATATGAATTATTACTACTGTTGACAAAATTGTTTCTATGTTTTCAAAAGAAAAGCTCTAGCACAAAAACAGTAATCCATGCTTCCCTCTGCGAAGGGCCAATCTTTTACTTTATGTTGAGTCAGTTTACCCACTTCTTTCTATCTTAGAAGCAAACACTTGTGTTAACTGTGTGCATTGATTCTTACATGTTTACCTATTGCACTGTTATATTACTCTATATTGACAAATATCCATGAGATATACATGTTACAAGTTGAAAGCAATTGCTGAAACTTAATCATCCTTTGTGTTGCTTCAATTCATTCTACTTTGAATTTATTGCTTATGAGTTAGCTCTTATGCAAGTCTTATTGATACTTGTTTGAAAGTACTATTCATGAAAAGTTTTGTTATATGATTCATTTGTTTAGTCATTATCTTTGTTAGCAATCTTTTGTTCAGATCACTCCATTCATCTCATATGCTTTACAATGATGTTGATCAAGATTATGTTGGTAGCATGTCACTTCGAAATTATTTGTGTTATCGTTTACCTACTCGAGGATGAGTAGGAACTAAGCTTGGGGATGCGATACGTCTCAAACGTATCTATAATTTCTTATGTTCCATGCTACTTTTATTACAATACTTGAATGTTTTATACATACTTTACAGCATTATTATACATTTTCCGGCACTAACCTATTAACAAGATGCCGAAGTGCAAGTTGCTCTTTTTCTGCTATTTTTGGTTTCAGAAATCCTAGTAAGGAAATATTCTCGGAATTGGACGAAATCAACGCCCAGGGCCTATTTTTACACGAAGCTTCCAGAAGACCGAAAGGGAGACGAATTGGGGCCACGAGGTGGCCAGACACTAGGCGGCGCGGCCCCGACCGCGGCGCGCCTGTTGTCCTGGGCCCTCGCGTCGCCCCTTGACCTACCCTTCCGCCTACAAATAGCCTTCGTCGCGAAACCCCCCGAGAGCCACGATACGGAAAACATTACTGAGAGGCCGCCGCCGCCAATCCCATCTCGGGGGATTCAGGAGATCGCCTCCGGCACCCTGCCGGAGAGGGGAATCATCACCGGAGGGGCTCTACATCATCATGCCCGCCTCCGGATTGATGCGTGAGTAGTTCATCCTTGGACTATGGGTCCATAGCAGTAGCTAGATGGTTGTCTTCTCCGCTTGTGCTATCATTGTTATAGATCTTGTGAGCTGCCTAACATGATCAAGATCATCTATTTGTAATGCTACATGTTGTGTTTGGCGGGATCCGATGAATATAGAATACTATGTTAAGTTGATTATCAATCTATCATATATGTGTTGTTTATGTTCTTGCATTCTCTCCGTTGCTAGTAGAGGCTCTGGCCAAGTTGATACTTGTAACTCCAAGAGGGGGTAATTATGCTCGATAGTGGGTTCATGCCTCCATTGAATCTGGGACGTGACAAAGTTCTAAGGTTGTGGATGTGATGTTGCTACTAGGGATAAAACATTGATGATTTGTCTAAGGATATTTGTGTTGATTACATTACGCACCATACTTAATGCAATTATCTGTTGTTTACAACTTAATACCGGAAGGGGTTCGGATGATAACCTGAAGGTAGATTATTTAGGCATAGATGCATGCTGGATAGCGTTCTATGTACTTTGTCGTAATGCCCTGATTAAATCACATAGTAATCATCGTTGATATGTATTGAATCTTTATTTGTCAATTGCCCGCCTGTAATTTGTTCACCCAGCATGTTAGTTATCTTCTTGGAGAGACACCTCTAGTGAACTGTGGACCCCGGTCCATTCTTTTACATCTGAATACATTCTACTGCTTTATTACTTTTTTTTTCAAACAAACACCATCTTCCACTCGATACGCTTAATCCTTTGTTTTCAGCAAGCCGGTGAGATTGACAACCTCACTGTTACGTTGGGGCAAAGTACTTTGATTGTGTGTTGTGCAGGTTCCACGTTGGCGCCGGTTTCACTGGTGTTGCGCCGCACTACACTCCTCCACCGACAACCTTCACGTGCTTCTTGGCTCCTACTGGTTCGATAACCTTGGTTTCATACTGAGGGAAACTTGCTGCTGTGCGCATCATACCTTCCACTTGGGGTTCCCAACGGACGTGTACATCTACGCGCATCAGCGGCGCGCCGTCCTTGGTGGCCGCGCCGGCCTATGGGGAGGGCCCATGGCGGCCCTCCTCGGCCTCCCCTTTTGGCTGGCTCTGTCATTTACAAAAAATAGGAGCGGTATATTTCCATCAGTTGTTGATCTTCGAAATATTGTATCCGACGGCGCTTTTTCCAGCAGAATCCTGACTCCGGTGAGTAATTCTCCAATAATCATGAAACATGCAAAATAGGTGAAATAACATAAGTATCATCTCTAAATATGAAATATATCAATGAATAACGGTAAATTATGATATAAAATAGTGATGCAAAATGGACGTATCAAGAGGTAAATATCATTTTTTTTATAAAGGGAATATATTAATATCAAAAGATAGCAATTGCACTCAGCCTCTGCAACAACGCAATGCCCTAATAACATTACGGATGCACACAACCAAAAAAAGAAAAAGAAAACTAAGAAATAAAATTCCCACTAAAGTATCCCAGCCCTAGCAACAACAATACATCCACCACCAAGACAACACCTCTTCAAAAGTGACGCCTCCAAGAAGGGAACAAGGCACCAAAGATCGTTGTCGCCCGATCAAAGATCAAAGGTTTTCACGAACATAGTCTCCGCTCTCAAAACAATGCCTTCAACAAGGACATTGCCAGGCACAACCAGTTAAGGCTAGACCTTGGGTTTCGCCAAAGTAAGACTCAAACTTCACATGTGATGCCGCCCACTTTCATACCACTGCTCGAAGTCCGAAACACCAAGCAATCCCCTCAACAACGCAAAGACTTGATCCTCCATTAGCTAGTCATCCAATCCGGCCTTCTTGATATTCTCTCCTTCTCCTTCACCATGGATCGCTTGTCACTTGATGTCAACACGGAAAGAGCTTCACGCATCCCTCCGAACCAAACGATCGGAATAAAAGCATGGGCGCACGACCGAATACCACCAATCCAGCAAACTCCAGGTAATAGAAGCACTGTTACATTCGCCGGCGGCGCCTTCCGGAACTCAACACTCCGGCCAGATCAAGAAGGGCAGGCCTCCGGCAGGTCTTCATCTTCGCCCAAGAGAGACCCTAGGACCGCCGCCTTTATTCAGGTCGGGCCCCCACGCCGCCGACCATCCCAGGTTGGCCAAGGTTGCCGCCGGAGACACCAAGCGCAAATCGCGTAGTCCGGAGACACCGCCACGCCTAGGCAACGCCGCAGCCGAACAGCCAGCCCACCACCACCGGCCGCCGAGAGGCGAGGAGAAGAGGACCTAGGGTTTCCCCTTGCAGCCCGCCTCCACCCGTACCTCCACCGCCGGCATGGCTCCACCAACGGGGCGAACCACCTCATCGTCCGACGTGCCGCCACCGAGCCGAGCCCGAGCACCGCCACCGAGGCCCTCGACGAGAAGGTCGTGCCCTGGCCCGAGGAGGGAGACCCGCGTCTACCACCCGCGCGTGAGAGGACAAGAGGTCCCCTGGCGCCGGCGCCGACCAGGCTTCGCGGCCGCTACGCAGGGCGGCTTGGGAGAGGGCAACTTAAACAACCTAACGGTGACGTAAATATCATAGTAGATCTTAAATTTGTTGCCACTATTCAATGGTTACCACCATGTTACACCATCTAATACACACTTCTCCCCACACATGCTCTTGCGTACAAGTTGGATCAGAGCAAGTACTTAAAAATGGGTTACATGATATGCATCTATCAATACATCTTAAACATAATAGGTTCCAATCTCATATATCAAATCATAGAATAAAGATCCACCACATAGGAATTACATATATGACCATAATCTTGTTGGGCAGCTGATATGGTACTAGATCTACGAAGAACAAGAGAGAAATAGATCAAGCTACTACCACAAACCCTTAGTACAGAGGTGGACTACTCCCTCTTCATCATGGGGATTATGGTGGAGAAGTTGGAGAAGGTAGACACCCCTATGGCGCTCCGGTGGAGTTTCCCCCTCAATCTTCGGGTTCTCACTCTGTTTTGTGTTTTGGTGTTTCTTTGTGCTCTCCTCGAAGAAGCCTCGGAGTCCTTTATAGTGATTATTAGGTCAGACGGAGTCCGTGGGCGAAAGAATCAAGAGAATCGACGAGGAGGGAAATAGCATGGGTGGCGCACCCAACCCAACTAGGCGCATCACCTAGGCTCTTTTGGCCCTCGTGGCCCTTCTCGTAAAGTCCAAGTGCTCCATGTGATTCTCTTGACGAAATATTGACATCCCCAGAATCTTAGCTCGCTTGACTTTGTTTATGTCCCCGAAAGCTAAAAATACACAAAACAAGGTTTTCCTATTTTGCAGGTTATAACCAAAATAAAGGGATCATTGGTAAATCCCAAAAAATAATATAAAATATGGATATAACATCATATATATTGCAAACATGTGGGAATATGTGCCAACAAAGTACAAACTTCATGTATGCATTTTACATGCATCAACATCCCCAAGCTTTAGTTATGCTTGTCCTCGGGCATATATGTGACAAAACTAACATGGACTTTGGAGTTTTTGCTTTGCTTTTTTTTCACTATAACACAAAGTTCACAAGGTTCAATCTTTAAAGAATAATAACAAGCAAGTGAGCTATAAAGTGATATCTTTTACACTCTACTAAACATGCCCAATAATAAGTGGTCTTGTGTTCAAACAAATGAAAAGAATTACTGACATCAAGCATACTTAAGGAGGCGCGCTCACTCACGGGCCTAGGGTTCCGCGCACCACCGAACCGGGTCTACTGCGGCCGAGCCCTGGCAATGTGCCCGTGCTGCCGATTCCCGACGATGGCTACGAATGCGACATCAGGTGTACCGAAGATGGGTGATGATGTAGCCGAAGGAGCGGTAGGAACCTTGGCATACCACTACTAGAAAAAGCTTAGCATTCACCAGTTGTTGCCATCAGTGCCGCACTAAGTGCCGCACTACTGGTGCGCCACTACTAGCACCCCACTGCTAACAACTAGTAGTGGCATATAATCTAGTGCGCCACTGCTAAGGCATAACAAGTGGCGTACTATTCGATGCGCCACTAGTAGTTGCGAGGTGCGCTGCTGGTATTTAGGCTGCTCATAGTGGAAAGTAACAAAGGGTAGTAACATGCATATGTTACTGCTCTATGTTACTACCTCTATAGTTGGTAGTATCATGGGTGTAGTAACCTACAATGTCATATTAATTATTTGGTAGACTCATTCTTCCTTGAAATGTGTGATGCCATGGTAACATAGCTACCACTACCCTCTCTTTCCTCAATTAATGACATGTCATGTCATCAAAATGTTTAGTTGGTATTGCATGTTGTTTATGTTACTACTCCCTCCGTCCTAGAGTGTAAGGCATATTTCCAAAAACTACTTGTCCCATAACCCCCATCTCTAAGGCATAATTTTAATTAATGAGGGAGAAAAATTATTTCCATGCACCAATGAGGAAGAGAAAGAAAATACATGCACCAATGAGGAAGAGAAAGGGGTTGCATGCACCAATGAGAGAGAGAAAATGAGACCCAATCAGCTAGTACCTTGGGCCAAGATATTCAAAAATTGTGACTGGACGGAGGGAGTACTTATGTTACTCCTCACTATTAGTCTTATGTGATGTGCATCAGTGGTAAAAATTTAGGTGTGCAACTAGTATTTTTTATATCTAAATCTTGCACCATTTTCTTGTGTTTTGTTGAAATTTTTTTTTGCCATGGCATAATAGGCCATTCTCTCGTAGGAGGTCATAAGCGGGTACATACAATACCAACCGATTTATGAAGTCGTCGTGACTGGTAATCCAAGAAACGACTTGATTTTTTGATAAAGTGAATATATTAATATCAAAAGATACCAATTACACCCATCTGCAACAACGCCCACCCTAATGACAGTACGGATGCACACAACCAAAAAAGAATAAAGAAAACTAAGAAATAAAAGTCCCGCTGCAGCATTCCAGACCTATCAATAGCAATACAACCACCACTGTGACAACACCTGAAATTTACGTTGTCTAGGTCATATAGAAAAGCCGTCGTTCGCCCGTCAAGAAACAACTTGATGTTTCCAAGAAACACAATCATCTACTCCCTTCCTCCATTCAGATTTAGTTTATAACCTAGACAAAATAGTAAAAGCATAATAAAAGTAGTGATATCTAATAGAAAGAGCAGAACTGTTTCGTTTTATGTATTGTTGTTGATTATAAAATTAAAATGTAGACTATTTCAGAATAAATTTTATGTTTGAAATGTAGAGTATTTTAGAACGGTGAAGTAATGTGCTTGTCTATATGTACTCCCTCCGTTTTTATGCACAAGGCGTAAAAAGCCTGAGGGGGTATGTTCACATACAATTTTTGGACTAGGCATCCTTTTGAAAATTAAAAAACAATGTTTGTACGCATGCTAACTGCGTCTATAGATGAATCAAATATTCATCGTCCTCCTTCATACTAATTTTATTCACAACGTAAATCACGAACATAATGGAAATTAAAGACTTCTCTTATCGGGGGTAGTTCAGTACTTTAGGTCGTACTTCCTCTATTTCCAAAAGTAATATATATAAATTTTATCGAAAATCAAATTATATTAAGTTTGACCAAGTTTATATTGTAAATTTGGTACAGTACGATATGTTATTGTCAATAAATGATCAAATTTAGTAAACTTTGCCTTTTGACTTCCGAAGTTTGAATTTCCGGGAGAGCTCGCGTACCCGTGATCAAAGCATTTCAAGCTAAATGGAGTCGGAAGTCGTGCGAAAAGGCAGAGTCAAACCAGAGGTCTGTCATTGAAAGGACCGATTTTTGAGTTCCCAGAACCACTTGAAACGGCTGAGAAGCTTTAAATTTTGCAAGAGGAAGCTGAGCCGTCGCAGCCGAGCTCAGGTCAAATCGGCCATTTTCCTGTACCACTCTCATCTCGTATTCAATTCTAGTCCTAGTATATGTAAGCACGCTTCCTTCCAGTTCTCGGTGCCTCCACTCTCCGTCCTCAAGTAGCTCCACAAGGTCACAAGGACGCACATGGCGTCGTTGTCGCGTTCCCTCGAAGGACGCTACCGTTTGCGGAGGAGGAGGGAAGCCGCAGAGCAGGAGCCGCCGCTCCGCATGGGACGTCACTGGTTTGCCGTGCTCAACCTCAACGCACAGATCTTGCTCCAGGAGCCCCTACTCGCCCAGCAAAAGGAGGAGCTCCTGAATCCAGAGCAGGAGCTCTTGCTCGCCTACCAGAAGATGGTCAAGGCAGAGGCGGAGGCGCGGGACTGGGGCGACAAAATCTTCGCTCTCGTGGCGTTTCTTATTCTCTGTTTGTGTCTCTACTATCTCCTAGTCATCGATAGACTGTACTAGATCAGTTTGTGTCGTGTTTGACGTGGTTCGAGCGGATAGCATCCAGGCCTCGAAGCATCATAGAGCTACCGGTAGTAATCAGTTTCTATTCGATTGAACTTCTGAACCTGAAATCCGTGTCTGGACTAATGTCTCTTGAGTCTTGATGTTTATGTGAAACTTTCTCGTTTTGAGTTTCTTCAGTGCTACTTATATGTGGACCCCGCTTGAGAGAGAGGGAGTGGAATCTTACCCTCTTTTTTGTGATAAAAGGTTAGTCAGATTTGGTCTGCTTATATCGTCAGTTCATGGTCGTACCTTGACAAGGATAACTTGCTGTACTTGTTTCCAACCTTTATTCTGTTCCTCAAATGCATACTCTTTTAGTGGATCCATGCTTACTCTTTTTTCTTTCAAAAAGCCACCTAGATAACTGAATCATCAAGGCCTGCAGTTTAGCTGACTTGCTGAATTTTTCTGTCGCCATACGGTGAACACCATCCACAACTGACAATGATCCAATGAAGAAGAAAACTCACTTATTTGTGGTACTGTATTATTTTTTCCAGAGCGCAAAGGAGATCATAGTTTCGTACGCGATACAGCTGCTGTTTCTGCACGCCTTGGTACAGATCATCTCTTACATGATTGCTATTAGGAATACTCGCGGTTATTAGAGAACCCAGTTTTTTTTTACAGTAGTACTAGAAAAGAAAACAAGAGGGCTGGGATTGGAGGCGTCTGGTTCCAGAATAGATATAGTAGTACACGTCAGAAACAGGACTTACATCTACTGCGTGTTTTTAAACAAAAATAATGTCGCAAGAATTTATGTCAGGTTTTGGTGCGCCTCAACTCTACAAAATGTGTACGGTCACCTGTACCCAGAAACAATTTTGCTCGACAGCAACATGTGAGATTGTGAATCCTTGTTTGGAACAAACATGAATATAAAAGAAACTAATATTAGAAATATTATCTGTGGACGTTGTATTGGTGATCCAAATACTTATTTAAAAACTAACTTCTGACGAGCGGAGCGAGGCATGTCAGGCTTGGGGCCGAAGCGTAGCGTAGTCGTAAGATGATGCGGTGGCCCTGACACCTCCACACCAAGACCAACAAGTCCCCCAATGACAAGGGCTCGAGCCAAAGCAATACATGACAAGGTGAACTCGCTCCTCGCCACCCTTGACCTTGATACCCCTTTGGATGGATTGCTACCTCATGCCGACGTGCTATGTGTCATTAGGTACAAGGCGCACCAAGACCCCGGAGAGGACAAGACATCATGGTCAAGGGAAGGAGAGGAGCAGAGGAACCTGGAGATGAACATGAAGCCGAAGCCGACGTCGCCCGAAGAGCGCCAAGGAAGAGAAGGACGCTGGCCGGTCCAGAGCCCGGTCAGACCGGACCCACGACCGGACGCCCGGCACGTGCCCCGGTCAACCGGCGCAAACCGGGCCAACCCCTCGTACGGACGACGACTGACCCAGGACCGGACTCTTCGCAGAATCCCGGTTGGCGGCCGGTCGACCGACCCATGACCGGACAGCCGGTGCCCGGTCAGACCGGACCTGACCGATAGCCGGTCCCAGGCCCGGTCTGACCGGACGCCCAACCGGATCCGACGGAAATACCCCACCAAACTGCCTTGACTTATCCATTCGCGTACCTTTTCGCCCTTGCTGGCTGTGCTTGCCTATTTAAGTAGCTGGGACCCCTCCTTTACTTTTGAGACTTGTTTAGAACTCAAACCTAACTTTGAGCTTAGTCTCCCTTGGGTATCATCCCTCTGTAATCAAGGCAACCCTTGTGGATGTATGGATTTGGTAGTAAGAGATTCTAGTGCTTGCACTCTCTCTCTCACTCCTTGATTCGTCCTTCCTCACCGGTCTCTCCTCTCGGAATTCTACCTCGAGTCTCTTCCGGGCGGATTCTATTGGCACGGTCCATCGAGCCGTGAGGGTAAGCATCGATTGTATCGGGTTGGTGTGCGTGGATCTTCTTGTGTTCTTCGTGTTCTTCGTGCTCTTCCGCCTCTTCCCCTCTTTCCCCCTTGATTCCTTGGGTCATTCGCGAGATCGGGCCACAATCGGGGTCTCAGACCACATCATATGGTATTAGCAGCCTTTGGTTTCCGCGGATTTGACCCTCCACCCACCCAATTTGGTTTCTAGAAAATTTTCCAAAAAAATAGCCCTAAATTGCCTTTGGACGGATCTGTGATTTGGTTGAGTTTTGAGTGGTTTTGCTCCGTGGATCTGGTGTTGTTGTGCTTGATCTACTATTTCCCCACCTTTTAGCCTCCAATTCCATCGTTTCCCTTCGTTTTGGCCGATTTGGTTTTGGTTTGGGGAAGAACAGGAGAGAGCTCCAAATCGACGAACCCGGTTTCGCACCCGGTCAACCGGCCCCCAGACCGGACCGTCCGGCGCAGAACCCGGTCAACCGGCCGCAACCGGAGCAGTCCAGAAGCTTCAACCACCGACCGAGCAAATGCGCCACACCCGGTCCGACCGGACCACCGACCGGGCTCCTCGTCTTCGACATCGTCTAACACCACCGCCGACCACCACCACCACCACCATCTCCACCATCGCAGGTATAACTTGCAGTAACCCTTGTAGCCCTCTTCTATTTGCGATCTATCCCACGAGCGAAGCTTCCGAGTGTTGCGAAACATCGCACGAGGTCCCGACCGTGAGGGTGTGCGTTGTGTGAGTAAAGCTCATAAGCGGAGCTCGTGAGTGGCCAGCAAAAGAGTAAGAGCATAGTGTGCTAGTGAGAAAAAAAAGAGAAAAGCAAAGTGCAAAGTGCCACCGATACAAAAAGAGTGAAAAGCTTTTAAGCAAGCAAGAGGGATAGAGAAGAGAGACCTCGTGCGAATCTTGGTGTTTCTAATCTATGCAACCTAGCTTCGATCTCTTCTTGCGTTAGTGTGACATTGAGCACCCTTGCTTAGGGGTTTTTCCTTTTTCCGCTCCTTGGTTGCACTAACCCCGCTCATCCCGTGTGTGAGTTCCACATTTTTCCGTGTTTATAGTGATCGCCACTTTGACACTTGGATTTTTGGACCTTACCCACTCTTAACAACATACTCGATTTTGGATTTTGTCTTTTGGCTTTCCACCATCCATTCCTAACACCATATTTGCTAGCTTTTGCGTGTGTTTCGTGTGTGTCCCGATACAATTGGTCTTGCTTTCGGTTTGGTTGATTGCCTCAATACTATCTTGCCACGGTAAGAGTGAGAGGTAGTCTCCTTCCACTAACATCCACAACATAGTTCTTGTCTTGTGATCATGGATAGGCAAGGAGACCAAGCAAAGGAGGATGAGGTCCTACGCCCCTCCGAGAGGTTGGCCACCCAACACAACCTATGGGTGCAACGCCAAGAGTTCAAGGACCAACTCAACTTGTTCGAGACACGCATCGATGAACAATATGAAGAAGTGGCCCACAACTTCGGCCAAGTGAACCAAGATATGATCCTTCTTCGTGAAGCTACGGACAACTTGCATGACCAAGTGACGGCCAATGATGCAAACATGGAGCGGCGCATGGACAGCCTCGAGCGCGCCATCAACAACTTGGGTCGTCGACATCGACATCGCTCTACTTCCTCATCGTCATCGACTACCTCACATGATGACTACTCCCATGATCACCATTCGTCCTCAAGCTCCGACTCAAGGCATGGAGATCATCATCGCTCTCGTCGACCGCACGCTCGTCATGATGATTCTCGCTCCAACTCAAGGCGCGGAGAGTTCCATCGCCATGCTCGTCCTCATGAACGTCCGCAACAAGAACAAGCTCCTCACCAAGATCGTCATCAAGCGGCTCGCCATGCCCACCATGGGCATGACGACCAACCCCAAGACAACGTCCTCCACAACATGGACCCGGCACCTCATCGTCAAGCCCATGTGGATGCTCAAGACCAAGGTCATCAAGATCCACCAAGGCGTGATCTCCGGAATCATCCTCGCCATGACCAAAGGGGCCGAGGACAACCTCAACATGATCAAGATGAGAGAGCCAACATTGGACAACGTCAACAACCTCGACAAGATCCGCAACAACATCCTCAACATGAGCCAAGTGAAGCTAGTGTTCAACTCCAACGCCAACCCAATGCTATGGTTGGTCGTGGAAGACCTCCTCTACCACCTCAAGTCGCAAGAGATGAAGGCATCCGTCCTCGCCGAAGGAACATGGAAGATGAAGAGAATATGTATGGAAAGCTCAAGTTCAACATGCCCAAATTCAAGGGTGAAGACGACGCCGAGGCCTACCTCTCATGGGCACTCAAGGTTGACAAGATCTTCCGCATCCATAACTACTCCGGTGCCAAGAAAGTAGCCATGGCCTCCCTCGAGTTTGAAGATTATGCCAACACTTGGTGGGAACAAGTTGTCACTCTTAGGGAAGAAAAGGGTGATCCTCCAATTGATACTTGGGAAGACATGAAGGAGGAGATGCAAGCCCGCTTTGTCCCTACACACTACAAGACCGATCTTTTCAACAAGCTACAAAAGTTGAAGCAAGGCACCAAGTCCGTTGAGGAATTCTTCAAGGAGATGGAGTTAACCATGATGAGAGCAAACATCCAAGAGTCCGAGAACCAAACCATCGCTAGGTTCTTCAATGGCCTCAACTACCCCATCAAGAGGATTGTGGAGTTCCAACAATACTCCAACATGGTTGAGTTGGTTCACCAAGCTTCCAAGGCCGAGCGTCAAGTGAATGAGGACATCAAGTACTCCAAGTCCAAGCAATACTTCGCCTCCAAGCTTGCTACATCAACTCCTACAACAAGTGCCAAGCCATCCGCATCCTCTACACCTTCCAAGCAACCTTCCATACAAAGTCGCATGAAGCAAACGGTATCCTCCACCGCCTCCTCTAAGGCCTCTACGGGACCCTCCAATGTCACTTGCTTCAAGTGTGGCACCCAAGGCCACAAATCCTTTGAGTGCAAGAACACCAAGGTCATGATCACTATGGAAAATGGTGACATAGAGACTCTAAGTGAAGGTGAATATGAAGCCCTAGTGCAAGCCGCCGTTGCTAATGAGGAAGACTATGATGAAGAAAGTGGAGAAGACCCTCTCTTATGCACACATGATCCAAGCCCTTCTCTTGTGGTCACTAGAGTGCTCACCACTCAACCCCAAGCTATGGAAGACCAAAGATGCAACATCTTCCAAACGCGTGCCGGCATTGGTGGCAAGTCTATCAAGGTCATCATCGATGGTGGGAGTTGCCACAACTTGGCAAGCACCGAGCTATGTGAGAAGCTCAACCTCACGCTTCGCAAGCATCCTCATCCGTACCATGTCCAATGGTTGAGTGACAAGGGCAATGTCAAGATTCAACACACCGTCACCGTCAACTTCAAGATAGGACCCTATGAAGACACCGTCGAGTGTGACGTGGTGCCTATGACCGTGTGCCACATGTTGCTTGGCCGCCCATGGCAATTTGACAAGAAGGCCATACATGATGGTTTCTCCAATGCATACACCTTCAAGGTCAAGGACAAGAAATTCGAGCTTCGCCCAATGACTCCTAGCCAAATCATCGCCGACAATGCGAAGGCTTTAGCGAGGGCACAACACCACATCCACCATAGTGAGTTGAGAGGAGAGGGAGCGACCCACCAAAAAGAGAGTGAGCCCCACACACATATGAGTGAGAGAAAGAGTGTCCTCCTAACCACCAAAAGCGAGTGGAGAGAAGTGAAAGACAACCCATCCACCACCATACACTACGTGCTCATTTGCAAGGGCCTCTCGGCGGAGACTAATGACTTAACCAACATTCCTTCGTCTTTGTTGTCTCTTTTGAAGGAGTTCCAAGACGTCTTCCCCGACGAGCTACCCCATGGACTACCACCGCTTCGGGGCATCGAGCATCGCATCGACCTCATACCCGGCGCTCCCCTACCAAACCGCGCCGCCTACCGCACCAACCCCGAGGATACCAAGGAGATCCAACGCCAAATTCAAGACCTCCTCGCTAAAGGGTATGTCCGAGAAAGCCTTAGCCCTTGTGCCGTTCCCGTCATTCTTGTGCCTAAACCGGATGAGACGCAACGGATGTGTATGGATTGCCGCCCTATCAATGCCATTACCGTCCGTTATCGACATCCCATTCCGCGTTTAGATGACATGCTTGATGAATTGAGTGGTGCCACCATTTTCTCTAAGATTGATTTGCGTAGTGGCTACCACCAAATTCGCATGGCAATTGGTGATGAATGGAAGACGGCATTCAAGACCAAGCTTGGTCTCTATGAATGGCTCGTCATGCCGTTTGGTCTTTCCAATGCTCCTTCCACTTTTATGCGTCTTATGAATCACATTTTGCGACCTCTCATTGGCAAGAGCGTGGTTGTCTACTTTGATGATATTCTCATCTATAGCAAAAATCTCGAGGACCATGTTCAACATGTGAGAGAAGTCTTATGCATCTTGCGCCACGAGAAGCTCTTTGCCAACCTTCCAAAATGCCATTTCGCTCAAAACAAATTGGTTTTTCTTGGTTTTGTGGTTTCCGCCAACGGGATTGAAGTTGATTCTTCCAAAGTTGAGGCCATCCACAATTGGCCCACTCCCACAAATGTTGGTCAAGTGAGAAGCTTCCATGGACTTGCCGGATTTTACCGCCGTTTTGTGAAAGATTTCAGCACCATTGCTTGCCCTTTAAACGAACTTACAAAAAAGAATGTTCCGTTCGTTTGGGGCAAAGCACAACAAAAAGCTTTTGATGAATTGAAAAAGAGACTCACCGAGGCACCATTACTTGCTCTTCCCGACTTTTCCAAAACATTTGAGATCGAATGCGATGCGAGTGGACTTGGAATCGGTGGTGTCCTCATGCAAAATGGAAAACCCGTGGCATACTATAGCGAGAAGTTGGATGGCGCACGCCTCAACTATCCTATATATGACAAGGAGCTTTATGCTTTGGTTCGTGTTCTTGAAGTTTGGCAACACTACCTTTGGCCAAAAGAGTTTGTTATCCATTCGGATCATGAGTCCTTGAAGTATTTGAAAAGTCAACACAATTTAAACAAGAGACATGCTAAGTGGGTTGAGTTCATAGAGTCCTTCCCTTATGTAATCAAATACAAAAAGGGCAAGGAAAATGTGGTTGCGGATGCACTTTCCCGCAAGATTACTCTTCTACTCACCCGCTTGGAGTTTCACATTTTGGGTCTTGAGGAGATCAAGGAACTTTACCCTTCCGACGCTTTCTTTGGTCCAATCTTTGCCAAGTGTTCCGTTGACCACGGATTTGATGATTTCTATTTGCATGATGGCTACTTGTTTAAAGCTAACAAGATTTGCATTCCCGAGTCTTCTCTTCGTAAGTTGCTTTTGCAAGAGTCACATGGAGGTGGTCTCATGGGTCACTTTGGACGAGAGAAGACATATGCCATGCTATCAACCCACTACTATTGGCCAAGAATGTACCGCGACGTGGAACGCCTTTGCCGCCGGTGTACAACATGCTTACAAGCTAAGTCTACTTCCAATCCCCATGGTCTTTACATTCCTTTACCCATTCCATATGCACCTTGGTCGGACATAAGCATGGACTTTGTACTTGGCTTGCCACGCACCAAACATGGTCATGACTCAATATTTGTGGTAGTGGATAGGTTCTCTAAAATGGCTCATTTCATACCATGTCATAAGAGCGATGATGCTTCACACATTGCTTCATTGTTTTTCAGGGAAGTGGTTCGCCTACATGGAATACCGGCAAGCATTGTGTCGGATCGAGACGTCAAGTTCATGAGTTACCTATGGAAGTCGCTCATGGCGAAGTTTGGAGTGAAGCTCTTGTTCTCATCGTCCTCGCACCCGCAAACCGATGGACAAACCGAAGTGGTCAATCGAAGCCTCTCCACACTTCTCCGCACACTTGTGAAGACAAATTTGAAGTCATGGGAAGATTGCCTACCCCACGCGGAGTTCGCCTACAATCGAGCCAAGCACTCCACAACCGCAAGGAGTCCCTTCATGGTCGTCTACGGATTCGAACCTCCAACGGCACTCGACATCCTCCCACTACCTCTTCATGAAAGAACGAACATGGACTTCGACGAGCGCACCACCGCCATGAAGAAACTACATGAAGAGACAAGAGCAACCATACAAGAGCATGTACTTCGCCAAGCTACCCGCCTCAACGCCAAGAAAAAGGAACGCGTGTTTGAAGAAGGAGACCTCGTTTGGATCCACCTAAGAAAAGAAAGATTCCCGCAAGAACGCAACTCCAAGCTCAAGCCAAGAGGAGATGGGCCTTTCAAGGTCCTCAAGCGCATCAACAACAACGCCTATGTCATCGACATACCAACATCAAAATACTTGGTGAGCAACACCTTCAACGTCTCGGATCTTTCACCCTATCATGGAGATGAGGAGGAACAAGAGTCGAGGACGACTCTCTCCCAAGGGGGGGGATGATGCGGGGTGGCCTTCGGACACCTCCACACCAAGACCAACAAGTCCCCCAAGCGGACCAATGACAAGGGCTCGAGCCAAAGCAATACATGACAAGGTGAACTCGCTCCTCGCCACCCTTGACCTTGATACCCCTTTGGATGGATTGCTACCTCATGCCGACGTGCTATGTGTCATTAGGTACAAGGCGCACCAAGACCCCGGAGAGGACGAGACATCATGGTCAAGGGAAGGAGAGGAGCAGAGGAACCTGGAGATGAACATGAAGCCGAAGCCGACGTCGCCCGAAGAGCGCCAAGGAAGAGAAGGACGCTGGCCGGTCCAGAGCCCGGTCAACCGGACCCACGACCGGACGCCCGGCCACAGGCCCGGTCAACCGGGCGCAAACCGGGCCAACCCCCTCGTACCGGACGACGACCGGACCCAGGACCGGACTCTTCGCGAATCCCGGGCGGCCGGTCGACCGGACCCATGACCGGACAGCCCGGTCACAGCCCGGTCGACCGGACCCCGACCGGATAGCCCGGTCCCAGGTCCGTCCCCGGACGCCCAACCGGATCCGACGGAAATACCCCACCCAACTGCCTTGACTTATCCATTCGCGTACCTTTCGCCCTTGCTGGCTGTGCTTGCCTATTTAAGTAGCTGGGACCCCTCCTTTACTTTTGAGACTTGTTTAGAACTCAAACCTAACTTTGAGCTTAGTCTCCCTTGGGTATCATCCCTCTGTAATCAAGGCAACCCTTGTGGATGTATGGATTTGGTAGTAAGAGATTCTAGTGCTTGCACTCTCTCTCTCACTCCTTGATTCGTCCTTCCTCACCGGTCTCTCCTCTCGGAATTCTACCTCGAGTCTCTTCCGGGCGGATTCTATTGGCACGGTCCATCGAGCCGTGAGGGTAAGCATCGATTGTATCGGGTTGGTGTGCGTGGATCTTCTTGTGTTCTTCGTGTTCTTCGTGCTCTTCCGCCTCTTCCCCTTTTCCCCTTTCCCTTGGGTCATTCGGGATCGCCACAATCGGGGTCTCAGACCACATCAAGTTAGCCCATACGTCGCGGTACGGTACGGATCGTTGGCACCGCCTATATATACATCTTGTAAGCCACCGGCTAGGGTTTTTCAGATTATAAGATAACCCACGGCGTTTGTAAACATTCCCCGATATAGTGAAGTTTTGCTGGCTGGCGCCCGTGGTTTTTTCTCCTTCTGTGTTGGAAGGAGTTTTCCACGTTAAATCTCGTGTCCGCTGCATATTCCTTTATCGTTCTTCGTTATTTGCTTGTCGCTTTTATAACAAGTGGTATCAGAGCCCGTGTTTCAATCTAGGGTTTTGCGACATGTCTTCCTTGAAGTTCGATCTACCGCAGCTGGATTACACCACGAGATTTTCTCTGTGGCAAGTGAAGATGAGGGCGATCCTCACCCAATCTTCTGATCTGGATGAAGCTCTTGATGGATTTGGCAAGAAAGATGCCAAGACCTGGACCGACGATGAAAAGAGGAAAGATCGTAAGGCCTTTTCTTTAATTCAGCTTCATCTATCCAACAATATCTTGCAGGAAGTGCTGGCTGAGAAATCCGCAGCGGCGCTGTGGTTGAAACTGGAATCGATCTGCATGTCCAAAGATCTAACCAGTAAGATGCACGTGAAGATGAAGTTGTTCTCGCACAAGCTGCAAGAAGGTGCGTCAATGATGAATCACCTATCGATCTTTAAAGAGATCGTTTCTGATTTGCTGTCCATGGAGGTAAAGTATGATGATGAGGATCTCGCTCTTATACTGTTAGTCTCGTTGCCTAATTCTTTTGCGAATTTTCGAGACACCTTGTTATACAGTCGTGATGAACTAACCCTTGCCGAAGTTTATGAGGCCCTCCAGCAGAGGGAAAAGATGAAATCTATGGTGCAGGCAGAGGGTTCGTCATCTAAGGCAGAAGCACTGCAGGTCCGAGGCAGGACCGAGAACAGAAACAACAACTACAACAACTACAATAGAGATAAGAGCAAGACCGACAGAGGTCGCTCAAAGTCCAAGGGACGAGATGGTAAGTTCTGCAAGTACTGTAAGAAAACCAGCCATAATATTGATGATTGCTGGAAGTTGCAGAACAAAGAGAAAAGAAACGGTACTTACCAACCGAAAAACAAATCTGAGGGTGATGGTAAGGCTGCTGTTGTTTCCAGTGATAATTCTGAAGGCGATTGCCTAGTTGTGTTTGCTGGTTGTGTTTCTGGTAATGATGAGTGGATACTTGATTCTGCATGTTCGTTTCATATTTGCTGTAACAAAGACTGGTTCAGTTCTTATGAGTTTGTGCAGAGTGGAGATGTTGTGCGTATGGGAGATAACAACCCACGTGAGATCGTGGGCATTGGCTCCGTTCAGATCAAGATGCATGATGGCATGACACACACTCTGACAGATGTGAGACACATACCTGGCATGGCCAGAAATCTGATCTCTCTCAGTACCCTTGATGTTGATGGGTACAAACACTCCGGTTCTCGCGGAGTTCTGAAGGTATCAAAAGGTTCTCTCGTTCACATGATTGGTGATATGAATTCTGCAAAATTATATGTTCTTAGAGGTAGCACTTTGTCTGGTATTGCTGCTGCTGTTATTCCTGATGAACCTGGTAAAACTAATCTGTGGCATATGCGTCTTGGACATATGAGTGAACATGGCATGGCAGAATTGCACAGGAGAGACCTGCTAGATGGCTGCAATTTGAGTAAGTTTGAGTTCTGTGAGCACTGCATTTTTGGTAAGCATAAAAGAGTTAAATTCAATGCTTCCGTTCATACCACTAAAGGGATTTTAGATTATGTGCATGCTGATGTGTGGGGACCTTCCCGCAAGACTTCTCTTGGTGGTGCAAATTACATGCTTACTATCATAGATGATTACTCCAGAAAAGTGTGGCCTTTCTTTCTGAAACATAAATCTGATGTGTTTGATGCTTTTAGAAAGTGGAAAGTTATGGTAGAGAAGCAAACAGAAAAGAAAGTTAAATTGCTTCGTACTGACAATGGCATGGAGTTTTGTTCTACTGTTTTCAATGATTATTGCAGCGACGAAGGCATTGTCAGGCACCACACCATCCCATATACTCCTCAGCAGAATGGTGTGGCGGAGAGGATGAACAGAACCATCATCTCCAAGGCTCGCTGCATGTTGTCCAATGCTGGTATGCATAGACGTTTCTGGGCTGAAGCAGCCTCCACCGCTTGTTACTTGATAAACAGGTCACCTTGCATTCCGCTTGATAAGAAAACTCCTATTGAGGTATGGTCTGGTTCACCTGCTGATTATTCACAGTTGAGAGTTTTTGGTTGCACTGCTTATGCTCATGTTGATAATGGAAAGCTAGAGCCTAGGGCTGTTAAGTGTGTGTTTCTTGGTTATGGTTCAGGAGTTAAGGCATACAAGTTATGGAATCCTGAAACTAAGAAAGTTTTGCATAGCAGGAATGTAGTCTTTAATGAGGCTGTCATGTTTTATAAGAGTTCATCTACAGATGTTACTGATGCTGTTGATTTTTCTGATAATTCTGATGATGAGCAACAGAGGATTAGCGTGCAGGTGGAGCACGTGGAGGAGAAAGAAAATGATGTTGCTGAAAATGATAACACTGTTGTTCAGCACTCACCACCTGTTTTGCAGCAAACAAATAGTTCCATTGCTGCTGATAGACCGAGGCGTAACAAAGGTCCACGTCCTCGTTTAATTGAAGAATGTAATCTTGTTCATCATGCTTTGAGTTGTGCTGAACAGGTGGAGCATGATACTGAACCTGCTACATATACTGAGGCCGTTGCATCCGTTGACCGCGTGAAGTGGATTTCTGCTATGCAAGAGGAGATGCAATCGCTTGACAAGAATGGCACATGGGATGTTGTGCCCTTGCCTAAACAAAAGAAGGCTGTCCGCTGTAAGTGGATATTTAAAAGAAAGGAAGGTTTGTCTCCTAATGAGCCTCCGAGGTATAAGGCAAGGTTAGTAGCAAAAGGTTTCAGCCAAATTCCAGGTATTGATTATAATGATGTATTCTCTCCAGTTGTAAAGCATAGTTCCATTCGTGCATTCTTTGGTATTGTGGCTATGTGTGATCTTGAGCTTGAGCAGTTAGATGTGAAGACTGCTTTTCTGCATGGTGAGCTTGAGGAAGAGATATACATGGACCAGCCCGAAGGTTTTGTTGTGCCTGGTAAGGAGGATCTTGTTTGCAAGTTGAAGAGGTCCCTTTATGGTCTGAAACAGTCTCCAAGACAGTGGTACAAAAGGTTTGATTCATTTATGCTTGCACATGAGTTTAAGAGATCTAAGTATGATAGTTGTGTTTATATCAAGTTTGTTAATGGATCACCAATATACTTGCTGTTATATGTTGATGATATGTTGATTGCTGCCAAGAGCAAGAAAGAGATCACTACTTTAAAGTCACAATTAAGTAGTGAGTTTGAGATGAAGGATCTTGGTGCTGCTAAGAAAATACTAGGTATGGAAATTACAAGAGACAGAAAATCTAGTGTGTTATTTCTTAGTCAGCAAAATTACATTCAGAAAGTTCTTCATCGTTTTAATATGCATGATGCAAAGTCTGTTAGTACACCAATTGCTTCTCACTTCAAATTGTCAGCATTGCAATGTCCTAGTACTGATGAAGATATTGAGTACATGTCTCGAGTTCCATATTCTAGTGATGTTGGTTCCTTGATGTATGCCATGGTTTGTTCTCGTCCTGATTTATCATATGCTATGAGTTTGGTCAGTCGATACATGGCTGATCCTGGTAAAGAACATTGGAAAGCTGTTCAGTGGATTTTCAGGTACCTTCGTGGCACATCCAAAGCTTGCTTGAAGTTTGGCAAGACCGGTGAGGGACTTGTAGGCTATGTGGATTCAGATTTTGCTGCCGATTTGGATAAGAGAAGATCCCTCACAGGTTATGTGTTCACTGTTGGTGGATGTGCTGTGAGTTGGAAGGCAACGTTACAATCTGTTGTTGCCCAATCTACAACCGAAGCAGAATATATAGCAATAAATGAAGCTTGCAAAGAGTCTGTTTGGTTGAAAGGTTTGTATGCTGAGCTTTGTGGAGATGATTATTGCATTAACTTGTTTTCTGATAGTCAAAGTGCAATATACCTTACTAAAGATCAAATGTTCCATGAGAGGACAAAGCACATTGACATCAAGTACCATTATGTTCGCGACATTGTTGCTCAAGGTAAACTGAAGGTATGCAAGATAAGTACTCATGATAATCCTGCTGATATGATGACAAAGCCAGTTCCTGTTTCCAAGTTTGAGCTTTGCTCGAGCTTGGTTGGTATAACTGTTTAGCCCAAGTGGCTGTTGGCGCCAGCAAGTGTTTTCTTTGTTGTTCAGGATATTGTTGAAGTTCATGCTACAAGATGGAATTTGTCTCAAGGTGGAGTTTGTTGTATTGTGATCCAAATTCATATACTAAAGGAGGCTAACTTCGACGAGCAGCGAGGCCCGTCGCCGAGGCTTGGGCCGGCGTAGAGTAGTCGAAGTACACGTCATGATACAGATCGTTGGCACCGCCTATATATATACATCTTGTAAGCCGCCGGCTAGGGTTTTTCAGATTATAAGATAACCCACGGCGTTTGTAAACACTCCCGATATAGTGAAGTTTTGTTGGTGCGCCCGTGGTTTTTTCTCCTTCTGTGTTGGAAGGAGTTTTCCACGTTAAATCTCGTGTCTCCGCTGCATATTCCTTTATCGTTCTTCGTTATTTGCTTGTCGCTTTTATAACAGACGTAAGATTGGTTGCACAAATACTTTTTTCAAAACTAATAGACTGCGGCAAATCCATGCATGTCAAACCAACTGGGGCAAGCTGATGGAGTGGTGGTAACTAGCGGACACCTGCTAATTAGCTGTCTAGCGGTCACTTTCTGACTATAAGATGAAGGAGAGGAGTGCTGGTCTACCGCACCAATCTTCAGATTTGTACTTGTTGTACCCCACCACATCCTCCCTTCTTCAATGTCATGTCGTCTGATCGCACCAACTTCAGCCGACGTCGCTCCTGCACGACCTCACGCTCCTCAAATCACCTCCACCGGCGGTCCACCGCCAACCCACCCATCCCTCCAAGCCCTTGTATCCCCTTCTTCATTGTTGTTGGCTAGCCCAAACTCCGGCACCCCGCACCCCACACATGAACGATGTTGTGAGGAGGGCTTGTTGTGTTTGGGTCAATGTGTGTTGACCTAGTCTCTAGGCGCTCATACTGCACAAGGGGCAGTCCAATAAAAAAGTTGATTCTATCCCCTGCAAAGTCGTAAGTCGTAACATGTATTATGGTTAATAGATATATACTCCATCCGTCCACAAATAAATGTATGTGCGGGTTTTTCAAGATAAATTATCATGTAGAGAAAAAATTGCATTGGAAAGATCAACATCTCTCTACTCTTTAGTTCTTTCACCACCAATGAGCTAAGCATATGTAGAAAATAAAGATATCATGTGTTGAATATTATTGTGTTTGATTTCCGTCCGATGAGAAAGAAGTAATTTTTGCCCTAGTTCACCTCGATCATATTTCTCGAGATAAACTTAAAAATCGCACTTCTCGTATGTGCATATTTCTTCTAGAAAATAAAAACTCCGCACCTGGTCAACGGGGAGTAGTACTACTGAAAATCAATTGAGTCATACCATATGTGGACTAGTATACGATTTTTCTCTACCCGATGAATAAAGTCGGACATTGTTCTTAGAAACATTTTTCTCTACCATATGCAGATCGATCGATTGACTAGGGTTTTTCTTTCCCCCGTACGTTCACGTGCTGGTCCCGGTTATGGATGTCCACGATACTATATAAGAGCGTGATCCCGCTGATCAATCAATCCGCCTCCACGACAGAAACAAGCGATCCCATCTACTCCCCAGATTCCCCGCAACACGTCCATGGCGCTGTCGGCGGCGTCGTCGTCGACCCTCGTCCAAGGCGGCCCGGCGGACGAGCCCGCGCCGAGGAGGGCGGCGAGGAGGAATGAAGCCGCGGAGCGACTCCGCCGGGAGCTGCGCGAGATGCGAACGGTGCTCACGCTGCTCCTGAAGCTGAACGAGGAGCTCTTGCTCGCCTCGCAGAAGATGATCAAGGCAGAGGCGGAGGCGCGGGACTGGGGCGACAAAATCTTCGCTCTCGGGGCGTTTCCTTTTCTCTGTTTGTGTCTCTACTATCTCCTAGTCATCGATAGACTGTACTAGATCAGTTTGTGTCGTGTTTGACGTGGTTCGAGCGGATAGCATCCAGGCCTCGAAGCATCATAGAGCTACCGGTAGTAACCAGTTTCTATTCGATGGAACTTCTGAACCTGAAATCCGTGTCTGGACTAATGTCTCTTGAGTCTTGATGTTTATGTGAAACTTTCTCGTTTTGAGTTTCTTCAGTGCTACTTATATGTGGACCCCGCTTGAGAGAGAGGGAGTTTAATCTTACCCTCCTTTTTGTGATAAAAGGTTAGTCAGATTTGGTCTGCTTATAACCTCAGTTCATGGTCGTACCTTGACAAGGATAACTTGCTGTACTTGTTTCCAACCTTTGTTCTGTTCCTCAAATGCATACTCTTTAGTGGATCCATGCTTTTTTTTCTTTCAAAAAGCCACCTAGATAACTGAATCATCAAGGCCTGCAGTTTAGCTGACTTGCTGAATTTTTCTATCGCCATACGGTGAACACCATCCACAACTGACAATTTTTTTTTCCAAACGACCCACCGGGGATCGAATTTTCATTACCATGGAGATAACGAAAATACAGCACAGTTCAACCACAAAAGAAAAGCAAAAAGCAAAAGGGGGGATCGCCGCCTAATGCTAACGTTCAGGAACTTATTACAGAGCCAGACTAGGAGTTTTAAGCAACCCTTGCCGAAAACAAGGGGATCTAGGAAAACAGAACACAAAAGGAACAACTATACTTTGCAAAGCATCACTCGACATCAGGGAGCGGCGTCATCCTTTTTTGATTCATCATTCTTCTTATCTTCCAGGCGAAGGTGATCAACTCGTCCAGTGCTTCTAGTAGAAGGATTTCCAGCTCCAGCTGCAGCAGCAAGTCGTAAGAGGCCATCGGCGCCTGCACGAAGCTCAGAAGCATCTCGGTCTCCATGCAGACCTGACCAGTAATTCATAAACACAGCAGCATAGCTGATTAGATCAAAGGGGGAACTGATCAACTTTTTCTCAAAACAAGCCCTATTTCTAAGTTTCCAGATGGCCCAATCCACAACTGACAATGATCCAAAGAAGAAGAAAACGCACTTATTTGTGGTACTGTATTATTTTTTCCAGAGCGCAAAGGAGATCATAGTTTCGTACGCGATACAGCTGCTGTTTCTGCACGCCTTGGTACAGATAATCTCTTACATGATTGCTATTAGGAATACTCGCGGTTATTAGAGAACCCAGTTTTTTTTTTACAGTAGTACTAGAAAAGAAAACAAGAGGGCTGGGATTGGAGGCGTCTGGTTCCAGAATAGACATAGTAGTACACGTCAGAAACAGGACTTACATCTACTGCGTGTTTCTAAACAAAAATAATGTCGCAAGAATTTATGTCACGTTTTGGTGCGCCTCAACTCTACAAAATGTGTATACGGTCACCTGTACCCAGAAACAATTTTGCTCGACAGCAACATGTGAGATTGTGAATCCTTGTTTGGAACAAACATGAATATAAAAGAAACTAATATTAGAAATATTATCTGTGGACGTAAGATTGGTTGCACAAATACTTTTTTCAAAACTAATAGACTGCGGCAAATCCATGCATGTCAAACCAACTGGGGCAAGCCGATGGAGTGATGGTAACTAGCGGACACCTGCTAATTAGCTGTCTAGCGGTCACTTTCTGACTATAAGATGAAGGAGAGGAGGAGTACTGGTCTACCGCACCAATCTTCAGATTTGTACTTGTTGTACACCACCACATCCTCCCTTCTTCAATGTCATGTCGTCTGATCGCACCAACTTCAGCCGACGTCGCTCCTGCACGACCTCACGCTCCTCAAATCACCTCCACCGGCGGTCCACCGCCAACCCACCCATCCCTCCAAGCCCTTGTATCCCCTTCTTCATTGTTGTTGGCTAGCCCAAACTCCGGCACCCCGCACCCCACACATGAACGATGTTGTGAGGAGGGCTTGTTGTGTTTGGGTCAATGTGTGTTGACCTAGTCTCCAGGCGCTCATACTGCACAAGGGGCGGTCCAATAAAAAAGTTGATTATATCCCTTGCAAAGTCGTAAGTCGTAACATGTATTATGGTAAATAGATATATATAAATCTACGTGCAGGTTTTTCAAGATAAATTATCATGTAGAGAAAATATTGCATTGGAAAGATGCAAATCAACATCTCTCTACTCTTTAGTTCTTTCAGCACCAATGAGCTAAGCATAGAAAATAAAGATATCATGTGTTGAATATATTATTGTGTTTGATTTCCGTCCGATGAGAAAGAAGTAATTTTTGCCCTAGTTCACCTCGATCATATTCCTCGAGATAAACTTAAAAAATCGCACTTCTCGTATGTGCATTTTTCTTCTAGAAAATAAAAACCCCGCACGTGGTCAACGGGGAGTAGTACTACTGAAAATCAATTGAGTCATACCATATGTGGACTAGTATACGATTTTTCTCTACCCGATGAATAAAGTCGGACATTGTTCTTAGAAACATTTTTCTCTACCATATGCAGATCGATCGATTGACTAGGGTTTTTCTTTCCCCCGTACGTTCACGTGCTGGTCCCGGTTATGGATGTCCACGATACTATATAAGAGCGTGATCCCGCTGATCAATCAATCCGCCTCCACGACAGAAACAAGCGATCCCATCTACTCCCCAGATTCCCCGCAACACGTCCATGGCGCTGTCGGCGGCGTCGTCGTCGACCCTCGTCCAAGGCGGCCCGGCGGACGAGCCCGCTCGGAGGAGGGCGGCGAGGAGGAATGAAGCCGCGGAGCGGATCCGCCGGGAGCTGCGCGAGATGCGGACGGTGCTCACGCTGCTCCTGAAGCTGAACGAGGAGGAGCACCGCCGCCGCCGGGAGGACGACGTGACGGGCATGATTATGGCGACGGTGATTTTCGCTGCTATGGCGTGTTACTACATGTCGATCCTTTAGGGCTTGTTTGGTACTAGAGTTTTACTGGGGATTAGCGGGGATAATCCGCTCCAAACTTCAAATCCCCACTTATCCCCAACGCGTGTTTGGTGATAGAGTATGAGCGAGTTTAATCCCCACTTTTCCCCAGTGTAATTTTTTCAATCCCCAATACTCTACCTCTACCTAGTGGATTGGGGATGGGGTTTTGTGGGGATTGGGTGAATTTCTGCTGTCACCCAATACTCTAGAGTATTATCCCCACTGATCCCCACTAAAACACCAGTACCAAACAAGGCCTTACAATTACAAGCACGCGAGCGGGTTGGGCCAGCGCTGAGTGTGGGCTGGACGGTTTTGTTGAATTTTTGCTATGAATATCATCATCGATCTTAATTTCTTGGCTCGGTTGATAGTACTCCAAACCTACAATCACATGAAATCTGATGCAATGAATGCTTGGTTTGCTGGATCTTTGTTGCGCGCGACGAGCTGTTGTTGCTGTGCACTCTCGTCGTGGTGCTGCTGGTGCGTGTGATCTACTAGACAGATACCCGGCAAAATTAAAGCAAATTCTATCTCCTAGTCGACTTCGTTCTGGTCGTACGCCGAGGTCACGCGTCCGCGCCGTTGGATGAGATCGGATGATCGCGCGTCGTCCCGCGCGGGGGGCCACCACCTGGTCGTAACGTCCGCCGTTTTTTGGTGCGCGTAGTAATTTTCTCGGCGGTTCAAATTTCGGGACTCGTGCGGTCGGCGTCATCCATTTCGCTCTTCGCCCAAATCTCTCCCGGAGCTTCGCCAAATCGCCGGCCAAATCGCCGCCGCTCCCCCGCGATTCTCGCCGTAGAGTAGGAGATCCTGGCCGCGGCGGGTGTACACCATGTCGGCTGGCGGCTGATTCGTCGTCGGAGCTGCATTTCCGTCCGCTCGGCGGGGGGAAGGTCTGCATCGCTCGCCGACGGTGAGGTATGGTTTGCGCCCTCTCCTCCCTCGAGCGCAGCACCCGCATCTGGTTTTGCTCTCTGTGGTTACATCCTTCGTATGTTCTGGCAGGGATTTGGGGGATTTTTCGGGTTTTCTCTGTTTGCTGCTACATCTACTTTGGCGCCCGAGCTGTTCCTGGTAAGTGATGGCGATTTTCGTTCAGCATATGTTAGGATCTGTTGAAGCATTCACGGATCTAAGTTATTTTTCGAGGATCTCCCCTCCGCAACTGCTGATTTTAGTTGTAGCAACATATCCATGGTCAAGCTCATAGCTGATGTGTGTGGATTTTTTTTGATACAAACAGTGTTACATTCTAATGGTTTTTGCTATTTTCCTATGTAGTGGTTACATGCACCCATGGTTTTTTGCATGCAGCGCTATGTGGGAATGAAAATGTAACAGTGTAGCACATGGTTATCAAAATCAAATGCTAAGTCTAGTTTAGTCCCTGAAAAAATGGTTATCAGTTGTTTTCAGGTGGCACAAAGCATGTAGCACATGGTCCACAAACCATGTAACTAGGTCACACAAACCATGATATAAGTATCTGCATTACTGCATGTCACATGATAGCTATACCTGGGGGGCATGTAACTGAAAAATGATATGTTTGTGTTCGTTGCCAGCAGCTGTAGCTGTGTAAGTGCTTGTAACATATTTTTTGCTAAGATGCATGTAACTGAATCTGGTCAGTATATTACTGAATCATGTACAGCAGCTACAGATATGGGGGAAAGGGATTTTTTTTTGTTAGGTGCATGTAACTGAATCTGGTCAGTATATTACTTCCAGACCTCGACGTAGTATGTTACATGAGATATCTTTACTTAAATTTCTTTTTTTGCCTGATTTTTAGTGGCATGTAAGGTAACTATAGATTTTTATCATCTTACATGCAGTGTTTATTGCATCACGTCGACCTTGTAGCTCCGACTCTCTACCATCTTTTTTTCTACGTTTGAGTTTTTTGGTGCATGTAACATCATAATGTGTAGGACACAAAATGGAAGATGCAGCTTACATATATGCTATATGCAATAATAGATTTGAGCTAGCTTTTTTTCCTTCTGTATTTTCTGATTAGTTGTTTTTTGTTTTCACAGTAAAACTAACTAATTTTATTAGACAGAAAATAGAGCTATGGACAACAACGAAGAATCTAGGAACCCCATGGTTTCTCGTTTAGTTATGGATTACCTTAGTCTGCAGCCTGGCCCAGTAATTGGTGTCCTCTTGGTTTGTGTCCGTTTCTCTTCATCACCTGAGGCAATTTTCCATGCACTCCACACAGTCAAAGCTTTGACTACTGCTCCTATCAATTATGTCGTAAACAGCACACGGCATGCTCAACTGATTGTTAGGTGCACAAACCCAGTTGATGCACTGAACCTAGATTACACAAGGGGCACCTTCAAGTTTAATGACACGTTGATCAAATGCATCACCCTCGAAACCATCAGCATGTTACCTTATGATGAAGACGATGTTTACTCATGCACTGTCGAGCATTTCCTTGCATGCCATGAAGGCAATTCTATTATGCACTACCCTAGAGGGTTTGGGACTCCAATCGAAGACATGGACTTGCATTACTACCCCACGTTGTCCGCCACCACAATGGACATCCTTGGTGTACAAGAAGGCCCTTCAGATTCTCTGCTCAGAGTGGAAATCAAGTATTTCGGACGCCCTAGGGATTTCCTGTATGCCATACGAGTTGCCAACCTCCCAAACCACAAGCTTGCTGTTGACCAAGATGGAACAATGTACATGAAGTATAGGACCACATTTGAAGCTCATTACACATCTATCCATCACTTTTACGTGGGTGGACACATGATGATCAAGTTCCATCGAGTAGCATATGTCAACAAAAGGATTGCTGCCCTTGACGCGTCTTTCATGCCAATATATTTCAGGGCTTCAATTGATGATGCATGGGAACGTGTTGTCTAGTCCATCTAGGGGAGGAAATACGATCAGGCTGTACCGGGGGGGAGAGGCTTCGAGTGATTGTTTTTTTTTTGGAATTTCATAACTAGATTTTTGGGAGGATGTTCCCAAATCTTTTTGTTTGTCACGTTCCCCCCTGTGTTTTTTTTACCTATGCTGCAATGTACTTCTGAATATGGAAATGTAATAAGTACTTTTTTATTATGTTGAACCTTCATTCTCATTTTGTATTAGTTCCTATGAACGACATTTATGGTCTGTAATTTTTTAATATATGTGTGGATTGTTCGTTTCTTTTTAGAGAGAGTCTATAACTCTTTTCTGTAATGTATTCCATCTCAATTTCTATTACTCTGAAATTTTTAAGGGTTCACTTTTTCATGGGGAAATGTCTTATGCAGGTTACATTTTTCAAATAAATTGTAACTTCTTCTTTTATGCAGATTTTTTGTTACAGGTACAATGACAAGATCTAGTAGTAACAAAAAAAACAAGTCTGTCAGAAGATATTCAAAGTACAACCAGATGCGCCATAAGCTTACACTGAAGCATTCCATGTCACCAGTCCAATTCCTAATCAAACAAGAGGAAAATGTGCCTGAAGCTAGACCAGCCATTCAATGTGTGAAACAAGAATCTCCAGGGGCTGGTAATGAACAGCACCAAGATAATATGGTTAGTCACTTTGTAACATCCTAGTCTAGTGCTTTTTTTGCTCTTTTTTCATTTGTATTTTCTGTAACTGTCATAGAGAAAAATACATCCTCTGATTGTTTTCAACTACTTCTTTTGCTTTGTTATGTAGACAAAAAGTAAGAAATTGTTTCAGAGGGCTTCACCTATGAGGATGGTCAGGTTATACCCAAACATTACAGAGGAACAACAGCTGTTGATAAGGAGCAATGACTATGGCGGTATGCTGGACATTAAGTGTTCTAAGTTGCATCCCGATCTGTGCCAGTTTCTAATGGAAAGCTTTGATCCAGCGTCTTGCACATTAGTGTTCCCGGGACGTGGCGCAATACCTGTGACAGAAGAGTCTGTTCAACAAGTTATCGGTGTTCCATTTGGAGATATTGATGTCATTTTTGCTCGAGATCGAGACGCAAATGCTTTCATGAAGGAGCAACTATCGCTTACTGGGAGGAAACAGCCGACCCTCACCTCATTAGAAACAAAGCTCACTGCAATGAGACCTGCTAACAGTAAATTTCTGAGGCTTTTCATAACTTTTGCAATGTGCTCTGTTCTGGCTCCAACAACTGGAATCCGCGTCAGCCCGAGAGTATATCCTTCATTGATAAATATTAAAGAAGCAAAGCGGCTCAACATGTGCAAGTTTGTTATAATGATCCTTTGTAAATCATTGAGTGTAGATGGAGACAAGGAACAAGTCAGTCCATGCATGCTGTACCTCATGGTACCTCTTCCTTCTCCAATTTTATTTATATGTTTTTTAAATATAACTTTTACCCATGCATCGTCTATTCTCAACATGATTCTACAAAGGAAACGCTTTTACTTACATCCATGGTCTTCTTTTCCTTCTTTTTTTTTATGACAGGTAAAATATCTTGACTCATTACAGTTGCGGGATTTGGATGTAAACCCTGAAGGTACTAGAGTGTCAGTATGGACAAATGAAATGGTTAGAAAAGCTATAAAGCAAGACATGAAAGAAAATGGCTCATTCGGTGCATTACCGGTGAGTTTTTCCCTCTTCATTTAGGTGCTTTTGGTGTTTGTTTTTTCATAAACTCCATTACTCTGAAATGTTACATTGCATTTCACACTCATGTCTTTTTTAGAAACAACCTTATTTATATCCTTATGTTTTTTTCTCGATATAATTGCAGCTAAAGCAAGAATTCTCAGAAGTACAAGATGCATCGGATGACAGAACAATAACAGATGGAAGTGATAATGAGGATATGAATGTTGCATCCGATCCAGAGATGAATGAAAGCTGTGGTAATGATGGTTCCATGTCGGATTCTGAAGTTGCAAAAAGCATAACAAGCGGCCCATCTGATGCACCAGCGCAGGGGTATGAAAACAACAATACTGCTAATGACAATGGGCAATCAGAAGAAGATGAATATGTTCAGATGTCACAAAGCATTCTATTCTCAGACCCTCGCAAAATAACCAAGTTCATTGAAAAGAATGCTCCACAAAACGTTACACAGGAAGTAAGTCGTGCAATCGTTTTTGTTTCTATACTTGCACATTTAAATGCTGACCACTATCATTACATCCTTTTTGGAAAAACAATTTTAAATTTTCTTCTCCTACAGTACATCTCATTTCTTTCCAATTATCTTCTTTTGTAGGACAAAAGGAGATTTACAGAAGCAGTTGAGTATGCGTGCCATGGTTTTGAAGCTTCCTTGCAGATGCTAGTCAGGAACCTAGCCACGAGCCGAAGTGACCCAACGACATCAAGGAACCACAATTCTATGCCAGAGAAATCAATATTACCCAGTCCAAAAAAAAGCAAGAGAGCTCCTCCAAGGAAACCAAAGGTACACAAAGACACAGAGTTGCAAGGTCCTAAACATGAGGATGTTGGTACGATTCATTGTCAAGTGGAAACCAAGGATTCAAGTAAAATAACGGCAAATGTAACTAAAGCAACACCAAGCAATACTACCAGTAAAGAGAATGTACAAGGAGAATATGAGTTGGATGGTAACACGCATTCCGCCCAACATCCTTCAGTTGGTGCAGTCATAGCAATTCGAGAGTCAGAGAAGAAAGAGTCTGATCCTGCTCCCGCAAGCTCTGATGCCAAAACCACAAAACTTGTCAGTGAACATGCGAGTTTGGAAAAAGAGGATGAAGCTTCAGCTGATGCGAAGAATGTTCAAAAGGATGAGGAGCATGTAGTTATAGTCAACACAGAAATATCAGCACAACAGAATGCAGTGTTGCCCATAGAGGACCAGCACAACACGAAACATGCTCTTCCCACAACAGAATGCAGTGTTGCCACATTTGATAATCAGCTCAGTGATCATGGAAAACTTGAAGAACAAGCTGAAGTTACAGTAGTTGAGCAGGAATGTGGAAATGTTATTCCACTCGTTGGTGGCAAAGAAAATAAAGTTCTTGAAGATGCAGAGGTTACATTGGCAGATACTGATAATGTCACACCCAACACCCTCAAGTTTACTCACATTGACAGTACAAAAACTGAGCACATAGCGGCTTTGATGAGGGATCTGAAGAGGAAAAGATGTAACAGAGCAGAGAATGATGTTGACCAACATGAAATCAATGAAGAAGAAGTTGAACCAGAAACTACATGCATCAATTTTGCTGCCATCGATCGCAACGCAAACATGACTTCATCACAGAAGGAACATGTGGTACAGACACCAAACAAGTTAGCAGATGACAGCACTTGCAGTGAAGAATCAGAATCCAAAATAGAAGAAAATAGGAGGAAGGAGTTCTTGAAGTATGTTGGCACCGAGATACACAAAGAGCCTGAATTCCTTTTGTTCGAAGAACCTGAGTTCGTTGATATCGCCACACCTATTCTAGATAGGTTTCAGTTAATGAAGAACATACCACAAATGGAACCTTCAATGGATGGGCTGGAAACTGTGCATGATGCTGTTCTGAGGCCTGAGTGCCAACAAATTCTTGCTCAAATGGAGCCTAAAATTATACCAAAGAAAAGGAAAGATGTAAGGTTTGTTGACAAAAAAGACAAGAGAACCAAAGTTGAGGAAACCAATGTAACATCACCAGGCAGGTACCGAACTAGGTCTGCTGTGCGCCAAGAGCTCAAAAACAGTCCTATGAAGGATGGAATAGGAACAACACCAAGGAAAAATGCAACTGAATCGGGAGGCAGCCCAAGCAGTAGCAATTCGCGCAGGCAGACTAGGTCACAAGTTGCTGCAGCTATCAAATCAGAGAAGGAAAATTCAGGACCAAGGACACTGACGACAGATGTGCCCCAATCTGCTGCACATGATCCTATGAATAGAAAGCTTGACTTCGAAAGCTCTGAATCGAAAAGGGAAAGTGAAAGGGAAGAAGCAATCAGACGGGCTGCAGATCCTCCACTATTTGATCTCGACACTCCTCCAGATGTCAATGACCTAGGCGAAGGAACTGCAAACGAACAGAAAAATCTTGATGGAACTGAAGCTAGGAAGGAAGATGTAGCTCAAGATCGCATGAATCCAAAATCGAAACAACCAGCATCTAGCATTACACCAGTGGCTCATGAGTATGAAAAGAGGATTTCCAAGCCAGGACAGTATGCGAAATCGCCTTTTGTCAACTCACAAACTAGTAGAACATTTTATGTCAACAAGTCTGTTGACGAGGTGTATAGCATGGTCTGCCAGCATGGATGGAAACATGCACCAAGGGACCCTTTCAACAAGGAAATAGTTATAGACCTGGATGACATATATGTTAGTCTCGGTGACCTTGCTGATTCTGTTAGGCCAAGGAACAAGTTGTACAACACTGTTGCAGAAATTGGAATCAACATCATCAAAAGGGAAAATCAAAACCCCAAAAAGGTCATTATGCCTCTGCGTATAGCTGTAAGTTATGTCCAATTTGTTCTCTTTATGTTTTTTTGGATAATCAGATAGAACTTGAAATTAGTGGAACACATGTGCACCTAATTGTTCTTTCTCTTTTTGTCAAGTCAATAGTAATTGGTTCTACTTTTTATCTGTTCAAACAGTCATACCTAATTGAGGGACGTGATAATCTCAAGGAAGTAACCCGATGTTTCGAAAACAGTCCATCAAACAGATTGGATCACAAAGACATTGTAAGTGCTAACCTGATTTTTTTATTACTAATCATTTTCCTGATCAAACATTTTTATTACTAGAATGTTTTTCTATCTTTTCTGATTCCTCATGACAATTCCACATCTATTTTTTGTTACATTACAGGTTTGTTTCCCTACACTTCAAGCTTTTCCTGGAACACCAAAGGATGCATCAGGCCATTACTGGCTTGTTAACCTGAACATCAAAGCTCAGAGGTTCGAGATATATGATTCACTAGGAAACAATTCCGAGCCAGTAAACATGCACGCTTGCCACTTGCTAATTGCTGGCATAAAGACTAACTGGACCAGACAGTACTCCAACTCAAAGATAAAGATCATGGACTGGCCTATAGAGATAATTGATAGCCCGCGCCAAAACAATGGGTAAGCTTCATAATTCTTTTAAATTCAAGTGTATAACGCATTTTTTATATATTTTTTGGAACAATGTAACTTCATTTTTTACTGTAGGTTTTTCATTTCTGCTGTTTCTAACAGTCTGACTGAACACACTATCTGTGTTTTCATCTCCCAGGTATGACTGTGGTTTTTTCACACTGAAGAATCTTGAAGCATGCCCAAGCAGGACCCCAGCAACGTACTCGCAGAAAGACATTCCAAACATAAGGAAGCTGTACACAGACAAATGGTTACGTTTCACGAAGAAAGCAAATTGGCAGTTATTTGTCTAGCAAATGTGTCAAGTGGTAATTCATATCTCTAACCATGCTCTTTTTTTTCATTTTTTAATGTTACATATGTTTCAATTCTGACTTTACATAGTTACTTTTATTATTACTGTATCGAAAAGAATTCAGCAAATGCAATAAAGTATAAGTTGACAATCATAAGATACATTTTTTCGCATCAGAAAACATACTGTCTCAAAAATCATTTAAATATTCGCAAAAAGGTCTCGTACAAATTTGTTCGACAAGGTAACATGAGCCACATAATTTTTAAATCAAACACAATGTCCTTCACTTCTTATATTTTTTCCTTCTTTTTTTCAAATCAATGAAAAAGGCCCAACAAACTGTACTTCTCTGGGTTTGCTAGTCGCACCTCGCACGTACGAGCATCGTGACCTGGTTGCTTGCACACACCACAGAGACCTTGTTTTGGTTTCTGTAACTGTAGACCACCTTTCTTTCTTTTTGAACCTGGGCGCCCTTTTGTCGCTGACATTGGTGGGTTCCTAGCTTTCCGATTCTCCACAGTAGCAGCATCTTCTTCCATAGGTACACTTTCTTGTGAATCATTAGCAGTGTTGGTGTTTACTGCATGCTTGGCGCTCTTCCTTTTTTTGAGTGCATCAGCATTAGCCTTTTTCAAATCTGCCATCTCTTTCTCCATTGCTCTCATGTGCCGTTCAGCTATTTCATTAGTTTTCTCTGAGGCCGCTAAACCAACAGCTAGCTTAGCAAAATCACTGCAGAGGTTACCATATCTAAGCAATCTCATATCTTTTCTAGATAGTTTCTGGCCAACAGGCCTTTCTTGCCTCTCATCCCGCGGTGCAACTATGTCAGGAGGGGGTAGACACCACCTGGGTAGGATGTAGTGCTCTGGGTATTTTGTAACCATCCCTAGATGTGCCATAACTTTCATTGCATGGCAGCACAAGATACCATCCCTGTTAATTTTGCAACATTCACAATTGTAGATTCCATTAGCTACATCAGCATCGACACGATAACTCCTCCTACCGTACCCGCGCACGGATCCTTGTATTGGGAAAACCTCATGAATGCTCCCTTGTTCAGTAACACCAATGTCACGAACATTGTAGGATGTAATCTTCCGAAGCTCAAGCTGAAAGCGGTGGTAGATGGGCATGGTGTATGTCTGAAGGATCTGCTTCTCCATGGGAAAGTCCCCCCAAAGCCTGACTGTCTTCTCATCACCATCAAACTCATGAGCATCTTCTGTTACATCAATTCTTTCCTGTAGTTTCATGTACTGCTTGAAGAAACGAACAAGGCTATCATGTGGATGAACATACTGCTTAAGAACAGCATTAAACCCTTCACTTCTAGATGTAGTTTGAAGGAATGGGAAAAACCGGTGGCGGAAATATGCTGGCACAAAATACTCACGCAAATCATAGAGGTCAAGAAAATGTGTGTTATCTGCAACCCCATGCGTTTCCACCATATTTGCCCACCGCTGTTCAAACTCTTGTGGTGTCATGCTGTAGTCAATCACATCATTGAACTCTAAACGCAAGTCTTCTCTCTGAGCAACAAAAGTACCAAGTTTTTCCTGTACTTTTTGCATTATATGCCACCTGCAGAACCTGTGTATGATGCCAATGAACACAATGAGGATAGCAGTTCTGATAGCTGCATCTTGATCTGTAATGATGTTCAATGGATGTAGTCCATCCATTGCCTCTAAAAACCGCTCAAACAACCACACAAAGTTCACAGAAGATTCATTCCTCACAAAACCACAACCAAGCTGGATGGATTGACCATATCTATTTATTCCAATGAAAGGAGCACATGGCATGCTGTACTGGTTTGTCATGAATGTTGTATCAAAAGAAATACAATCATTGTACAGGGGGTAGACATCTCTTGCTTTGCTATCCACCCAGAACAGGTTCTCCACTTTATTTTCTGCATCTAGCTTGAACCTGTAGAAAAATCTGGGATCATCTTTCTTGATTTCTTCAAAGTACTCTAGCAGCTCTGGGATATCTTTAATCCTGTCATAGTTCCCTAGTTTTGCAGTGTAGTTACTAACTGTTTTGCTGTTGTATGGGACATTCTGCTTGCTCCCATATAGCTCCCCCATGATTTCCATGATTCTTCCTGAAGTAAGGTTGACTTCATGCAACAAGTCAATGAACTTTTTCTCTTCTGCAGGGATCTTGTTGTGTGATCTCAAGTACTTCTTAAGCGCAAACTTGTCAATCACCTCATGTGTATGCACCTCGACAAACTGAGTAACTTTCCATCTAGCACCATCACGTTTTACTCGAAGCTTTGCTTTGCAGTCGGTCAGCACAGTTAGCTTACGGTTCCTCTGCTTAACTGGGACTGCTTCTTCTTCTCTAGGCTTCCCAGATTTGTTGCAGACATAAACAAATTTATCTAGCTCACCATCTTTAGCACATCTCCTAGATGATTCTATCTTCACTGAAAAACCAATGTGGTGAGCATATCTGTTGTAGTGCTGCAAAGCTAGTTCAGGTGTGTCAAACATCATGCCAACAAATGGAACCTTTGGAACATATCCTTCAGGCGTTGACTCAACCTCAGCTTCGCCATCGCTTTCCTCACTGGAAAGTGTAACACCAGTCCGTGCACGCGAATCAGCTTGCTGATCATTGTTTGAAGGACCTGCTTCATCTCCTTGGGGATCGACACGATGGCCTCCGACTTCTGGCGGCTGCCCAGCATGTTGATCAGTTGATGTACTAGCTTCAGGAGTTGCATTGAGATCAATGCCACCAAACCAGTATTCAAATCCGCGAGCCCTTGGCATTCTTCTTCAAAAACAAATATCTGCATGGAATCAATGACATGAATCATTAAGATTTTTTGGTTGCACAACATTTTTTCTAAAGTAAATTTACATCTGTTTTTTACAATCTTCAGTTAAATAACATTCTCCTTTTTTTATTTTTTCCCTGTTTTACAGGTGCAAGTTGTAAATATGTTCCGCAGAAAACCAAGGCAATACCAGGGAAGATCATGTGACTGACATGGCAACCAGTATGGGCAAATTTCATGCAGTACTACTTTTAGTAATGGCAAACCAGTATGAACTGATAATCAGTATGAGCATGTAACATACTAGCTGCAGTCTAGTGTTCTTTTGTAGCTCTGCCCTAACTTTGTGTTCTACCTAGTTGTTCTACCAGTTACATGCTTTTTCTTTGTGTTCTACATGGTTGTCCTACCTTTGTGTTCTACCAGTTACGTGCTATCTACTTCTTGTGTTCCATCTTTTTGTGTTATATCCTGTGTTCTACATGCTATCTTTTCTGTTCTATGCTCTTTTTCTTTTAGACTTGTTACTTTTTGTTTGTCCTACAGTTACATTAGTGGCACATGTATCATAGCAGTAATTTATGTCTGGCACAAACTATGTGATAGATGAAACGTGGGGCATGTAACTATAGTTACATTAGTGGCAACTACTTTTTGTCTGAAGGCAGTAGTGAAGTCACCTACTAAGTGCATGTAACATACATTAGTGGCAGCTATAGTTGTCTAAAGACTTGATGCTGCCATTTTTTTCAATAGATGTAGCAAAGGGAAAGGTGCATGTAACTGAATCTGGAGGAAAGATAGTACCTCTAGTCAACTGAATTTGCAGAGGGATAGACGATGTAGCAGGGGGTGATTTTCCTGGACCTGCTAGTCGTCAGATGTAGCAGATCCCCTCCCTCAATGTAGCAGATCTGGATTGAATCGATGTAGCAGATCAACTGGTGGCAGGAACTGGACGAGAGGTGAGGAGTTTTTTCAAGAATCTGCAATCTCTTCGTCAAGCTGATTGAATCGATGTAGCAGATCAACTGGTGGAAGGACCTGGATGAGAGGAGAGGAGTTTTTTCAAGAATCTGGATGTGACTGTTCTTCCCTGGTTCATCCTTGTTCTTGGCGTGTTGAAGAAGAAGATGGGGATCCAGCGCACATGTAGCAGGTAAGAAGAAGATGGGATCCGATGTAGTTGTAGCTTTATGCTGCGGTCCCCAAAAAAAGTGGCGTTCACGTGGGAGATGCTCGTATGGGGTCCCCACGGTGGGCCAAAAAAGGAAAGTGCGTGGTCCCCACGGTGGGCCAGAAAAGGAAAGTACACCTGATCGGACTGACCTCGTTTTACCAGGAATCGAGGTCGACCTCGATGTAGCACAGCCCCAAAATTAAGGCGTTCTTTCTCGGTATCTTCTCGTCGTGTGTGGCACGCATTGCTTTGTTCTGTTGTCTCTGTTTTGCGGCTCTTGGAGCAAAACACGAGCGATTCTTGAGTGCCCCACTGTCCACTTTTCAGTGACATGATCCCCGCTTCAAGCCGAGTACATCATAGCTCTTTCTTTTCTTTTGCAAGCAATAGCCTGCATTCTTTCACAAATGCATTGGCTGTTGAAATTCGTATCGATCTCGATCCCGACTAATCTCAACAACAAAGCCGGCGATCACAAATTTCTCACAATCCAAACAAATATCATTCATAATAGTATCCAGATCAACCAGGGCACGACCACAAAAGCTACATACTTTGGAGTTTCCATGCTGGGGGAGAAAATTACAAAAACCCACCACATTATAGGCAATTGTTTAAAAAAACCACCGCTATTCGGAAAATTTTCAAAAAACCACCAGTCTACGGGTAACACGTAACATATAGCACTGACTCGTCTCTAATGCTGGTTTAATGGGCTAACTGACATGTGGGTCCTGCTGTCATGCTGATGTGGCGACCGACTCCGCAACGGCGCCGCCCTCGCGACCCCCAGCTCCGTCCCCTTGCTAAGACCCTTGCCGAGTGGCTCGCCGCGCCCGCCCCATGCCGGAGCCGGAGCTCGCCGCAGCCGGTCGCGGCCGCCCCGCTAGAGCCCGGTCGCGCCCGCCCCCATGCCAGAGAATAAGCTCGCCGCGGCCGCCCGCCCCTGCCCAAGCCGGAGCTCGCCATGCCCGCCGCGACCGCCTCGCCGGAGCCGGAGCTCAGCCATGCCCCGCCCTTTGCCGAGCCGACCTCCTCCTGCTCGTGGATCGAGAAGAAGGGGTCGGGAGGGAGAAGAAACAAGGAGAGAGATGACTGCAGTGGGCCCCGCGATAACTACAAAAACCCAAAATTTTGTAACCCTTCATCGATGGCCTCCGTTGACCGTTTTTGACTGCCACGTCAGCCGACATTAGATGTCGTCGCATTAGACCAGCGTTAGACAAGGATCATGCTTTTTGTTACTTGTTAGCGCTAGAGTGGTGGTTTTTTGAAACATTTTTGTATAGTGGTGGTTTTTTGAAACATCTGCCTGATATGTGGTGGTTTTTGTAATTTTCATGCGGGCCGATCCCCCCACACACACACACACCATTGCAGGAAGTTGATGCGCTTGAGAGCTTTGAACCTCCCCTGGTGTGGGGTCCCAAGAGGAGCGGTTCTAGACGTATGATCTCCCAGGGTTGTACACATGGTCAATAGGGTTGGAGAAGTCGGGATATGTCTAACAAGTAGGCCTAAGAATCGCAAGAATCCTAAGAGATTTATCTTCTAAACCCTAGTCGGCGTCCTATATAAGCTCGCAAGGAGCGGCCCAGAAGGACACGTACAATCGGGACAACCATAATCACCTAAACTTCTAGTTGACAAAGGAATGAGATTTGTCTTTCCCTAAGTTTTAGTTGTCTCCAGCGTCAACCAACACTTCATACCATTTCCCCATTATTTTGAAGAAGATGTCGGCCAACCCCTACCCTGGCTTCAGATTCAAAAATATCTGGATACGCGGTGAAGTTTTTTTCCGAAATGATGGCAAGTGCTTGGACTACGGAGGCAAGATTCACGACTGGGTGTGTGTTCTGTACACCAAGTTGTGGTGTATTATTGCTGCTCTGAAGGTGTGGAATAAGGGCCTGATAAGAGAAATGGTGTGGGTATCTAATCTGGCCAATGATATCATCCTCGGGCTTGATGTTGCTCAAGAAGATATACATCCGACCGCCGAGGAGCGTTACTTGCGTTCTATGCTAAAGGACAAGCTGCTTGGATTCACATCAATTGATGGAAGTAAATGGAGACAAAAATCAAGAGTCACTTGGATTAAAGGAGGCAATGCAACCACAAAGTTTTTCCATCTTAGAGCTAATGGGAGTCTTCGGAAGAATCACATTCCAGAGTTGTTAGGGAACAATGAAATGGTGCAAGACCATGGAAGTAAAAGTAAAATTCTACTACAACATTTTAGAGGAATCATGGGGACTTCTGTAGTTGTCGCTGCTCACCTTAAGTGGAATTGTACTGGAATGTCTAGGGTGGAATTGAAGCACCTTGATGAGCCTTTCTGTGATGCTGAACTACGCATAAGAGTTTTCGAGATGTCAGGAGAGAAAGCACCAGGACCAATGGTTTCAATGGAAATTTTTTAAAGAAATGTTGGCCTTTAAAAGAAACAGAACTTGGTTCCTGCCATGAACCAGATGCATGCCTTCAGTGGGGACACTTGGGGTTTAATCAACACAACATATTTGGTACTTTTTTCCCAAGAAGGATTCCCCTGCATGGGGCTTAGGATCATAGACCAATAAGTATAATGCATAGTAGCTCAAAGCTTCTCAACAAGATGTTGGCCAATAGATTGACGTCTGAGCTTGATAAGCTACTTTCTCAAAGCCAAACTCATTTTCTTTGTGGGAGAACAATCCATGATAATTTTCTATATGTTAAGAACGTCATCAGGGCAACCCACAACAAAGAAGATTCCCACAATATTCCTTAATCTACATCTGTGAAGGCTTTTAACTCGGTGAACTGGGCTTTTGTTTTGGAGATGTTGAAGCAGTTGGGTTTTGGGCAGATATGGAGGGATTTGATTGCTATTTTTGTGTCCACCTCCTCTAGAGTTTTGTTGAATAGAATTTTTGGTGCCCCTTTTCTCCATGTACAGGTCTTCAGTAGGGAGACCCCCCCCGTCGCCTCTTCTATTCATCTTGGTTCTCGATCCATTGAAAAGGTTGCTACAGATGACAACAAAGCACTGCATTTTGTCACCTCTTGGCGTGTAGGCTACTAGAATGTTTGCTAGCTTCTATGATGACGACGATGCAGTCTTTATCAACCCAACAAAGAGCGATGTGGTTGCGGTCCAACGTATTTTGCAACCTGATTGGTGATACCCTTGGCCTCAGAATAAATATTCAAAAATGGTGGCATATCCGATCAGCTGCCATGGGCTCGATGTGCAGCAGGTCCTAGCACTATTTGGGGGTGGTGTTCCTATGCAAATACCTGGAGATACCTCTGGGACTAAGAAGACCATCTAGAGTTGAGCTCCAACCAATTATTAACAAGATCTCGGGCACTCTCAAGGTGTGGAAAGGAAAACTCATGGATATATCTGCAAGGCTTCATTTGGTTAATTATGTAATCACATCTATGGCTACCTACCACCTTGTTGCCTTTCCTGCTGATACGTCTCCAACGTATCTATAATTTCTTATGTTCCATGCTAGTTTTATGACAATATCTACATGTTTTGTTCACACTTTATAATGTTTTTATGCATTTTCCGGGACTAACCTATTAACAAGATGTCGAAGTGCCAGTTCCTGTTTTCTACTGTTTTTGGTTCAAGAAAAGCTATTCGGGCAATATTCTCGGAATTCGACGAAACAAAAGCCAAACCTCCTATTTTTCCGAGGGACACACGGAGCCGAAGGGCAAGCCGGGGGAGGCCCACACCCTCCACACCACAGCCGGCGCGCCAAGAGGGGCGCGCCGCCCTATGGGGTGGGCCCCTCGGGCACCGCGCCGCCCGCCTATATATTCCTTCCGTCGCGAAACCCACAGAGATCGATCATACTCCGAAGAACTCCCGGAGCGCCGCGCCATCGCGAAACCTAGTTTCGGGGTCGAAGTTCCTATTTCGGCACTGCCGGACGGGATCGACCCCCGAAGCCTTCTCCATCGACGCCACCGCCTCCATTATGCTCCGTGAGTAGTTCCCCCATGGACTACGGGTTCTAGCAGTAGCTAGTTGGTACTCTCTCTCCAATGTACTTCAATACAATGATCTCATGAGCTGCCTTACATGATTGAGATCCATCTGATGTAATAGGTGTTGTGTTTGTTGGGATCCGATGAATTGTTACATTATGATCAGTTGATGTCTACTCACGCTTCTTTTCCTGTAGACAGTGTTGGGCCTCCAAGAGCAGAGGTTTGTAGAACAACAGCAAGTTTCCCTTAAGTGGATCACCCAAGGTTTATCGAACTCAGGGAGGAAAAGGTCAAAGATATCCCTCTCATGCAACCCTGCAACCACAAAGCAAGAAGTCTCTTGTGTCCCCAACACACCTAATAGGTGCACTAGTTCGGCGAAGAGATAGTGAAATACAAGTGGTATGAATGAATATGAGCAGTAGTACAGCGCCAGAAAATAGCTCGAGGCGGCTTGATGGTAGTAATATTGCAGAAGTAAACAAGCAAGTAAACGAGCAGTAACGCAAAGAAACAAGAACAAGCAGCGATAGCAGTATCTAGGAACAATGCCTAGGGATTAGACTTTCACTAGTGGACACTCTCAACTTTGATCACATAACAGAATAGATAAATGCATACTCTACACTCTCTTGTTGGATGATGAACACATTGCGTAGGATTACACGAACCCTCAATGCCGGAGTTAACAAGCTCCACAATTCAATGTTCATATTTAAATAACCTTAGAGTGCATGAAAGATCGACACGACTAAACCAAGTACTAACATAGCATGCACACTGTCACCTTCACATCATGTAGGAGGAATAGATCACATCAATACCATCATAGCAATAGTTAACTTCATAATCTACAAGAGATCATAATCATAGCCTACGCCAAGTACTAACACGGATGCACACACTGTCACCATTACATCGTGCAGGAGGAATAAAACTACTTTAATAACATCACTAGAGTAGCAAATAGATAAATTGTGATACAAAACACATTGCAATCATAAAGAGATATAAATAAGCACTTCACTATGTCATTCATAACAGTGAATAAGTATTCTGTGAAATATAGCCTAAGAGACCCACACGGTGCACACACTGTCACCTTTACACACGTGGGACAAGGAGTTTCCGGAGATCACATAAGTAAAACCCACTTGACTAGCATAATGACATCTAGATTACAAGCATCATCATATGAATCTCAATCATGTAAGGCAGCTCATGAGATTATTGTATTGAAGTACATAGGAGAGAGATTAACCACATAGCTACCGGTACAGCCCGAGCCTCAATGGAGAACTACTCCTCCTCATGGGAGCAGCAGCGGTGATGAAGATGGCGGTGGAGATGGCAGCGGTGTCGATGGAGAAGCCTTCCGGGGCACTTCCCCGTCTCGGCGGCGTGCCGGAACAGACTCCTGTCCCCGTATTGGCTTCGCGATGGCGGCGCTCGAAGGTTTCGTTCCGTGGCTTATTCCCTCGGGGTTTTTAGGTCGGGACCTTATATAGGCGAAAGGGCAGCGGAAGGTCGAAGGGGCGACGACACCATAAGGCGGCACGGCCAGGGCCTGGGCCGCGCCGCCTATCATCCGGGTCCCGTGTGGCCCCCCTCGGCGACTCGGTGTTCGATGCTTCCGGCAAAATAGGAACCCGGGCGTTGATTTCGTCCAATTCCGAGAATATTTCGTTACTAGGATTTCTGAAACCAAAACAGCAGAAAACAACTGCACTTCGCATCTTGTTAATAGGTTAGTTCCAAAATGCACGAATATGACATAAAGTGTGCATAAAACATGTAGATATCATCAATAATGTGGCATGGAACATAAGAAATTATCGATACGTCGGAGACGTATCGCATCCCCATTAGTTCTGCTCGTCAGGTGTAAACGATAACAAAGATAATTTCTGAAGTGACATGCCGTCATAAACTTGATCATACTATTGTAAGCATATGTAATGAATGCAGCGATCAAAACAATGGTAATGACATGAGTAAACAAATGAATCATAAAGCAAAGACTTTTCATGAATAGTACTTCAAGACAAGCATCAATAAGTCTTGCATAGGAGTTAACTCATAAAGCAATAATTCAAAGTAGAGGTATTGAAGCAACACAATGGAAGATTAAGTTTCAGCGGTTGCTTTCAACTTGTAACATGTATATCTCATGGATAGTTGTCAATGCAAAGTAATATAACAAGTGCAATATGCAAGTATGTAAGAATCAATGCACAGTTCACACAAGTGTTTGCTTCTTGAGGTGGAGAGAGATAGGTGAACTGACTCAACAATAAAAGTAAAAGAAAGGTCCTTCAAAGAGGAAAGCATCGATTGCTATATTTGTGCTAGAGCTTTTATCTTGAAAACATAAAGAGAGCATAAAAGTAAAGTTTTGAGAGGTGTTTGTTGTTGTCAACGAATGGTAGTGGGCACTCTAACCCCCTTGCCAGACAAACCTTCAAAGAGCGGCTCCCATTTTATTTTTATTTTTGTGTGGCACTCCTTCCAACCTTTCTTTCACAAACCATGGCTAACCGAATCCTCGGGTGCCTGCCAACAATCTCATACCATGAAGGAGTGCCTTTTATTTTAGTTTTATTTAGATGACACTCCTCCCCACCTTTGCTTTCTCAAGCCATGGCTAACCGAATCCTTCGGGTGCCGTCCAACAATCACATACCATGGAGGAGTGTCTATTTTTGTTAATTAATTTGGGACTGGGAATCCCATTGCCAGCTCTTTTTGCAAAATTATTGGATAAGCGGATGAAGCCACTAGTCCATTGGTGAAAGTTGCCCAACAAGATTGAAAGATAAACACCACATACTTCCTCATGAGCTATTAAACATTGACACAAATAAGAGGTGATAAATTTTGAATTGTTTAAAGGTAGCACTCAAGCAATTTACTTTGGAATGGCGGAAAATACCATGTAGTAGGTAGGTATGGTGGACACAAATGGCATAGTGGTTGGCTCAAGGATTTTGGATGCATGAGAAGTATTCCCTCTCGATACAAGGTTTAGGCTAGCAAGGTTTATTTGAAACAAACACAAGGATGAACCGGTGCAGCAAAACTCACATAAAAGTAAACATTATAAGACTCTACACCGTCTTCCTTGTTGTTCAAACTCAATACTAGAAATTATCTAGACCTTAGAGAGACCAATTATGCAAACCAAATTTTAGCATGCTCTATGTATTTCTTCACTAATAGGTGCAAAGTATATGATGCAAGAGCTTAAACATGAGCACAACAATTGCCAAGTATCACATTATCCAAGACATTTTACCAATTACTACATGTAGCATTTTTCAATTCCAACCATATAACAATTTAACGAAGAGGAAACTTCGCCATGAATATTATGAGCTAAGAACACATGTGTTCATACGAACCAGCGGAGCGTGTCTCTCTCCCACACAAGGATGAACTTATTCAGAGACTAAGATAACAAAACAAAAATAAAAGCACACACAGACGCTCCAAGTAAAATACATAGGATGTGACTGAATAAAAATATAGTTTCACTAGAAATGACCTGATAAGTTGTCGATGAAGAAGGGGATGCCTTGGGCATCCCCAAGCTTAGATGCTTGAGTCTTCTTAAAATATGCAGGGATGAACCACCGGGGCATCCCCAAGCTTAGACTTTTCACTCTTCTCGATCACATTATATCACCCTCTTCTATTGACCCTTGAAAACTTCCTTCACACCAAACTTCAAGCAAACTCATTAGAGGGTTAGTGCATAATCAAAAATTTACATGTTCAGAGGTGACACAATCATTCTTAACACTTCTGGACATTGCACAAAACTTCTGAAAGTTAATGGAACAAAGAAACTCATTCAACTTAACAAAAGCGGCAATGCGAAATAAAAGGCAGAATCTGTCAAAAACAGAACAGTCCGTAAAGACGAATTTTAAAATGGCACCAGACTTGCTCAAACGGAAAAACTCAAAACTAATGAAAGTTGCTTACATATCTGAGGATCACGCTCGTAAATTGGCAGATTTTTTCGAATTTTCTACAGAGACTTGTGCCAGAATTCGTGACAGACAGCAATGCTGTTTCTGCGCAGCGATCCCAAATATAACATCAACTTTAACATAGAAACTTTACTTGGCACAAAAACATGATAAGGAGAGGTTGCTACAGTAGTAAACAACTTCCAAGAAACAAATATAAAACAAAGTACTGTAGTAAAAAACACATGGGTTATCTCCCAAGAAGTTCTTTCTTTATAGCCATTAAGATGGGCTCAGCAGTTTTAATGATGCACTCGTAAGAAATAAGAGTTGAAGCAAAAGAGAGCATCAAGAGGCAAATTCAAAACACATTTAAGTCTAACATACTTCCTATGCATAGGAATCTTGTAAATAAACAAGTTCATGAAGAGCAAAGTAACAAGCATAGGAAGATAAAACAAGTGTAGCTTCAAAAATTTCAGCACATAGAGAGGTGTTTTAGTAACATGAAAATTTTTACAACCATATTTTCCTCTCTCATAATAACTTTCAGTAGCAACATGAGCAAACTCAACAATATAACTATCACATAAAGCATTCTTATCATGAGTCTCATGCATAAAATTATTACTCTCCACATAGGCATAATCAATTTTATTAGTTGTAGTGGGAGCAAATTCAACAAAGTAGCTATCATTATTATTCTCATCATCAAATATAGGAGGCAAAGTATCATCAAAGAAAATTTTATCCTCAATGCTTGGGGGATTAAAAATATCATGCTCATCAAAACCAGCTTCCCCAAGCTTAGAATTTTCCATAGCATTAGCAACAATGGTGTTCAAAGCATTCATAGTAATAACATTCCCATTAGCATGCATATAAAGTTCCATGGGTTTCTTAATTCTTTCTTCAAACACATCATGTCCTAATTCAAGATAAAGTTCATAAAGATCTCTCATATTTTTGTTGTTTTCCATTATGCCTAACTAGTGTAAACAAGAAACCAAAAGATGCAATTGCAGGATCTAAAGGAAATAGCTTCGAGTACTTACAACGGCGGGAAAATAGCTTAGTAGCCGAGATCCGGAGTGTGAGTACCTTTTACCTTTCCTCCCCGGCAACGGCGCCAGAAAATAGCTTGATGTCTACTCACGCTTCTTTTCCTGTAGACAGTGTTGGGCCTCCAAGAGCAGAGGTTTGTAGAACAGCAGCAAGTTTCCCTTAAGTGGATCACCCAAGGTTTATCGAACTCGGGAGGAAGAGGTCAAAGATATCCCTCTCATGCAACCCTGCAACCACAAAGCAAGAAGTCTCTTGTGTCCCCAACACACCTAATAGGTGCACTAGTTCGGCGAAGAGATAGTGAAATACAAGTGGTATGAATGAATATGAGCAGTAGTACGGCGCCAGAAAATAGCTCGCTGGCGTGATGGTGGTAGTAATATTGCAGGAAGTAAACAAGCAGTAGTAACGCAGCGTAGTAACGCAAGAAAACAGTAAACAAGCAGCGATAGCATATTTAGGAACAAGGCCTAGGGATTAGACTTTCACTAGTGGACACTCTCAACTTTGATCACATAACAGAATAGATAAATGCATACTCTACACTCTCTTGTTGGATGATGAACACATTGCGTAGGATTACACGAACCCTCAATGCCGGAGTTAACAAGCTCCACAATTCAATGTTCATATTTAAATAACCTTAGAGTGCATGAAAGATCGACACGACTAAACCAAGTACTAACATAGCATGCACACTGTCACCTTCACATCATGTAGGAGGAATAGATCACATCAATACCATCATAGCAATAGTTAACTTCATAATCTACAAGAGATCATAATCATAGCCTACGCCAAGTACTAACACGGATGCACACACTGTCACCATTACATCGTGCAGGAGGAATAAAACTACTTTAATAACATCACTAGAGTAGCACATAGATAAATTGTGATACAAAACACATTGCACTCATAAATAGATATAAATAAGCACTTCACTATGCCATTCATAACAGTGAATAAGTATTCTGTGAAATATAGCCTAAGAGACCCACACGGTGCACACACTGTCACCTTTACACACGTGGGACAAGGAGTCTCCGGAGATCACATGAGTAAAACCCACTTGACTAGCATAATGACATCTAGATTACAAGCATCATCATATGAATCTCAATCATGTAAGGAAGCTCATGAGATTATTGTATTGAAGTACATAGGAGAGAGATTAACCACATAGCTGCCGGTACAGCCCCGAGCCTCAATGGAGAACTACTCCCTCCTCATGGGAGCAGCAGCGGTGATGAAGATGGCGGTGGAGATGGCAGCGGTGTCGATGGAGAAGCCTTCCGGGGCACTTCCCCGTCCCGGCGGCGTGCCGGAACAGAGACTCCTGTCCCCCAGATCTTGGCTTCGCGATGGCGGCGGCTCTGGAAGGTTTCGCGTACCGTGGCTTATTCCCTCGGGATTTTTAGGTCAGGGACCTTATATAGGCGAAAGGGCAGCGTCAGAAGGTCGAAGGGGCGACGACACCATAAGGCGGCGCGGCCAGGGCCCGGCCGGCCTATCATCTGGGGCCTGTGTGCCCCCTCTCGTGACTCTCGGGTGTTCGGATGCTTCCGGGCAAAATAGGAACCCGGGCGTTGATTTCGTCCAATTCCGAGAATATTTCGTTACTAGGATTTCTGAAACCAAAAACAGCAGAAAACAGGAACTGGCACTTCGGCATCTTGTTAATAGGTTAGTTCCAGAAAATGCACGAATATGACATAAAGTGTGCATAAAACATGTAGATATCATCAATAATGTGGCATGGAACATAAGAAATTATCGATACGTCGGAGACGTATCATTCTATCTATAAAGTTTGTGAAGTTATTGTTGCTGCAATCTCATTGTGTTTAATGCTTGTCACTAGTGCACGAGTGGCATGATCTTAGATTTAAGCTCTATAATTGTTGCTTAGATTGTATCTACAAGTTGTTTGCACATGTCTATGTCCGGAACCCGAGGCCCCAGAGTGACAGCAACTGGGATAACTGGAGGGGATGGCTTAGATATGAGGATCACATGTTTTCACCAAGTGTTAATACTTTGCTCCGGTGCTCTATTAAAAGGAGTACCTTAATTACTAGTAGATTCCCTTGAGGCCCTGCCACCGGCTGGTAGGACAAAAGATGTTATGCAAGCTTCTCATTGCGAGCACGTATGACTATATATGGAAAACATGCCTACATGATCAATAAACTGGATGTTCTGTCTTAATGCTATTTCAATCCTATCAATTGCCCAACTGTAATTTGTTCACCCAACACTTGTTATTGGAGAGTTACCACTAGTGTAGATAGCTGGGAACCCCGGTCCATCTTTCATCATCAAATACTCACTCGGTCCTATATGCCATTAGAAGTAGTATCAACTATTTTCTGGTGCCATTGCCTCTGTGTTACTGTTACTATTGCTCTCATATTACTGCTGCTTTCACATCACCCTGTTACTAGTGCTCTTCCAGGTGCAGCTGAATTGACAACTCAGTTGTTAAGGCTTATAAGTATTCTTTGTCTCCCCTTGTGTCGAATCAATAAATTTGGGTTTTACTTCCCTCGAAGACTGTTGCGATCCCCTATACTTGTGGGTTATCAAGACTATTTTCTAGCGCCGTTGCCGGGAGCATAGCTCTACTCATAAGTTCACCTGGGGAGTACACTCTACCTCTCTCTCTGTTTTTATTTTATTTTGTTTTGCTTAGTTTACTTTTGTCTAGTTTATTTGTGCTTAGTTTATTTCTGTCTAGTATTATTTTGCTTAGTTTACTTTTGTCTAGTTTGTTTTTGTTTTGTTTTATTTTTCTTATATACCCGAAAATCCATAAAAAATTGAAAAACCAAAAAATTAAAAATTGTTGTTATGGAAGAACCCAGTATTGATCTTATAGAATTATATATGAATTATAGAGAATCAAGAAAGGGTAAAGTCATGAGTGCCGTGTTAGAAAAATTGAATACAATTGCTAAAATCTTGCTTAAACGCCATGATATAAATTGTTGCTCTAAACAGGATACTAAACATCTTAAATTCCAATGTGGCTTTAGTGAAGAAGTTTTAATTGTGAACTATCATTGGAATAACTATATTCATCTTGGATTTGAAGAAGTAGAACAATTTGTTTTATTTATGGGAGCTTCTGAAATAGAATCTTTCATGTCTAAAAATTATGAAACCTGTGTTGCTTGTAATGATCTTAAAGATTATGTCTCTTCTATCCTTGATTATTGCATAGAACATTACAACAATAATCCTTATATCATTGATTATAAAGAGAGACTCATTCATGCACAAGAATGCACTCACAATTTGCAGAAACATGTGGAAGAAGAAATTGCTGAACCAGAAAGCTCATTAGATGAAAAAGAGGAGGAGAGTGATGAACAAAAGAAGGAAGAATGGATTAGCTACCCATGCCTACCTTCTAATGAGAGTAACCCTTTATCTCTTACACTATTTGATTGTCCTCCATGCTTACCAAAGGAGGATGAATGTTATGTTCCTGTGGATTCTCTTGAAATATTCCCTATGAGTAAAACTTGTGAGAATAATTATGCTACTGTTATCTATGATAATCCATGCTATTTTGATAAATCTTATGATAATGCTTTGTTTGTGCCTGATATCGAAATGCATGGTACTAAAGAGTTTTGCTTAGCAAATGTTTATGATAAAGCTCTAGATGATGGTCCTATGTTACTTGATAATATTAATTGTACTACTAATGAAAATGGGATTGGAGAGGTCTTGACTTTATCTAGGAGTCCCATATCTCTTGAGAATGATCAATCATCTTGTTATAGATTTTTAAAAAGTGGGTTTGAAAGTTTTGATCCCACTATTTTTGAGCTTGATAAAAATTATGTGTTTGTAGATCATGAAAAGCATGATGTATGTGATAGTTATATTGTTGAGTTCGTTCATGATGCTACTGAAAATTATTATGAGAGAGGAAAATATGGTTGTAGAAATTTTCATGGTACTAAAACACCTATCTACATGCTGAAAATTTTGAAGTTACTCGTGTTTTATCTTCCTATGCTTGTCAGTTTGTTCTTCATGAATTTATTTGTGTACAAGATTCCTATGCATAGGAAGTGGGTGAGGCTTAAATGTTTTTTGAATTTGCATCTCGATGCTCCTTTTGCTTCATTTTCTATTTTCATGCGAGCATCATTAAAATCTTCTGCGCCTAGCTGAAAGGCGTTAAAAAAAGCGCTTATGAGAGAACCCATTGTTTTATTTCTGCAATTTTTGTTTTATATTTGAGTCAAGGTGCTTGTTACTACAGTAGCAATACCTTTGTATCTTTATTTTCTTGCATTGTTGTGCCAAGTAAAGTCTCTAATAGAAAGTTGATACAAGATTTGGATTTCTGCGCAGAAACAGATTTTTAGCTGTCACGGTTTTGAGCTTTTCTCTCTGCAGAAAAATGGAAACATTCTGAAAAAATTCATGCGTTATCCTCAGATATGTACGCAACTTTCATTAGTTTTGAGTTTTCTGATTTGAGCAACGGAAGTACCTCGAAAAATTCATGTTTACTGGCTGTTCTGTTTTGACAGATTCTGCCTCTGTTTTTTGCATTGTCTCTTGTAGACTTTAAGTAAGGCTTTGTAGACGTGGAGAGCTGTAGCTAATGTTTTATTGAGTTCTTCCAATGTGTCACTACAGAACTAAAGTGGATTAAAGCTTTTTGAGTACTAACCCCTCTAATGAAGTTTATGAGAAGTTTGGTGTGGCAGAAGTTTTCAAGGGTCAAGAGAGAAGGGTGATATAATGTGATCAAAAAGAGTGAAGAGCCTAAGCTTGGGGATGCCCCCGTGGGTCACCCAAGCATATTTCAAGAAGACTCAAGCGTCTAAGCTTGGGGATGCCCAAGGCATCCCCTTCTTCATCAACAATTTATCAGGTCATTGATACGTCTCCAACGTATCGATAATTTCTTATGTTCCATGCTACATTATTGATGATATCTACATGTTTTATACACATTATATGTCGTATTTACGCATTTTCTGGAACTAACCTATTAACAAGATGCCGAAGAGCCAGTTGTTGTTTTCTGCTGTTTTTGGTTTCAGAAATCCTAGTAACGAAATATTCTCGGAATTGGACGAAATCAACGCCCAGGTCCTATTTTTGCACGAAGCTCCCAGAAGACCGAAGTGGGGCCACGAGGCGACGACACGCTAGGGCGGCGCGGCCTGGGCCTGGCCGCGCCGGCCTGTTGTGTCGCCACCTCGTGTGGCCCCCTGACTTGCCCTTCCGCCTACTTAAAGCCTCCGTCGCGAAACCCCCATCGAGAGCCACGATACGGAAAACCTTCGAGACGCCGCCGAATCCCATCTCGGGGATTCAGATCGCCTCCGGCACCCTGCCGGAGAGGGGATTCATCTCCGGACTCTTCATCGCCATGATCGCCTCCGGAGTGATGAGTTAGTAGTTCACCCCTGGACTATGGGTCCATAGCAGTAGCTAGATGGTCGTCTTCTCCTAATTGTGCTTCATTGTTGGATCTTGTGAGCTGCCTAACATGATCAAGATCATCTATCTGTAATACTATATGTTGTGTTTGTCGGGATCCGATGGATAGAGAATACTATGTTATGGTGATTATCAATCTATTGTTTATGTGTTGTCTATGATCTTGCATGCTCTCCGTTATTAGTAGAGGCTCTGGCCAAGTTTTTGCTCTTAACTCCAAGAGGGAGTATTTATGCTCGATAGTGGGTTCATGCCTCCATTGATACCTGGGATCGTGACAGTAGGTTCTAAGGTTGTGTTGTGCTGTTGCCACTAGGGATAAAACATTGATGCTATGTCTAAGGATGTAGTTATTGATTACATTATGCACCATACTTAATGCAATTGTCTGTTGCTTTGCAACTTAATACTGGATGGGGTTCGGATGATAACCTGAAGGTGGACTTTTTAGGCATAGATGCAGTTGGATGGCGGTCTATGTACTTTGTCGTAATGCCCAAATTAAATCTCACTATATTTATCATATCATGTATATGCATTGTTATGCCCTTCTCTATTTGTCAATTTCCCGACTGTAATTTGTTCACCCAACATGCTTTTATTTTATGGGAGAGACACCTCTAGTGAACTGTGGACCCCGGTCCTATTCTTTACATCGCATACAATCTACTGCAATTGTTCTTTACTGTTTTCAAACATCTTCCACACAATACGGTTAATCCTTTGTTACAGCAAGCCGGTGAGATTGACAACCTCACTGTTTTGGGGCAAAGTACTTTGGTTGTGTTGTGCAGGTTCCACGTTGGCGCCGGAATCCCTGGTGTTGCGCCGCATCACATTTCGCCACCATCAACCTTCAACGTGCTTCTTGGCTCCTCCTGGATAAACCTTGGTTTCTTTCTGAGGGAAAACTTGCTGCTGTGCGCATCATACCTTCCTCTTGGGGTTCCCAACGAACGTGTGAGTTACACGCCATGAAGCTCTTTTTCTGGCGCCGTTGCCGGGGAGATCAAGACACGCTGCAAGGGGAGTCTCCACTTCTCAATCTCTTTACTTTGTTTTTGTCTTGCTTTATTTTAGTTACTACTTTGTTTGCTGCACCTAAACAAAACACACAAAAATTAGTTGCTAGTTTTACTTTATTTACCGTCTTGCTCTCTATATCAAAAACACAAAAAAATTAGTTACTTGCATTTACTTTATCTAGTTTGCTTTATTTACCGTTGCTAAAATGAATATCCCTGAAAACACTAAGTTGTGTGACTTCACAACTACAAATAATAATGATTTCTTATGCACACCTATTGCTCCACCTGCTACTACAACAGAATTCTTTGAAATTAAACCTGCTTTACTGAACCTTGTTATGAGAGATCAATTTTCTGGTGTTAGTTCTGATGATGTTGCTGCCCATCTTAATAATTTTGTTGAACTTTGTGAAATGCAAAAGTACAAGGATGTACATGGTGATATTATTAAATTGAAATTGTTTCCTTTCTCATTAAGAGGAAGAGCTAAAGATTGGTTGCTATCTTTGCCTAAGAATAGTATCGATTCATGGACTAAATGTAAGGATGCTTTTATTGGTAGATATTATCCTCCCTAAAATTATATCTTTGAGAAGTAGCATAATGAATTTTAAGCAATTAGATACTTAACATGTTGCTCAAGCATGGGAGAGAATGAAATCTTTGGTAAAGAATTGCCCAACCCATGGACTGACTACTTGGATGATCATCCAAACCTTCTATGCAGGACTAAATTTTTCTTCGCGGAATTTATTGGATTCAGCTGCTGGAGGTACCTTTATGTCCATCACTTTGGGGCGGCTACAAAACTTCTTGATGATATGATGATAAATTACTCTGAATGGCACACGGAAAGAGCTCCACAAGGTAAGAAGGTAAATTCTGTTGAAGAAACCTCTTTCTTGAGTGATAAGATTGATGTGATTATGTCTATGCTTGTGAATGGTAGATCTAATGTTGATCCAAATAATGTTCCTTTAGCTTCATTGGTTGCTCAAGAAGAAAATGTTGATGTGAATTTCATTAAAAAATAATAATTTCAACAACAATGCTTATAGGAACAACTCTGGTAATAACAATAGGCCATATCCTTCTGCTAATGGTAATGGTTATGGTAATTCTTATGGGAATTCTTACAACAATAATAGGAGTGTACCCTCTGGTCTTGAAGCTATGCTTAAAGAATTTATTAGTACACAAACTGCTTTTAACAAATCCGTTGAGGAAAAGCTTGATAAAATTGATATTCTTGCTTCTAGAGTTGATAGACTTGCCTCTGATGTTGATCTTTTAAAAATGAAAGTTATGCCTAATAATGATATTGATAATAAGATTACTACTACAGCAAATGCCATCCAAGTTAGAATTAATGAGAATATAAGATTAATGGCTGAATTGCGTGCTAGGTGGGATAGAGAAGAAAATGAAAAACTAGCTAAAGAGAATAATATAGCTAAAGTTTGGACTATTACCACCATTAATAATGATAATGATTCACATATTGCTGCACCTCCTACTATCAATGGTAAAATAATTGGTGTTGGCAATGTTTCTACTCCTAGTGCAAAGCGTACAAAACTGCCTGAAATTGCTAAAACTGAAACTGCTTGTGATAAAACTGCTGAAATTTTTTCCAACCTTGGGGACAATGATCCCATTGCTGTAGCTCATAATGACTTAGATTTTGATGATTGCCAAATCTCTGAAGTTATAAAGTTCTTACAAAAACTTGCCAGAAGTCCCAATGCTAGTGCTATAAATTTGGCCTTTACAAAACACATTACAAATGCTCTCATAAAAGCTAGAGAAGAGAAACTAAAACTTGAAACTTCTATTCCTAGAAAATTAGAAGATGGTTGGGAGCCCATCATTAAAATGAAATTCAATGACTTTGAATGTAATGCTTTATGTGATCTTGGTGCAAGTATTTCTGTTATGCCTAAAAAGATTTATGATATGCTTGACTTGCCACCATTGAAGAATTGTTATTTGGATGTTAATCTTGCCGATAATGTTAAAAAGAAACCTTTGGGGAGGATTGATAATGTGCGCATTACGGTTAACAATAACCTTGTCCCCGTTGATTTTGTTGTCTTGGATATCGAATGCAATACATCTTGTCCTATTGTGTTGGGAAGACCTTTTCTTCGAACCGTTGGTGTTATTGATATGAGGGAAGGAAATATTAAATATCAATTTCCTCTCAAGAAAGGTATGGAACACTTCCTAGAAAGAGAATGAAGTTGCCTTTTGATTCTATTATTAGAACAAGTTATGATGTTGATGCTTCTACTCTTGATGTTACTTGATTTGCACTTTCCGCGCCTAGCTGAAAGGCGTTAAAGAAAAGCGCTTATGGGAGACAACTCATGTTTTTACTACAGTACTTTGTTTTATATTTGAGTCTTGGAAGTTGTTTACTACTGTAGCAACCTCTCCTTATCATGTTTTTGTGCCAAGTAAAGTTTCTATGTTAAAGTTGATGTTATATTTGGGATCGCTGCGCAGAAACAGCATTGCTGTTTGTCACGAATTCTGGCACAAGTCTCTGTAGAAAATTCTAAAAAATCTGCCAATTTACGAGCGTGATCCTCAGATATGTGCGCAACTTTCATTAGTTTTGAGTTTTTCCATTTGAGCAAGTCTGGTGCCATTTTAAAATTCGTATTTACGAACTGTTCTGTTTTGACAGATTCTGCCTTTTATTTCGCATTGCCTCTTTTGCTATGTTGGATGAATTTCTTTGATCCATTAATGTCCAGTAGCTTTATGCAATGTCCAGAAGTGTAAAGAATGATTGTGCCACCTCTGAACATGTGAATTATTAATTGTGCACTAACCCTCTAATGAGTTTGCTTGAAGTTTGGTGTGAAGGAAGTTTTCAAGGGTCAAGAGAGGAGTATGATATACTATGATCAAGAGGAGTGAAAGCTCTAAGCTTGGGGATGCCCCCATGGTTCATCCCTGCATATTCTAAGAAGACTCAAGCGTCTAAGCTTGGGGATGCCCAAGGCACCCCTTCTTCATCGACAACATCATCGGGTTCCTCCCCGAAACTATATTTTTATTCAATCACATCTTATGTGCTTTGCTTGGAGCGTCGGTTTGTTTTTGTTTTTGTTTTTGTTTGAATAAAATGGATCCTAGCATTCACTTTGTGGGAGAGAGACACGCTCCGCTGTTGCATATTGTAATATCCCAGGTTTAGAGGCTATAAAATGAGAGAACACCAAAGTGTGCATTGCATTCATGCATAGAAAATCCGGGGAATTTTCGCGCTTCAAATAAAACTTACCACAGTAACTGAAGTTTCACTTGACTTGCTGGAATTGAAGTAGATCATCAAGTCAAGCGCTATAAACTTCACTGTGATCTTTACTAAAACCCTGTTTTGGGTAGAGATGATTTGATCTATGGGCTAGATCAAATGGAAGTAGTTTTACAACAAACAACACCTTAAGTAAGGGTCAACTACAAGATCTTATAAAAGATCTCAACATGACATTCCTTACAACAACACATAATAATTATTCAACCATAAATCAAAGAATTAAGAAACTATTCTTTACTTATCTTTTCCATATCTTTTACTAAATAAATGTTTCTACCATGATTCTCATGGTGTATCTTCAACTACTTTTGTGAGTAATATAATTCAAAACTAAACTTATTAATAAATAAGGTAAATCATAGGGTCTAAAGTGCATAAAGGCCACACATTCTTATTTAAATCATAACTTATTAAATATATGGAATACCCTAAAACTGAATCCATTTACATTACAAGTTATAGTTCAAACTATTTGAATAAAACTACTCATGAGTATTTTGAAACTCATATGATCATGCCTTGGTGCAATCAAACACCAACTATTCAAAATTTAGGAATAATCTTCAACCTTGATTTTTTACCAATATTATAATATAAATCCAATCAAATATGATATAGTGACTCATCCACAATAATAAAACCATCCACAAGATATTTAGGAATAAATGCCACTTGGCTATCCAAATATAAATCATATGAGAGGATAAGGATCATGCCACATAGGATGAAAATATCTACATGACTTGCATCCCAAGACTTGCCACCTCATGCTCAAAGGATTGCTATGGATGAGGGCATGACAACCAAGCACCTTACTCATCAAACCAAGACAAGAGTCACCCACCTATGTGTCATGATACTAGAGCTTGCCCAAGCCTATAAAAGGAGCCACACCCTTCATCCATTTGGTCATCTTGTAGCATGATACAAGAAAACAAACACATAGAGCCACTCCATACATTAGCTAGGATCCATATGAAGAAGCTAGGAGGTGGAGGCATGCCACAAGATGCAGGTTTATCAGATTTCCAGAAGAACAAGCTACATAAGATACCAAGGTAGAATTCCTAGGCAAACCATATATTTAGAGGATCATATCATCATCTCTTGAGTAGGACCTTAGGCTATTAGAAGACATTTAGAAGTGAGAGAGAATATAGATGCTAATCATATCCATGTCTATCCTAGAGAATATTAGGGTAGTATTAAATCCTACTTGTTCAAACCAACCTTTAATCTTGGAGGTGAGAGACTTGTTCTATTAGTGAAACATAACCAAAGCTTATGCCCATATACTAATCTTAGTTGTGTATCACATTGGTGATCACTACTTAAACCCTAAACTACATTTGAATTCCAACCCAAGGATCACTTTGGATCATAAATAGAACCCTGCCATACCTCATGCCTATTTATACTTCAATTTAGTGAAGCTTATGCAAAACCCTAAACCTTTCAAATAGAATTCACCCCACATAAAATATTATGTCCTAACTTGTGTATCATAGATCCCAAGTATAAACCAAGCTAGCTATACCTAAGCTTAAATGATATTTAAGTGAGTAGAGTGAAACCAATATCCAATTTTATTTGGTATTCCAAGTAATTGTTAAGTTAACCAAATAGGAAAATATATCATAGTTGAACCATCACCTTAGCAAGTGAATTGATCAATGATGAGCTTGGGAATCATCCTAAGTAATTCAAGCTAGAAGTTGCTAAGCAAGATTAGTAAATATAGAGTTTATCCAACCATATTATTAAACCCATAGAAACAATTCTCCACATGAAATCATAAAACAATTCCATTCTGTTTACTATTTGTTAAACCCTAGCCATAATTACCTATATTTGAGTAATCACTATGGTTAAGCACTAGCCAAAATATAATATGGTCACCATGCACAAGTTCTAAATTTCAAATCATTTAAAACAGATTTGATTCTTAAATTAAAAAGCAATTTAAATGCACCCTAAAATTATAACTATTTTGAATTTGGAATTGTGTCTCATAAGAACACAAAATAAATCCATTATAAAATGGTTGTTTATAAACAAAACAATACAGTAGGTACCATTATCAAATTGTTTTGATATTCAAATATTTTATAACCTGCAAAACAAAACAGAATTCAAATTTGGATTCAAATAACAAAATAGAAAAACAGAAAAAGAAAACAGAAATTTGAAAAAGGAAAATAGAGGGAAACTCACCTGGCTTACCTGGCCGTGCAGCCCAGCAGCTGAGCCCAAGACCAACCCACACCACGGCCCAGGAGCAGTCCAGCCCAAACCAAATACCGTTCGGTTGCTTTAATATTCGTGCGAGGAGAAAAGACTCGTCGTCGTCGTCTCCGAGCACGACAGCGCGGCGAAGCCAGTAGGCCACGACCTCGTCGACGATAAGCACGCCTCGGACGCCGCAGAAGAACTCAGAACCTCGCCCTACTCTTCTCGCGTCCGAGCCTATCCAAAAACATCTCGATTCGTGCTCGTTTGCAGTACCAACGACACCGCCACATCTCGGCCGTCGCCGACGGTGAACTTACCAATCCGACCTTGCCAAGCTCTATAAATATGCCTGGAGCTTCTCCAGGAAACCCTAGAACCTCGCCGCCCATCCATTCTCTCTCAGTCATCCTCTATCTCTCGCATTCTTCCACTTTCTGTCGCCGGTGTCGAGCAAGAACACGGTGGTAGGAGCCACCTCAGCCTCCGGCGCATGGTCGAGGAGGTGCGCCTTGGCGTGTAGATCATCTGGGAGGAGCCCAGCATCACGGGAAGGTCGAGGCAACGCAAAATCGAAGATTCCCTTTTACAGTACCTCGCCGGTAATGGTGAAATCGAGCTCGTCTCCGTCAGCAATCGTCACCGTCGACCACGCCATCATATCCAGGGTGAGTTTGCGCGTCTGTAGAGCCAGATCTCGCTTCCTAGCATGCATCCTAGCCCAGATTTGCATATTGGCCGAGCAGCGCCGCCGCAGACGAGTTCACCGGCGATGCTCCGGTGACCTTTGGGTGGTGGCGTTGACGCTCGCTTGCTCAGCATCAAACCCTGGTTCGAACGCGACAGGTTAGGTAGTCTCTGGGGGTCTCTAGCTGTCGATCTGTTGCTCGCCGGAGCATCGCCGGCGTCCCCTCCGGCGAGATCGACGTGGCACCGCCACCTCATCTCTGTTGACTGGTCGTTGCCCGCGTGGCAATAGACTCAGTCAATAGGCCCACCAGTCAGTGACTGTGGGTACAGCTCGAAACGGTACGTTTAGTATTTAGGTTTAATTTTAAAAACCAGTAAATATCTGAAATTTTGTTAAATCATATAAAATTCATTTCAACTCAGAAAAATATGAATAATATATCAAAATGCTCACAAAAATAAACTCTATTCAAATAAAATATAAAATAAAAATGTGTGTCAAAATAAAAATTTACTTATTTTTAGCTTTATTAATTATGCCTTTTCATTTGTTTTAAATACAATTTAAATGCAACAATTAGTAAAGTTTCAAAATTAAATATTATCTATTCAGTAAGTAAATAAAATGTTAAGATTAATTTCCTTGATCATATTTTTCATCAATTAAAATATTAGTGGTAATTCATAAACCCTAATTTGCAAATTACCATTTACTATTTCTTTAAATAACAATAAAGCAAGAAAATACCAACAACTAATATTATTTTGATAACTCAAAATTGTAACTTAAACATTCTTTAATTAACAAGTCATTATTTTAAAACCTAATCATAATTATAAAACCCTAATTCTGGAAATTAAAACCCTAACTAAAATTTGTCTTAATTCTTAAACCTTTTAAAATAATTAAATGATAAGGCTATTATTAATTTTGTGCAAAGTACTTAATCACATTAATTTTAGTATCAAGTATTACTTTAAGAATTGGATCATAATTTAGAAACCCTAGTTTTACTATAAGTTAGAATCTGGATCCCATTATTTTATATGATCATTTCAAAATGCTTTAACCCTAAAACCCTAGTTGCTTATCACATGTGATCATGTGAATTTCACCTTGCATAGAGAACCTTATTATGTGACCAACAAATACAAGTCATGATCCACCAAAATAGAACCAATTCACATGAGTCATCATTCCATGTCTTTATTATTTTTTTAATAAAACTTGTATAACCAATTAGTGCCACTTAGGAGCAAACCCTAGCTTGTTAATATACCACACCATTGAGATCAATCTCAACCATCATAATTTATAGGAACCATTGTGATTCACTGATACGTCTCCAACGTATCGATAATTTCTTATGTTCCATGCTACTTTATTGATGATACCTACATGTTTTATGCACATTATATGTCATATTTATGCATTTTCTGGAACTAACCTATTAACAAGATGCCGAAGAGCCGGTTGCTGTTTTCTGCTGTTTTTGGTTTCAGAAATCCTAGTAAAGAAATATTCTCGAATTGGACGAAACTTTCGCCAGGGTCCTATTTTTGCACGAAGCTTCCGAAGACCGAAGACCTAACGGTGGGGCCACGAGGCGGCCAGGAGGGAGGCCGGCGCGCCCGTGCCCCGGCCGCGCCGACCTGCCCCCTGGCCCTCGTGTGGCCCCTCGCGTTGACCTTCCGCCTACTTAAAGCTCCCGTCGCGAAACCCCGACCGAGAGCCACGATACGGAAAACCTTACAGAGACGCCGCCGCCGCGAATCCCATCTCGGGGATTCAGATCGCCTCCGCACCCGCCGGAGAGGGGATTCATCTCCCGGAGGACTCTTCATCGCCATGATCGCCTCCGGAGTGATGAGTGAGTAGTTCACCCTGGACCATGGGTCCATAGCTAGATGGTCGTCTTCTCCTTGTTGTGCTTCATTGTTAGATCTTGTGAGCTGCCTAACATGATCAAGATCATCTATATGTAATTCTATATGTTGTGTTTGTCGGGATCCGATGGATAGAGAGTACTATGATTATGGTGATTATCAATCTATTGTTCATGTGTTGTTTATGATCTTGCATGCTCTCCGTTATTAGTAGAGGCTCTGGCCAAGTTTTACTCTTAACTCCAAGAGGGAGTAATTATGCTCGATAGTGGGTTCATGCCTTCATTGATACCGGGACGACAGAAAGTTCTAAGGTTGTGATGTGCTGTTGCCACTAGGGATAAAACATTGATGCTATGTCTAAGGATGTAGTTGTTGATTACATTACGCACAATACTTAATGCAATTGTCTGTTGCTTTGCAACTTAATACCGGAGGGGGTTCGGACGATAACCTGAAGGTGGACTTTTTAGGCATAGATGCAGTTGGATGGCGGTCTATGTACTTTGTCGTAATGCCCAATTAAATCTCACTATATTTACCATGTCATGTATATGCATTATTATGCCTTTCTCTATTTGTCAATTGCCCGACTGTAATTTGTTCACCCAACATGCTTTTATCTTATGGGAGAGACACCTCTAGTGAACCGTGGACCCCGGTCCTATTCTTTCCATAGCATACAATCTACTTGTTTTACTGTTTTCTTTGCAAACATCTTCCACTCGATACGTTTAATCCTTTGTTACAGCAAGCCGGTGAGATTGACAACCTCACTGCTTCGTTGGGGCAAAGTACTTTGGTTGTGTTGTGCAGGTTCCTAGTTGGCGCCGGAATCCCTGGTGTTGCACCGCATCACATTTCGCGACCATCAACCTTCAACGTGCTTCTTGGCTCCTACTGGTTCGATTAAACCTTGGTTTCATACTGAGGGAAACTTGCTTCTATACGCATCATACCTTCCACTTGGGGTTCCCAACGGACGTGTGCATCTACGCGTATCAAGCACTTTTTCTGGCGCCGTTGCCGGGGAGGGAAGGTAAACGGTACTCACACATTGGCAAGCCCGGCAACTAAGCACTTTTCCTCCCTCGTCAACTACGCGCAAGCACTTTTTCTGGCGCCGTTGCCGGGGAGATCAAGACACGCTGCAAGGGGAGTCTCCACTTCTCAATCTCTTTACTTTGTTTTTGTCTTGCTTTATTTTATTTACTACTTTGTTTGCTGCACTAAATCAAAACACAAAAAAATTAGTTGCTAGTTTTACTTTATTTATTGTCTTGCTCTCTATATCGAAAACACAAAAAAATTAGTTACTCGTCTTTACCTTATTTGCCTAGTTTACTTTTTGCTTATTGCATTATGTTTCCTTTTAATTTCACCACAAAGGACATACCGGTAGGACGTGGGTCCATAGTTGGGAGAAATAATATAGAAGAATTTTTCAATCATGTTAGTATTACTGAAGATTTTGAAGATAGACACTTGGTAGAACTTGCACCTACCTATGAAATTGCTGCTGCTGCTTTAGTTCGCTTGTTGGAAACTAAATTTGTTAATCTCAATCCTATAATCCAACACATGTTTCTTACACTTGGTGATATGGAAGAAGGGGAAAAGAAAGATTTTGTTTTAGAAACCCTTCTTAGAGAATTTGGTGGTCTAGCAAGAGAGGCTAGAAAGGTTTTTGCTAAATTTAATATGCTAGGTTCTCATACCAATTTTATTGGTCTCCTTGAAAAATGGACATGGATAGAATGATGTACACTAATAACATTAATGATGGAGGGGAAATCAAAGCACCAATACCATGTAAACTTCTAGCTATGAATGACGCACTAGAAAATAACTATGCTTGGCTTGTTCCGGAAAATTTGTTCGATGAGAGTAGCAAGCCTAAGACTAATGAAAAGGGAGACGCTAAAACTTATATATCAAATATACTATGCTTGGTTGAGAAAACTCCCAACACCCCTGGTAATGATGTTGATGCTTCTACTCTCGATGTTACTTGATTTGCACTTTCTGCGCCTAGCTGAAAGGCGTTAAAGAAAAGCGCTTATGGGAGACAACCCATGTTTTTTTTTACCTACAGCAATTTTTTGTTTTGTTGAGTCTTGGAAGTTGTTTACTACTGTAGCAACCTCTCCTTATCATGTTTTTGTGCCAAGTAAAGTTTCTATGTCAAAGTTGATGTTATATTTGGGATCGCTGCACAGAAACAGCATTGCTGTCTGTCACGAATCTGGGCATAATTCTCTGTAGAAAATTCGAAAAATCTGCCAATTTACGAGCGTGATCCTCAGATATGTACGCAACTTTCATTAGTTTTGAGTTTTTCCATTTGAGCAAGTCTGGTGCCATTTATAAATTCGTCTTTACGGACTGTTCTGTTTTTGACAGATTCTGCCTTTTATTTCGCATTGCCTCTTTTGCTATGTTGGATTTATTTCTTTGATCCATTAATGTCCAGTAGCATTATGCAATGTCCAGAAGTGAAAATAATGATTGTGTCACCTCTGAATGAGTGAATTATTAATGATGCACTAACCCTCTAATGAGTTTGCTTGAAGTTTGGTGTGAAGGAAGTTTTCAAGGGTCAAGAGAGGAGAATGATATACTAAGATCAAGAGGAGTGAAAGCTCTAAGCTTGGGGATGCCCCTGGTTCATCCCTGCATATTTTAAGAAGACTCAAGCGTCTAAGCTTGGGGATGCCCAAGGCATCCCCTTCTTCATCGACAACATCATCAGGTTCCTCCCCCGAAACTATATTTTTATTCAGTCACATCTCGTGTTCTTTACTTGGAGCGTCTTTGTTTGTTTTTGTTTTTGTTTGAATAAGATGGATCCTAGCATTCACTTTGTGGGAGAGAGACACGCTCCGCTGTTGCATATGGACACATGTGTCCTTAGGCTTTACTCATAATGTTCAAGGCGAAGTTTCTTCTTCGTTAATTTGTTATATGGTTGGAATTGGAAAATGCTACATGTAGTAATTCTAAAAATGTCTTGGATAATGTGATACTTGGCAATTGTTGTGCTCATGTTTAAGCTCTTGCATCATATGCTTTGCACCCATTAATGAAGAAATACATAGAGCTTGCTAAAATTTGATTTGCATATTTGGTTTCTCTAAGGTCTAGATAATATCTAGTATTGAGTTTTGAACAACAAGGAAGACAGTGTAGAGTCTTATAATGTTTACAATATGTCTTTTATGAGTCTTGCTGCACTTGTTCATCCTTGAGTTTGCTTCAAATAACCTTGCTAGCCTAAACCTTGTATCGAGAGGGAATACTTCTCATGCATCCAAAATCCTTGAGCCAACTACTATGCCATTTGTGTCCACCATACCTACCTACTACATGGTATTTACCCGCCATTCCAAAGTAAATTGCTTGAGTGCTACCTTTAAAATTCCATCATTCACCTTTGCAATATATAGCTCATGGGACAAAATAGCCTTAAAAACTATCGTAGTATTGAATATGTACTTATGCACTTTATATTTTATTAAGTTGCTTGTTGTGCGATAACCATGTTTCTGGGGAACGCCATCAACTATTGTTGAATATCATGTGAGTTGCTATGCATGTCCGTCTTGTCTGAAGGTCTATCATTTTAGTGGTTGGAGCATGCAAAATTGTTAGAGAAGAACATTGGGCCGCTAACTAAAGCCATGAACCATGGTGGAAGTTTCAGTTTTGGACATATATCCTCAATCTCATATGAGAATAATAACTTTGCTACATGCTTATGCATTTAAGAGGAGTCCATTATCTGTTGTCCATGTTGTCCCGGTATGGATGTCTAAGTTGAGAATAATCAAAAGCGAGAAATCCGAAATGCGAGCATTCTCCTTAGACCTTTGTACAGGCGGCATGGAGGTACCCCTTTGTGACACTTGGTTGAAACATGGCATGCAAAGATCCGGTAGTCCAAGTTAAGTAGGACGAGGTGCGGGCACTATTAGTATACTATGCGTGAGGCTTGCAACTTGTAAGATATAATTTTCATAACTCATATGCTTTATTACTACCGTTGACAAAATTGTTTCATGTTTTCAAAATAAAAGCTCTAGCACAAATACAGCAATCGATGCTTTCCTCTTTGAAGGACCATTCTTTTACTTTTATTGTTGAGTCAGTTTACCTATCTCCTTCCACCTTAAGAAGCAAACACTTGTGTGAACTGTGCATTGATTCCTACATACTTGCATATTGCACTTGTTATATTACTTTATGTTGACAATATCCATGAGATATACATGTTACAAGTTGAAAGCAACCGCTGAAACTTAATCTTCTTATGTGTTGCTTCAACACCTTTACTTTGATTTATTGCTTTACGAGTTAACTCTTATGCAAGACTTATTGATGCTTGTCTTGAAGTACTATTCATGAAAAGTCTTTGCTATATGATTCAGTTGTTTACTCATGTCATTACCTTTGCTTTGATCGCTGCATTCATTACATATGTTTACAAATAGTATGATCAAGATTATGATGGCATGTCACTTCAGAAATTATCTTTGTTATCGTTTTACCTGCTCGGGACGAGCAGAACTAAGCTTGGGGATGCTGATACGTCTCCAACGTATCGATAATTTCTTATGTTCCATGCTACTTTATTGATGATACCTACATGTTTTATGCACATTATATGTCATATTTATGCATTTTCTGAACTAACCTATTAACAAGATGCCGAAGAGCCGCTTGTCTGTTTTCTGCTTTTGGTTTCAGAAATCCTAGTAAAGAAATATTCTCGAATTGGACGAAACTTTCGCCCAGGGTCCTATTTTTGCACGAAGCTTCCAGAAGACCGAAGACCTAACGAAGTGGGGCCACGAGGCGGCCGGCGCGCGTGCCCTGGCCGCGCCGACCTGCCCCCGGGCCCCTCGTGTGGCCCCGCGCTGACCTTCCGCCTACTTAAAGCTCCCGTCGCGAAACCCCCAGCACCGAGAGCCACGATACGGAAAACCCAGAGACGCGCGCCGCGAATCCCATCTCGGGGATTCTGAGATCTCCGGCACCCTGCCGAGAGGGGATTCATCTCCCGAGGACTCTTCATCGCCATGATCGCCTCCGGAGTGATGAGTGAGTAGTTCACCCTGGACCATGGGTCCATAGCAGCTAGATGGTCGTCTTCTCCTTGTTGTGCTTCATTGTTAGATCTTGTGAGCTGCCTAACATGATCAAGATCATCTATATGTAATTCTATATGTTGTGTTTGTCGGGATCCGATGGATAGAGAGTACTATGATTATGGTGATTATCAATCTATTGTTCATGTGTTGTTTATGATCTTGCATGCTCTCCGTTATTAGTAGAGGCTCTGGCCAAGTTTTTACTCTTAACTCCAAGAGGGAGTAATTATGCTCGATAGTGGGTTCATGCCTTCATTGATACCTGGGACAGTGACAGAAAGTTCTAAGGTTGTGATGTGCTGTTGCCACTAGGGATAAAACATTGATGCTATGTCTAAGGATGTAGTTGTTGATTACATTACGCACAATACTTAATGCAATTGTCTGTTGCTTTGCAACTTAATACTGGAGGGGGTTCGGACGATAACCTGAAGGTGGACTTTTTAGGCATAGATGCAGTTGGATGGCGGTCTATGTACTTTGTCGTAATGCCCAATTAAATCTCACTATATTTACCATGTCATGTATATGCATTATTATGCCTTTCTCTATTTGTCAATTGCCCGACTGTAATTTGTTCACCCAACATGCTTTTATCTTATGGGAGAGACACCTCTAGTGAACTGTGGACCCCGGTCCTATTCTTTCCATAGCATACAATCTACTTGTTTTACTGTTTTCTTTGCAAACATCTTCCACTCGATACGTTTAATCCTTTGTTACAGCAAGCCGGTGAGATTGACAACCTCACTGTTTCGTTGGGGCAAAGTACTTTGGTTGTGTTGTGCAGGTTCCTAGTTGGCGCCGGAATCCCCGGTGTTGCGCCGCATCACATTTCGCGACCATCAACCTTCAACGTGCTTCTTGGCTCCTACTGGTTCGATTAAACCTTGGTTTCATACTGAGGGAAACTTGCTTCTATACGCATCATACCTTCCACTTGGGGTTCCCAACGGACGTGTGCATCTACGCGTATCATTCACCATTATACCAACCTTGTGTAGAAATTCACATCACATGCTCCTATCCCACTAAACCCTACTTAAGGATCATAAACCACTTAGCTTGAAAACCATTAGTGATTCCTTAGTGAAACAAATAGGAAGTTATAGTAAACCCTAACCCATAGTATCACCTTGAACCATCCTTTGATATGATGTCTAGGAGAAACCATAGTAATAAACCTACTAATACTTGCTACATGTAGATCACTTCTACTTAAGCACCAACCAGCCCTATTAGTAAACCCTAATAGCACTTAGCTCCTATTTATAGTAGTTCTATTCTTATTAACATGTTCTTCAAAAGTTATTCTTTTGAAGTATAATACAAGTAATCATCAACCATGTCTTATAGAACTTAAAATTGACAACTGCTCTTTACATATCACTCAACTACACCTTCTTTGTGTATAGGCTTGTTATTATGCATTATATCACTTACTTATGCTATTAATATCATCAACCCTAATAAGAACCTTGTTTGAGAACCATTCTAAAAGTGCAACAAACCCTAAAGAAATCTTCACAACTCACCAATCTTAAATCATCAGGGTTAGGTTACGCTCGGGACGATTGCATCTCATACTATGCATTATAGCATCTTTGCCAGTTCTTTAAACATTGTCCTTACCGGACAATGATGGTATTTCAGAATTTGGAGTTCTCACGTATCGAAGCTTTTGCCTGCATAATCTTGCAGTCAAGAAAGGCAAGTTCATCGCTTGCTCATGTCATTTGATTATTTTTATCAAATTATATGCAAAGTACTATACTTATCACTCTTGCATTGAAAAGCAAAGTATTATTTTACAATTATGAATATGACTATGTGGTGGGCAATGGAACCATGGTATGTGTTGATATGGTGGAGGTTCCATTGCAAGGGTACTACTCATCTAGGACTAAGTACCAATGCCGTCCAGTGATTCTAGCGCCGTACATATCGCGTTGACCATAAGATCTATAATGGCTCTGGGGAAGCCAGCTGTATCTTTTCCCTCTCGCATGCCAACGGACTGGTAATAAGGGTTGCCCGTATCAGTCTATCTTTGGTAAAGGTGGGGACATGTGGTCCTGCACGGTCTACCATTAGATACAGGAGAGGGTAGACTTATTATTGGTCTATGAAGGATTGTAAGGGTTGTCCGGATCAGTCTATCTATGGTGTATAGGACAGGGCACATAAGTTGTTCGGATCAGTCTACCTTAACGGTATAGGAGAGAACAAGTGCCTGTGTTAGTCTACCCATAGATATAGGAGAGGACAGACTTACAAAAGGGTGGGTCTGCGAGGTCGCGGAGAAGGCGGTGTGGGCTTGGATCTTACACCTGGCCTCACACCAAAGGAAGTGTGGACGGGAAAGCTTGGCAACAAGGATAAGGTCTCTTATGGGAAAAGTAACGCACCTCTGCAGAGGATATTGAATTGTGACTGTCACTCCCGGAAGGAACTGCGAACGCTGCAGGAAAGGAACTCCATGAAGTTCTAGTCAACCTGTGAAGACTGACGGGCATAGTTTTCAGAATAAAATAAACCTTTTGAAGAAATGTTTATGAAAACTTGCATTGCCTATGACTTTCTGGTCTGTGGCTGTAGCTAGTGCATGATACACCTATTTCCTAATATGAACTTGCTGAGTACGCTCGTACTCATCCCACTCTTAAATCCCCTGCTTAGCTATGGAGGCACCGAAGGAGAATCTACCGTGGAACTCGAAGACAAAGGAGTCAACTGCAACAAGACGAAGAATCCAAGCAAAGAAGTCAATGAAGTCAACTGCTGCAGCAACTAGAGTGGAAACTTAAACTAGTAATAGAAGGGAACCTTTCCCTAATCCTAGCACCTAAGTAGCTAGATTTCTATAGCAAGCCATATAGCTCTTAAGCTTGGGTTAGCAATTAGTTAGACTACGAGTCGTTCTTCTGGAGCTTTATTTGAAGTTTTACCTCACTGTAAAGTAGGAGGCTGTGTGATCTTCTGTAAACAGCTTGTGTATCCTTCCATAGACATACCTTGGACTCGCATATGTTTCTGTTGTACCACTCTGAGGGAAGTAATATGAGTGGAACGGTGTTTCACTTGTGTTATGTCAACGACTTGTGTACTACACCATGCTGGTACGGGTCACCACAAATCAGAGCAAATGCATTGACCCTAGGATTAAAACCCTTTAAAGGAGACCTATAGGTTTGGTAGTGTCTATAGGAAGTAGCCTTAGCTAAGTCAACTATGCTAAACCAACTATTCTTTTGACTTGAGATGGATATTCACTTGAGAATAATCCTGACACACTTGAGTCAATCTTTCTTATTGTCTTTCTTAAGTAAAGTTAGTTAGTTATCTTGCTTCATTCCAAATTAGTAGAACACCTTTGAGCTTAAGATAATTGGTGGTAGTAGACCACAGTTGGTATACAATACATGGTAGTCCAAAGAGAGGATACAACCAGAAGGAAGATATCCTATTGGAAGAAGTATACCAATATGCAAGTGATAGTTAAGTCAGAGTTGTTTAAAATGTCAAATGACTGGTATAAAATGAGGAAGATAAGTCATACGAGGTAGTTTAGATCTATGATAAGTCAATCATAGGAGGTAAGGAAGAGTGATAGGAGTTATACAAGTCTACTTTTCATGGTAGAGTTGGTAATCATATATGATTCACTTGAGAATCATGATGTGATGGAGTAGAACATCATAAGTGAGTTAACATGAGTATGATAAGGAGTAGGATTTAGGGAATAGTTCAAAAACTTAGGCCTTAAAATCCTGGAAACTGTGCCAAGTATGCTCGAACCATAGATGATAGTTTAAAGAAGGCTTATTTAGAGCATATCACATAGAGAAATCCTGGAGTTATAGGTGGTATATTCTAACGATCATGTGTTTAGAGTAGCCATGTTATAGTCTCGAGAGATCATGTGAGGTTAGATTTCAATTAAATGGAAGGTAAGTTAGCACTTTCCAAGGAAATTAGGTCAACCACAACTATTTTGGTCCAATTTGCTCAAGTTTATTTGATTGCAAGTGAGCAATCGAGGTAAATATTGAGACAAATAATAGTAATCCATATATATGTGCTAAGTATCACAACCTAAACCTATCTTATGTGGTGTTATATACTACACATCTAAGCCTGATGTTTAGGGATGTCTTACCCAACTATTATATTCAGGCATATAAGGATGTGTATTATAAGCACAAAGCTGGATTTTCTTGGATTTTATTGGATTTTCATTGTTTGACTAGATCCATACATGAAGTTTGACCTTGATATGCAAATGCATGTTGCAATATCAAGCTCTTACTTGATGTTATAGGTCTAGAGGGTAAAGGTATTCGTGTGAGGAAGTGACGAACTCTGAAGATTTTGAAGACAAGATGAAGGTTCACTAGAAGAAGGAAGTAAAGTTGTGGGAAGTCACCACAATAATCTGAAGGAAGGACCAATCAAAACTCACTCTTATCCTCAATTGAGGAGTACTTCAACATGGAAGTACCATGGAAGTGAGAAAAATAGTGAATATGGAGCAGTAGAAGTGGAGCCGTATTCATTATGGAAGAAGGGAATGCAAGTGGAGTCACTTACGATACTATCTTTATGGTGTCAACAAGTGATTTTCTTGCAACACAAACCCTAGAAGAAGGAAAATGGACCAGTAAAGTCGCAGCTGGTGTAATAAGACCGCAACTGATATAGGATAAACATGAAGAGAAAGCATTGAAACTAAGGTAGATCTTACCTAAAACCATAAAAGTATCCGCATCTGGTAGGTAGATGTTGACTAGAACCATAAATAGTCCACAACTGGTATCAAATAAGCCACATCTGGTGCTAGTTAGTCTGTAGCTGGTATCAGATAGTCCGCAGCTTGAACATTCCTTTACTCTAAAAGAAAGAGGGATTCCGCAGCTGGTATTCCGCAGCTGGTATTCCGTAGCTGGTAAACATTTAGTCGGAGGATTCACATCGGATACCCACAACTGTGTGGATACACCGCCAAGAATTCTTCGTGAGACTCTAAGAATAGTACAAGCTAAAAGCCAGACCAAGACCAATCTTCTAACCTTGGAGTTTAATGATTAGAAGAAAAGAAGTTTAAAGATCATTAGTAAACTCCAAGGGGGAGAGGAAGGCTGAAGGAGAAGTATTAAGACATGATTTGGAGTATGAATGACGAAGAAGAAGGTCTGAACTGAGAGGAAGTTCAATCTTATTTTTATAAGGTTGTTGGGAAGTATCCATATCAAAGTACTCTCAGGAGGATGTCAGACTAGAAGCCGAGGTTTATATCTCGAAGAAGTAAGGGTTAGACCTTAACTTGAGTGAGTAATTAATAATTACTCAGAAGCAGAAGAGCTCAAGTAAGTCTAAGATAATGAAGTTGGATGAAGAAGATGTCGGAGGACAATCAAAGCTTGAGAAGCTCAAAGACCGAAGGGTTTGACCATACCAAAACATAAGCCTATTAACAAGATTCCTTTCATGGAACATAAAGAAACCAAAAGATGAATAATTAGCATAAACTAGAAGCCATAATTGGATGGACTAAATGAGTCTAATTCATTCGTAGGAATAAATCATCAAGACCATGCTTATTGTATATACCTTACTTAGTACCATTACTATAGTTATGGTAGTAAGGGAAAACAATACCTTACCTTGAACAAATCTTTTAGAATTAAGTTTTGGATCCCCGTAGCTGGTAGAACCAAGTTTTGGGTACCAGATAGGAAATTGTCACCACAATCATTAGTAAAGTCCAATAGCACAAGAAGATGCCTTAATCCAAGGATCTTTGAAGAGTAAGACTATAAGCTTAGAGTGTTGGAAGAAATCATGGAATTGAAGAAAGTATCAGTGCCAGACACCAGAAGACTTCAGGAAGGATCTGGACAAGGAATATATCCAATTATATCTAGTGAGATCACTATGGAGTTTGAAGGATTGTGATCTGTTTAAGTCGGTTCAACATTCCGAAACATGAGAGCGTTCGAACTTCGGGACGAAGTTCAGTTTAAGGGGGAGAGGCTGTAATATCCCAGGTTTAGAGGCTATAAAATGAGAGAACACCAAAGTGTGCATTGCATTCATGCATAGAAAATCCGGGAATTTTCGCGCTTTCAAATAAAACTTACCACAGTAACTGAAGTTTCACTTGACTTGTTGGAATTGAAGTAGATCATCAAGTCAAGCGCTATAAACTTCACTGTGATCTTTACTAAAACCCTGTTTTGGGTAGAGATGATTTGATCTATGGGCTAGATCAAATGGAAGTAGTTTTACAACAAACAACACCTTAAGTAAGGGTCAACTACAAGATCTTATAAAAGATCTCAACATGACATTCCTTACAACAACACATAATAATTATTCAACCATAAATCAAAGAATTAAGAAACTATTCTTTACTTATCTTTTCCATATCTTTTACTAAATAAATGTTTCTACCATGATTCTCATGGTGTATCTTCAACTACTTTTGTGAGTAATATAATTCAAAACTAAACTTATTAATAAATAAGGTAAATCATAGGGTCTAAAGTGCATAAAGGCCACACATTCTTATTTAAATCATAACTTATTAAATATATGGAATACCCTAAAACTGAATCCATTTACATTACAAGTTATAGTTCAAACTATTTGAATAAAACTACTCATGAGTATTTTGAAACTCATATGATCATGCCTTGGTGCAATCAAACACCAACTATTCAAAATTTAGGAATAATCTTCAACCTTGATTTTTTACCAATATTATAATATAAATCCAATCAAATATGATATAGTGACTCATCCACAATAATAAAACCATCCACAAGATATTTAGGAATAAATGCCACTTGGCTATCCAAATATAAATCATATGAGAGGATAAGGATCATGCCACATAGGATGAAAATATCTACATGACTTGCATCCCAAGACTTGCCACCTCATGCTCAAAGGATTGCTATGGATGAGGGCATGACAACCAAGCACCTTACTCATCAAACCAAGACAAGAGTCACCCACCTATGTGTCATGATACTAGAGCTTGCCCAAGCCTATAAAAGGAGCCACACCCTTCATCCATTTGGTCATCTTGTAGCATGATACAAGAAAACAAACACATAGAGCCACTCCATACATTAGCTAGGATCCATATGAAGAAGCTAGGAGGTGGAGGCATGCCACAAGATGCAGGTTTATCAGATTTCCAGAAGAACAAGCTACATAAGATACCAAGGTAGAATTCCTAGGCAAACCATATATTTAGAGGATCATATCATCATCTCTTGAGTAGGACCTTAGGCTATTAGAAGACATTTAGAAGTGAGAGAGAATATAGATGCTAATCATATCCATGTCTATCCTAGAGAATATTAGGGTAGTATTAAATCCTACTTGTTCAAACCAACCTTTAATCTTGGAGGTGAGAGACTTGTTCTATTAGTGAAACATAACCAAAGCTTATGCCCATATACTAATCTTAGTTGTGTATCACATTGGTGATCACTACTTAAACCCTAAACTACATTTGAATTCCAACCCAAGGATCACTTTGGATCATAAATAGAACCCTGCCATACCTCATGCCTATTTATACTTCAATTTAGTGAAGCTTATGCAAAACCCTAAACCTTTCAAATAGAATTCACCCCACATAAAATATTATGTCCTAACTTGTGTATCATAGATCCCAAGTATAAACCAAGCTAGCTATACCTAAGCTTAAATGATATTTAAGTGAGTAGAGTGAAACCAATATCCAATTTTGTTTGGTATTCCAAGTAATTTTTAAGTTAACCAAATAGGAAAATATATCATAGTTGAACCATCACCTTAGCAAGTGAATTGATCAATGATGAGCTTGGGAATCATCCTAAGTAATTCAAGCTAGAAGTTGCTAAGCAAGATTAGTAAATATAGAGTTTATCCAACCATATTATTAAACCCATAGAAACAATTCTCCACATAAAATCATAAACCAATTCCATTCTGTTTACTATTTGTTAAACCCTAGCCATAATTACCTATATTTGAGTAATCACTATGGTTAAGCACTAGCCAAAATATAATATGGTCACCATGCACAAGTTCTAAATTTCAAATCATTTAAAACAGATTTGATTCTTAAATTAAAAAGCAATTTAAATGCACCCTAAAATTATAACTATTTTGAATTTGGAATTGTGTCTCATAAGAACACAAAATAAATCCATTATAAAATGGTTGTTTATAAACAAAACAATACAGTAGGTACCATTATCAAATTGTTTTGATATTCAAATATTTTATAACCTGCAAAACAAAACAGAATTCAAATTTGGATTCAAATAACAAAATAGAAAAACAGAAAAAGAAAACAGAAATTTGAAAAAGGAAAATAGAGGGAAACTCACCTGGCTTACCTGGCCGTGCAGCCCAGCAGCTGAGCCCAAGACCAACCCACACCACGGCCCAGGAGCAGTCCAGCCCAAACCAAATACCGTTCGGTTGCTTTAATATTCGTGCGAGGAGAAAAGACTCGTCGTCGTCGTCTCCGAGCACGACAGCGCGGCGAAGCCAGTAGGCCACGACCTCGTCGACGATAAGCACGCCTCGGACGCCGCAGAAGAACTCAGAACCTCGCCCTACTCTTCTCGCGTCCGAGCCTATCCAAAAACATCTCGATTCGTGCTCGTTTGCAGTACCAACGACACCGCCACATCTCGGCCGTCGCCGACGGTGAACTTACCAATCCGACCTTGCCAAGCTCTATAAATATGCCTGGAGCTTCTCCAGGAAACCCTAGAACCTCGCCGCCCATCCATTCTCTCTCAGTCATCCTCTATCTCTCGCATTCTTCCACTTTCTGTCGCCGGTGTCGAGCAAGAACACGGTGGTAGGAGCCACCTCAGCCTCCGGCGCATGGTCGAGGAGGTGCGCCTTGGCGTGTAGATCATCTGGGAGGAGCCCAGCATCACGGGAAGGTCGAGGCAACGCAAAATCGAAGATTCCCTTTTACAGTACCTCGCCGGTAATGGTGAAATCGAGCTCGTCTCCGTCAGCAATCGTCACCGTCGACCACGCCATCATATCCAGGGTGAGTTTGCGCGTCTGTAGAGCCAGATCTCGCTTCCTAGCATGCATCCTAGCCCAGATTTGCATATTGGCCGAGCAGCGCCGCCGCAGACGAGTTCACCGGCGATGCTCCGGTGACCTTTGGGTGGTGGCGTTGACGCTCGCTTGCTCAGCATCAAACCCTGGTTCGAACGCGACAGGTTAGGTAGTCTCTGGGGGTCTCTAGCTGTCGATCTGTTGCTCGCCGGAGCATCGCCGGCGTCCCCTCCGGCGAGATCGACGTGGCACCGCCACCTCATCTCTGTTGACTGGTCGTTGCCCGCGTGGCAATAGACTCAGTCAATAGGCCCACCAGTCAGTGACTGTGGGTACAGCTCGAAACGGTACGTTTAGTATTTAGGTTTAATTTTAAAAACCAGTAAATATCTGAAATTTTGTTAAATCATATAAAATTCATTTCAACTCAGAAAAATATGAATAATATATCAAAATGCTCACAAAAATAAACTCTATTCAAATAAAATATAAAATAAAAATGTGTGTCAAAATAAAAATTTACTTATTTTTAGCTTTATTAATTATGCCTTTTCATTTGTTTTAAATACAATTTAAATGCAACAATTAGTAAAGTTTCAAAATTAAATATTATCTATTCAGTAAGTAAATAAAATGTTAAGATTAATTTCCTTGATCATATTTTTCATCAATTAAAATATTAGTGGTAATTCATAAACCCTAATTTGCAAATTACCATTTACTATTTCTTTAAATAACAATAAAGCAAGAAAATACCAACAACTAATATTATTTTGATAACTCAAAATTGTAACTTAAACATTCTTTAATTAACAAGTCATTATTTTAAAACCTAATCATAATTATAAAACCCTAATTCTGGAAATTAAAACCCTAACTAAAATTTGTCTTAATTCTTAAACCTTTTAAAATAATTAAATGATAAGGCTATTATTAATTTTGTGCAAAGTACTTAATCACATTAATTTTAGTATCAAGTATTACTTTAAGAATTGGATCATAATTTAGAAACCCTAGTTTTACTATAAGTTAGAATCTGGATCCCATTATTTTATATGATCATTTCAAAATGCTTTAACCCTAAAACCCTAGTTGCTTATCACATGTGATCATGTGAATTTCACCTTGCATAGAGAACCTTATTATGTGACCAACAAATACAAGTCATGATCCACCAAAATAGAACCAATTCACATGAGTCATCATTCCATGTCTTTATTATTTTTTAATAAAACTTGTATAACCAATTAGTGCCACTTAGGAGCAAACCCTAGCTTGTTAATATACCACACCATTGAGATCAATCTCAACCATCATAATTTATAGGAACCATTGTGATTCACCATTATACCAACCTCGTGTAGAAATTCACATCACATGCTCCTATCCCACTAAACCCTACTTAAGGATCATAAACCACTTAGCTTGAAAACCATTAGTGATTCCTTAGTGAAACAAATAGGAAGTTATAGTAAACCCTAACCCATAGTATCACCTTGAACCATCCTTTGATATGATGTCTAGGAGAAACCATAGTAATAAACCTACTAATACTTGCTACATGTAGATCACTTCTACTTAAGCACCAACTAGCCCTATTAGTAAACCCTAATAGCACTTAGCTCCTATTTATAGTAGTTCTTGTTCTTATTAACATGTTCTTCAAAAGTTATTCTTTTGAAGTATAATACAAGTAATCATCAACCATGTCTTATAGAACTTAAAATTGACAACTGCTCTTTACATATCACTCAACTACACCTTCTTTGTGTATAGGCTTGTTATTATGCATTATATCACTTACTTATGCTATTAATATCATCAACCCTAATAAGAACCTTGTTTGAGAACCATTCTAAAAGTGCAACAAACCCTAAAGAAATCTTCACAACTCACCAATCTTAAATCATCAGGGTTAGGTTACGCTCGGGACGATTGCATCTCATACTATGCATTATAGCATCTTTGCCAGTTCTTTAAACATTGTCCTTACCGGACAATGATGGTATTTCAGAATTTGGAGTTCTCACGTATCGAAGCTTTTGCCTGCATAATCTTGCAGTCAAGAAAGGCAAGTTCATCGCTTGCTCATGTCATTTGATTATTTTTATCAAATTATATGCAAAGTACTATACTTATCACTCTTGCATTGAAAAGCAAAGTATTATTTTACAATTATGAATATGACTATGTGGTGGGCAATGGAACCATGGTATGTGTTGATATGGTGGAGGTTCCATTGCAAGGGTACTACTCATCTAGGACTAAGTACCAATGCCGTCCAGTGATTCTAGCGCCGTACAATCGCGTTGACCATAAGATCTATAATGGCTCTGGGGAAGCCAGCTGTATCTCCCTCTCGCATGCCAACGGACTGGTAATAAGGGTTGCCCGTATCAGTCTATCTTTGGTAAAGGTGGGGACATGTGGTCCTGCACAGTCTACCATTAGATACAGGAGAGGGTAGACTTATTATTGGTCTATGAAGGATTGTAAGGGTTGTCCGGATCAGTCTATCTATGGTGTATAGGACAGGGCACATAAGTTGTTCGGATCAGTCTACCTTAACGGTATAGGAGAGAACAAGTGCCTGTGTTAGTCTACCCATAGATATAGGAGAGGACAGACTTACAAAAGGGTGGGTCTGCGAGGTCGCGGAGAAGGCGGTGTGGGCTTGGATCTTACACCTGGCCTCACACCAAAGGAAGTGTGGACGGGAAAGCTTGCCCCTGGTTGGCAACAAGGATAAGGTCTCTTATGGGAAAAGTAACGCACCTCTGCAGAGGATATTGAATTGTGACTGTCACTCCCTGTTCCGGGAAGGGAACTGCGAACGCGGCAGAAAGGAACTCCATGAAGTTCTAGTCAACCTGTGAAGACTGACGGGCATAGTTTTCAGAATAAAATAAACCTTTTGAAGAAATGTTTATGAAAACTTGCATTGCCTATGACTTTCTGGTCTGTGGCTGTAGCTAGTGCATGATACACCTATTTCCTAATATGAACTTGCTGAGTACGCTCGTACTCATCCCACTCTTAAATCCCCTGCTTAGCTATGGAGGCACCGAAGGAGAATCTACCGTGGAACTCGAAGACAAAGGAGTCAACTGCAACAAGACGAAGAATCCAAGCAAAGAAGTCAATGAAGTCAACTGCTGCAGCAACTAGAGTGGAAACTTAAACTAGTAATAGAAGGGAACCTTTCCCTAATCCTAGCACCTAAGTAGCTAGATTTCTATAGCAAGCCAGTAGCTCTTAAGCTTGGGTTAGCAATTAGTTAGACTACGAGTCGTTCTTCTGGAGCTTTATTTGAAGTTTTACCTCACTGTAAAGTAGGAGGTGTGGATCTTAAACAGCTTGTGTATCCTTCCATAGACATACCTTGGACTCGCATATGTTTCTGTTGTACCACTCTGAGGGAAGTAATATGAGTGGAACGGTGTTTCACTTGTGTTATGTCAACGACTTGTGTACTACACCATGCAGTGGTACGCTGGGTCACCACACATATGGACAAATATGTCCTTAGGCTTTACTCATAATATTCAAGGCGAAGTTTCTTCTTCGTTAAATTGTTATATGGCTGGAATCGGGAAATGCTACATGTAGTAATTCTAAATGTCTTGGATAATGTGATACTTTGCAATTGTTGTGCTCATGTTTAAGCTCTTGCATCATATACTTTGCACCCATTAATGAAGAAATACATAGAGCTTGCTAAAATTTGGTTTGCATATTTGGTCTCTCTAAGGTCTAGATAATTCTAGTATTGAGTTTTGAACAACAAGGAAGATGGTGTAGAGTCTTATAATGTTTACAATATGTCTTTTATGTGAGTTTTGCTGCACCGGTTCATCCTTGAGTTTGCTTCAAATAACCTTGCTAGCCTAAACCTTGTATCGAGAGGGAATACTTCTCATGCATCCAAAATCCTTGAGCCAACCACTATGCCAATTGTGTCCACCATACCTACCTACTACATGGTATTTCTCCGCCATTCCAAAGTAAATTGCTTGAGTGCTACCTTTAAAATTTCCATTCTTTACCTCTGCAATATATAGCTCATGGGACAAAATAGCCTTAAAAACTATCGTAGTATTGAATACGTACTTATGCACTCTATCTCTTATTAAGTTGCTTGTTGTGCGATAACCATGCTTCTGGGGACGCCATCAACTACTCTTTGTTGAATATCATGTGAGTTGCTATGCATGTCCGTCTTGTCTGAAGTAAGAAGGATCTACCACCTTAATGGTTGGAGCATGCATATTGTTAGAGAAGAACATTGGGCCGCTAACTAAAGCCATGAATCATGGTGGAAGTTTCAGTTTGGACATATATCCTCAATCTCATATGAGAATAATAATTGTTGCTACATGCTTATGCATTAAAGAGGAGTCCATTATCTGTTGTCCATGTTGTCCCGGTATGGATGTCTAAGTTGAGAATAATCAAAAGCGAGAAATCCAAAATGCGAGCTTTCTCCTTAGACCTTTGTACAGGCGGCATGGAGGTACCCCTTTGTGACACTTGGTTGAAACATGTGCATTGCGATGATCCGGTAGTCCAAGCTAAGTAGGACAAGGTGCGGGCACTATTAGTATACTATGCATGAGGCTTGCAACTTGTAAGATATAATTTACATAACTCATATGCTTTATTACTACCGTTGACAAAATTGTTTCATGTTTTCAAAATAAAAGCTCTAGCACAAATACAACAATCGATGCTTTCCTCTTTGAAGGACCTTTCTTTTACTTTTATTGTTGAGTCAGTTACCTATCTCTCTCCACCTTAAGAAGCAAACACTTGTGTGAACTGTGCATTGATTCTTACATACTTGCATATTGCACTTGTTATATTACTTTATGTTGACAATATCCATGAGATATACATGCTACAAGTTGAAAGCAACTGCTGAAACTTAATCTTCCTTTGTGTTGCTTCAACACCTTTACTTTGATTTATTGCTTTATGAGTTAACTCTTATGCAAGACTTATTGATGCTTGTCTTGAAGTACCATTCATGAAAAGTCTTGGCTTTATGATTCATTTGTTTACTCATGTCATTACCATTGTTTTGATCGCTGCATTCATTACATATGTTTACAAATAGTATGATCAAGATTATGATGGCATGTCACTTCAGAAATTATCTTTGTTATCGTTTTACCTGCTCGGGACGAGCAGAACTAAGCTTGGGGATGCTGATACGTCTCCAACGTATCGATAATTTCTTATGTTCCATGCTACATTATTGATGATATCTACATGTTTTATACACATTATATTTCGTATTTACGCATTTTCTGAACTAACCTATTAACAAGATGCCGAAGAGCCAGTTGCTGTTTTTGTTTTTGGTTTCAGAAATCCTAGTAACGAAATATTCTCGGAATTGGACGAAATCAACGCCCAGGGTCCTATTTTTGCACGAAGCTTCCAGAAGACCAAAGAGGAAACAAAGTGGGGCCACGAGGCGACGACACGCTAGGGCGACGCGGCCTGGGCCTGGGCCGCGCCGGCCTGTTGTGTCGCCACCTCGTGTGGCCCCCTGACTTGCCCTTCCGCCTAATTAAAGCCTCCGTCGCGAAACCCCGATCGAGAGCCACGATACGGAAAACCTTCCGAGACGCGCCGCCGCGAATCCCATCTCGGGGATTCAGGAGATCGCCTCCGGCACCCTGCCGGAGAGGGGATTCATCTCCCGAGGACTCTTCATCGCCATGATCGCCTCCGGAGTGATGAGTGAGTAGTTCACCCTGGACTATGGGTCCATAGCAGTAGCTAGATGGTCGTCTTCTCCTAATTGTGCTTCATTGTTGGATCTTGTGAGCTGCCTAACATGATCAAGATCATCTATCTGTAATACTATATGTTGTGTTTGTCGGATCCGATGGATAGAGAATACTATGTTATGGTGATTATCAATCTATTGTTTATGTGTTGTTTATGATCTTGCATGCTCTCCGTTATTAGTAGAGGCTCTGGCCAAGTTTTTGCTCTTAACTCCAAGAGGGAGTATTTATGCTCGATAGTGGGTTCATGCTCCATTGATATCTGGGATCGTGACAGTAGGTTCTAAGGTTGTGTTGTCTGTTGCCACTAGGGATAAAACATTGATGCTATGTCTAAGGATGTAATTATTGATTAGATTACGCACCATACTTAATGCAATTGTCTGTTGCTTTGCAACTTAATACTGGATGGGGTTCGGATGATAACCTAAAGGTGGACTTTTTAGGCATAGATGCAGTTGGATGGCGGTCTATGTACTTTGTCGTAATGCCCAAATTAAATCTCACTATATTTATCATATCATGTATATGCATTGTTATGCCCTTCTCTATTTGTCAATTGCCCGACTGTAATTTGTTCACCCAACATGCTTTTATCTTATGGGAGAGACACCTCTAGTGAACTGTGGACCCCGGTCCTATTCTTTACATCGCATACAATCTACTGCAATTGTTCTTTACTGTTTTCTTTGCAAACATCTTCCACACAATACGGTTAATCCTTTGTTACAGCAAGCCGGTGAGATTGACAACCTCACTGTTTCGTTGGGGCAAAGTACTTTGGTTGTGTTGTGCAGGTTCCACGTTGGCGCCGGAATCCCTGGTGTTGCGCCGCATCACATTTCGCCACCATCAACCTTCAACGTGCTTCTTGGCTCCTGGTTCGATAAACCTTGGTTTCTTTCTGAGGGAAAACTTGCTGCTGTGCGCATCATACCTTCCTCTTGGGGTTCCCAACGAACGTGTGAGTTACACGCCATCAGTCATCTCTAGTGAAACTATATTTTAATTCTTCCACATCATATGTGCTTTACTTGGAGCGTCTGTGTGCTTTTATTTTCGTTTTGTTATTTTCATTCTCTGAATAAATTGGATCCTAGCATTCTTGTGTGGGAGAGAGACACGCTCCGCTTTTTCATTTGAACACTTGTGTTCTTCGTTTTACTTTCATGTTCATAGCGAAAGCTGAAAGCCGTGGCACTTATTGATATTTGGTTGGAAACATAAAATGCTTCATGTGGTAATTGGTATATTGTCTTGAATAATTTGATACTTGGCAATTGTTTTGAGCTCTCAAGTAGATCATGTTTAAGCTCTTGCATCATGTAGTTTAAACCTATTAGTGAAGAACTACCGTAGAGCTTGTTGAAATTTGGATTGCATGATTGGTCTCTCTAAGGTCTAGATATTTTCTGCTAAAAGTGTTTGAGCAACAAGGAAGACAATGTAGAGTCTTATAATGCTTGCAAATATGTTCTTGTGTAAGTTTTGCTGTACCGGTTTATACTTGTTTTTGCTTCAAACAACCTTGCTAGCCAAAGCCTTGTACTGAGAGGGAATGCTTCTCGTGCATCCAAAACCTTGAGCCAAAACCTATTCCATTTGTGTCCACCATAACTACCTACTATGTGGTATTTTTCTGCCATTCCAAGTAAATACTTCATGTGATACCTTTAAACAATTCAAAACTTTATTACTCCTTATTTGTGTCAATGTTTTATAGCTCATGAGGAAGTATGTGGTGTTTTATCTTTTAATATTGTTGGGCAGACTTTCACCAATGGACTAGTGGCATATACATCCACTTATCCAATAATTTTGCAAAAAGAGCTGGCAACGGGGTTCCCAGCCCCAAATTAATTAACTTTCATTAATAATTCTCTTCACATGTTTTGCCCTGATTTATCAGTAAGCAACTTGATTTTGCAATAGACACTCCTCCATGGTATGTGAAATGTTGGAAGGCACCCGAGGATTCGGTTAGCCATGGCTTGTGAAAGCAAAAGGGGAGGCATTCATCATATTACTTTGTGTTGACAATTATCCATGAGATATGCATGTTGAAAGTTGAAAGCAATTGCTGAAACTTAAATCTTCCTTTGTGTTGCTTCAAAACCTTATATTAAGAATCTATTGCTTTATGAGTTAACTCTTATGCAAGACTTTTTGATGCTTGTCTTGAAAGTACTATTCATGAAAAGTTTTTGCTATATGATTCAATTGTTTAGTCATTATCTTTTTGTTAGCAAACTATAGATCATTGCTTTGAGTCACTTCATTCATCTCATATGCTTTACAATAGTATGATCAAGATTATGTTAGTAGCATGTCACTTCAGAATTTATTCTTTTATCGTTTACCTACTCGAGGCGAGTAGGAACTAAGCTTGGGGATGCTTGATACGTCTCCAACGTATCTATAATTTCTTATATTCCATGCTAGTTTTATGACAACACCTACATGTTTTGTTCACACTTTATAATGTTTTAATGCATTTTCCGGGACTAACCTATTAACAAGATGCCGAAGTGCCAGTTTCTGTTTTCTGCTGTTTTTGGTTCCAGAAAAGCTGTTTGGGCAATATTCTCGGAATTCGACGAAACAAAAGCCAAACCTCCTATTTTTCCGAGGGACACACGGAGCCAGAAGGGCAAGCAAGGGGAGGCCCACGACCTCCACACCATAGGGCCGCGCGGCCAAGAGGGGGGGCGCGCCGCCCTATGGGGTGGGCCCCTCGAGCACCCCGCGCCGCCCTTTTCGCCTATATATTCCTTCCGTCACGAAACCCTACAGAGATTGATCATACTCCAGAAGAACTCCCGAGCGCCGCCGCGCCATCGCGAAACCTAGTTTCGGGGGTCGAAGTTCCTGTTTCGGCACCCGTCGGACGGGGATCGACCCTTTCTCCATTGACGCCACCGCCTCCATTATGCTCCGTGAGTAGTTCCCCCATGGACTACGGGTTCTAGCAGTAGCTAGTTGGTACTCTCTCTCCCATTTACTTCAATACAATGATCTCATGAGCTGCCTTACATGATTGAGATCCATCTGATGTAATAGGTGTTGTGTTTGTTGGGATCCGATGAATTGTTACATTATGATCAGTCTATCTATAAAGTTTGTGAAGTTATTGTTGCTGCAATCTTGTTGTGTTTAATGCTTGTCACTAGTGCACGAGTGGCATGATCTTAGATTTAAGCTCTATAATTATTGCTTATATTGTATCTACAAGTTGTTTGCACATGTCTATGTCCGGAACCCGAGGCCCCAGAGTGACAGCAACTGGGATAACTGGAGGGGATGGCTTAGATATGAGGATCACATGTTTTCACCAAGTGTTAATGCTTTGCTCCGGTGCTCTATTAAAAGGAGTACCTTAATTACCAGTAGATTCCCTTGAGACACGGCTGCCACCGGCTGGTAGGACAAAAGATGTTATGCAAGTTTCTCATTGCGAGCACGTATGGCTATATATGGAAAACATGCCTACATGATTAATAAACTGGATGTTCTGTCTTAATGCTATTTCAATCCTATCAATTGCCCAACTCTAATTTGTTCACTCAACACTTGTTATTGGAGAATTACCACTAGTGTAGATAGCTGGGAATCCATCTCATCATCAAATACTCACTCGGTCCTATATGCCATTAGAAGTAGTATCAACTATTTTCTCGTGCCATTGCCTCTGTGTTACGTTACTATTGCTCTCATATTACTGCTGCTTTCACATCACCCCCGTTACTAGTGCTTTTCCAGTGTGCAGCTGAATTGACAACTCAATTGTTAAGGCTTATAAGTATTCTTTGTCTCCCCTTGTGTCGAATCAATAAATTTGGGTTTTACTTCCCTCGAAGACTGTTGCGATCCCCTATACTTGTGGGTTATCACCTGCTGCAAATTATTTATCAAAAAAGGTTGACAAATTAAGATGTGTTTTTGCCTGGAGTGCTGAAAAGAAGCAAAAGGTGGTCAATGTCTGGTTAACTGGAAGAGAGTGTGTGCTCCAAAGTTATATTATGGCTTAGGTATTAAAGACATCATCATGGCTTTTAGTAGACCCTCCAGTTTATATGGTTGTGGTTCCATTGGAATGAATCTGATAGGCCTTGGAAACTAATGGGTATTCCTTATGATGCTATTTGATAGAAATTTTTTGTGTTGCTTGCATTGTAATTACTATTGGAAACGGTAGAAAAACTCATTTTTGGACAAATAACTAGCTATCTAGAATGGCGCCCACTAGCCTTGCTCCTAGCCTCTTCAAGTTGGCTTTTCGAAAGAAGCTATCAGTCAAGGAGGCATTGCATATGGGGAAATGGATGAGAGGCCTAAATAGAATCTCTAGCGGCCAAGGCCTGGAAGATTTTGTGCAACTATGGGAAAAGATACAAGAAGTTCATCTATCAGGCAAACATGACTCTGTTGCTTGGACTTTGGTGGCCGATTGGATCAATTCAAAAAAATCTTCTTATGAGGCCCAGTTTAATGTAAGGCTAGTGTTCCTGACCTCAACAAAGGTGGAAGAAAAGGTGAGCTTCGTCATTTGATTGTTGTTGCAAACCCGCCTATGGACAAACGATCAACTAAGGAACCGAGCTTGGACAGACGATGACAAATGATGCCTTATTAGCAGGTCCTGAAGAGTGTTGAGCATATTGCTTTGAAAAGTTCATCCGTCAAAGAGGGATGGGCCAAATTCGTGAAGATGGAGCAGATGATTGTTAACCTAGTATCCTCTTCTGATGGGATCAACGACTGTTGGCAGCATGTAATTGTTAACCTAGTTGGTGTCATATATAAGGGAGCACCCCTAGAAGACACACGTAGAGTCGAGGCAACCACAATCACCTTAGCTTATAAGCCGACAATATTGTAATCGATATATGATCCATATAGTGATTTATAGTAGGAGCAAAGATCATCCATCACCAGGTACCCGAACCTGAATAGAATTGTTGCCAATCTCGCACACGGATCCTCTACGCCGCCTTGCTCACCTCTCCTTCGTGGCACATATATACCTCTCTTCTCAAACGATGGTAAGCGACCAAACCTCTACAATTCATGGAGTTCAAGTTACAACGTGTAAAGTTGAATACTTGATTCCATGATGCACCCATGAAGCTTGCTTGAATCTAGCTGAAAGTTGATAATTTGTAATGGAAGCTAATTGGTAACTAAAAGTTGACTTTGTTGCAGTAAAAAATTGAGTTTGAACCAAGTACTACTCCTTTTTACTCCAAAGCATTCCTAGCCATACCGTCACGGCCACGTGCCACCGCTGGATTCATGGGCCCAATGAGCTTGCAGGAAGAGTAGGTACAAAAGACCAAGGCAGGACAAAAAGAAGCAACGGGCACGACCATGACTCGAAAAGCCGCGGGAACCGAGGAGACACAGGGCAGCGCAGACCAGAGCAGAGGCAGCAGCCTCGGGCTTTCCAACCTTCACTGCCCCCTGCGCTCCTGCCGCTGCCGCTGCCGTGCGGACTAGCATTGGCGTGCCTGCAGCGCCCGCGCGTCCACATCAATCAATCAATCAATCAAAACTCTCTCTCGCGCGCCTTCCGTCAATTCGTCCCCCGCCACGCGCCGTGTGTCGCGCCTCTCTGCCCCGTTCTTGCTTTCCCCGGTCTCCGCGGCGCTCTGTTTCCGCATTGGACGGCGATGGCGCCTGAGGCTGGGGAGTGGGGGTGGATGGCGGCCGTGGCGGCGGAGGAGCTGGCGAAGCTGGAGGCCGCGCACCCGGGCCGCCTCGGCCCGCTCAAGGACGAGCTCAAGCGCCTCGTCGCCGACCCCGGCTGGGACGACGCCGACGCCTTCGCGCTCGCCTCACTCGAACCCACCACTTCCCCATCATCCTCCCAGCCTGCTGCTCCCTTGGACCTGTTCACGGAAGGTGCGTCCTATCCTATCATCACTAATCACTTTAATCCTACTTCCTACGCGACCATCCATGGCCTCACAATTGATGGCCATCTTGCGTGCGTTACCTGGACTGCAGAGTCCTCGACCAACAAGAGGAAGTGGTGTGACGGCGGCGGCGCGGCCATCCCGGAGCAGGGGAAGCGCCGGAGGAAGAGCGCGCCTCCGGTGCTGGTCAGGGACAGGGCGGACATGGCCATCGACCGCGCCAAGAAGTGCCTCAAGAAGATCCGCGCCATCAAGCGGAGCCTGCTTGGTGGCTTCGTCAGGGAATGAGTGATAGCTTAGGGGCGAAATCTGATGGTAGGAGTAGATTAACGCTGATAGTGGGTGCAAAATGGGAATGTCCTTTTGTCGATTGCCTTTTGGTTGTATATTGGTGCTAATTTGTTGCCTTTCTGCAACTGGGAAAGTGGCATCATTCCGTTGATCTGGAAGTTTCTCCTCTTGTTGACGCTTCAGATACTATTAGCAATTCTCGTGATCTTCTTTGCATTGATCTGATCCGGTTCTGACATAGTAATTGAGCACGGAGGAGCCTGAATCTCCATAGCAAAGGTGAGAATGTGCTTTTACAGTTTTTCAGACATAGCGGAGAGGCAGAGAGCTCTTCTCCATTACCATCTACAAACGCTGTAATTGCTTACACTTCGAATTCTAACATACTGTCAAGTAAATACACGCAAATCACGCTGCATAAGTACTCTGTTGTATCCGGAAATTTTAAAAGGCAAGTTGTTTTGACTACTTTTCGGTCACTCCTAGTTTAGCGAGCAAAGTGGAGTTTTTTTTTAATCTTTTGTAAAGGGGATTAAAACCCCAGCCTCCGCACCGGTTGATGGCATATAATCTATTATTGCAAAGTTTAGAATTCACCTTCTCGATATGCTTCATCCTCCTTTTGGAAGACATTTGGACAACGGGTCGACGCATTTCGGATGTCCGAAATATCCGATTGTGTCCGTTTCGCTGTCCGCGATCCATGCGCCCAGACGATCGTTTGCGTCGTACTCAGCTGCTGCGACGATTTTTTTAGCGGAGATAGCGTTAAGGTTGTTAATGGCGTTTTACGTCCCGTCGAGGACTGCCGCCGGCGATAACTGTTCCCGCGCGACGACGGTCGTTCCCGCGCGTGCCCAATACATTGGCAAGTTTCGCCGGCGTTTCGCGCGCGCGGGAAACGACCTGCGCGGCAACGCCGTTTCCCGCCCCGCCGTGGCTATATATGGTGGACACCGGCGGGGGTGACGGGCACACCTCAAGCTAAACCCTAGCATCCATCCATGGCCGAGCACAACCTTAGTTGGGAACAGGTAGTTCAGATGTGCCGCCACGTCCACCCGAAGGAGGATGAGGAGCTAGTCGCCGCCGGCGTTCAAGCCGAGCAGCTGGACCTGGAGGCGGAGGCGGAGGTTGAGGTTGCGGAGGCGGAGGCGGCGGGCGCCTGCGGACCAGGGCGGAGATAGCCAACGCCGAGCTCGCCGACGCCAGTGGCGGCGCTCGCGAGGCACGGGCGGCGATGGCGGCCCCTCGCGGCCCCCACCAGCGGACACCGTCATCCACGACATCTCGACAACGACGCCCCCGTACCCGCCGCTTCGCGCCGCCGACCAGTTCGTTCTGGTCACGTCCTTCGAGACCCTGGCTGGGGACGCCCTGCGCCGCCAGGCTTGGGTGGCGGAGGAGGAAGCCCACAGCTATGCGATCGCCATGGCTCGGGGGTACATGTGCTCCGACCTAGACTCGCTCCAGCGGAGGGGCCCTTCTCCCGCGCGGGTCGAGCAGGAGAACCGGAACCTAGCGGGCGCCATCGCCGCCAAGGACGAAGCGGTAGCGGAGGCGGCTAGGGACAGGGCCCGCTTCACGCCCAGGGCGGTTGCAAGCGGCGGCCCAGGCGAATGAGGCGGCGGCGGCGGAGGCGCGGGCCGTGATGGCGGTGGCGGCCCAGGCGGCGGCGGCCAACTCTATGGCCAGGACAATCCTGTGGGACTCCTCCCTGTCCGAGGCCCTCGAACGCCGCAGGCGGGACGAGACAACCGCGGCGTGCGCAGAGGCGGAGTGCGCAGCGCTCGCGCGCGTCCCTCCGGCGCAGTAGGCTGCGCGACTGAGTAACCGATGCCGTGGTAGGCCGCGCGACGGCGAGTAGGTACGGCCGTTGTAGTTTTAGGTTAACTCGACTAACCATCTCTGTAAAGATGGTCCTTTTGGCCAATCAATAGTAATGAAAAAATATTTTGCTTACCTAGTCACTGCCGACCGGGCCCGGATGCACCGAACGCGGACACTTTCCGCGACCGCGCAGCGTCCGCGGAGACGCAAACCTGACACATATTTGGGGCAGGTTTGAGTCGCCGCGGACGGCCCGGTTACTTTGCGTCGCCCCGCTGGAGGTGGTACCAGACGCATTTTCGGCCCAGCGGACACCAACAGCCACTCTGCGTCCGTTTGCGTCGCGCCGCTGTCGTCCTAAGAGAGAAGTACAGGGTGCTTCTTCAGCTTCTTCTCCATAGCAAACTTACAAGGGCCATGATCCAAAGAACAACTATCTTAGCGCTAGACCACAATATCTCTGTCATGTGTGAAAGACCTATTTTAGAGTCCATGGATAAATTGTTCTTTCGGTCTCCATTTGCTATATCCTTCCAAGTTCAAGTCAATCTCTAGCAAATACTGCACTGCCCTTCCTCTCTCATTTCACAGTCAGGTTGGCTGCAATACTGCACTGCCCTTCAGATCAGGGTAAACGACATAGGAAGAATGCGCCTCCAGTGGTGGTGAAGGACAGGGCGGACATGGTCATATAGCACGCCAATAAATGCCTAAGACATTTGAAGACCGCAACCCTCCCGAAACCCTCCCGCGACCCGCGCCGCCACCGCGGCGGCCGGTCCGCGCCTCTTCCCCAGCCTCCCCTAGACCTCCTCCTCCGACTTCCCCTGCCGCCGCCGTAGGCGTGTGCCGCCGGGCGTTGCCCGTGCTGTGCCGGCGGCGGTGGGTGATACGTCTCCAACGTATCTATAATTTCTGATGTTCCATGCTAGTTTTATGACAATACCTACATGTTTTGCTCACACTTTGTAATGTTTTTATGCATTTTCTGGAACTAACCTATTAACAAGATGCCGAAGTGCGTTCCTTTTTCTGTTTTTGTTCCAGAAAAGCTGTTCGGGCAATATTCTCGGAATTCGACGAAACAAAGCCAAACATCTTATTTTTCCGAGGGACACACGGAGCCAGAAGGGCAAGCCTGGGGGAGGCCCACGGCCTCCACACCATACCTCCGCGCGGCCAGGGGGCGCCCTATGGGGTGGGCCCCCCTGGCACCCCTCGCGCCGTCCTTTCGCCTATATAATCCCTCGCGACGTGAAAACCCTATATCAATCAATCATATTCTAGAAAGACTCCCGGAGCGCCACCGCCATCGCGAAACCTAGTTTCGGGGGTCAGAAGTTCCTGTTTCGGCACCCTGCTGGGACGGGGATCGACCCCTAGAGCCTTCTCCATCGACGCCACCGCCTCCATCATGCTCCGTGAGTAGTTCCCCCATTGACTACGGGTTCTAGCTGTAGCTAGTTGGTGCTCTCTCTCCCATGTACTTCAATACAATGATCTCATGAGCTGCCTTACATGATTGAGATCCATCTGATGTAATCGGTGTTGTGTTTGTTGGGATCCGATGAATTGTTACATTATGATCGCTGATACGTCTCCAACGTATCCATAATTTCTGATGTTCCATGCTTGTTTTATGACAATACCTACATGTTTTGTTCATACTTTATATCGTTTTGATGCGTTTTCCGGAACTAACCTATTGACGAGAAGCCGAAGTGCCGCTCCTTTTCTCTGTTTTTGGTTTCAGAAATCCTAGTAAGGAAATATTCTCGGAATTGGACGAAATCAACGCCGGATCTTAGAATTCCCGGAGCTTCCAGAACACCCGAGAGGAACCAGAGGGGGGCCACAGGGCCCCACACAATAAGGCGGCGCGGCCAGAGGGGGCGCCGCCTGTGGGCCCCCGTAGCCCTTCCGACTCCGCCTCTTCGCCTATTTAAGCCTCCCTGACCTAAATCTTCGATACGAAAAAGACATACGAAAAGTTCCAGAGCCGCCGTCATCGCGAAGTCAAGATTCGGGGGACAAGTCTCTTGTTCCGGCACGCCGGGACGGGGAATTGCCCCCGGAAGCCATCTCCACCGCCATCTTCACCGCCATCGCTGTTCCCATGATGAGTCGGGAGTAGTTCTCCCCTGGGGCTGAGGGCTCTACCGTAGCTATGTGGTTAATCTCTCTCTCTGTACCCCAATACAATGATCTCGTGAATTGCTTGCATGATTGAGATCCATATGATAAGCTTTGTATCGCTACTAGTCTATGTGCTACTCATGTGATGTTATTAAAGTAGTCTATTCCTCCCGCATGGTGTAATGGTGACAGTGTGTGCATCGTGTAGTTCTTGTCGTAGATTATGATCATAATCTCTTGTAGGTTATGGAGTTAATTATCGCTATGATAGTATTGATGTGATCTATCCCCCTTCATAGTGTAATGGTGACAGTGTGTATGCTATGTTAGTACTCGGGCTATTTTGCAAAGATCTATTATGCTCTAAGGTTACTTAAATATGAATGCCGAATGTTGTGGCACTTGTTAACTCCGGCTTGAGGGAGCTCTTGTAGCCCTACACAACGAATGGTGTTTGTCATCCAACAAAAGAGTGTATGTAGCACAAATGAGAGAAGTTATTATTTATTATGCGATCAATGTTGAGAGTGTCCACTAGTGAAAGTATGATCCCTAGGCCTTGTTTCCAATACTGCAAACACCGCTTACTTACTGTTCTGTTGCATGTTTACTCGCTGCCATATTTATTTCAGATTACTATTACCACTCATATACATCCATACTACTTGTATTTCACTATCTCTTCGTCGAACTAGTGCACCTATACATATGACAAGTGTATTAGGTGTGTTGGGGACACAAGAGACTTCTTGTATCGTGATTGCAGGGTTGCTTGAGAGGGATATCTTTGACCTCTTCCTCCCCGAGTTCGATAAACCTTGGGTGATTCACTTAAGGGAAACCTGCTGCTGTTCTACAAACCTCTGCTCTTGGAGGCCCAACACTGTCTACAAGAATAGAAGTACCCGTAGACATCAAGCTATTTTCTGGCGCCGTTGCCGGAGGTAAGGTAAAAGGTATTCACATCCTCCGACTACTAAGTTATTTCTTAGCATTGTTGCCGGTGTGTGAGTGCTCGAAGCTATTTCCTTTAGATCCTGCAATTGCATCTTTTTGTTTCTTGTTTTTATTTTCACTAGTTAGGCATAATGGAAAACAACAAAAAAATTAGTGAGCTTTTTAATCTTTTTCCTGATTTAGAATTGTTTGATACGAAAATTAAAAAACCTATGGAACCTTATTTGCATGCTAGTAGCAATGTTATTAGTATGAATGCAATTACTGCTAATGCTATGGAGAAGTCTAAGCTTGGGGAAGCTAGTTTTTGTGATCTTTTTAGCTTCCCATCTTTGGGGGAGAAAATTTGCTCTGATAATACTTTATCTCCTATATGCGATAACTCTAAGGATGCTTGTGATATTTTAAATTCACCTGCTGAAAGTATTCCTTTCAAGATACCCATGAAAATTATTGAACGTGTTATGGATAACCGCTATGAAGAGGATGGAACTGTTCATCCTGAAGAGCATTTACTGTTTTTGCATGAATTATGCGGGTTATTCAAGTGTGCAGGTATTTCAATGGATGAAGTTAGGAAGAAATTATTTGTTATGTCGCTATCTGGTAAAGCGGCGCATTGGTATAAACTACTGAAGGACGGGCGCTCTCTTGATTGGAAGGATATTGTGCCTCTATTTTATTCTAAGTTCTATCCTCCAAGTGAAATTCACAAAGATCGAAACCGTATATATAATTTCTGGCCTCATGATGGAGAGAGTATTGCCCAAGCATGGGAGAGATTGAAGTCCTTAATGCTCAAATGCCCCAATCATGAGCTTCCTGGTAATGTTATCATTGATAATTTCTATGCAAGACTTTCTTTTCAAGATAAAACCTTGCTGGATACTGCTTGTTCTGGATCATTCACGCGCAATAAAGAAGAGTTTAAATGGGACCTTCTTAATCGGATTCAGGAGAACGCTGAAGATTGGGAGAATGACAAAGGTAGAGAGTCAGGTATAAATTATGATTATGAATGCATTGAAACTTTTATGGATACTGATAAATTTCGAAATATGAGTGCTACTTATGGTCTTGACTCTCAAGTTGTTGCAAATCTTTATAAAGCTTTTGCTTCTCACATCGAATTGCCTAGGAAGAATTTTGATAAGTATCATGAACCTTTTAAAGACGCTTGCATGAAGGATGAAACTGTTATTAATGATTGCAATGAACATGTTCAAACTTCTGAAAATGCTATTTTCTATAAGCATGTTAATTTTTGTGGAATACATAGACCTTGTGGAATTAATCAAATCGAAGAAGAATATTGTATCCATCATAGGAATGAAAAAACTAGAAAATGGTCTAGGGCTCTAGATGATCTTGGAGAAAAAGTGTGTGCCCTCTATCCTTTTATTTGTGAACTTTGCCATAGAGTTGGTCATTTTAATTTTCAATGTTCCTCCAATGATAATTCGAACCCCATGAGTGCTGCAAATTTATATTGTGATGATGAAATTATTCCTAATCAGCATGATGAACTTACCTTATTTTTGAAGTGTGAAGAGTTATCAAGAAAATTTCTTTGTTAGATATTAACGATCTTGATATTGATGATGTCCTGCATGGGTGTCTTTCTTATTGCATTAATAATTGCCATACAAATACTTACATACAGAATATTTTAGAAGATGACACTTTGCCAAAATATGATAGGACCGCTGTGTGTTTCAAACTTATTAATGAAAAGGGGGAATCCTCCCAAGTTTCTTCTATTGTTTCTGGAAATAAATCAGGTTCTGTGGAGAAGCCTCCCTTCAAGCCTCTTCCTCCTAAAGAAGGAAACGAGGAGAAGGAAAAGAAGAAGAAGGGAAAGAAGAAGAAGAAGAAGAAGAAGAAGAAGAAGAAGAAGAAGAAGAAGAAGAAGAAGAAGAAGAAGAAGAAGAAGAAGAAGAAGAAGAAGAAGAAGAAGGGGGAATAAGAAGAAAGAGGTAACGGCATATCCACGCGTGTATGAGGTAACAATAGGTAACCGTAAGTATGTTGCTCCCAATGATTATTATGATAATGAATCTGAGTACGATGATCTTCCTATGCCCTTCACCCATATTAGTGATCATGATTTGGAAGAGCACACTACCTTTGATATTGGAAATCTCTTTGGTACTGATTATGAAAGTAATGATGATAGCATTATTCATGTCCCCTCAAACGATGATATTGAAAGCTCTAAGCTTGGGGATGTTGTGCTTGAAGATCCTATATTTGAGACCTCTACTTTTAGTGAAAATGATGATATTACATATTCTGGTTTAGATAATCGCTATAGAGATGGATATGACACATGTTACAATTATCCTTATGAAACTTGTCATAGTTATGATGGGCTTGCCAAAAACCATTCCCTTAGTATGCAACTTGTTTACTATGTTCAAATTCTTGATAATGATCCTGCTCCAATTACTATTAATGAGAAGAGTTTTTCTTATGTCAAAAATGATACCTTTATGCATATGAACCATGATAAGAATGTTTTAAGTGATGGTTATATTGTGGATTTCATCAATGATGCTACTGAAAGTTATTATGAGAGAGGGAAACACGGTTGTGTGCATCTTAATAATATTAAGTTTCCCTCTTTATGTTGAGAATCTTGAAGTTACTCGTGTCTTTATCTTCTTATGCTTGTCACTTTGTTCTTCATGAATTTATCTGTGTACAAGACTCCTTTTCATAGGAAGAGGGTTAGGCTTAAATTTGTTTCATACTTGCTTTTTCATGCTCCCTTTGCATCGACTCTCATCCTTATGAGAGCATCATCATTAAAATTGCTGAGCCCATCTTAATGGCTATAAAGAAAGCACTTCTTGGGAGATAACCCATGTGTTTATTTTGCTACTGTTTTGTTGAGTCTTGGAAGTTGTTTACTACTGTAGCACCCTCCCCTTATCATGTTTTTGTGCCAAGTAAAGTCTCTATGGTAAAGTTGATACTAGATTTGGATTACTGCGCAGAAACAGAATTGTTTTCTGTCACGAATTCGCGCAGATCTCTCTGTATAAGAGTCGAAAAAATCTGCAAATTTAAGTGCGTGATCCTCAGATATGTACAACTTTCATTAGTTTTGAGTTTTTCCATCTGAGCAAGTTAAGTGCCCCTGCAAAATTCGTCTTTACGGACTGTTCTGTTTTTGACAGATTCTGCCTTTTATTTCGCATTGCCGCTTTTGCTATGTTGAATGAGTTTCTTTGTTCCATTAACTTTCAGAAGCTTTGTGCAATGTCCAGAAGTGTTAAGAATGATTGTGTCAACTCTGAACATGTGAATTTTGATTATGCACTAACCCTCTAATGAGTTTGCTCTAAGTTTGGTGTGAAGGAAGTTTTCAAGGGTCAAGAGAGGAGGATGATATATGATCAAGAAGAGTGAAAAGCCTAAGCTTGGGGATGCCCCCGTGGTTCATCCCCGCATATTTCAAGAAGACTCAAGCGTTAAGCTTGGGGATGCCCAAGGCATCCCCTTCTTCATCAACTTATCAGGTTTCTTCTATTGAAACTATATTTTTATTCGGTCACATCTTATGTACTTTACTTGGAGCGTCTGTGTGCTTTTATTTTCGTTTTGTTATTTGCATTCTTTGAATAAATTCATGCTTGTGTGGGAGAGAGACACGCTCCTCTGTTGCATATGAACACATGTGTTCTTAGCTTTACTTTTAATGTTCATGGCAAAGATTGAAACTGCTTCGTTCATTGTTATATGGTTGGAAACAGGAAATGCTTCATGTGGTAAATGGTATAATGTCTTGAATAATTTGATACTTGGCAATTGTTGTGCTCATATAGATCATGTTTAAGCTCTTGCATCATATACTTTGCACCTATTAATGAAGAACTACCGTAGAGCTTGCTCAATTTGGTTTGCATGATTGGTCTCTCTAAGTCTAGATATTTTCTGGTAAGTGTTTGAACAACAAGGAAGACAGTTTAGAGTCTTATAATGCTTGCAATATGTTCTTATGTAAGTTTTGTTGTACCTGTTCATACTTGTGTTTGCTTCAAACAACCTTGCTAGCCCAAACCTTGTACTGAGAGGAAATGCTTCTCGTGCATCCAAACACCTTGAGCCAAAACCCATGCCATTTGTGTCCACCATATCTACCTATTATGTGGTATTTTTCCATTCCAAAGTAAATTACTTGAGTGCTACCTTTAAAATTTCATTCCTTTATCTTTGCAATATATAGCTCATGGGACAAATAGCTTAAAAACTATTGTGGTGATGAATATGTAGTTATGCGTCTTAGTTCTTATAAGTTGCTTGTTGAGCGGTAACCATGTTTCTGGGGACGCCATCAACTTTTTACCTTTGTTGGATATCATGTGAGATGCTATGCATGTTCGTCTTGTCTGAAGTAAGTGCGATTTCATGATCAAATGGTTTGAGTATGCATATGTTAGAGAAGAACATTGGGCCGCTAACTAAAGCCATGTATCATGGTGGAAGTTTCAGTTTGGACATACAACCTCAATCTCTTATGAGAATATTATTTGTTGTTGAATGCTTAAGCATTAAAAGAGGAGTCCATTATCTGTTGTCTATGTTGTCCCGGTATGGATGTCTAAGTTGAGAATAATCAAAAGCGAGAAATCCAATGCGTGCTTTCTCCTTAGACCTTTGTACAGGCGGCATAGAGGTACCCCTTTGTGACACTTGGTTGAAACATATGTCATGCAATGATAATCCGTGTTATCCGAGCTGATTAGGACAAGGTGCGAGCACTATTAGTACTCTATGCATGAGACTTGCAACTTGTAGGAAGTATTATGCATAGCACATATGAATTATTACTACCGTTGACAAAATTGTTTCTATGTTTTCAAAATAAAAGCTCTAGCACAAAAATAGTAATCCATGCTTCCTCTGCGAAGGGCCATTCTTTTACTTTATGTTGAGTCAGTTCACTTCTTTCTATCTTAGAAGCAAACACTTGTGTTAACTGTGCATTGATTCCTACATGTTTACTTATTGCACTTGTTATATTACTCTATGTTGAAAATTATCCATGAGATATACATGTTACAAGTTGAAAGCAACCGCTGAAACTTAATCATCCTTTGTGTTGCTTCAATGCATTCTACTAAGAATTTATTGCTTATGAGTTAGCTTTTATGCAAGTCTTGTTGATACTTGTCTTGAAAGTACTATTCATGAAAGTTTTGCTATATGATTCATTTGTTTAGTCATTATCTTTTGTTAGCAATCTTTTGCTTTGAATCATACCATTCACTTCATATGCTTTACAATAATGTTGATCAAGATTATGATGGTAGCATGTCACTTCAGAAATTATTCTTGTTATCGTTTACCTACTCGAGGGCGAGTAGGAACTAAGCTTGGGGATGCTGATACGTCTCCAACGTATCCATAATTTCCGATGTTCCATGCTTGTTTTATGACAATACCTACATGTTTTGTTCACACTTTATATCGTTTTGATGCGTTTCCGGAACTAACCTATTGACGAGATGCCATGCCGCTCCGTTTTCGCTGTTTTTGGTTTCAGAAATCCTAGTAAGGAAATATTCTCTTAATTGGACGAAATCAACGCCCAGCATTTTAGAATTCCCGGAGCTCTGAACACCCGAGAGGAACAAGAGGGGGCCAGGGCCCCACACAATAAGGCGCTGCGCAGGGGGCGCCGCCATCAGATGGGCCCCCGTAGCCCTTCCGACTCCGCCTCTTCGCCTATTTAAGCCTCCCCGACCTAAATCTTTGATACGAAAAACCCCACGAGAAAAGTTCCAGCCGCCATCGCGGTCAAGATTCGGGGGACAAGTCTCTCGAACGCCGCCGGACGGGGAATTGCCCCGGAAGCCATCTCCACCGCCATCTTCACCGCCATCGCTGCCCATGATGAGGAGGGAGTTCTCCCCTGGGCTGAGGGCTCTACCGTAGCTATGTGGTTAATCTCTCTCTCTGTACTTATACAATGATCTCATGAATTGCTTGCATGATTGAGATCCATATGATGAGCTTTGTATCGCTACTAGTCTATGTGCTACTCATGTGATGTTATTAAAGTAGTATATTCCTCCTGCATGGTGTAATGGTGACAGTGTGTGCATCGTGTGGTTCTTGTCGTAGATTATGATCATAATCTCTTGTAGGTTATGGAGTTAATTATCGCTATGATAGTATTGATGTGATCTATTCCCCCCCTTCATAGTGTAATGGTGACAATGTGTATGCTATGTTAGTACTCGGGCTATTTTGCAAAGATCTATTATGCTCTAAGATTACTTAAATATGAATGCCGAATGTTGTGGCGCTTGTTAACTCCGGCTTGAGGGAGCTCTTGTAGCCCTACACAACGAATGGTGTTTGTCATCCAACAAAAGAGTGTATGTAGCACAAATGAGAGAAGTTATTATTTATTATGTGACCAATGTTGAGAGTGTCCACTAGTGAAAGTATGATCCCTAGGCCTTGTTTCCAATACTGCAAACACCGCTTGCTTACTGTTCTACTGCATGTTTACTCGCTGCCATATTTATTTCAGATTACTATTACCATTCATATACATCCATACTACTTGTATTTCACTATCTCTTCGCCGAACTAGTGCACCTATACATCTAACAAGTGTATTAGGTGTGTTGGGGACACAAGAGACTTCTTGTATCGTGATTGCAGGTTGCTTGAGAGGGATATCTTTGACCTCTTCCTCCCCGAGTTCGATAAACCTTGGGTGATTCACTTAAGGGAAACTTGTCTGTTCTACATCGCTATCTATAAAGTTTGTGAAGTTATTGTTGCAATCTTGTTGTGTTAATGCTTGTCACTAGGGCCCGAGTGGCATGATCTTAGATTTAAGCTCTATAATTATTGCTTAGATTGTATCTACAAGTTGTTTGCACATGTCTATGTCCGGAACCCGAGGCCCCAGAGTGACAACAACTGGGATAACTGGAGGGGATGGCTTAGATATGAGGATCACATGTTTTCACCAAGTGTTAATGCTTTGCTCCGGTGCTCTATTAAAAGGAGTACCTTAATTACCAGTAGATTCCCATAGGCCCGGCTGCCACCGGCTGGTAGGACAAAAGATGTTATGCAAGTTTCTCATTGCGAACACGTATGTCTATATATGGAAAACATGCCCACATGATTAATAGACTTGATGTTCTGTCTTAATGCTATTTCAATCCTATCAATTGCCCAACTGTAATTTGTTCACCCAACACTTGTTATTGGAGAGTTACCACTAGTGTAGATAGTTGGGAACCCCGGTCCATCTTTCATCATCAAATACTCACTCGGTCCTATATGCCATTAGAAGTAGTATCAACTATTTTCTGGTGCCATTGCCTCTGTGTTACTGTTATCGCTGCTGTGTTACTGTTACTATTGCTCTCATACTACACTGCTTTCACATCACCCCCGTTACTAGTGCTTTTCCAGGTGCCTGAATTGACAACTCACTTGTTAAGGCTTATAAGTATTCTTTGTCTCCCTTGTGTCGAATCAATAAATTTGGGTTTTACTTCCCTCGAAGACTGTTGCGATCCCCTATACTTGTGGGTTATCAAGACTATTTTCTGGCCGTTGCTGGGGAGGCATAGCTCTACTCATAAGTTCACCTAGGGAGTACACTCTACCTCTCTCTCTGTTTATTTTATTTTATTTTGTTTTGCTTAGTTTACTTTTGTGTAGTTTATTTGTGCTTAGTTTATTTCTGTCTAGTATTATTTTGCTTAGTTTACTTTTGTCTAGTTTGTTTTTTGTCTTGTTTTATTTTTCTTATATACTCGAAAATCCATAAAAATTTGAAAAACCGAAAAATTAAAAACTGTTGTTATGGAAGAATCCATAACCTGTATGGAGCTTATAGAATTATATATGAATTATAGAGAATCAAGAAAGGGTAAAGTCATGAGCGCCGTTATAGAAAAATTGAATACAATTGCTAAAATCTTGCTTAAACGCCATGATATAAATTGTTGCTCTAAACAGGATACTAAACATCTTAAATTCCAATGTGGCTTTAGTGAAGAAGTTTTAATTGTGAACTATCATTGGAATAACTATATTCATCTTGGGTTCGAAGAAGTAGAACAATTTGTTTTATTTATGGGAGCTTCTGAAATAGAATCCTTCATGTCTAAAAACTATGAAACCTGTGTTGCTTGTAAGGACCTTAAAGATTATGTCTCTTCTATCCTTGATTTTTGCGTAGAACATTACAGCAATAATCCTTATATCATTGATTATAAAGAGAGACTCATTCATGCACAAGAATGCACTCACAATTTGCAGGAACCTATGGAAGAAGAAATTGATGAACCTGAAAGCTCATTGGATGAAAAAGAGGAGGAGAGTGATGAACAAAAGGAGGAAGAATGGATTAGCTACCCATACCAACCTTCTAATGAGAGTAACTCTTTATCTCTTACACTATTTGATTGCCCTCCATGCTTACCAAAGGAGGATGAATATTATGTTCCTGTGGATTCTCTTGAAATATTCCCTATGAGTAAAACTTGTGAGAATAATTATGCTACTATTATCTATGATAATCCATGCTATTTTGATAAATCTTATGATAATGCTTTGTTTGTGCCTGATATCGAAATGCATGGTACTAAAGAGTTTTGCTTAGCAAATGTTTATGATAAAGCACTAGATGATGGTCCTATGTTACTTGATAATATTAATTGTACTACTAATGAAAATGGGATTGGAGAGGTCTTGACTTTATCTAGGAGTCCCATATCTCTTGATATTGATCAATCATCTTGTTATATTATTGATAAAAGTGGGTTTGAAAGTTTTTATCCCATTATTTTTGAGCTTGATAAAAATTATGTGTTTGTGAATCATGAAAAGCATGCTGTATGTGATAGTTATATTGTTGAGTTTGTTCATGATGCTACTGAAAATTATTATGAGAGAGGAAAATATGGCTGTAGAAATTTTCATGGTACTAAAACACCTCTCTACATGCTGAAAATTTTGAACTTACTCGTGTTTTATCTTCCTATGCTTGTCACTTTGTTCTTCATTAATTTATTTGTGTACAAGATTCCTATGCATAGGAAGTGGGTTAGACTTAAATGTGTTTTGAACTTGCTTTTTGATGCTCTCTTTGCTTCAACTCTCATCCTTATGTGAGCATCATTAAAATTGCTGAGCCCATCTTAATGGCTATAAAGAAAGCACTTCTTGGGAGATAACCCATGTTTTTATTTTGCTACTGTTTTGTTGTGTCTTGAAGTTGTTACTACTGTAGCAACCTCTCCTTACCTTTAGTTTACTGCATTGTTGTGCCAAGTAAAGTCTCTAATAGAAAGTTGATGCTAGATTTGGATTTCTGCGCAGAAACAGAATTGCTGTCTGTCACGAATTCGCGTTTCTCTCTGCAGAAGAATCAAAAAAATCAGCGACAATTCATGCATGATCCTCAGATATGTACGCAACTTTCATTAGTTTGGAGTTTTCTGATTTGAGCAACGGAAGTACCTCAAAAAAATTCGTGTTTACTGGCTGTTCTGTTTTGACAGATTCTGTCTCTGTTTTTTGCATTGTCTTTTGTGGACTTTAAGCAAGGCTTTCTAGACGTGGAGAGCTGTAGCTAATGTTTTATTGAGTTCTTGCAATGTGTCACTACATGACTAAAGTGGATTAAAGTTTTTTGAGTACTAACCCCTCTAATGAAGTTTATGAGAAGTTTGGTGTGGAAGAAGTTTTCAAGGGTCAAGAGAGAAGGTGATATAATGTGATCAAGAAGAGTGAAGAGCCTAAGCTTGGGGATGCCCTGGTTCATCCCAAGCATATTTCAAGAAGACTCAAGCGTATAAGCTTGGGGATGCCCAAGGCATCCCCTTCTTCATCAACTTATCAGTCATCTCTAGTGAAACTATATTTTTATTCTTCCACATCTTATGTGCTTTACTTGAGCTGTTTTTTATTTTTGTTTGTGTTTGAATAACGGATCCTAGCAATCCTTGTGTGGGAGAGAGACACGCTCCGCTTTTTCATTAGAACACTTGTGTTCTTCGTTTTACTTTAATATTCATGGCTAAAGCTGAGAGCCGCATCACTTATTGTTATTTGGGTGGAAACAGAAAATGCTTCATATTGTTTTGAATAATTTGATACTTGGCAATTGTTTTGAGCTCTCAAGTAGATCATCTTTAAGCTCTTGCATCATGTAGTTTAAACCTATTAGTGGAGAACTACCGTAGAGCTTGTTGAAATTTGGTTTGCATGATTGGTCTCTCTAAGGTCTAGATATTTTCTCGTAAAAGTGTTTGAGCAACAAGGAAGACAGTGTAGAGTCTTGTAATGCTTGCAATATGTTCTTATGTGAGTTTTGCTGTACCGGTTCATACTTGTGTTTGCTTCAAACAACCTTGCTAGCCAAAGCCTTGTGCTAAGAGGGAATGCGTTCTCGTGCATCCAAAACCTTGAGCCAAAACCTATGCCATTTGTGTCCACCATATCTACCTACTATGTGGTATTTTTCTGCCATTTCAAGTAAATACTTCATGTGCTACCTTTAAACAATTCAAAACTTTATTACTCCTTATTTGTGTCAATGTTTTATAGCTCATGAGGAAGTATGTGGTGTTTATCTTTCAACCTTGTCATTTACTTCTGACAGACTTTCACCAATGGACTAGTGGCACATCCGCTTATCCAATAATTTTGCAAAAAGAGCTAACGGGGTTCCCAGCCCCAATTAATTAACTTTCATTAATAATTCTCTTCACATGTTTTGCCCCGATTTATCAGTAAGCAAAAAATATACACTCCTCCATGGTATGTGAATGTTGGAAGGCACCCGAGGATTCAGTTAGCCATGGCTTGTGAAAGCAAAAGGTTGGGAGGAGTGTCATCTATAAATAATGAAACTAAAATACATGTGTAAACAAAAGAGAAGAGGGGTGATCTACTGACAAAGGATTAATTTGTCAATGCCTACAGATTGTAGACTAGGGTTTTGCTAGAAGTAGAGGGCAAGTAGATCTCGAAGGTTTCAGCCGAAAAGTACGCGCTGATTATGAAAACTAGGGTTCTGTTGACAATAGATTCGATCCTTCTTCATCCCTCGACTCCCTCTTATATAGAGGGTGGAGCCGAGGGTTTCGTAATACACAAGTTACAGAGGGTTTTGTACCCAACCCGTAAGATTACAAATCTCTATCTTTCCTAATACAATCTATCTTTCCTTAACACTAAGTGGGCTTCCGAATCTTCTTATTCTTCGAGTCCCGGGCCTTCAATAAACCCGGTACCATCTTCGGCATGCCCATTGGGGATGCCTATGTCAAGTAGCCCCCGAGATTTTTCTTGAATCGAAGAATCAGGGAAAATCTCCAATTTTACTCATTACATAATCTTTCGATATGCAAATATTATTTTGTACAGGGATATCGGTAGTTGGGGCTAGTTCATCCACGGATCGTACTAGTTAACTGCTCTAGTGGCAATCCGCAAAACCTACTTCAAGATCACGTCCCCGGACATGATCTCGGATACTGGTGTAAACTTCGACAGTGCCGCTTAAGGTCTTACCATTCTTTCGAGTCCCAGATATTTTATCGGGTACCTAACGCGTCCGTTAGGATTTTTCTTCGTATCTGTTGATACGGAAAAAGTAGCAATCCGCCGTCGAGACGGTGCCACGCCGCTCAGAACGGATCTGGGGTCTTACCTTCGCAAAGTTTTGCGGCATTCAGAGATTTATTCGCGACTTATAGCGCTCTGAGAATATATTGTCGAGTGCTTTTCGGCTGCTGGAATAGCACATTTTATCGAGTCATATTTGATGACTTATTTTGTCTTCCCGATGGGAGTATATGTAGAGTTATCTGTGTAACTCGAAATATACTCACTTCTGTTTCTTTATTTTGATCAAAATTCATCGGGCACGCGAACAGCGTTCCCGATGGGAGTAGCCCCCGAGGCTACAGCCAAGAACTTGTGCTTGGGTGTAGGCTCCACAGATTAACTATATTTGTAATCCTTCCCGATATATTTTTATTTCTATCGGGTGCGCGACTAGCGCTCCCGATGGGAGTAGCCCCCGAGGCTATGGACAAATGCTTGCATTTGGTCATAGGCTCTCGCCATTGCTATCTTGTCATATTTCGAAGTTTTCTATTTTTCCAAAGTAGCCCCCGAGTATTTGGGCAAAAACTTGTATTTGACCAAAGGCTCTCGAAATAATCTTTCGTTGTCGATATTCTCGCCCGGCTGCTTAGTCGAGTTTTTCTGTTACCACAATGACGTCATGTTGATGATAGCCACGATTTCTGTATTGGAAACATGCGAAAACCGCTCCTCCACTGCCTTGTGGGTCCAAATTCCCCATCTGATTGACACGTCGTGCAAGTGGGGACACACGTCCTCCACTTTATCTGGCGCACGCATCGTGCCGTCTGTCGTTTCTTTTCTCAGTGATAAACCATTTTTACCCCTTGTCCACGTGTAATCCATCTGCGCCACAATTTTTCTATCCAACGGTTGCGTCGATTCACCGCACCTCTATTTAATTCCATCATCTTCTTCCTCTGTCACTTTCGCTCACGCCGCCCATCTGCGCTTCTGCCAAAAATCCCCCATTGCGCCCATTGCTTCGTGCGCTCCTCCGAGCTCGTGCTGTTCTACTCCATTCGAGTGGAAATCATCATCCTCGCGACACACTCAGCCCAGCGCTCCAACAATCCCCAATGGCCACCGAAGATCTGGAGTGGGAGAGATCCAAGATCTCCAACCAGGATATGAACCTGCTGAAGAGGTTGGGGTTCACCAAGAAGAAGGATGCACTGCGCTTCCCCCACGAGGAAAGCTACCCATCTCCTCCAATGGAGTACCGGGTTAGTTTCGTTGACCATCTCATCCGCGGTCTCTCCCCCCTATTCATGAGTTTCTTCGCGGTCTTCTCTTTGTTTATGGGCTTCAGCTTCACCAGCTGACGCCCAATTCTATCTTGCACGTGTCGATCTTTATCATATTGTGCGAATGCTTTCTCGGAGTCCAACCCAACTGGCTCGTGGAAACGCATCTTATGCCCTCCGCCGTAATGGTTCCCACGGCGTCGCCTATAATATTGGCGGCGTCGTTATCTGTGCTTCCGACGTCGACACTTTCGACGTCAAATTCGATTCTGTCCAAGGCTGGCGCAAGAGGTGGCTGTATGTACACGAGGAAAGCTCTGATTCAATGGAGTACAACATCGCCCCTTTTGACGGAAGGACCAAAATTCTTCGCCGCCGTTCCTGGGATGCTGAAGCTACCGAAGAAGAGAAGTTGGCGACAGAGGCGCTGATGACTCGTATCCGTGAGCTTCAGAGTACCCGTGGCAAGGAACTATCGGGTATCCAAATCACAGCCTACTTCCTTAGGATTAGAATGCAGCCTCTGCAGGCTCGTAAAAATCCCCTTTGGATGTATGCTGGTGATGAAGATGTCGAGAGGCTCTCCACAGATCTTTCTGCAAAGGATTTGGAGAAGCTGATCCGAAGAATCTCTAAGCTTAGCAAGAAAGATACCGTTCCATCTTCTTGCAAAGTTAGACCATTTTGCAGCGCCAATCCTCTTCCTGAGGTAATTGATTTTTGCGACTACTATTTTGTCTTGCCAGATTTTTCCTGTCGACCATTTTATTGATGACGACATATAACTGTTTTGTCGATATTTTTATATTCCATAGGGTCATCTTGTTTTATCTTCTCTTCCTCCCCTTCCCGAAGGTGGGGAAGTCGAAGAACGGGCTGTTGTCACCGACGACAACCAGGGTGCTTCTCGTCCTGAAAGTGGAGTCGGGGGTTCCCAGAAATCCGCGGCTTCTCTTGAAAAAGAGAATGAAACAGAGGTTACTTCGTCGACACGCTCATCTCTCCCTGCTGCTTCTCCAAAGGGCAAAAGGAAAAGGGATGAAGCTATCGACTCTGGCGCCTCCAAAGCTGATACTTCCCGTGCTGAAAAGACTGCACCCAATGCCGGGGAGGAAACTTTGGATCTTTACGATGCTGCTCTTGTCAGCTCGTAAGTTTTTGAAATTGCTATGTACTGTATTTTTTCCTTTGTCGATGCTTTTTGAAATTGCTATTTTATCCTGTCGCTATATTTATTGCAGTGACGATGAAGAGGAAGATGCACCTATTGACGAGACTGCTCGAACGAGCACGTCTCGTACTTTAGTTGTCTCAGAAGCTCGTCCTGATGGCGACGAAACTTCACCTCCTCCACAAAACCCTGAACATCCAACACCAGCTGTAAGCCCCCGAGCTCCTTCCCCGAAGAGAGCCAGGGTAGAATCAACCAAGGAACCAACTATATTAGCTGGTTGTTCCTCGACACCTTTGATGGAAGAGGTAAATTGTTCTTTTGGTTCTGTATTGACTTTTTGTTTTGAATTTCCCTTTTTCTCCTTGATGTCGACTTTTCTTCTTCCTATATTGACCCTTTTTGCATGGTAATCTCTTCAGCCTTTTATGAAAGAGCTCGTCCGCTTCGGCACCCAATTTATCGGGTACCGCGATTATGCCGGCGAACTTGAAGGTACCTACTTGTCTGTCCAGCTTTCCTTGTCGAGTTTCTCCTGTCACTATTTTTTGTTGCAATGCTCATCTGTCTTATGTTGGCAGAGAAACTGGCAGAAGCCAACAAGCGTGCTGACGCCCTCGCTATTGAGTTAGAACAAAGCGAGAGTGCGCACACGAAAACCGTCGAGGATCTTCAAAAAAGACTCGACGACGCAAAAAAGGCTTTAGAAGAAAATGTAGCTCAGCATTCTGCTCGAGAAGAAGAGATCCTCAGTCGACTGGAAACGCAGAGTTGACGTTTTGTTAGTAAGTCTTCACACCCTTGCTGCTTTCTCGCGTCGTGTTTTGGCCTCTTTTTTCCTTTTGTAACTCTTTTTTATGCTTTAAGCAGGGAGAACACACCAAGAGTACGAGCTGGAAAATCCTGAAGATGACGAGCTTCTGGACGCGCTTTCTCTCCTGGAAATCCATGGTACGGAAGCTCGTAACGGACTAGCTGAAGCTGAGGCTGGCCTGTCGCGGCTTTTCCCATATTTCTTCAAGAAAAAGGAGGAACCCGCAGTTTTCATTGATCTCGCCAAGTGCTTCACTGGCAATGAAGACCTTGGACTCCAACTTCGTCAAGAAGGACTAAAGGTTGGCGTCGAAGGTACAATGGCCTTGATTGCAGAGAGTCAACAACAAGTCGACTGGTCGAAAGTTGGCGACACGGGGAAGATCGAAACGAAGAAGTGGCAGTCGCTAATTAAAGCGGCGAAGCCCAATTCGAAGAAGATCCTCGCCACTCTTGGATATAAGCCAGCACCTGCTCCGAGTTCTTCAAAGCCGGAGGTCAAGTAGACCACTTTTGCTTTTTCCTTTTAGTTTGTCTCCCCTTTTGGCACTGTCGCCGTAGTGTTCTTGGCGATGATTGCTTCAGTGGTTGTCTAGAGGTCCTTCTTTTGTAATAGACATGTATATATTCTGAGAATGAATGAAAATCTATCTTTGTTCCATGATTGATGTCGAAATCTTTGTTTTCAGTTGATTTTTGACAACTATACTTCAACTCCTGGTCCCTCCGAGGTTTTTCCTTCGTCTCGTTCGAAGAAAACACCTGTCGCTGTCGAATTTATTGAGGATTCTTCGAGTAAAAACTCAGCACAGGATTTGGAAGAACTTCGACAACAGCTGCAATCCACGAAGAAACAGTCACTTATGCTTATGGAACAATCTCGGAAATCCTCCGAGAGGGAAAAGATTGCACTCCAACAAGCTCAGGATGCCATAGCTGAAAAGGACTCCGCCGTTGCTGAAGCTGCTGCAGCTACGTCTCGAGAGAATTTTATGCTCCAGCTGCTGACAGATGCTAGCTTGGATATGGCAGGTGTGCTTCATTTTCTTTGTCGTGCTTTATTTTTCTTTTTTGCTTGCCTCTTCGTTGCCCGCTAATTCTTTCAAAAATAGGTTCCTTCTTGGATGCTACAACTGAAGATGAGCGTGTTGAAGCTCGATCCAATGCACTTCTCAAACTTGCGCATGATCATGGTTCAAATTTCTGGGGCACGCCTGAACGGACTCGCCAGATTGTCAGGTTTCAGGATCGCGCACTCCAGGTTCGCGATTATCTCGACTTCTGTACAAGGACTTTGTCTCTGGTCTATGGCACCATGTTTCCTCGCAATAAGATGCCAGAGACTCTTCCTGCTTTAATGGACAAATTTCGGGATGCTCCTCGAATCCACGGCTTTGTGCGAGCCCAATTAGCTGCTGGCGCAAGGTTTGCTATGATCATGATAAAAATCTGCTACCCGAAGTTAGACGTGGGTCAAGTTGTTCCAAAGTGCTTGGCCAAGATGGCGAAGAGGAAGAAGAACTTCAGCAAATATGACGATGTTGTGACCCCTGTTGCCGAAGATATGATGGATGAACTTCTCCGGATGGATGCCGAATTCTTCGTGAAGGGCAGCTACGCTGAGCATAGCACTCGTGCTATAAATAATGAGCGGTTGACAATAGACAATATACTGGGTAACCCTTGAAGATAGGTTGTTTCGAGAATTGTATCTTGTGTATGTAATCTGTATTGTAAAGTCACTATATTTATTTTCAACGCCAAGCCCCCGGGCGTTTTGATGGCAGTATTTTCGTTTTATAATGCGAGGTTGTCCCAAGGCAAAATAAATTATACTGTGCTATTTTTGCGGGTACGAGCCCCCGAGCTTTATGTTGACCGCTATTTGTCGATATATTTTTATTTTGGCGAGGTACTTTATACCAAGGCGAGATGTTTTTTGCGAGTTGTATTTGTCGACACTGTGTATATATATATTGTATCTTCTAGGGGGAAGCCCCCGAGCCTGTCGAAAAGATATATAATTCCACTATCTTTATTATATTGCAGCACCGTGAGCCCGCCTCATTAAAAACCTTTCCGGCCCCACTCGGTGCCCCGAAGAAGGAAAAGAGTGCGTCTGAAAACTCGCGGGCGTTTCAGTACATTGTATGTTTACAGAGGAGACTATATTTCGGCATCTAAGCGTAAAAACGCCTGAGCTGCGCCACGTTCCAAGGATTTGGCTCGGCAATCCCGTCTTCTTGTCCTTGATTCTGTATGCTCCTCCTTCGATTACTTCTGTGACGATGTAAGGTCCAAGCCACGGTGACTCGAGTTTTTCATGACTTTTTTGATTAAGTCGCAAAACCAGGTCGCCAACTTGAAAAGATCTTGGTCGCAATCGTCGACTGTGGTAGTTTTTCAGGTCCTGTTGATATTTGGCGACTCGTGACAGGACTTCATCTCGAGCTTCATCAAGTGCGTCGACATCATCCTCCAAAGCTTTTCTCGAAGTTTCTTCATCATATTCTGTAACTCTTGGAGCATCATGTTCTATTTCTATCGGCAATACTGCTTCGGGACCAGGAAAAACGGCGTCTCCTGCGTCGCCGTTTTGGTGTTGTTCGAATACTCCATAACACACTTGGCAGCTCCTCCGGCCAAGTATGCCGAGCTTTTTCCAATGGTCCCAACAGGCGCTTCTTGATACCATTGCAGATGATGCCATTGGCTTTCTCGACTTGACCATTGGTCTGTGGATGTGCGACAGACGCAAAACTCAGTTTGATGCCCACTTCTGCACAATATGCTTTGAACTCCTTGGACGTAAAGTTACTGCCATTGTCTGTGACGATGCTGTGAGGGACTCCAAATCGAAAGACGATGCTTTTCACAAACTTGATTGCCGACGCGCCGTCCGGTGAATTTATCGGCTTTGCTTCTATCCACTTAGTAAATTTGTCGACAGCAACGAGCATATACTCATATCCTCCTGGCGAAGCTTTGTGTAGTTTTCCCACCATATCGAGACCCCATTGAGCAAAGGGCCAAGACAATGGGATTGGCATCAGTTCTGCTGCCGGAGAGTGAGGTTTGGCGGCGAATCTTTGGCACGCGTCGCAAGTTCGCACTATTTCCTTCGCGTCCTCAATTGCTGTTAACCAATAAAATCCCGCTCTGAAGACTTTGGCCGCGATAGCTCGGCTGCTCGCGTGATGCCCGCATATTCCTTCGTGTACATCTTTCAGGATGATCCTTCCTTCTTCGGGTGACACATCTCTGTAGCACACCCGAGATGCTTCGCTTGTACAACTCCCTTTACCACAGAAAAGCTTTAGATCGTCTAATTATTCGCCTTGCTTCAACTGGATCGTCGGGTATTGTTTTCCTTAGGATGTATGATATGTATGCCTGCATCCATGGAATTTGCACCATCATGACTAGCTCCTGTTCCTCTTCTTCTTCTTCCAATGATTCTTTGGTGGCACTCGAAGGTTTCTCTTCCTTCTCCTTCTTCTTTGTTTTCATTGGCTTTGTTGATCTCTCACTTATTTCTTCCCAAAACACGCCTGGAGGGATCGCGAGACATTGTGACCCGATGTTTGCAAGAACATCGGCTTCATCATTGCTCAATCTGCTGATGTGGTTTACCTCGCATCCATCAAACAGTTTTTCCAACTCATTATACATCTCCTTGTATGCTATCATACTCTCGTTGACTGCATCACATTGGTTCATAACTTGCTGTGCCACCAACTGTGAGTCGCCGAAGATTTTCAACCGGGTTGCACCGCAAGCCTTCGCCATCTTCATCCCGTGTATGAGAGCTTCATTCTGCTTCGTTGTTAGACGCGTTTGGGAACGTCATCCGTAAGACATACTTCAACTTGTCGCCTTCAGGTGATACTAATATCACGCCTGATCCAGCGCCTTCTAACCTTTTGGATCCATCAAAGTTCATAGTCCATGTTCTCGATAAATCTGGACACTACAAGAAAAGTTGCCATGGCCGACGAAGTTGAAGTCGCGCCGTGGTTGCTGGTGTACCATGGCCGACGATTTTGGTCCCTCCGTGGTGCATGTCAAAACTTTTTTTTTCTCGTTTTTGAGGCCACCTAGCCCGACGAAAGCGGCCAAAACGTCGCGTATGGTGGCCCGGGACGTGGTGCATCTCGAAATCTCGGGTTCGCCGGCCGAGTCAACGCAAATCCGCACCGCCGAGGGATGTAGGGCCCAGATGGCAGCCTCTCTGGCATTGTTTTTTTTCTAGATCGCACCATCTCGTTCAACGTTCTCCGATCGAGCCGTTTACGATGCAGGATCATGGGTCCCGCATGTCATCCTCTATGAACCAAAATTCTTTCTATTCTTGGATTTTTTTGACCCCCTGATTTCTGGCTACTTCCTTTTTCTTTTGATCCCTTGCCGCCTTGGAAACGTTGAGACCGCTGCTGCTAAATGGGACCCGCATGTCATCCTCTATGTGCAATCAACTTTCTTTTCTTGAGTTTTTTTGGCACCTCAAATTTGGTCACTTGCCTTTTTCTTTCGATCCCCTGCCGCTCTCAAACGGATACCGCTGCTAATCGGGACCCGCATGTCATCCTCTATGTACTATAAAACTTTCTTTTCTTGAATTATTTTTGGCACCTCATATTTGGTCACTTACCTTTTTCCCTGCCGCCTCTCAAACGGTGATACCGCTGCGCTAAATGGGACCCGCATGTCATCCTCTATGTACTATAAAACTTTCTTTTCTTGGATTTTTTGGCACCTCATATTTGGTCACTTGACTTTTCTTTTCGATCACCCTCTCAAACAGTGATACCGCTGCTGCTAAATGGGACCCGCATGTCATCCTCTATGTACTATAAAACTTTCTTTTCTTGGATTTTTTGGCACCTCATATTTGGTCACTTGACTTTTTCTTTCGATCCCCTGCCGCCTCTCAAACAGTGATACCGCTGCTGCTAAATGGGACCCGCATGTCATCCACTATGTACTATAAAACTTTCTTTTCTTGGATTTTTTTGGCACCTCATATTTGGTAACTTGACTTTTTCTTTCGATCCCCGCTGCCTCTCAAACAGTGATACCGCTGCTGCTAAATGGGACCCGCATGTCATCCACTATGTACTATAAAACTTTCTTTTCTTGGTTTTTTTTGGCACCTCATATTTGGTAACTTGACTTTTTCTTTCGATCCCCTGCTGCCTCTCAAACGTGATACCGCTGCTGCTAAATAGGACCCGCATGTCATCCACTATGTACTATAAAACTTTCTTTCCTTGGATTTCTTTGGCACCTCATATTTGGTAACTTGACTTTTTCTTTCGATCTCATGCCACGTTTGGAACGTTGAGGTACCTGCTGGCTCATGGGACCCGCATGTCATCCTCTGTGTGCTATAAAAGTTTCCTTTGTTGGTTTTTTTTTCACCCTCTAATTTTTGGCTTGCCTTTTTCTTTTGATCCCCTGCCCCCTTTGAAACGTTGAGTAAGCTGTTGGTTCAAGGGACCCGCATGTCATCCTCTATGTCCATCAACTTTCTTTTCTTGGATTTTTTTTCACCCCTAATTACTAGCTACTTTCTTTTTTGATCTCAAGCCGCATTACAAACATTGAGACCGCTGCTGCAAAATGGGACCCACATGTCATCCTCTATGTACAATAAATCTTGGATTATTTTTGCTCCTGATATTTGGTCACTTGCCTTTTCTTTCGATCTCATGCCGCCTTTGAAACGTTGAGTAAGCTGCTGGCTCTTGGGTCCCGCATGTCATCCTCTACAAACAATAAAAGTTTCCTTTCTTGGAGTTATTTTTTACCCCTAATTTTTGGCTATTTGCCTTTTTCTTTTGATCCCCTGCCCCCGTTGAAACGATGAGGACGTTTGTGTCGGTCCCACATGTCATCCTCTATGAACAATAAAAGTTTCCTTTGGTGGATTTATTTTTGACCCCTAATTAATTTCTGGCTATTTCCTTTATTTTTCTTTTGATCCCCTGCCGCCTTGGAATTGTTGAGAATGCTGCTGCCTCATTTTTCTTTTGGTCCTGTGCCGCCTTGGAAACGTTGAGACCGCTGCTACAAAATGGGACCCGCATGTCATCCTCTATGTACAATAAAGTTTCTTTTCTTGGATTATTTTTGGCTCCGATATTATGTCACTTGCCTTTTTCTTTCGATCTCATGCCGACTTTGAAACGTTGAGGATGCTGCTGCCTCATGGGTCCCGCATGTCATCCTCTCAGAACGATAAATGTTTTCTTTTCTTGTATTTTTTTACCAACTGATTTTTGGCTTTTTTTATTTTCGATCCCCTGCCGCCTTTGAAACGTTGACTCCGCTGCTGGCTCATGGGTCCCCGATGTCAGCCTCCCCGTACAAGAAACATGTGATATTTTATTTTGCAGACAATAAACGTTGTATTTCGCTCTGAGCTATTGCAAACGGATAAATTAAATCTTTATATCTACATAAACAAACTTATATGTTGAATCTCCTTGTTTTTTTGTTTTTGCGAAGCATAGGACTTTCCTGTTTTTTTTTTGAGAAAAATCCGACCTTTCCTGTTTTGGAGTGGGCTGAAATTGTACGAGTCAAAAGGCCCAGCAGGATAGTTCGAAGGCCCAGATGTCCAGATACAGCCCAATTGAAATCTTTCTTTTCTTGGATTTTTTTCACACCCTAATTTCTGGCTACTTCATTTTTCTTTCGGTCCGTGCCGCCTTGGAAGCGTTGAGACCGCTGCTACAAAATGGGACCCGCATGTCATCCTCTATGTACAATAAAGTTTCTTTTCTTGGATTATTTTTGGCTCCTGATATTATGTCACTTGACTTTTTCTTTCAATCTCATGCCGACTTTGAAACGTTGAGGAAGCTGGCTCATGGGTCCCGCATGTCATCCTCTATGAACAATAAAAGTTTTCTTTGTTGGATTTATTTTTTCCCCTAATTTCTGGCTATTTGTCTTTTTCTTTTGATCCCCTGCCCCCTTTGAAACGATGACGACGCAGCTGGCAAGTCGGTCCCACATGTCATCCTCTATGAACAATAAAAGTTTCCTTTGATGGATTTATTTTTGACCCTAATTAATTTCTGGCTATTTCCTTTTTTATTTTGATCCCCTGCCGCCTTGAAATAGTTGAGGATGCTGCTGCCTCATGGGTCCCGCATGTCATCCTCTCAGAAAGGTAAATGTTGCTTTTCTTGAATTTGTTTACCAACTGATTTTTGGCTTATTTTTTCTTTCGATCTCCCGCCACCTTTAAAACGTTGACGACGCTGCTGGCTCATGGGTCCCCAATGTCAGCCTCCCCATACTGCAAATCCTCTTTCTGCAAAGGTTGTATTTCTAGATAGATAAGGTGGATTCGAATCTGCCATGGTTCAGGCAGCTCAGGTAAGCCTTCTTGCACTAATTAATGGAAGTAGTGTATCGCAAGGTCAAGACATGTGGCTCGGTGTAATGAATCTATATGAATCATGTTGTGGGTTCAATCTGATAGTTCTCTAACAGGTCAGCCAAAATAGAAATTAAGTTTTTTTCTAAAAGGGAAATGCAAATTAAGATGAACACAAACATTAGTTATCATAATAGCTGATCATACATACATACTTGCTAAGAGCAAAAGCTTGCCAGAGTTTTACCACCCATACAATTAATTAGCAGTTCAGATAAGATAACCTTATATAAGTATAACTACAAATGCATTTGCTAAGGGCTCATGGGACAACAGAACTAGACAACCGCGAACTTTATGACCAGCATGTCACAGCGGCATCGAAAGATCTTGACCTTCAACTTTGATCCAATGCGAAGTTTGGCACCGTCAATGAACTTTTTCCACCTGGAAGTAACAGCCAAGCGGCCATCTGTGGGACTGACAGAGTACCGTCCCTCCACGGTGAGACCTTCACTCTCCATGACGAGGGATATCTTGCCCCTTCGGCCAGCATTGAGATCCTTGGAGATACTTTTAGGCAATTTCTGATTCAAAGCAAGAGATACCACCAAAAATTAGTCAATGGCACCAATGCACTGAACCATGTGAGACTTTGAGCAGAGAAGACATCAAGATAAGAGCAGTTATGCTGTCATATACTCACGAACATAGCCTTCAGATGCGTCCTGGTCACCACACGGGTGGCCACAAAGCAATGAGCTGAGACCTCGGTGATCTGGCAGGTGCATGAGCCTGGCTGGTACACGAGCTGGTGCTGATGCAGGAGACTGCTGGGCAGGTGCAGAACGGTGCCTCTAGAGGAACCGGTGCCGATGCAGGAGACCTGGGCAGGTGCAGGAAACGGTGCAGCTAGAGGAACCAGTGCTGATGCAGGAGCCTGCTGGGCATGTGTAGTATATGGGGCCTCTACAGGAACCAATGCTGATGTAGGGGACTGCTGGGTAGATGCAGTAAACGGAGCTGGTACAGGAACCGGTGCTGATGCAGGAGAGTGGGAAGCCGGTGCCGGTGCTGGTGTGGTTGCCCTTTGTGACATCCGCTCCTGTTCCATCAGGGGATCTGCAGCTTTGATCATGTTAAACCCAGCAAGCTAGAACAGAGGGAATGGTTTAGAACAACTGCTCAGAATGCAGTTATCAAAAGATATGAGTAGAAAAAAGTTACATATTATATATTTGGAAGTGTCTCCAACTCTGTAAGCAGTTACGTATATCTGCCCGTTTGAGTTTCTGATCCTCAGCTCGTCGCCCTTCTTCAGACCGTAGTCAAAAGCAAACTTTCTCCAATCATGTCCATACAAATATGTGATGGCCTGCGTCTTGTAGACATACACCTCATAGACCGTGTAGGTGTTCATCAATTTGCCATTGCCATGCATAGTGAAAGATCCTTCATGCGGACACATCTGGTTAATCATTGGACGAAGTTCACAAGGTACAGTCTGCATGTGAAAATTGATACAAATGTAAGAAGCAGGAAGACTAAAAACAAGACTTTACTATATGCCAATTCATGCTAAACCACTGAGAATACATACCTGTAACTCTGTGAAGGAGCTACTAGAAAGGTAGATAGAGCCATAGGAGGTGTTATATGCGGGGTATGTACATGGGCCCGCCATATTCCCGCAAGCTCGGCATCGGGATGGTGAAGGAAACATGGGAGGTACTACTGGTGCGTAGCGCTGAACGTAAGTGGAAGAATTAGGTTGTGTAAAGTGCATAGTTCAGAGCAATGCAAATGTTGACAAGCAAGTGCATAACACTATGTTACAAACTGAACAGTGAAAAATTAGTGTATGATGAATATAAGCATGCTAATTTGGTGTTTCCGAATTCCAAAAAGCATTAGACAGAGCCGGTGATAATATCAGACATAAATCATGGCATGTATATGTGGCTTAAGAAAATATACCCGAACCCTTGGATGGTTACGGCCCGGCTGATCCTTGGACTTGAGCTTATATAAGCATCCAGAAGGTGGGGCTGACAGTAACTTGGTGGCAGCCTCTGCAGATGCCTCATCAGCAGCAGTTGCAATCCTTTTGACCAATGAAGGCTTAGCAGTTTCAGTCTGCATATAAAAATTGAAGAGCAACAGACATCAGCAGTGATATATAAAATGAATCTATGAGACACTGATGCATATAGTGCTGGATGTAAGTGGAAGAATAGGTGTGTGTGTTTCTGAACTATTGGTAAGCATTAGACAAAGCCGGCAATAAACAGACAAAAATCAAATCATGTATGAGGATTAAGAAAATATACCTGCTTACTGAAAAGGGTACCACCCAGCTGGCCCGTGGCCTTGTGCTTGAGGAGGTTTTCAGAAGATGGTGGCAGCACCATCGTCTTCACAGCAGCCTCATCAGGATCATTTTTTATCCATTTGAGTAGAGGAACAGAAGTTTCATCCTGCATATGAATAGCAACAGAACTCATCATTGATATTTAATAAATCTATGAGATAGACTGATGCAAATAGTGCGGGGTGTAAGAATAGGGTTGTGCATAGAGAACAGTTGACAACAATGCAAATGATTACAAAAGAAGCCAATGGAAATCAACAGTTTATATACTGGATGAGACAGACTGAAAAGTGAAAAATTAGTGTATGATGATTGTAAGCAAACGCAGTGTTTCTGAACTTTTGGTAAGCATTAGACAAAGCCAACAGTAATTAAACAGATAATAATGAAATCATGTATGTGGATTAAGAAAATATACCAGATTCATTAAAAGGTCACCACCCAGCTGGCCCATGGCCTCGTGCTTGTAGAGGTTTTCGGAAGATGGTGCCGGCACCATCGTCCTCACAGCAGCCTCATTTTGCATCCACTTGAGTAAAGGCGCAGCAGTTTCAGCCTGCATAAGAATGGGAACAGATCTCAACAGTGATATTGAATGACTCTGAGACAGACTGATGCATATAGTGCTAGATGTAAGTGGAAGGGTATGGCCGTGTATGGACAACAGTTCACAACAATGCAAGGGTGTGTTCGGTTCTGAAACAGCGTGGAATGGAATGGAATGGTTCCATTTCAGAGGAATGGAATGGTTACATTTTTGTTCGGTTGGGAAAAATGGAGAGCAGAAGAGATCGAGGTTAAACTAACCAATTGTCTCAAAATTGTAATTAACAATTGCAAATGACATTTTAATCTCAAAGTCGTAATTAACAGCGCCTAATGGTGCTCTTTTAATCTAAAAATCGAAATTAACATCATTTTATGTTGGGTTAGGGGAACTGGAGTAGATGAACATTACTGTATGATGATTGTAAGCAAACGAATTTGGTGTTTCTAAACTTTTGGCTTCGAGATCTTATGGGTTTCAACTCTAGCCTACCCCAACTTGTTTGGGACTGAAAGGCTTGGTTGTTGTTGTTGTTGTTGTAAACTTTTGGCAAGCATAGAAAAAACCGACAATAAACAGAGAAAAATCAAGGCATGTTTTGTGGATTAAGAAAATATACCATATTCATTAAAAGATCACCACCCAGCTGGTGCGTGGCCTTGTGCTTGTAGAGGCATTTAGAAGATGGGGGCGGCATCAACATACTGGCAGCCTGATCAGCCGCAGTTTTGATCTTCCTTTTGAGTAAAGGCCCTAAAGTTTCAGTCTGCATATGAATAGCAAAACAAAAGGCAGACCTCAGCAGTGATATTGAATTACTGTATGAGATAGACTGATGCATATAGTGGATGCTCTTAGCCTTTTGCAGCGTGAACACTAGCTATGGACAGACAAAAAAACTAGTTAACTCAGCTTTGTCTAGATATGAATGTACTACTGATGACCCACAAGTATAGGGGATCGCAACAGTCTTCGAGGGAAGTATTACCCAATTTATTGATTCGACACAAGGGGAGACAAAGAATACTTGTAAGCCTTAACAGCGGAGTTGTCAATTCAGCTGCACTGGAAACAGACTTGCTCGCAAGAGTTTATCAGTAGTAACAGTTTTATGGCAGTAGGAATAGTGAAATAACAGCAGCGGTGAAATAAAGACAGCAGTAGTGATTATAGTAAACAGCAGGATTAAAATACTGTAGGCACAGGACGGATTTAACGGGCGTTGCATGGATGAGAGAAACTCATGTAACAATCAAAGCAGGGCATTTGCAGATAATAATAAAACGGTATCCAAGTACTAATCAATCAATAGGCATGTGTTCCATATATAGTCGTACGTGCTCGCAATGAGAAACTTGCACAACATCTTTTGTCCTACCAGCCGGTGGCAGCCGGGCCTCTAGGGAAACTACTGGAAATTAAGGTACTCCTTTTAATAGAGTACCGGAGCAAAGCATTAACACTCCGTGAACACATGTGATCCTCACATCACTACCATCCCTCCGGTTGTCCCGATTTCTGTCACTTCGGGGCCATTGGTTCCGGACAGCGACATGTGTATACAACTTGCAGGTAAGATCATAAACAACGAATATCTTCATGAATCAATAACATGTTCAGATCTGAGATCATGGCACTCGGGCCCTAGTGACAAGCATTAAGCATAACAAGTTGCAACAATATCATAAAAGTGACATCTACGGATACTAGGCACTATGCCCTAACAATCTTATGACTATTACATGACCAATCTCATCCAATCCCTACCATCCCCTTCAGCCTACAGCGGGGGAATTACTCACACATGGATGGGGGAAACATTGCTGGTTGATGGAGAGGCGTTGGCGGTGATGGCGGTGAAGATCTCCTCCAATTCCCCGTCCCGGCGGAGTGCCAGAACGGAGACTTCTGGCTCCCGCGACGGAGTTTCGCGATGTGGCGGCGTTCTGGAGGGTTTCTGGCGACTTCGACTTCTCCCCGTGCGTTTTTAGGTCGAACCCGATAAGTAGTCCGAAGGGGGGCGTCGGAGGCCAGCCGAGGGGGCCACACCATAGGGCCGCGCGGGCCCCCCCTGGGCCGCGCCGCCATATGGTGTGGGGCCCTCGGGCCTCCACCTCCTTTGCCCTTCTGGCTCCGTCAATATTTTGGTAAAATAGGGCCATCTGAAGAAATTCCGAGGATTTTCCCGAAAGTTGGATTTCTGCACAAAAACGAGACACCAGAGCAATTCTGCTGAAAACAGCGTTAGTCCGTGTTAGTTGTATCCAAAATACACAAATTAGAGGCAAAACAATAGCAAAAGTGTTCGGGAAAGTAGATACGTTTTGGACGTATCAACTCCCCCAAGCTTAGCTTATTGCTTGTCCTCAAGCAATTCAGTTAACAACTGAGCGATAAAAGAACTTTCACGAACACATTTGCTCATATGATGTATATATTCTCATGCTATGGCTAATACTTAAGCAGTTCATAATGAGATACATGCAAATAAGATCATCCAACAGCTATGTCAATCATGGAGAGGTACCAACAATTAATAATAAGCACCATGAATCATGTATATAAGCAGGATTGCAATGTTCATAAGAGAATATGATAAAGTGGTATCTCGCTTGCCTGTATTTGATCGGCAAAACATAAATGCCGAGGCACCTCTTGAGTTCATAGAAAGACTAGAAGTAGTGATTGTCAAAGATAAAAGCATCAAAGTTATACCACAATCAATCATATTTTGAGACAAGCATATTATACTAAGAATGACAGTTGTGCTCTCAAGATAGTGCTCAAAGAAAGAATGGAGACACAACATAAAAGTAAAAGATTGACCCTTCGCAGAGGGAAGCAGGGATTAACATGCGCTAGAGCTTTTCATTTGTAAAGCAGGAGTAAAATTATTTTGAGAGGTGTTTGTTGTTGTCAACGAATGGTAATGGGTACACTAACTACCTCATCAACCGGACTCACAAGAGCGGCTCCCATTTTATTTATTTTTGGTTGGCACTCCTTCCAACCTTTCTTTCACAAACCATGGCTAACCGAATCCTCGGGTGCCTGCCAACAATCACATACCATGAAGGAGTGCCTTTTTATTTAAGTTTTATTATTGATGACACTCCCCCCAACCTTTGCTTACACAAGCCATGGCTAACCGAATCCTTCGGGTGCCGTCCAACAATCACAAACCATGGAGGAGTGTCTATTTAAGTTAATTAATTCGGGACTGGGAATCCCATTGCCAGCTCTTTTTGCAAAATTATTGGATAAGCGGATGTGCCACTAGTCCATATGAGAGTCCGTCAAAAGTAAATGACAAGGTTGAAAGCTAAACACCACATACTTCTTCATGAGCTATGAAACATTAACACAAATTGAGAAGCATTTTGAAAGTTTTAAAGGTAGCGCATGAGAATTTACTTGGAATGGTTTGAAATGCCATGCATAGGTATTTATGGTGGACACTTATGGAACAACTTGGTTTTCAGGTGTTTGGAAGCACGAGCGGCGTCACCGCTCAGTACAAGTGAAGGCTAGCAAAAGACTAGGGAGCGACAAATCAAGAGAGCAGTAACTGTCATAATCATGCTTGCGGCAAAATAAATTAACGGAGGCATAAAAGTGATACAATAACTCTGAAGCAATATAAATCATCGAGGCTTAATTGACTTTTTGTTCAGTCATATGCATGCGTGAGCATGTGCCAAGTCGATATAAATGAATTATTCAGAGGAGGATACCACAATGCCATACTTACTTATGAATAAAACAATGCAAGCAAACATCCATGACATGCTACTCATATTAATAAATTGGAACTAAACATGAGAGATCATGAGCTACTAGACTTTCTCAAATAACATATACCTCACATGAACCAACTAAGCATGCTCATATGGATGAGTATATGTACAAAAATGAAAGCAAATAGAGTTCATACCAGCCTCTCACCACAATCAGATTGTCGTAGATCGTCATTATTGCCTTTTCACTTGTGTAGCTTGGATAATATGAAATGAAAACCACGCTCCAGCCACCGAAGACCATTGAACTCATGATGAACTTTACAAACCAAAGAAGAACAGCAAATATTTTTGGTGTTTTCGAATTAGAAACAAGCACGAAAGAAAACAAGCAAACAAAGCAAAATCTTTTTGGGTTTTCTTATAGCAAACTAACGATAGCAAATAAAGCAAACTAAGAGCAAGGTACCAAATAAACAAATGGTGAAAAGAAACAACAGAAATATTTTTGGTCTTTTTGTGTTTTAGGAAAGAAACAAAGCGAAAACAAAAGAATGCAAACTAACAGAAACACAGAAAAGCAGGATGACAGAAATCTGCCAAATCCTGACAGCAGTACAGAAATCAAATTTAACAAAAATCTTCCATTGCTCAGACCAAAAAGTGTTCAACTAATGAAAGTTAGATAACAACCTGGGGAACATGCTCAAAAATTGGCAACTCAAAATAACGTTCTGGCTGTGCGTACGAATTTTTTTGGTAACAGCACAGAATCTGTTTTTGGACAGCACTTCCCCAAATATCATCTCCCTCTCATTAGAAAACCACTCTAGAGACTAAACAAGTATGTACAAGTATCCAGCAACCATAATATGCAAAGAATGAGTGATGCCGGTATACCTCCCCCCAAGCTTAGGCTTTTGGCCTAAGTGGAGTTCATTCCCAACGAGGGTCGGAGTTCCACGCCGGTGGATCATACATGGAGTGATAATAGGGCCCCTGTGCAGAAGAATATCGTGGAGGTTCCACATGCCCATGATGTTGATATGAGGAGCTCGCTGCATCGGATGAAGAGTCGGGGTGCTCCTCGGCCTCCTCCACATCTTCCCTTGCACGACGGCTTTCCCTTTCTATGTATGCGTTTAGCTCATTTTCTGTGATCGACCACCCGTTCCTGGCATCAAGGTTAAACAAAGCAGGTGCAGGCAATCGTACTAATTTTTCAATTTTCTTAGTTATACTCCAACTTTTCTTATACAAAGTTATCCTATAATGCAGGTTGTTCAAATTAGATGCATCTGAAATAAACTCATGTCTGATCATGGAGACAACATCAAGTTTCTCTATAGAAAGCGGAATATCTAAATGGTGAGGTCCTACACCATGCATAGCTAATAAGCGAGAGGCGATAAGACCTCCACAAATTCCTCCTTTCTCACGGTTAGTAGCAAGTCTACAAGCTATTAAAGCACCCAAATTATAAGTCCTATCCTGTTGCAAAGCAGCAGCTAAGAAAGCCAAGTCTGGGACAGATAATTTACCTCCAGTCCTTCTTGCAAGAACGCACTTTGTAATGAAATAGGCAAAGTAGCGGATGGCTGGATGTTGAATGCTACTAATCTTACCACCATCATTGGAGAGGCTCCTCCCATTACAAATCCTTGTATAAAGATCTGAGAGCTCCCGCGGTGTTCCCCTGATCTTCTCGCAGGATCCCCACTGCGGCACTCTAATCGCTGTGCAAAAATCACTAAAAGGCAAGTCAATGGTTTTGTTATAAATTTTATACCGGACCATGGGGTCAGTTCGAGACCGGTGAAATTCGAAATCCTGCACAACCGACACCGTTAGTTTAGCATATTGGTGAGGTTCACCAACAGCAAAATTTCCCAATCCTGCATTGGAAATTAGTGTTTGCACATCTTGCAGGATTCCTGCATTCCGCATAAAGTCCGTGCATGGGTAATAAGAGGGGTATACTCCCTCTTCACGATGGACTCTCATAACGTGCTGTACCTCCAACTCTTCTTGGTTCAATTGGGGCACACCTCCTTCCATTTTCTGAAATTTTCAACAATCATTATAAAATTTGATTTCAAGGTATGTAATTGAAGGGAACTACTATAGGAACTTGCTAGAGTACTACACATGCATCAAAACTAATTTCTACCACTTAGAACAAGCATGCAAGCTCACTAAACATGTTATCTACAGCAGCAAAATATTCAAGATATACTCAACCAAATGAAATTCTAATTGGACAATCAAAGGAGTCACATACCAAGGAGTAAATGTGCCAAATTTCAGACAGAAATCTGGGCTGAGCAAGGAGATCGAAAAATCGCGAGTTCTTGAGCAGAAACACGAGTGAGAGAAACTTGGTACGAGCTTTTTCGGGAGAGAGAAGGTGCTGGGAGGAAGAGATGGTGAAGTGGGGCAAGGGGTGGCCCACACCACATGGTGGCGCGGCCCCCTTGCTGGCCGCGCCAGCCTATGGTGTGGCACCCCCTGGTGCCCCACAGGTCATCCTCTGGTGCTCCCAGGTGCCTCGTCGAAAAATAGGACCAACGGTGTAATTTTTGTAATTTTTAGAGAACTTTGAAAAATGCACATTTCTGGGTATTAAATTAATGATTACTGCGCAGGAAAATGATTTCTAAAATCTTAAATGACTAAAGCATATTGCAAAATAAAAGTGCTACAGCAAGTAAAATAGGTGAAGGGAGAAAGAAAGAAAGAAGTGTTGTTTAGCTCTTTTATGCAATAAAATATACTTGTTAACAAGGTTGATCAAGTCTTGCTATCAAATAAATTTTATATGACATAAGAAGAAATAAACCTCAAATCAATCATGTTACCTTATATTGAATTGATATGGATCCAATCACAAGAGTTTGATATTCTTCTTTAGGCTCATATATAGGACAATCAATGGATCCCACTTTGATAGTTTTCACATTAAAAATTGTATTGACTCCACATACTTTATCAATCCTCTTGGGAAAATAGACAGTGTGTTCCTTATCATCAACATTGAAAGTAACCATGCCTTTATTGCAATCAATAACAGCCCCTGCAGTATTAAGAAAGGGTCTTCCAAGAATAATGGACATATTATCATCTTCAGGCATTTCCAACACAACGAAATCAGTTAATATCAAGCAATGTTGAGTAACTTGAACAGGAACATTTTCACATAAACCAACAGGAATAGCAGTAGATTTATCAGCCATTTGCAAAGATATATCAGTTGGTATCAATTTATCTAAATCAAGTCTCTTATAAAGAGAAAAAGGCATCACACTAACACCTGCTCCTAAATCACATAGAGCAGTTCTAACATAATTATTCTTGATGGAACAAGGAATAGTCGGTATACCTGGGTCGCCCAACTTCTTTGGAATCTTACCATTGAAGGAGTAATTAGCAAGCATAGTTGAAATTTCCTCATTGGGGACTTTCCTTTTGTTAGTAACAATATCTTTCATATACTTTGAATAAGGAGGCAATTTAATAGCATCAGTCAAAGGGATTTGCAAAAATAAAGGTTTCATCCAATCACAAAATTTATTATAATGTTCCTCTTCCTTTGATTTTAGTTTCTTAGCAGGAAAAGGCATTTGCTTTTGAACCCAAGGTTCTCTTTCATTACCATGTTTCTTTGTAATAAAATCTTCTTTAGTGTACTTTTTATTTTTAGCATGCTTTTCAGGTTCTTTTTCAATTTCTTCTTTATCAGGAGTATCATTCTTATCATTATCTTCCTCATGTTCATTACCACTTTCAGTTTCAGCATCAGAAATAGAAATACTATTAGGATCATTAACAGGTTCAGAGGATTCTACAACATTCTTATGTTTCTTTTTCTTTTTCTTAGATGGAGCACTAGTTTTAATTAGTTGAGAATCTTGTTCAACTCTTTTGGGATGCCCTTCAGGATATAGAGGATCCTGGGTAGAAACACCACCTCTAGTTGTTACTTCATAAGCATGTTTTTCTTTAGAATTATTTCCCAACAAGTCATTTTGCACTTTAGTAAGTTGATCAATTTGAGTTTGAACCATTTGAAAATGTTTAACAAGTATTTTAACATCATTGGAGGTTCTCTCCACAATACCATGCAATTCACTAATAGCTCGAGAATTTTCCATTAAATGATTCTCTACTCTCATATTAAAGTTTTCTTGCTTAACAATATAATTATCAAATTCATCTAAGCATTGAGCAGGAGATTTTGAATACGGAATATCTTCTCTAGTAAAGTGTTGAAGCGAGTGTACCTCAATCATGGATGAAGGGGGAATCGTCTCACATATATCTTCTATAGGAGGTAAATTCTTCACATCTTCAGGTTTAATACCCTTCTCTTTAAGAGACTTCTTGGCTTCCCTCATATCTTCATCATTTAATTTAATCATACCCCTCTTCTTCACTATCGGTGTCGGGGTTGGTTCAGGTGTAGACCAATCATCATGATTCCGGCCTATTTTAGCCAATAATTCTTCAGCGTCGTCTGGAGTTCTTTTCCTGAAAACACAACCAGCACAACTATCCAGGTATGCCCTAGACTCAATGGTTAGTCCACTATAAAATATATCAAGTAAATCATGCTTTTCCAAATCATGGTCAGGCTGAGCTCTAATAAGAGAGCAAAATCTCGCCCAAGCCTCAGGCAATTTCTCTCCATCTTCCTGGTCAAAATTATAAATTCTCTGCAAAGCAGCATGTTGAGCACTAGCAGGAAAGTATTTTCGAAAGAAAACATCACGCAAATCAGTTGGACTTTTAATAGAACCAGGAGGCAAATTATTATACCAAGTTTTAGCATCATCCTTTAATGAGAAAGGAAAAATTTTAGCGACAAAATAAGTACGCATCTTGACATCATCAGAAAACACGCCACTAAGAGTAGATAACTCAGTCAAGTGTTCAACAGCACTTTCTTTTTCAGTACCACAAAAGGGTGTTTTCTCAACAATAGCTATATGAGATAGATCAAGAGAAAAATCATAATCTTTATCCCTAATGTTTATAGGAGATGTGGCAAATTTAGGATCAGGAGATGGTTTATATCTAACAGCATGTTCTGCAAGCAACTTTTTAATTTTTCTTGCATCAGTAGTAGCCTTGCATTTTTCAATAAAATCATTATCAAGCTCTACATAATCTTCATCAAGATCATCACTAGAATATTCAACAGACTCAGGTGAATTAACAGGTGTAGCAACATTTTCATTAGGAGTTTCAGTATTTTCAATTTGTCTAGACTTAGCAATTGTAGCATCTAGAAAAGATCCCAATGAACCACTATCATCAAGCACAGCAGAAACATTATCAATATTATGAGAATTTTCAGATTCAGCAGAAGTACCAGCACGCGAAGCATGTGGCGGTGAAACAAGTTTATCAATCACAGAGGGTGAATCAAGAGCAGCAGAGGTACTCAGAGTTGTACCTTTTCTTGTAGTGGATGGTAATATGGCGATCTTAGTATCGCGAGGTTTACCCATAATGGAGAATTTGCAGCGAACAATATCAATCCAAGTGAACTTCCAAATAAAGCTATGCTCCCCGGCAACGGCGCCAGAAAATAGTCTTGATGACCCACAAGTATAGGGGATCGCAACAGTCTTCGAGGGAAGTATTACCCAATTTATTGATTCGACACAAGGGGAGACAAAGAATACTTGTAAGCCTTAACAGCGGAGTTGTCAATTCAGCTGCACCTGGAAACAGACTTGCTCGCAAGAGTTTATCAGTAGTAACAGTTTTATGGCAGTAGGAATAGTGAAATAACAGCAGCGGTGAAATAAAGACAGCAGTAGTGATTATAGTAAACAGCAGGATTAAAATACTGTAGGCACAGGGACGGATTTAACGGGCGTTGCATGGATGAGAGAAACTCATGTAACAATCAAAGCAGGGCATTTGCAGATAATAATAAAATGGTATCCAAGTACTAATCAATCAATAGGCATGTGTTCCATATATAGTCGTACGTGCTCGCAATGAGAAACTTGCACAACATCTTTTGTCCTACCAGCCGGTGGCAGCCGGGCCTCTAGGGAAACTACTGGAAATTAAGGTACTCCTTTTAATAGAGTACCGGAGCAAAGCATTAACACTCCGTGAACACATGTGATCCTCACATCACTACCATCCCCTCCGGTTGTCCCGATTTCTGTCACTTCGGGGCCATTGGTTCCGGACAGCGACATGTGTATACAACTTGCAGGTAAGATCATAAACAACGAATATCTTCATGAATCAATAACATGTTCAGATCTGAGATCATGGCACTCGGGCCCTAGTGACAAGCATTAAGCATAACAAGTTGCAACAATATCATAAAAGTGACATCTACGGATACTAGGCACTATGCCCTAACAATCTTATGACTATTACATGACCAATCTCATCCAATCCCTACCATCCCCTTCAGCCTACAGCGGGGGAATTACTCACACATGGATGGGGGAAACATTGCTGGTTGATGGAGAGGCGTTGGCGGTGATGGCGGTGAAGATCTCCTCCAATTCCCCGTCCCGGCGGAGTGCCAGAACGGAGACTTCTGGCTCCCGCGACGGAGTTTCGCGATGTGGCGGCGTCTGGAGGGTTTCTGGCGACTTCGACTTCTCCCCGTGCGTTTTTAGGTCGAACCCGATAAGTAGTCCGAAGGGGGGCGTCGGAGGCCAGCCGAGGGGGCCACACCATAGGGCCGCGCGGGCCCCCCCTGGGCCGCGCCGCCATATGGTGTGGGGCCCTCGGGCCTCCACCTCCTTTGCCCTTCTGGCTCCGTCAATATTTTGGTAAAATAGGGCCATCTGAAGAAATTCCGAGGATTTTCCCGAAAGTTGGATTTCTGCACAAAAACGAGACACCAGAGCAATTCTGCTGAAAACAGCGTTAGTCCGTGTTAGTTGTATCCAAAATACACAAATTAGAGGCAAAACAATAGCAAAAGTGTTCGGGAAAGTAGATACGTTGAATGTACTACCACCATCCAAAAGCTTAAGCCTTATTTATTTTTGAGAAATCAAAACAAGCAAAGTTTGACCAAAATTTTAGAACATTCTATCAACAAATATAATACTGTGTAGATACCGTAGGAAAATATATTTTATTATCTATTTAATGATATTAATTTTGTATTTTGCATGTTACTGATTTTTGGTAAAAGCTTAGTCAAACATGGTATAGTTTGACTTTCTAAAAATAATATAAGCCCAAAGCTTTGGGATGGAGGCAGTAGTATCTAGAGCTAAAACACATCTAGATACATCCGTATCTACAGATAGTTGAGTCAATTAATTTGGATCTGAGGGAGTATCAGATTCAGACTACATCATGGTAAGTTGGTTAAAAAAAATTACCCCTGGGCGGTCCCTGCCCAGCTCGGCAGTGGCATTTCGCTTCTTGTGCTGCAGATCGGGCCATGCTCCTGCAGCAGGTGGGGCGCTATTCTCGTTCCCCATAGCCTCAGCACGGAACCTGGAGGTACCAACCTGATACAGAGAATATAGAGCATGGTGTCACAGAGGCTTTACGCACAAACAGCTGAAGACATGTGCTACTTTAAGCATATTCCAGAACAGGAACAGATTGAGGATGCAGAGACCAGAGAGACACTTAAAAGGTAAAGAGTGGATAAGCAAACGGAGTACCTGCTTCGCGGGGCTGGGGACGCAGCTCAGGCTCAGCCAACTGCCCACATGCGTGGTGGCCTTACGCTCCATTGCCCCCACCGCCGAGGTCTTACCTTTCCTGTACAAGCTGACAAAAGATACAGTGAGGATCAGCAGAAACTACAAAGGTTGCAAATGTCGACAAATAAAGGAAGAACACCCCAATCCAAGCAAAGGTAGCCCCCGCCCCCACCCCCATCAATCACTCCCAGCTCGAGGGTGACCAGAAAGACACCCCTTCGCCCAGAATAGGAAAGAGATGCGCAAGATATCGAGGAGAGGAAAAAAGAACCGATCTCGAGAAAGGAGAGAACATTACTAGTCCTACCTAATCCGCTTGGGCTAGATGCAGCTTGCCCCTCCAAGCTGGATGCCTGGACGGTGGAGGCGAAAGGAGGGGATCGAGCTAGCGGCTTGCATCCGTCGGCAATCGGCACTCGATCGGGAGAGAAGGGGTGCTACATAAAGGGGAGGGGTAACATATTTTATTACACAGTGAACTTACTGATGTGACTAGTCATTACATGTCTCACTGAAACTAGGGCCCATAGTGTGGCACCCCAAATTTACTTGAAGCTGCCCGGCGGGACGCATTGGCGCGTCAAGAAACCCCCGAATTGTAGCGGGGAAATGAAACATTTCACAAAAATTCGAAATTCAAGCACACCGCCACGCGCCAAGCACGCGGCTGTTCCTTCCTCTTCCTCGGTTCCTCCTCCCCTATCCGAAAAAACCCCAAATCCCAAGCTCAAACCAAAAAAAAAAAACAAATCCCCTGGCCGCCATGCATGTCCTCGTTAACCCGCTGGAGATCGTTCCCGGACGATGCGGACCACCCGCCCTGAGATCCAGAATTCCGTCCACCTCGAGGCACTGCGTGCTGTCTCGCAGCAGCGGCTTGAGGGCGCTGAAGAGGAAGTTCCGCCGGAAAGTGCTCATGGCAACCGTGCAAGCTCACCGGCGTGCTGTATCCCGAGAGGAACTGGTCAAAGCTTTGCTATTCGCCACACAAAAAAAATTGCGGGCCAAGATCTGGTCAAAGCTTCGTCGATGGCTTGCCGCGAGAGGCTTGGAGTCCAGAGTCAATAAACTAGCTGCTCGAGGACTTGGGCGGTTTACACGGATTCATATTAACTGACTCAAGTTTGTTAGTCTAGTTAACAAATGCATCTAGATACATCCATATCTAGACAGAATTGAGTCAATTAATATGAATCAGAGGGGAGTACCTGAAAGTGTTTCATGCTACCAACTAATGCGCTGGCAGGAATCGCTGTAGAAGTAATTGTGCTACTACTCATACGATGAACTGATTGTGTGGGTGTCGAATTTTGCAACGCGATCATCCACTGAATGCTTAATCTAGCGCCAAAGGCGTACAAATCATAACATACTACAGCACCAGAACATAAGAGTACGAATCATAAAGTAGCTCAACATTTTGCATCAGGGCTGGGTGGTCCTGAGACTACCGGGACGCCCCTGATGATCTCCGGGTGTGCATCCTCTTCAACGCAAAGCTGTGTACTCGGTCCACGGCCTCCTTCTGTAGGCTGGATAATCTCAGGTGCAGGACCTTCGTCTATGAGAGGCTCGTCATCAGTACCATCCACAGGTGCATCAGGGCTGGGTGGTCTTGAGACTACCCGGACGCCCGTGATGATCTCCGGGCGTGCATCCACTTCAACGCAAAGCTGTGTACTCGGTCCACGGCCTCCTTCTGTAGGCTGGATAATCTCAGGTGCAGGACCTTCGTCTATGAAAGGCTCGTCATCAGTACCATCCACAGGTGCATCAAACTGAGATTCATCTTCAAATCTCCCATCAAACTGAGAGACCTCTTTAACTCTATGCTTCTGCAATTAGTACATCAACCGATTAGACAAACATCTAAGGGATGCAACCTGAACAAATGCCGTTTTACATATTTACCTTCTCATCTGGCACAGCACATGTCCCAGAGCTGAAACCCGTTTCCTGAAGCAAGCGCTTTTTCTCTCCTTCCCGTCCATCCATCTGCAACAAGTTAAATTTGAGTACAGAACCTTGCACAGCAATGCAAACTATTGATTGAAACAGCGGCAGCATCAATATAAATAATTAACTACATATGCCAGCACACATACAGTGTGAGCAAGATCTGCTTCTCCTGCTAAAGGATCATTATATGGTTCACCATGCTAAACCCGCCTAACATATGTGCGGTCCATCCCAAAAATGTGTAAATGATCTGCCACTACAGGGTGAGGCCTCTTCTCACCATTCATACATGTGCAGCGCGGGCAATACACGTCCAGGTTGTGACCATCATGAGCTCTAATAAACCCCATAAAGGGTTGAACACCATTTATATATGAAGGGGAACATAAGTGTCCATGCAGTATCCAAGTTCTGTCCATCTGTTTAATTATGAGATACAGTGGTTGGTGATTAATTTAAGGCGAAGTAGGAAATGTATATCCATCGAGTACAAAACTATACTACATGATTATGCATTTCAGCAATCATGTCGAGTACAAAACAAAAAATGCCCATCGACATTTTAGCAAACAGATCGTGTACAAAACTCTGCCATGGCATTTCAGCAAATTAACGGATCGAGTGCAGAACTGACTCTATATGCCCACGCAAATGAACAAATTGATCGATGACAAATCGAGCGGAAAACTATAAAGTGCCAATTAGTTCGAGCATACTGACGAATTTTTTTAGCAGCATCAAGAAAATATAAATCGTTAGGCTGTCTTGCCCGATACATGATTGAGCTAGAGATAGCAGCCCTACCGTGGATCAACTTGACCGCCGGTGCGTCTCGAGAAGAACGACGGGGAGGGGAAGCTTCTTCTTCGCACGGACGGGACGGGGAGGGGAAGCTCTTCGCACGGACGGGGATAAGTTGTGTACGGGTGGGTGGGGGGTCATGCGGCCGGGCCGCCGGGGTGATAATTAAGGTCGGTAGGTGGCGTTTAATGGAGTTGCGTGTGTAATTTGCCGTGCACAAGGTTGAGGAATAGGCGGTTCCCTTTGCCGCGCGCACAATTCAAACTATCCCGCCCATGTAGTTTAAATTCGCCATATTTTCGTTAAATCGACATAAAGTCATGTGAGTGGGGGAAAATTAGCAAAGTTGCTTGAAAAATAGTAAAACTCTGGAATTATCCTTTAAATATGCTCTACTTCGTGTGAAAATCGGGGTGTGGAAGCATGTTGAGCTGTTTTATTTGTACTTTCTTCATTAAAACTCCCATTTTATGCACTTTGGATGGAAAGAAATCATTTGTACATAAATTTTGACAACGCCATTTGCAAACACTAATTGTTTACATGCCAAGATGCACCCATCCACCAAATATATATGTGGCAAAAGTTTATCACAATCTAGCAGATATGCATAATTAGTGAGGGACCCCTTTTGATTTTGTGCAATTTCCACTAATTAGGTAGAGATCGAGAAGGGTTAATTAATTAGGCCATGTTAGGGGTTATGTGTTTTAGATTAGGTTGTGTGGATTCAAATACAACTTCTTTATTTGTGTGCTATGATTAATCAAAACTAGATCGATCGACTGCGCACACATTATTAGAGGCGCATGCCTTTGCGCACAAAGTGCATGTGTGTGTTGTTGGCCACCAACGAGAGAGAGAGAGAGAGAGAGAGAGAGAGAGAGAGAGGTAGAGAGAGCTACATACGAGAGAGCGATTGAAATCCCCAAATTAAACACATATATATGCATGGCACATTTAATTTAATTAGAGGACCGCGAGGCACCCCTGGCCTGCTTGATGCACAATTAAGTGTCATTGGCCTATATATAGGGTTTAATTAGGGTTTAGGGTTTAGGGTTAGGAGGTTAGGGTTTAGGGTCTAGGGTTTAGGGTTTAATGTTTATGGTGTTTAGGGTTTAGGGATTAGGGATTAGGGTTTATTTAGGGTTTAAGGTTTAGGGATCATCGATCGAGTGCGCACACACACATTATTAGAGGCACACGCGCCTTTGCGCATAAAGTGCATGCGTATATGTGTGTGTTTTTTGGCCACCAACGACATATAGATGATCGAGAGAGAGAGATTGAAATCCCCCAAGAATATGTTCAAATATATATTAAAATATATGCACGAATGCATGCATGGTAGGCCATGCATGCACACTAATTATATATATATTATGAGGAAACTTAATCAAATGTGTTTTCATTCGAGAGAACTTGTCAAAATTCAAGTTAATTAATTTATCATCGATAATTATATAATTAATTAATGAATCTCAGGGAGATGTTATACAACATATGATCGATATAGGCCATGTATATATTAATTGGTTTTAATCTACCGTTTAATTTGCTAGCTAGCTGCATGCTATATATAGAGCATGTTTTTATTAGATCGGGTTATAGCTAGTATAGTTTAGGGTTATGTGTTTTAATTAACTAGGGTTTGATTAGCTAGGGGTTAGTTATATATATATGGTTTAGGGTTAATGCATGGCACATTTAATTTAACTAGAGGACCGCGAGGCACCCCTGGCCTGCTTGATGCACAATTAAGTGTCGTTGGCCTATATATATAGGGTTTAATTAGGGTTTAGGGTTAGCTAGCTGGGTTTAGGGTTTAGTGTTTTGGGTGTTTAGCTAGGGTCTAGGGTTTAGGGTTTAGTGTTTACGGTGTTTAGAGGGTCTAGTGTTTAGGGTGTTTAGGGTCTAGGGTTTAGGGTCTAGTGTTTAGGGTCTATGGTTTAGGGTTTAATTAGTGTTTAGGGTGTTTAGGGTTTAGGGTTTAGTGTTTAGGGTCTATGGTTTAGGGTCTAGTGTTTAGGGTCTATGGTTTAGGGTTTAATTAGTGTTTAGGGTGTTTAGGGTTTAGGGTTTAGTGTTTACGGTGTTTAGGGTCTAGGGTTTAGGGTTTAGTGTTTAGGGTCTAGGGTTTAGGGTTTAATTAGTGTTTAGGGTGTTTAGGGTTTAGGGTTTAATGTTTATGGTGTTTAGGGTCTAGGGTTTAGGGTTTAGTGTTTAGGGTGTTTAGGGTCTAGGGTTTAGTGTGTTTAGGGTGTTTAGGGTTTAGGGGATTAGGGATTAGGGTTTTAGGGTTGTTTAAGGTTTAGGGATCATCGATCGAGTGCGCACACACATTATTAGAGGCACCCCGCGCCTTTGCGCATAAAGTGCATGCGTATATATATGTGTATTTTTTTGCCACCAACAACGATATATAGATGATCGAGAGAGAGAGATTGAAATCCCCAAGAATATGCATGTTCAAATATATATATATCAAAATATATGCACGAATGCATGGTAGGCCATGCATGCACACTAATTATATATATATTATGAGCTAGGCAACTTGATCAAATGTGTTTTCATACGAGAGAACTTGTCAAAATTCAAGTTAATTAATTTATCATCGATAATTATATATATAATTAATTAATGAATCACAGGGAGATCGATAATTAATTTAGGGTTTTAGGGTTGTACGTTTAAGGTTTAGGGATCATCGATCGAGTGCGCACACACATTATTAGAGGCACCCGCTTTACGCATCGAGAGAACTTGTTATACAACATGAATCTGAGGGATATGTTATACAACATGATCGATATAATAGGCCATGTATATTTTAATTGGTGTTAATCTACGGTTTGCTAGCTAGCTGTTATATATATAGAGCATGTGCTTTTATTATATCGGGTTATATCTAGTATAGTTTAGGGTTATGTGTTTTAATTAAGTAGGGTTGATTAGCTAGGGTTAGTTACATATATATGGTTTAGGGTTAATGCATGTCACATTTAATTTAATTAGAGGACCGCGAGGCACCCCTGGCCTGCTCGATGCACACAATTAAGTGTCGTTGGCCTATACATAGGGTTTAATTAGGGTTTAGGGTTAGCTAGGGTTTAGGGTTAGGGTTAGGGTTAGGGTTAGGGTCTAGGGTCTAGCTAGGGTTTAGTGTTTAGGGTGTTTAGGGTTTAGGGATTAGGGATTAGGGATTTAAGGTTTTAGGGGTTGTTTAAGGTTTAGGGATCATCGATCGAGTGCGCACACACATTAGAGGCACCCGCGCCTTTACGCATAAATTGCATGCGTATATATATATATGTGTGTGTTTTTTGGCCACCAACGATATATTGATGATCGAGAGAGAGATTGAAATCCCTAAGAATATGTTCAAATCTATACCTAATAATAAAAGCAAAAGGGTTTCTCCCTCGGTCGTTCGTGAACAATATTTTTTGGACCGTTTTGCCCTCCCACCAAAACACATATTACACACTTTTACCCAGGTACCGGTTCGTTGCTTCTTTCTGCCGACGGAAAGTTCCCCTCCGCACTAATTTCCTCACCGGCGGGGCATTTGCTCGATGCAGTTCTCCCGTTCTGCGTGAGGTTGCGGGAGGTGCTCACGCATCGGCCGCTCCGGAGTGCGGACGGAAGAGAAGAAGATGCGCGCAACAGGTCCATCTCCTGCACACGGACGACGCGGCTTCCAGGGCCTGCCCGCCTGCCCGTGAAGCTCCGCCCTTAGATCGGTCGGCTGGGCAGGGTCTGCAGGTTACCGATGGCGATGATGAGAACCACTACCCCCAACACGGAAGTGGCCAAGAGCGGGAGCTGCCACAGCTAGCGGGAAGCGCGGAGGCGCCGAGTCCAAGGGCCTCCACGGCGATATTCAGCGCGTCGAGCGATTGGGCGGCTGAGCGCCTAGGCTTCCTCCATCTCCATCCCCATTTTTATTGAGCACGGCAGTTGCTGGATCGGACAATGGGAGCGGCGCCGTGCAGCGAACCAGAGGAACATAGTGATACGAGGGAGTGATTTGTCCTTTTTTCTATTGTGGGTAGATACGGGGATTTTTCTAATTCTACCTCAAGTGAAGGGCAGCAAACGGTTGGCCAAGAAAATGGCAATTCGGCCCGAGTTCCGGCTACCATCTCGCCGTTGTCCATCTTGCGTCAGGTGGAGGCGTTAGCGCGGGTCAACCGGCATGGCCGAGCCGGCTCGACGAGCTGGATCCGGAGCCTGCCACGCTGTGCGAGCAGGAGCAGAGGTCGCAGATGGGTGGGTGCCGCCGCGCATGTACCTGGCGCGGCAGGGCGTCGGCCATAGAGATCAAGCTCCTGCCATCCCGACCTGAACAGAGCGACGGAAGGGAGACAGTGGTCGACGGCGGCCGCTGCAAAACAACACAAAAAGTCCCCAATCGACATTGATGCAAGCTCCCGCGGAAACCTACCAGCGAGGCCTCGCGCCCCGGCAAGGCCCCCGCCCGCCCCTATCGACAAGCGCCGCCGGCTAGGGCCCCGCTCACCCCATCCTCACCTACCACTCGCTGAGACGCCCGCGCGCCTCCAGCTCTCTTGCCCACCGACGCGGTCGCCGGCCTGCCTCTGGTGCTAGCTCCAATCGAATTACGGGCACCCCCACCACCACGGCAGCCTCAGAGCGCGCTAAAAGTCTAAAACACGCCGCCCTCCTCGTGTCCCGTGCTTCGCTCGCTGACATGACACAAGGTGAAGACGAGTGTGGCTAGGTGCGAGGTCTGCATCCAGAGCAAGGCGACGTAGATGCCGTCGCGGCCGGCCGGCCTTGACAGAGCCGCTGATGTTGCGGAGGTTCCAGGCGATACGGAGAGCAGTGAACAGCTCCTGTTGACAGCTTCAGCAAGGAGGCTAAGCAGATACTACTATGTGGTGAGATTTGGATTTGCATAATTAGCAAGGAATCGAATGCCATTTAGTTTAGTTTAATCAGCGTTGACGCAGTGTAGACATTGCAGTACTTGTGTATATACTCCAAAGATACAGGCTCATGTTCAATTTATAGCGATTATTTTCATTCGGTGAATTTACAGAACAGTTGTGAGATGAGCTATTCCAATCGAGAAAATACACACCTACCAAAGGATATTTTATAGGAATTTCCTAAAATAGCAACTTTGATCAACGAATATAAATGGCTGCACTTGCCAGTATCAAAAAAGAATATCCATTCTATCCTACTCAAAATCCATCTGCAACATCTTTGGTCCTCATGTATGAATGTTGGAATATGAGAAAGGAACCTAGCTCATATAATTGACCTTTATATTAGACTGTTGGAATTACGAGTTACTCATCTTAATGCATCTAACAGGACAAGTTAATGGTTGTTATTCAGATGCTACTTTGCTACACTCATGACGACCTAGGATCATGTTGTATTAGCTCATAGCCAACTGGTCAGTTTCTGTGGAGCTTATAAGCACAATATTTTCATTGCCTCGTGCTTCTAATGGTCCGTTGTATTTTGACTGGGTACTAAAAGTGTGACCATGTCCTGTATTTCTTACACCAAATGAGCTTTATTAAGTTTTTCATTGTTACAAGAGTGATCTTTCCATATAGGTGAAGGACATCGGCTTGACCTGAGCTTTCGTTAGCTTTTCAGTGCTTTGGAGTCTTAGAAAGAAAATTATTTGTATTTCGGCATTATTTTTATTTGTTTGCTTAAGCTATTGCATCGTTAGCCTCATCTCATTTTCTCTTCGGATGTCAATCTAAAGGTAATGGCTCAAGCAAAATACCAACTAAGCTTACAATAAATTTTCTATGGCATGGATTCAATAAAAAAATAACATATAGCAATACACGAACGCGTAACTATAAATTCGTTGGATTCATACATCTTAATAAAATTTGAATGTGGCGTCACCATCATTACAAGTTTATCGTATTACAAGTTGGTGCAGCGACGAGCTCGCAATCTAACTCATCAATGCCACGAATAGGAGAAAGCGTGATTTAGAAATAAACTATGCAGATAAAGAGGCACTTTGATTATGTTCTTCATGAATAGGAGAAAACATGATCATCGTCATTGATGGTGGCAAAGGGAAGTGTCAACGCGGATGGTTTGCATGAGCGTTTGAGTATTGGATTCTCCCTGTGCAACGCACGGGCACTTTTGCTAGTATACATTAAAATATATGCACGAATGCATGGTAGGCCATGCATGTACACTAATTAATTATATATATATTATGAGACAACTTAATCAAATGTGTTTTCATTCGAGAGAACTTGTCAAAATTCAAGTTAATTAATTTATCACGATAATTATATAATTAATTAATGAATCTGAGGGATATGTTATACAACATGATCGATATATATAGGCCATGTATATTTTAATTGGTGTTAATCTACGGTTTGCTAGCTAGCTGCTATATATAGAGCATGTTTTTATTAGATCGGGTTATATCTAGTATAGTTTAGGGTTATGTGTTTTAATTAAGTAGGGTTAATTAGCTAGGGTTAGTTACATATATATGGTTTAGGGTTAATGCATGGCACAATTAATTTAATTAGAGGACCGCGAGGCACCCCTGGGCTGCTCGATGCACAATTAAGTGTCGTTGGCCTATACATAGGGTTTAATTAGGGTTTAGGGTTAGCTAGGGTAGAGGGTTAGGGTTAGGGTTTAGGGTTTAGGGTTTAGTGTTTAGGGTGTTTAGGGTTTAGGGATTAGGGATTTAGGGGTTTTAGGGTTGTTTAAGGTTTAGGGATCATCGATCGAGTGCGCACACACATTATTAGAGGCACCCGCGCCTTTACGCATCAAGTGCATGCGTATATATGTGTGTTTTTTGGGCCACCAACGATATATAGATGATCGAGAGAGAGAGAGATTGAAATCCCCAAGAATATGTTCAAATATACATTAAAATATATGCACGAATGCATTCTAGGCCATGCATGCACACTAATTATATATATATTATGAGGCAACTTAATCAAATGTGTTTTCATTCGAGAGAACTTGTCAAAGTTCAAGTTAATTAATTTATCACGATAATTATATAATTAATTAATGAATCTCAGGGATATGTTATACAACATGATCGATATAGGCCATGTATATTTTAATTGGTGTTAATCTACGGTTTGCTAGCTAGCTGCTATATATAGAGCATGTTTTTATTAGATCGGGTTATAGCTAGCTAGTATAGTTTAGGGTTATGTGTTTTAATTAAGTAGGGTTGATTAGCTAGGGTTAGTTACATATATATGGTTTAGGGTTAATGCATGGCACATTTAATTTTATTAGAGGATCACGAGGCACCCATGACCCGCTCGATCGATGCACAATTAAGTGTCGTTGGCCTATACATAGGGTTTAATTGGGGTTTAGGATTAGCTAGGGTTTAGGGTTAGGGTTAGGGTTAGGGTACGTTTAGGGTCTAGGGTTTAGGGTTTAGTGTTTAGGGTGTTTAGGGATTAGGGATTTAAGGTTTTAGGGTTGTTTAAGGTTTAGGGATCATCGATCGAGTGCGCACACACATTATTAGAGGCACCCGCGCCTTTACGCATAAATTGCATGCATATATATGTGTGTTTTTTGGGCCACCAACGATATATAGATGATCGAGAGAGAGAGAGAGATTGAAATCCCCAAGAATATGTTCAAATATACATTAAAATATATGCACGAATGCATTGTAGGCCATGCATGCACACTAATTATATATATTATGAGGCAACTTAATCAAATGTGTTTTCATTCGAGAGAACTTGTCAAAGTTCAAGTTAATTAATTTATCACGATAATTATATAATTAATTAATGAATCTCAGGGATATGTTATACAACATGATCGATATAGGCCATGTATATTTTAATTGGTGTTAATCTACGGTTTGCTAGCTAGCTGCTATATATAGAGCATGTTTTTATTAGATCGGGTTATAGCTAGCTAGTATAGTTTAGGGTTATGTGTTTTAATTAAGTAGGGTTGATTAGCTAGGGTTAGTTACATATATATGGTTTAGGGTTAATGCATGGCACAATTAATTTAATTAGAGGACCGCGAGGCACCCCTGGGCTGCTCGATGCACAATTAAGTGACGTTGGCCTATACATAGGGTTTAATTAGGGTTTAGGGTTAGCTAGGGTAGAGGGTTAGGGTTAGGGTTTAGGGTTTAGGGTTTAGTGTTTAGGGTGTTTAGGGTTTAGGGATTAGGGATTTAGTTTTAGGGTTGTTTAAGGTTTAGGGATCATCGATCGAGCGCACACACATTATTAGAGGCACCCGCGCCTTTACGCATCAAGTGCATGCGTATATATGTGTGTTTTTTGGGCCACCAACGATATATAGATGATCGAGAGAGAGAGAGATTGAAATCCCCAAGAATATGTTCAAATATACATTAAAATATATGCACGAATGCATTGTAGGCCATGCATGCACACTAATTATATATATATTATGAGGCAACTTAATCAAATGTGTTTTCATTCGAGAGAACTTGTCAAAGTTCAAGTTAATTAATTTATCACGATAATTATATAATTAATTAATGAATCTCAGGGATATGTTATACAACATGATCGATATAGGCCATGTATATTTTAATTGGTGTTAATCTACGGTTTGCTAGCTAGCTGCTATATATAGAGCATGTTTTTATTAGATCGGGTTATAGCTAGCTAGTATAGTTTAGGGTTATGTGTTTTAATTAAGTAGGGTTGATTAGCTAGGGTTAGTTACATATATATGGTTTAGGGTTAATGCATGGCACATTTAATTTTATTAGAGGATCACGAGGCACCCATGACCCGCTCGATCGATGCACAATTAAGTGTCGTTGGCCTATACATAGGGTTTAATTGGGGTTTAGGATTAGCTAGGGTTTAGGGTTAGGGTTAGGGTTAGGGTTAGGGTTTTAGGGTCTAGGGTTTAGGGTTTAGTGTTTAGGGTGTTTAGGGTTTAGGGATTAGGGATTTAAGGTTTTAGGGTTGTTTAAGGTTTAGGGATCATCGATCGAGTGCGCACACACATTATTAGAGGCACCCGCGCCTTTACGCATAAATTGCATGCATATATATGTGTGTTTTTTGGGCCACCAACGATATATAGATGATCGAGAGAGAGAGAGATTGAAATCCCCAAGAATATGTTCAAATATACATTAAAATATATGCACGAATGCATTGTAGGCCATGCATGCACACTAATTATATATATATATTATGAGGCAACTTAATCAAATGTGTTTTCATTCGAGAGAACTTGTCAAAGTTCAAGTTAATTAATTTATCACGATAATTATATAATTAATTAATGAATCTCAGGGATATGTTATACAACATGATCGATATAGGCCATGTATATTTTAATTGGTGTTAATCTACGGTTTGCTAGCTAGCTGCTATATATAGAGCATGTTTTTATTAGATCGGGTTATAGCTAGCTAGTATAGTTTAGGGTTATGTGTTTTAATTAAGTAGGGTTGATTAGCTAGGGTTAGTTACATATATATGGTTTAGGGTTAATGCATGGCACATTTAATTTTATTAGAGGATCGCGAGGCACCCATGACCCGCTCGATCGATGCACAATTAAGTGTCGTTGGCCTATACATAGGGTTTAATTGGGGTTTAGGATTAGCTAGGGTTTAGGGTTAGGGTTAGGGTTAGGGTACGTTTAGGGTCTAGGGTTTAGGGTTTAGTGTTTAGGGTGTTTAGGGTTTAGGGATTAGGGATTTAAGGTTTTAGGGTTTGTTTAAGGTTTAGGGATCATCGATCGAGTGCGCACACACATTATTAGAGGCACCCGCGCCTTTACGCATAAATTGCATGCATATATATATGTGTGTGTTTTTTGGCCACCAACGATATATAGATGATCGAGAGAGAGAGATTGAAATCCCCAAGAATATGTTCAAATATACATTAAAATATATGCACGAATGCATGGTAGGCCATGCATGCACACTAATTATATATATATATTATGAGGCAACTTAATCAAATGTGTTTTCATTCGAGAGAACTTGTCAAAATTAAAGTTAATTAATTTATCACGATAATTATATAATTAATTAATGAATCTCAGGGATATGTTATACAACATGATCGATATAGGCCATGTATATATTAATTGGTGTTAATCTACGGTTTGCTAGCTAGCTGCTATATATAGAGCATGTTTTTATTAGATCGGGTTATAGCTAGTATAGTTTAGGGTTATGTGTTTTCATTAAGTAGGGTTGATTAGCTATGGTTAGTTACATATATATGGTTTAGGGTTAATGCATGGCACATTTAATTTAATTAGAGGACCGCGAGGCACCCCTGGCCTGCTTGATGCACAATTAAGTGTCGTTGGCCTATATATAGGGTTTAATTAGGGTTTAGGGTTAGGGTTAGGGTTTAGGGTCTAGGGTTTAGTGTTTAGGGTGTTTAGGGTTTAGGGATTAGGGATTAGGGTTTCAGGGTTGTATAAGGTTTAGGGATCATCGATCGAGTGCGCACACACATTATTAGAGGCACCCGCGCCTTTGCGCATAAAGTGCATGCGTATAGTTTAGGGTTATTTGTTTTAATTAAGTAGGGTTTGATCAGCTAGGGTTAGTTACATATATATGGTTTAGGGTTAATGCATGGCACATTACATATAGTTTAAATCTCAAGAATGTTTATACATGATAGGCCATATGTGCAAAGGAATTTTTTTCCCCGTGAACTTGTCAAAATTCAAGTTTATCAGTGCCAATGGAAACTAGTCCAAAAAATTACATAGAGGACCAAAAGTACTAGACAATAACTAATAGAACCTGCAACTTTACAAAAAGGACCCCAAAACATATAGAAGAAAATCAATCGAGTCCTTCTCGACCGCACATCAGATCTCTGCTCCGCATCCTTTCCAGCAACTCCGTCGCCGGGGACGCACCACTTGGGACGGTGTCGCCGGTAGTCGCCAGGACGAAGGAGAAGAAGGGCCTCAGCAACGGCATATTGGCTCTGAGAAGGGCCGCTGAAAGTCCAAGATGTGCACGGGCAAGACGGATGACGCCGTCGTATGCCCCGAGCTTGTGAACTTTAGCAGCTTGACTTCCCCATTGGCCAGATCTGAAGCACTGACCAAAGCAAGCCTCACCGTTAGCGCCATCACATTGATGGCACCAGATCGGGGTTTGGCCGGCAAGATCCGCCAGATTCACCATAGGCCAGATCTGAAGCCGATGACGAGATCCCCGACTCCATTGCGCCATTCTGCTCATGGGAAACACTGGATCTAAGCTTACAACAACACTAACTCCCTCGGATCCAAATTAGCTGACTCAACTTTGCTTATCTAAATATGGATGTATCCACACATGTTTTTACTCTAGATACATACACGTCTAAGGAAAGTTGAATCAATTAATTTAGTTCGGAGGGTGTACAATATACAGAGAGAAGTCGGCCTCGTCTCCGGCCGGCGAGGCCGCCGGAGAGAAGGGGGAGAGGAGCCGGGGGAGTGGGAGAGACTCGAGAGAGAAAGAGAAGAGGAAGAAATGAGAGCTCCCTGGGGAAGAACATTATTTTTGTCGTTCTGCTCGTACTGTAGCTTGAAACTGAAAATTTTGGCCACGCGCCAAATCATCCCGCCGCATCCATTCGAAAATCCCGTGACCAGTTTTACCCTTTTAACCCTGGTCCGGAAGCTACAACCCACCGACCATGGAGGGCTCATTCGGTAACAATGAAATATCTTGCCTAGATCCCGAACCCTCCCCACAGGCCCACACCCACCCACCAACCATTCGCCCCATTAGCTCAAAAATACTCTCACACGCCAAAGCTCTGACTCTCTACAGTACTAGATCTGCTTCGCCGCCGGCATACTCCTCCACAGCGTAGCCTTGATCGTGTTGGCTGTCCACCCACCTGATCCGCTCCCCCGCCGCCCTCGTCACCGACGGATCTGCTTCACCGCCGACCTCGCCACCGACGGATCTGCTTCACCGCCGACCTCGCCACCGACGGATCTGCTTCACCGCCGACCTCGCCACCGACTACCTCGCCGCAGCGGCTGTATCAACTTCACCGAATACCTTGCCAGCCAACCAGATCTGCTTCACTAACGCCCGCTTCTACTGAAACAGGGTCGATTCATCGTCTCCCGCGTTCGCCGCCGCTGGAATGCAAGTTGCCGCCCCCGTCCACCCCGCCGCAGCTTGGTTAGTACGCTGGCCCGTTAGATCGCGGTGTTTCTTTAGCCATGTTTTGTGTAGTTATTTGCAGATCTCATATGCCGTTAACTTTCTTGATGTGTTGCTTCGCATGAAGTTTGTTTAAATATTGTACAATACAAAAGCATTATCCGGTCGCTACCATCCTGTTCATTCTACTGACACCTGTGTGCATCCACATATTTATAGCCTTGTACCCATTCATTTGCTGCCAACTGTTTTTGTACTGCATGCTATTGTCGCACTGCTTTTATAGTCGTGCTATGGGCATTTCCAATCTGCTTGTTCTTATACCACGTCATTAGCTCACCGCTAGCTGTTTTCTCGTGTCTGCTATTCTCACACTGCTTTTATAATCATGCTATGTGCATTTCCAATCTGCTTGCTCTTATACCTCGTCTTTAGCTTATATAGTTATTGCGTGCATGTCTGGTCTTTGTATTATCGTAGACTGACTTGTCAATGTTATTTTTCCTAGGGATTGATCATGCGAAACACTTATTAGAACATCCAACATTAACAGCGGGGACGCTAGGTAAGGTTGGAATCTGAGTTCGTGGTTGGTAATTTTGGCAGTTTACTTCCGTTATTATCTATAACCTATATGCATTGTTCCTTATGCAAGAGATTAACACTTAGAACCCTGCCATAGCAATGCCATTCATGCTTTACTATGTTTCTGCCTATTTGATATGCTTGTCTTGGAGAAACTTCGAGGGTGATTTGAACCTGACATTTGGTCATTCTTAATGCCAGTTTACTTTATGTGTAAAACCTTGGCATTACCCTACTCTAAATCTGAATGTCTGAAATTCGTATCTCATGCAAAGCAACATCTAGTTGGTTTTAATCTGATATCTGGTAAATATTGGCTTATTCATTTGGCAGCTCAAGTTTTTTGTTATTTGAAACCAGCTGACTTGGTCTTAAATGTGATATCTAAACACAGATTAAGGACAATGGAGCAGGAGGATTAGCATTTCACTTGATGGCTGAACCTAAAATGATAGGCATGTTGACCACGACTAGTGCACGCAAGAGAAGGACCTGCAGTGAGCCAGTATGTGCTTAGTACATGCATCTTATCTTATCTTGTGCTTATTTCTGCTACATGCTGTTATCTGATCTCTACATTGCGTAATACATGTTTGAATAGTTAATTGTTGTAACTATGTTTACAATGTTACCAGAATGCAGTTTTAATGAAGCAGTCATCATTAGAAGATAGTCGCCAAAAAAGGATCTGTAGCGACCCTGTGCAACATTATGATGTAAGTTTGTGCTTAGTACAAGTTCCATACATGTCTTATTTATGCAACTTGTTATTATCTTATATCTACATTGCATAATAAATGTTTGCATAGTTCATCGTTTAACTCTTTTTGCATTATTATCAGAATGCAGTTGTGATGAAGCAATCTTCATTACCAGTGAGGCCCACAAAAAGTTCTGATCTTTCTTCTGATGCATCTTCTCATAGCCGTCAACCTAGACCATTTCTTTCATCAGACAGTAAATATCTCAAGGCTGTACTTTATAAAAGACATGGTATTGCTGCTTTAAGATCTGTAGCTGATATGTTGACAAAGAGTACACAAGATTCAATCAAGGCGATTGCCAAATGTCAACGTGTTATTGATGATGCTAATAGAAGTCCTCAATGATTCTATGTAATTTTTTTATTTGGGCACATTAATTGCCTTGTAATTTTCCTATTTGTTTTATTTGTGTATGTACTTGTGTGTATCATTGAAATCAGATTTTAGGCTCATGAAATTTAATGCAAGTTGACTAGTCAAACAAGTAGGGCCCTACAACAGATTGGGCCACTTACAGTAGTGTGGGACCCACTTTCATTTTGGGCCGGCCCACTTCTTTAGTAGGCCGGCCCGGTTACACGATAATGGGCTCCACATGCTTATTGGGCCGGCCCACTTGCTCTATGGTGGTCCCACATGGTAAATGGGCCGGCCCTTTAATAGGAAGGTGGGACCCACTTGTTTTTGGCCCGCCCACCTTGTTGGGCCGCCCACTTTCTATATGGTGGACCCCACACACCAAATGGGCCGGCCCTTTAATAGGAAGGTGGGACCCACCTGTTTTTGGCCCGACCCACTATCTTGTTGGGCCGGCCCACTTTCTATATGGTGGACCCCACATACCAAATGGGCTCCCAATTGTGGGACCCACCTGTGTTTTGGCCCTACCACTATCTTGGTGGGCCAGCCCATTTGCTATATGGTGGGCCCCACATACTAAATGGGCCCTTTAACAGGAAAGTGGGACCCACTGTGTTTTTGGCCCCACTATTTTGTTGGGCGGCCCACTTGCTATATGGTGGACCCCACAAACTAAACGGGCGACCCTTTAACTGGAAAGTGGGACCCACTGTTTTTGGCCCGGCCCACTAGCTTGTTGGGCCGGCCCACTTGCTATACGGTGGACCCCACACACTAAATGGGCCGGCCTTTTAACAGAATGTGGACCCACTGTGTTTTTGGCCCGGCCACTTGCTTCTTGGGCCGGCAGTTGCCGTAAGGTGGACCCCACATGTTAAATGGGCCGGCCCATTTAAGTTTTGACTAGTCAACCTTAGAGGTTAGGCCCGGCCCACGTAACTAATGGACCAGCCCAGCTATATAGTTGACCGGTCAAACTATGTCATCTGGCCCGGCCCGCTTAAGACGTGGCAGGCCTCGTGTGGGCCTACCATCTACCACGGGGTTTCAGCCGTTAACGCCGTTAACGGGCAGTAACGGCGTCTGCCACGTGTCGTTTGCATGACGTCGCAGTCAACGGGCTCCCGAAAACACTTCCGCAACGGTCCGATTTTCCGTGGCGGAAGGGCGCCCAAGCGCGACGGACCGAAAAATCGTCGTTGGACTTTGCCTGACGCAGTTTCGACAACGGAACCCATATCGTCGGGTTAGGCCCATAGGCGACGAAAAATGCCCCTTAGTTGACGATTTTGGGACGTTGTCTATCAGAACTTTTCTTGTAGTGGGAGGCCCCGTGTTTTGTAGCTCCATCCACTCTGCAATGAAATCTGGTAAAACCTGCGATTTTATTGCTTTTCTTTTTTCATACGTGATGTCCCGAGGGGAAAGTTCTATTCCCCAAAGGGAGACACAACCCGTAGCTTCTGGGTTGTTCAATATATTTGACAGAGGAGCTTTTGACCACTATTATTGGGTGCGCCGAAAAATAGTGTCGCAATTTTCTTGCTGTCGAATACTCCATACGCCAGCCTTCGGTATTGGGGTACCGCTTTTTTGAAGACTTCACCGATGAAATATACTGGCCTCTGAACTCCATGGAGCTTTCCTTCTTCCTCTCTCTCGACTACCAAAGCCGTGCTGACCACCTGAGGTGTGGCTGCAATGTATAAGAGGAGAGGTTCTTTCTCTTTAGGCGCCACCAAGATTGGTGGTGTCGAAATTGTGCGCTTGAGATTTTCGAAAGCTCTGTCTGCTTCCTCGTTCCATTGAAATTTCTCGCCCTGTTTGATCAATGCGTAGAACGGCAGCGCCTTTTCTCCTAGCGGCGACCTGCTTAAAGCTGCGACTCGCCCCGTCAGCTGTTGTATTTCTTTCAACTTTGTTGGTTTCCTCATAGTTACGATGGCCTGTATTTTTTCGGGATTAGCTTCAATCCCTCTTGCTGATACTAAGAACCCGAGAAGTTCTCCCGCAGGAACTCCAAAAGAGCACTTTGTCGGGTTCAGCTTAAGGCAGAACTTGTCGAGGTTGTCGAAGGTTTCCTTCAAATCTTCAATCAATGTTGACCCCTTCTTTGATGTTATCACGACATCGTCAATGTAGACTTGTACATTTTTTCCAATCTGTGTTGCAAGGCACTTCTGCATCATCCGCTGATATGTTGCTCCCGCGTTTTTCAAACCAAAGGGCATTGTTTTGTAGCAAAACACGCCGTAAGGTGTTATGAACGCTGTCTTGGCTTCATCATCTTCTTTTAATCTGATCTGGTTATAACCAGAGTATGCGTCCAAGAAGGAAAGACGTTCACATCCTGCCGTGGAATCGATGATTTGATCGATCCTTGGGAGGGGAAAGTGATCCTTAGGACAATGTTTATTGAGACACGTAAAGTCGACACACATGCGAAGGACTTTTGTGTTTTTCTTCGGCACCATCACTGGGTTAGCTACCCACGTGGCTTCTGTAGATATCTCTTTGATAAAACCAGCATCTTTGAGTCGATCTATTTCTGATAACATAGCTTTGCGGTTTGGTTCCGAAAAACGCCGCAAAGGTTGCTTGATTGGTCTCGCGAGAGGATCCAAGTTGAGGTGGTGCTCGGCAAGTTCCCTGGGTACTCCTGGCATGTCAGCTGGACACCATGCGAAGATTTTCCAGTGCTCACGGAGGAACTCGACGAGCGCGCTTTCCTATGCGATATCCATATTTGTTGCAATGGATGTCGTTTTCTTTGGGTCCGTCGGGTGGATCTGCACCTCTTTTGAATCCTTGGCAGTGTTGAAGGTTGGCTCCCTGAGAGACCTCCCTGCATCTGGCAGCACATCATAATCAGTGAGCCTTGGCGCCATGTATTCTGCTTGCATCCCGAAAGTTTCCGACAGTCGATGAAAATCTTTGTCGCACTTATCAGACAGCGCGAAACTTCCCTTAATTGTGATAGGTCCCTTGGGTCCAGGCAACCTCCACAATAGGTACGTATAATGTGGTACCGCCATAAACCTAGCATATGCTGGTCGTCCCAACAAGGCGTGATATTGCGACGGGAAATCCACAACTTCAAACTCCAGATTCTCTATCCTGTAGTTTTCTCGAGTCCCAAACTGAACGTCGAGATTGATCTTGCCCAACGGATAACTTGGCTTCTCTGGTGTGATCCCATGGAAACGTGTATCAGTTGGTTTCAGGTTTGCCAGGGATATATTCATCTTCCTCAATGTATTTGCATACATAAGGTTTAAACTGCTGCCACCATCTATAAAAACTCTCGACACGTCAAAGCCAGCAATTACTGCGGGTAAGATGAGTGCCGATTGTCCTGGTCGAGGAACTTGCTGTGGATGATCCGCAATTGTGAAGCCAATGTCTTGCCCCGACCAATTTAGGTACTCAACTGTTGGTGGAGGCATCTTCTCTGCCATGAACACTTGCCGTGAAATTACCTTCTGCGCCCTGTTGGATGGCCTAGCTTTCTGAATCATTGAGACCACACCATTGGAGTAAGGATCAACGTATGGTGGTGGATGTGGTGCTGCTGCTATTCTGAGCTGGTGCCGATTTTCGTCCGTAATTGCGGGAGTAGGTGGGAGGTGGATCTCACTTCTTGGCCCCTGGGGATTTCTGTTCATGGCTTGGGCATTTGCAATTCCTGCGGCTCGCAACATTGCCGAAAATTTCGGCAGTCTTTTTGGAGATGTCCTGACTGCCTCTTTCCGTTGCTGTCGAGATAGAAGTGCATCTGGCACGGTCCGTTCATCATCTCCTCGGGAGACACATAAGGTCTTTGAAACCTTGGTCCACTATTTTGCCTGTTACCGCGGAAATCACCTCTATTGTCGCCTTGTTGCTCATTACTCCTTTGGTAGTCATCTCGACTATTCCCTCCAGAGTTTCCTCGGAAACCAGCCGATATGTGGCCAGGAGCATCATTATTGTAGGACTGGCGAGAAAATCGCCTTCTATTTTGAAAATTTCGGCCGCGATCCTCTTCTGGCGACCTATGTCGCTTGTTGTATATCGCGTCTTCTCCATCTGCCCACTTATTTGCTATCTCCATCAGTGCTGATATTGTCTTAGGGTTGGTTCTCCCTAAGTCCTCGACGAAATCTCCTCGTCGAAGTCCTCCCACAAACGCGTCTATTGCTCTCTCGTCAGATATATCCTCTGCCGAGTTTTTAATAATGTTCCACCTCTGTATATATTTCCTCATTGACTCGTCGTGTTTCTGTCGACACGCCCTTAACTCTTCCAATGACGCAGGTTTCTTGCATGTGGATCGGAAGTTCCTCACGAAGATATCCTCAAAATTATCCCAGCTGTCGATGGAACCTGGGGGAAGTTTCTTTATCCAAGATCTTGCGGCACCACTCAAGTGAACTTGGATACTTTGCATAGCTGTTGCTCTGGTTCCTCCTACTAGCTTTACCATCTCGAGATAATCAACGAGCCAATCCTCAGGATCCTGCAGGCCGTCGAGTCTTTCGAACTCGTCTCGTAAAGCACGGGAGCCCACACATATCTTCGTCGGCAACTTCTGGTGAATGCTGACGTTCTCTTCTTTCTTGTCGTGCTCTATCCACCCTTACTTGAGCTGTTGTGTCTCTTGCTCCACTTGTTCTTGGTGGATCTTGCACCGCTGCGGTGGGTCGTGGACTATTTTGTCTAGGTGTTTCTTCGGGAGGCGTGGCTGCGAACGCTGTTCCCATAACTCCAACTCCAGCCATTGCCATATTAAACAATGCTTCTCTCGGGTCCCCAGGGGGTGGTCTGGACGCGAGGATGTAAGCTTGCGTTGCCATGTATCCTGCTTCTGGCGTTTTCGGGATGATATTTCCCCTTGTATCAATCGACATAAAGGACATGTCGAGATTTTGAATTATGTTTCCTCTCTCTTCTTCGGGTATGTTTTGCAGCCGAGATCTTGCTCTCCTCCGAGCGTCTCTGTGACTGTCTGCCGAAGTTCCTGATTGTCGACTGAGCTCTGCTCGACGCCTGCTTGATGCGGAGGCTGCCTCTTTTCTTCTATTCAGGGATGCTGTCTCCTTTTCCAGCTCCCTACTCACACGAGCAAGTCTATATTGATATGCTTGTAGTTCTTGTACAGTAGCGGTTGTGTTCATTGGTTCTGTCCCGTCCATGGCTCTTGCGGCCCTATTCCACGCTTCTTGCGGGAGCTGAACTCTTTCTCGAGGTGAGGACCCGACGTATTTAGTGCCTAGGCCTCTTCTGAGATCAGCGGGATCAACGTATGGATTTCCCAAATCGTCGAACTCTTCTGACGTCTCCGGTTGTGCTCGGTTTGTCTCTTCGATCGCATAGATCTGATGATATTTTGAGTATTGATTTTTGTCAGGATTGGTGACACCATCATAAAGATTGGTGAAGACCTTTCCAATGGCAGCAGATTTGTCGATGAAGTTGAAGCTGTCGACGCTGTCGGAGTCGCTGCTTATAACGGAGTCCGCAGACGACTCGAAGGATGTGTCGCTGAAGATCTTGGCGAGCTTTCCGCTTGCCTTAGTGTCGATGAAGCGTGGCGACGAAAACTCTTCATCACTCGACGAAAAGTCAGAATCGATCGCTGAAAATTCCGACGAGATCGGAACTTCGAGACGATAGGATCCTTCCTTGTTGACGCCAAATCGGAATTCTCCGAACGTCATGACGATGGGCTCCTCCAGATAAGCACATGCATCCAAACGGGAGGGCGGGTGAGGAATAAAATCGACTAGATCAGTTTTTTCCCGTTTACCTCGATCCATCGCATTGCTTGCCACCGACGAAGTCGACGATTCTGGACGTGCCATCGAGATCAGCTCCTTGCAACCTCTAATTCCCACAGACGGCGCCAATTGACAAAGGATTAATTTTTCAATGCCTACAGATTGTAGACTAGGGTTTTGCTAGAAGTAGAGGGCAAGTAGATCTCGAAGGTTTCAGCCGAAAAGTACTCGCTGATTATGAAAACTAGGGTTCGTTGACAATAGATTCGATCCTCTCTTCGTCCCTCGACTCCCTTATATAGAGGGTGGAGCCGAGGGTTTCGTAATACACAAGTTACAGAGTTCGGGAGGGTTTCGTACCCAACCCGTAAGATTACAAATCTCTATCTTTCCTAATACAATCTATCTTTCCTTAACACTAAATGGGCTTCCGAATCTTCTTATTCTTCGAGTCCTGGGCCTTCAATAAACCCCGGGTACCACCTTTGGCAGGCCCATTGGGGATGCCTATGTCATCTACCTTGCTGGTAGAGATAATGTCCTTCATGGGAGTTGCTCTTGAAAGTCTGGTTGATGAGGTAGTTAGAGTACCCACTACCATTCGTTGACAACAACAAACACCGCTCAAAACTTTACTTTTATGCTCTCTATATGATTTCAAAACTTAAAAAGCTCTAGCACATGATTTAATCCCCGCTTCCCTCTGCGAAGGGCCTTTATTTTACTTTATGTTGAGTCAGTTTACCTACTTCTTTCTATCTTAGAAGCAAACACTTGTGTCAACTGTGCATTGATTCTTACATACTTACTTATTGCACTTATTATATTACTTTGTGTTGACAATTATCCATGAGATATACATGTTGAAAGTTGAAAGCAATTGCTGAAACTTAATCATCCTTTGTGTTGCTTCAGTGCCTTTTACTTTGAATTTATTGCTTTATGAGTTAACTCTTATGCAAGACTTTTGATGCTTGTCTTGAAAGTACTATTCATGAAAAGTTTTGCTATATGTTATCTATTTGTTAGCAAACTATAGATCATTGCCTTGAGTCATTTCATTCATCTTATATGCTTTACAATAGTATGATCAAGATTATGTTGGTAGCCATTCACTTCAGAAATTATTCTTTTTCGTTTACCTACTCGAGGGAGAGTAGGAACTAAGCTTGGGATGCTTGATACGTCTCCAACGTATCTATAATTTCTGATGTTCCATGCTAGTTTTATGACAATACCTACATGTTTTGCTCACACTTTATAATGTTTTAATGCATTTTCTGAACTAACCTATTAACAAGATGCCGAAGTGCCGTTCTGCGTTTTTGGTTCCAGAAAAGCTGTTCGGGCAATATTCTCGGAATTCAACGAAACAAAAGCCAAACATCTTATTTTTCCGAGGGACACACCCCAAGCCAGGGGGAGGCCCACGACCTCCACACCATACCTCCGCGCGGCCGAGGGGCGCCGCCCTATGGGGTGGGCCCCCCTGGCACCCCCTCGCGCCGTCCTTTCACCTATATAATCCCTCGCGACGTGAAAACCCTATATCAATCAATCATATTCTAGAAAGACTCCCGGAGCGCCGCCGCCATCGTGAAACCTAGTTTCGGGGGTCAGAAGTTCCTGTTTCGGCACCCTGCCGGGACGGGGATCGACCCCGGAGCCTTTTCCATCGATGCCACCGCCTCCATCATGCTCCGTGAGTAGTTCCCCCATGGACTACGGGTTCTAGCAGTAGCTAGTTGGTACTCTCTCTCCCATGTACTTCAATACAATGATCTCATGCTGCCTTACATGATTGAGATCCATCTGATGTAATCGGTGTTGTGTTTGTTGGGATCCGATGAATTGTTACATTATGATCAGTCTATCTATAAAGTTTGTGAAGTTATTGTTGCTGCAATCTTGTTGTGTTTAATGCTTGTCACTAGGGCCCGAGTGGCATGATCTTAGATTTAAGCTCTATAATTATTGCTTAGATTGTATCTACAAGTTGTTTGCACATGTCTATGTCCGGAACCCGAGGCCCCAAAGTGACAGCAACTGGGATAACTGGAGGGGATGGCTTAGATATGAGGATCACATGTTTTCACCAAGTGTTAATGCTTTGCTCCGGTGCTCTATTAAAAGGAGTACCTTAATTACCAGTAGATTCCCTTGAGGCCCGGCTGCCACCGGCTGGTAGGACAAAAGATGTTATGCAAGTTTCTCATTGCGAGCACGTATGACTATATATGGAAAACATGCCTACATGATTAATAGACTTGATGTTCTGTCTTAATGCTATTTCAATCCTATCAATTGCCCAACTGTAATTTGTTCACCCAACACTTGTTATTGGAGAGTTACCACTAGTGTAGATAGCCGGTCCATCTTTCATCATCAAATACTCACTCGGTCCTATATGCCATTAGAAGTAGTATCAACTATTTTCTGGTGGCATTGCCTCTGTGTTACTGCTACTGCTGTTGTGTTACTGTTACTATTGCTCTCATACTACTGCTTTCACATCACCCCTTACTAGTGCTTTTTCAGGTGCACTGAATTGACAACTCAGTTGTTAAGGCTTATAAGTATTCTTTGTCTCCCCTTGTGTCGAATCAATAAATTTGGGTTTTACTTCCCTCGAAGACTGTTGCGATCCCCTATACTTGTGGGTTATCAGCGGGGTTGATTCTACCCGCCAGGAAGTTGGGGGCGCGGGGACCTCGGGCTAGCGGCGGTGCACTTCGGCGGGCGTCGGTCCGGCGTGGCAGCGTGGAACCTGCACGTCGGGTGGGAGGAGGGGCGGCGGAGCAGCGCAGGCGGCGGAGCAGCGCAGGCGGCGCCATGGCAGGGCCTGCTCGACCCAGATTTGGGCCCAGGCGGGGCCCGGAGGGGCTCGGCGGTCGACCTGCGTTTGGCACACCGGCGGCGCTCCCTGGAGGAGAAGGCAGGGCGGTGGTGGGTGGGTGGCGGCGGCACTTTGGCCGGCCAATTGCAGCGTAGCAGCGGGGCTTTGCGGGCCTTTTTGGGTCCAGCCGGGCCAGTTCGGGCTTGGTTTGCCTCGCTGCCTCGTCCGGTCGGCTACCGCGCAGGCGGTGGAGGCGCCCTCCCGCGTGGCTGCGGTGCTGCCACCCCCGTCCCTGTTGCATCCCTTTTCTTCCTCTAGGCCCTCCTCTGGTGACCACAGTTAGGCGGCGAGGATGGATACAAGACCGTGGTGGCGTGTGCTGGTGGGTGATACGTCTCCGACGTATCGATAATTTCTTATGTTCCATGCTACATTATTGATGATATCTACATGTTTTATACACATTATATGTCGTATTTACGCATTTTCTGGAACTAACCTATTAACAAGATGCCGAAGAGCCAGTTGCTGCTTTTTGGTTTTAGAAATCCTAGTAAGGAAATATTCTCGGAATTGGACGAAATCAACGCCCAGGGTCCTATTTTTGCACGAAGCTTCCGAAGACCGGAGGGAGACGAAGTGGGGCCACGGCGCCGCCACACTAGGGCGGCGCGCCTAGAGGCCCGCGTGGCCCTAGCGTGTGGGGCCCCGTGACTCTCCCGACTCCGCCTTCCGCCTACTTAAAGCCTCCGTCGCGAAACCCCCGTGAGAGCCACGATACGGAAAACCTTCCAGAGACGCGCTGCCGCGAATCTGGGATTCGGAGATCGCCCCGGCACCCTGCCGGAGAGGGAATCATCTCCCGGAGGACTCTTCATCGCCATGATCGCCTCCGGAGTGATGAGTGAGTAGTTCACCCCTGGACTATGGGTCCATAGCAGTAGCTAGATGGTCGTATTCTCCTAATTGTGCTTCATTGTTGGATCTTGTGAGCTGCCTAACATGATCAAGATCATCTATCTGTAATACTATATGTTGTGTTTGTCGGGATCCGATGGATAGAGAATACTATGTTATGGTGATTATCAATCTATTACTTATGTGTTGTTTATGATCTTGCATGCTCTCCGTTATTAGTAGAGGCTCTGCCAAGTTTTTGCTCTTAACTCCAAGAGGGGGTATTTATGCTCGATAGTGGGTTCATGCCTCCATTGATACCTGGGACAGTGACAGAAAGTTCTAAGGTTGTGGATGTAGTGTTGCCACTAGGGATAAAACATTGATGCTATGTCTAAGGATGTAGTTGTTGATTACATTACGCACCATACTTAATGCAATTGTCTGTTGCTTGCAACTTAATACTGGAAGGGGTTCGGATGATAACCTGAAGGTGGACTTTTTAGGCATAGATGCAACTTTGTCGTAATGCCCTGATTAAATCTCACTATATTTATCATATCATGTATATGCATTGTTATGCCCTTTTCTATTTGTCAATTGCCCGACTGTAATTTGTTCACCCAACATGCTTTTATCTTATGGGAGAGACACCTCTAGTGAACTGTGGACCCCGGTCCTATTCTTTACATCGCATACAATCTACTGCAATACTTGTTTTTGTTATCACCAGAATTTGACCAAGCCAGAAGTGGGCCGCGATCAAGACGGATTTAAAGATACATGCGTGGAGAGATATGTAAATCGGCCTTGTGTATCAAGTTTGGGCTAGCTAGCCCGTGTATCTTAGTTTAGAAATTAGAGTTTGTCTCGTGCACGGTTTAGTGCACGCCCACATTAGAAAGTCCCCTGGACTATAAATATGTACCTAGGGTTTATGGAATAAACAACAACCAACGTTCAACACAAACCAATCTCGGCGCATCGCCAACTCCTTCGTCTCGAGGGTTCTTCCGGTAAGCACCATGCTGCCTAGATCGCATCTCGCGATCTAGGCAGCACGAGCCTGCCTAGTTGTTCATGCGTTGCTCGTACTGAAGCCTTTTTGATGGCGAGCAACGTAGTTATCATAGACGCGTTAGGGTTAGCATCGTTCTTAGCATAATATGCTCGCGTAGTGCAACCCTTGCGCGTCTAGCCGTCCTTGTGCCTCATCATGGGTGCAGGGGCGGCACCCCGCTTGATCTTTATTTAGTAGATCTGATCCGTTATGGTCGCTCCTTGATTCATCAAGGATTAGTTTAATATCTGCAATAGTTAGGCCTTACAAAGGGTTGGAGGATCCAGCGGCATGCAGGGTGTAGTTTGCTGCCCCTAGACAGGACGTTCCGAGGATCAACCTAGTGTTGGTTTTTAGGCCTTGTCTAGGGCTGGCTTACGTTTACCGTGCGTGAGCGCGAGGCCCAATCGTGAGTAGGATGATCCGATTATGCGGTGAAAACCCTAGATCGTCGTGGATCTCATATGCTTTATCTTGATCAAGCAGGACCACCATATGTTCGGCCACCTTGGACGAATCATGGGTGGATCGGCTCCATGAGCCGATTCACAGGACAACCTGAGAGCCGATCGAGGCTCGTATTTAACGTGTACGTGTGTGCCCTGCAGGAAACTAAGCGAGGCATCATCCACACCTTCCTGACCAGGTATAGGTCAGGTGGCACGCCCTTGCGACCCGCATCGGCACGCGACCAGGAGGCTTTGCGGGCCGTCGCTCTGAGGGACTGGGCCAGCCGCAGCCCTAGTCATTCCCGGCTCTACGGTGTTGACCAGTCGTTGCCCGCCGGTGGGTTTCTGACGTCAACACATTCTGGCACGCCCGGTGGGACCCATCTTCAACGACAACCATCTCGCCATCTACATCAGAGATGGCGAAAGACACCATACCGTCTTCATCAGAAGTGGCAGAAGAAACTCCGGTCACGTACGGGGATCTCACTGGCGAGCTCAAGAAGAAGTACGACGAGATCAAGTCTGCCCTCGAAGCCGACCTAATCGGCTCTTTCCACAGACCCGCTCCCATGGCATCAGATGGAAGGGGTTCACACCTGAAGGCGCGCTTGATGGAGTGGACCTGTCCACCCCGTCCGAAGAACGCACCAGGTCGCTGCGTCAGGAGATCAACTTCATGGTGGCTCATTCGCTGCACCGCCATTCTGAGAGCCTGGTGAATACGTTGGAGCGCGTCGCGCTGCGCGTGATCCAGGAGATCATGAGCCATCAGTACTCTCCGTCAGGACCAGCCCTAGGGACTCACCAAGGGGAAGCGCTGCTCCATTCCCGTCCCCCGCTGCCATTCGCATTGGCAGCGCCCGAAGCGCCGAACTCATCGGCTTTTGTCGTCTACAAGATTGGTGGTGACCCCAGTGACTACCAGTTCCTACAGGACGCGCCCAAGGAGATCCCGCACGGATACGCATGTGCATACGTGCCAGACTGCAGCACCTGGGCACCCTCGAACCAGGTGGCTATAGCAGGGACTTCTGGGGCAACAGGAGGAACGTCGGAGGCAGACCCTGAGAAGCAAACGTGGCTAGCTAAATACGCCACCCCGACGAAACTCCCGAGCCCAGCTCCTGCAGTTGGCTCAGAACCAGAGAAACAGGCATGGCTGGTTAAGTACGCCACTCCGACGAATCTTCAGGGTTCGGCACCTGCAGCCATCACCGCGGATCAAATTTGTACGATCCTGAAAGATCAGTTCGGCATGATGCCGAAGAGAAAGGCGATCGGCTATACCAAGCCGTACCCCAATGAGTACGAATTGATCCCACTACCACCCAAATATCGGCTCCCGGACTTCACAAAGTTCAGCGGATCAGATGGCTCCAGCTCCATCGAGCATGTGAGCCGATATTTGGCACAGCTGGGCATGATCTCAGCGTCAGACGAGCTGCGCGTGAGGTACTTCTCACAGTCCCTCACAGGATCGGCTTTCGGATGGTACACGTCGCTGCCACCGAACTCAATCCAGACCTGGAAGCAGCTGGAAGAACGGTTCCATGAGCAATATCACTCAGAGGCTTCCGAGGCTGGCATTGCCGATCTAGCCCAAGTACGACAGAAGCGCGGAGAAACGGTATCAGAATACATTCAGCGCTTCAGGACCGTTAGGAACCGATGCTATTCGGTTCATGTAAGCGAAAAAGAAGCAGTCGAATTGGCGGTGGTGGGTCTATCATCATCGATCAAGGAAGTGGCCTCCCAGGCGGACTATCCTTCATTAGCACACATGGTGCAGAAATTGTCAGCATATGAGCAACGCCACCCGGATATCTACCAAGATAAATTCAAGCGCGTGGTTACCATGGTTGACGCAGGCGAAGATGAAGGTCCTACGGGAGAGCGAGAGGTCGCAGTAGCTGAGTGGACTCGAGCTGCAGGCCCAGTAACCTGCAAATGGGTAAAGCCACCAGGGCCTCCAAGAGGGTTCGACTTCGACGTGACGAAAACCGAGCAGATTTTCGACCTCTTACTCGCGGAGAAGCACATAAAGGTACCCGAAGGCCACAAGTTTCCTACGGTGCAAGAGCTGAACGGAAAGCCATACTGCAAGTGGCATAACACGTTCACCCACACCACCAACGACTGCAGGGTGTGGCGTCAGCAGATCCAAGTGGCGATAGAAAATGGGCGATTAATTTTTAACCAGTACGCCATGAAGGTCGACACACACCCCTTCCCCGCCGTCAACATGGTGGAGTTTACCCACCTTGGAGGGTGCCAGCCTGATTTCTCAGCCAACATCAGTATGGTAGAGCTTGGACACCGCTCTGAGAAGGACGGGGATGAGGACAGCTGCTCTCAGAGCAAGGACACTGAGGGGGCCGCTCCATGCGATCGGCTCCGTCAAGATGGCAAGCGCTACGTCACAGAGGGGGAAGTGAAGAACATAAGATACCAACGACCCCTCTCTGATCACCTCCTCAACAAGTATGTTAGTCGATATGACCAACGCCGGCGATACGATAACAATGATGAAAGAGGTCGGATGACCATAAACGACGGAAGACATCGCCGGCATAATCATGATGAGGAGCGGCAGGAGCGCCACGGCAGGGAGCAGGACGATACGGACAGGCATTGGCACTGCCCCTTCTTCAGACACTGCTGGGATTCAGGAATGAGCCGATTACCAACAATCGGCAACTGCCCAGAATGCAACCGGAAAAAGAAGGAGACAGCCAACGTGTCTGTGTTCGAGCGCTAGGGCCTCTCCCACCGCAAAACAGACGTGCTGAGACCCCTCCGTTGGAAGATCTCGAGGATTCAGAAGACGAAGGGAGAATACGAAGAAGACAGGTGCCACCGTCCAAGGTGGTGCCCTGACGGTCTCAGCCATACACAAAAACGCAGGGTTCAGCGATTGCGCGGTCTGGAGGAAGCCGAAAGGATGTACTTGCATACGCTGAGGAAGGCACGACCTGATCTGGCTGCAAAAGTCCAGAGGACCCTGGATGAGGAGGGACTGCCGCAAAGAAAAGAGTGGCGCCCCAAGCAAAAGAGAGCCGATGATGATACATCGGCTGGCACAAACATGGTGTTCATTCGTCCGGCGGAGTGTAGTGCTCCACGATTACACAGTGCACCCGACATGGATAACAGCAAGCGCACCAACGTGCTAAGGTCAGAGATTGGGCTGGTTTTATCCGCCGACATGGACGAGTAGCAAGACTACGTCAATAAGCAACATGGCGAGGCCGATCCTTGCGATCGGCCCTCCGAAACTGATGAAGGGATATTGCAAAACCTTCACCGAGCAAGCAACATGGAGGCCGATTCCAGCAATCGGCCCAAAATTATCCTCACCATCCATTCTGCCTAGGATCAACGTTTAACCCAACAGGGACTACCTGAAGAGCCGATACCATCAATCCTCTTGACAGAATCGGCTCGGGGGGCACCTAGATGGATAAAACACGAGGATATGAGATAATACTGAGTATGGGGGCCGATACACAAATCGGCCTAAAATTTTTAAACATTTTACAGCCGATGCAAGGGCATCGACTTTAGAATTGAGAAATAGCCGATGCGCGGCCATCGACTCAAGGAGATCAATGTTACGATCAGAGGACCAATGAAGCACGAGGGGGGATCCCTCAATGGAGTAATTCCTCTCTTCAAGAGCAGCCTGGACGTGCAGAAAGGGGCTGATTCGACCAGCAGGGCGCTAAGAGAAGACTGGAGAAACTCGGGGGGCAGCTCGCCTTGAAGGCTCTCTGCTTTGGGAAGCCGATTTATGTGTAAATCGGCTGGCTCTGCATGATCAAGCCCAGGCTAATTCGGCTAAGTTTTTGCCTTGGCCAAGACTCGGGGGGCAGCAGGCTTGGTGGATACGATCGGCTGTTCCTTCATTGCAAACCTTCGTCACAGATGATGAGTGCTGAAAAGGATTATTGGGTTTGGTTGGGAAAGTTCAAAGGTTTTCCTGAAGATCCTGCATTTTCTGCCAGATTTAGAAAATCATCAGTTGAAGAAGGGAAGAGCGAATTTCGAAGGACCGATGCGGTGCTATCGGCTCATTACGCATTGGTAAAGGGGGCGAATCGGCAAGGACAGTAGAAGAGGGAATCGGCTTAATTAAGCTCAGAAGAAATCGGCAAAATCAAATTGGGGAAAAGAAAAAGTTCTTCATTGATAGGCAAGATTTTTTACATAAAGAGCTAATTGCTCTCAAAAGGAAATATGAGGGGTACATTGCCCCGTCTGCTACTGCTGATCCTATTCTAGAGGTCCTAATCTACGGGCCGTCGCTGCCCTCATCGTCGCCTTCGTCGCTGCCGTCGGCGCTGCTCCCGGCAGGCTCGTCGTCGCTCCAATGGCCGCCGACTGGGCCCTCGTCGTCTTCATCTTCTCCGTCAGCGTTGTCCTCGTCGCTGTCGAAGTCACTAAAGTTGCCCGGCCAAGGGCAGAACCGCTTGGCCGGCGGCTCGTCGGAGGAGCTCTCATCGCCGTCTTCCTCCTCCTCTCCCTGCTTCCCTTCCTCCCCGGAAGAGGTGAAGTCACAGGAGAAGTTGTCGTCGTCGCTCTCCTCCTCCGGTTCCCCAACGGCGAGGAAGCGGAGGTCACTCTCCCCGTCGGTCAAGGATTTGTCATCCTCGGACCAGACGAAGGAGTCATGGTCCTCTTTGTCCCACTTCGTTGGGGCGAGGATATCGTACGCCGCCTGCGTGCCCCACGAGGGCGTCTCCTCTCGGATAGGAGAGGACACGTAGGAAAGACCTGATGAGGAGGAAGAAGAGGAGGACGAAGACATGGTGGCAGAGGAGGGTTTTTTGGAGGCTAGTGCGAAAGGGGATGAGGAAGGTGACTGTTTGCTGCGGTTAAATAAAAGAGAGCATAGTAAAAATTCAATGCCACAGTAGTTCCCGAGGAGGTGGTGCCAGAACCGTCTAAACGTGCAGAGAAGTTGAGAAGGCGAGTTGTCATGATGAAGGACTCTGCGACGTTTCTGCTCTGCTATGACATGACCCGACGAAAGGAGAGCGTAATGATTTTGGAAATGTCATTTCCAAAACCAGGGGGGCATGTGTTATCACCAGAATTTGACCAAGCCAGAAGTGGGCCGCGATCAAGACGGATTTAAAGATACATGCGTGGAGAGATATGTAAATCGGCCTTGTGTATCAAGTTTGGGCTAGCTAGCCCGTGTATCTTAGTTTAGAAATTAGAGTTTGTCTCGTGCACGGTTTAGTGCACGCCCACATTAGAAAGTCCCCTGGACTATAAATATGTACCTAGGGTTTATGGAATAAACAACAACCAACGTTCAACACAAACCAATCTCGGCGCATCGCCAACTCCTTCGTCTCGAGGGTTCTTCCGGTAAGCACCATGCTGCCTAGATCGCATCTCGCGATCTAGGCAGCACGAGCCTGCCTAGTTGTTCATGCGTTGCTCGTACTGAAGCCTTTTTGATGGCGAGCAACGTAGTTATCATAGACGCGTTAGGGTTAGCATCGTTCTTAGCATAATATGCTCGCGTAGTGCAACCCTTGCGCGTCTAGCCGTCCTTGTGCCTCATCATGGGTGCAGGGGCGGCACCCCGCTTGATCTTTATTTAGTAGATCTGATCCGTTATGGTCGCTCCTTGATTCATCAAGGATTAGTTTAATATCTGCAATAGTTAGGCCTTACAAAGGGTTGGAGGATCCAGCGGCATGCAGGGTGTAGTTTGCTGCCCCTAGACAGGACGTTCCGATCAACCTAGTGTTGGTTTTTAGGCCTTGTCTAGGGCTGGCTTACGTTTACCGTGCGTGAGCGCGAGGCCCAATCGTGAGTAGGATGATCCGATTATGCGGTGAAAACCCTAGATCGTCGTGGATCTCATATGCTTTATCTTGATCAAGCAGGACCACCATATGTTCGGCCACCTTGGACGAATCATGGGTGGATCGGCTCCATGAGCCGATTCACAGGACAACCTCGAGAGCCGATCGAGGCTCGTATTTAACGTGTACGTGTGTGCCCTGCAGGAAACTAAGCGAGGCATCATCCACACCTTCCTGACCAGGTATAGGTCAGGTGGCACGCCCTTGCGACCCGCATCGGCGCGCGACCAGGAGGCTTTGCGGGCCGTCGCTCTGAGGGACTGGGGCCAGCCGCAGCCCTAGTCATTCCCGGCTCTACGGTGTTGACCAGTCGTTGCCCGCCGGTGGGTTTCTGACGTCAACAGTTTTACGGTTTTCTTCGCAAACAATCATCTTCCACACAATACGGTTAATCCTTTGTTACAGCAAGCCGGTGAGATTGACAACCTCACTGTTTCGTTGGGGCAAAGTACTTTGGTTGTGTTGTGCAGGTTCCACGTTGGCGCCGAATCCCCGGTGTTGCGCCGCATCACATTTCGCCACCATCAACCTTCAACGTGCTTCTTGGCTCCTCCTGGTTCGATAAACCTTGGTTTCTTTCTGAGGGAAAACTTGCTGCTGTGCGCATCATACCTTCCTCTTGGGGTTCCCAACGAACGTGTGAGTTACACGCCATCAAGCTCTTTTTCTGGCGCCGTTGCCGGGGAGATCAAGACACGCTGCAAGGGGAGTCTCCACTTCCCAATCTCTTTACTTTGTTTTTGTCTTGCTTTATTTTATTTACTACTTTGTTTGCTGCACCTAAACAAAACACAAAAAAATTAGTTGCTAGTTTTACTTTATTTACTGTCTTGTTCTCTATATCAAAAACACAAAAAAATTAGTTACTTACATTTACTTTATCTAGTTTGCTTTATTTACTATTGCTAAAATGAATACCCCTGAAAATACTAAGTTGTGTGACTTCACAAACACAAATAATAATGATTTCCTATGCACACCTATTGCTCCACCTGCTACTACAACAGAATTCTTTGAAATTAAACCTGCTTTACTGAACCTTGTTATGAGAGATCAATTTTCTGGTGTTAGTTCTGATGATGCTGCTGCCCATCTTAATAATTTCGTTGAACTTTGTGAAATGCAAAAGTATAAGGATGTAGATGGTGATATTATTAAATTGAAATTGTTTCCTTTCTCATTAAGAGGAAGAGCTAAAGATTGGTTGCTATCTTTGCCTAAGAATAGTATTGATTCATGGACTAAATGTAAGGATGCTTTTATTGGTAGATATTATCCTCCCGCTAAAATTATATCTTTGAGAAGTAGCATAATGAATTTTAAGCAATTAGATACTGAACATGTTGCTCAAGCATGGGAGAGAATGAAAACTTTGGTAAAGAATTGCCCAACCCATGGACTGACTACTTGGATGATTATCCAAACCTTCTATGCAGGACTAAATTTTTCTTCGCGGAATTTATTGGATTCAGCTGCTGGAGGTACCTTTATGTCCATCACTTTGGGGGCGGCTACAAAGCTTCTTGATGATATGATGATAAATTACTCTGAATGGCACACGGAAAGAGCTCCACAAGGTAAGAAGGTAAATTCTGTTGAAGAAACCTCTTCCTTGAGTGATAAAATTGATGTGATTATGTCTATGCTTGTGAATGGTAGATCTAATGTTGATCCAAATAATGTTCCTTTAGCTTAATTAGTTGCTCAAGAAGAAAATGTTGATGTGAATTTCATTAAAAATAATAATTTCAACAACAATGCTTATAGGAACAACTCTGGTAATAACTATAGGCCATATCCTTCTGCTCATGGTAATGGTTATGGTAATTCTTATGGGAATTCTTACAACAATAATAGTGTACCCCCTGGTCTTGAAGCCATGCTTAAATAATTTATTAATACACAAACTGCTTTTAACAAATCTGTTGAGGAAAAGCTTGATAAAATTGATATTATTGCTCTAGAGTTGATAGACTTGCCTCCGATGTTGATTTATTAAAATTGAAAGTTATGCCTAATAATGATATTGATAATAAGATTACTACTACAGCAAATGCCATCCAAGTTAGAATTAATGAGAATATAAGATTAATGGCTGAATTGCGTGCTAGGTGGGATAGAGAAGAAAATGAAAAACTAGCTAAAGAGAATAATGTAGCTAAAGTTTGGACTATTACCACCATTAGTAATGATAATGATTCACATGTTGTTGCACCTCCTACTATCAATGGTAAAATAATTGGTGTTGGCAATGTTTCTACTCCTAGTGCAAAGCGAACAAAACTGCCTGAAATTGCTAAAACTGCTGAAACTGCTTGTGATAAAACTGCTGAAATTTTTTCCAACCTTGGGGACAATGATCCCATTGTTGTAGCTCATAATAATTTAGATTTTGATGATTGCCACATCTCTGAAGTTATAAAGTTCTTACAAAAACTTTCTAAAAGTCCTAATGCTAGTGCTATAAATTTGGCCTTTACAAAACATATTACAAATGCTCTCATAAAAGCTAGAGAAGAGAAACTAAAACTTGAAACTTCTATTCCTAGAAAGTTAGAAGATGGTTGGGAGCCCATCATTAAAATGAAATTCAATGACTTTGAATGTAATGCTTTATGTGATCTTGGTGCAAGTATTTCTGTTATGCCTAAAAAGATTTATGATATGCTTGACTTGCCACCATTGAAGAATTGTTATTTGGATGTTAATCTTGCCGATAATGTTAAAAAGAAACCTTTGGGGAGGATTGATAATGTGCGCATTACGGTTAACAATAACCTTGTCCCCGTTGATTTTGTTGTCTTGGATATCGAATGCAATGCATCTTGTCCTATTGTGTTGGGAAGACCTTTTCTTCGAACCGTTGGTGCTGTTATTGATATGAGGGAAGGTAATATTAAATATCAATTTCCACTCAAGAAAGGTATGGAACACTTCCCTAGAAAGAGAATGAAGTTGCCTTTTGATTCTATTATTAGAACAAGTTATGATGTTGATGCTTCTACTCTTGATGTTACTTGATTTACACTTTCTGCGCCTAGCTGAAAGGCGTTAAAGAAAAGCGCTTATGGGAGACAACCCATGTTTTTACTACAGTACTTTGTTTTATATTTGAGTCTTGGAAGTTGTTTACTACTGTAGCAACCTCTCCTTATCATGTTTTTGTGCCAAGTAAAGTTTCTATGTTAAAGTTGATGTTATATTTGGGATCGCTGCGCAGAAACAGCATTGCTGTCTGTCACGAATTCTGGCATAAGTCTCTGTAAAAAATTCGAAAAAATCTGCAAAATTACGAGCGTGATCCTCAGATATGTACGCAACTTTCATTAGTTTTGAGTTTTTCCATTTGAGCAAGTCTAGTGCACCTTTCAGGTTCGTCTTTACGGACTGTTCTGTTTTTGACAGAGTCTGCCTTTTATTTCGCATTGCCGTATTTGCTATGTTGGATGTATTTCTTTGATCCATTAATGTCCAGTAGCTTTGTGCAATGTCCAGAAGTGTTAAGAAAGATCGTGTCACCTATGAATATGTGAATTTTAATTGTGCACTAACCCTCTAATGAGTTTGCTTGAAGTTTGGTGTGAAGGAAGTTTTCAAGAGTCAAGAGAGGAGTATGATATACTATGATCAAGAGGAGTGAAAGATCTAAGCTTGGGGATGCCCCGTGGTTCATCCCTGCATATTTTAAGAAGACTCAAGCGTCTAAGCTTGGGGATGCCCAAGGCATCCCCTTCTTCATCGACAACATCATCAGGTTCCTCCCCTGAAACTATATTTTTATTCAGTCACATCTTGTGTTCTTTACTTGGAGCGTCGGTTTGTTTTTGTTTTTGTTTTTGTTTGAATAAAATGGATCCTAGCATTCACTGTGTGGGAGAGAGACACGCTCCGCTGTTGCATATGGACAAATATGTCCTTAGGCTTTACTCATAATGTTCAAGGCGAAGGTTGAAACTTCTTCGTTAAATTGTTATATGGTTGGATTTGGGAAATGCTACATGTAGTAATTATAAAATGTCTTGGATAATGTGATACTTGGCAATTTTTGTGCTCATGTTTAAGCTCTTGCATCATATACTTTGCACCCATTAATGAAGAAATACATAGAGCTTGCTAAATTTGGTTTGCATATTTGGTCTCTCTAAGGTCTAGATAATTTCTAGTATTGAGTTTTGAACAACAAGGAAGACGGTGTAGAGTCTTATAATGTTTACAATATGTCTTTTATGTGAGTTTTGCTGCACCGGTCCATCCTTGAGTTTGCTTCAAATAACCTTGCTAGCCTAAACCTTGTATCGAGAGGGAATACTTCTCATGCATCCAAAATCCTTGAGCCAACCACTATGCCGTTTGTGTCCACCATACCTACCTACTACATGGTATTTCTCCGCCATTCCAAAGTAAATTGCTTGAGTGCTACCTTTAAATTTCCATCATTCGCCTTTGCAATATATAGCTCATGGGACAAAATAGCCTTAAAAACTATCGTAGTATTGAATATGTACTTATGCACTTTATCTCTTATTAAGTTGCTTGTTGTGCAATAACCATGCTTCTGGGGACGCCATCAACTACTCTTTGTTGAATATCATGTGAGTTGCTATGCATGTCCGTCTTGTCTCAAGTAAGAGAGATCTACCACCTTAATGGTTGGAGCATGCATATTGTTAGAGAAGAACATTGGGCCGCTAACTAAAGCCATGAATCATGGTGGAAGTTTCAGTTTTGGACATATATCCTCAATCTCATATGAGAATAATAATTTTTGCCACATGCTTATGCATTAAAAAGGAGTCCATTATCTGTTGTCCATGTTGTCCCGGTATGGATGTCTAAGTTGAGAATAATCAAAAGCGAGAAATCCAAAATGCGAGCTTTCTCCTTAGACCTTTGTACAGGTGGGAGGTACCCCTTTGCGACACTTGGTTGAAACATGTGTATTGCGATGATCCGGTAGTCCAAGCTAAGTAGGACAAGGTGTGGGCACTATTAGTATACTATGCATGAGGCTTGCAACTTGTAAGATATAATTTACATAACTCATATGCTTTATTACTACCGTTGACAAAATTGTTTCATGTTTTCAAAATAAAAGCTCTAGCACAAATACAGCAATCAATGCTTCCCTCTGCGAAGGGCCATTCTTTTACTTTTATTGTTGAGTCAGTTTACCTATCTCTCTCCACCTCAAGAAGCAAACACTTGTGTGAACTGTGCATTGATTCCTACATACTTGCATATTGCACTCGTTATATTACTTTATATTGACACTATCCATGAGATATACATGTTATAAGTTGAAAGCAACCGCTGAAACTTAATCTTCCTTTGTGTTGCTTCAACACCTCTACTTTGATTTATTGCTTTATGAGTTAACTCTTATGCAAGACTTATTGATGCTTGTCTTGAAGTACTATTCATGAAAAGTCTTTGCTTTATGATTCATTTGTTTACTCATTTCATTACCATTGTTTTGATCGCTGCATTCATTACATATGTTTACAATAGTATGATCAAGATTATGATGGCATGTCACTCCAGAAATTATCCTTGTTATCGTTTGCCTGCTCGGGACGAGCAGAACTAAGCTTGGGATGCTGATACGTCTCCGACGTATCGATAATTTCTTATGTTCCATGCTACATTATTGATGATATCTACATGTTTTATACACATTATATGTCGTATTTACGCATTTTCTCGAACTAACCTATTAACAAGATGCCGAAGAGCCAGCTTGCTGTTTTCTGCTGTTTTTGGTTTCAGAAATCCTAGTAAGGAAATATTCTCGGAATTGGACGAAATCAACGCCAGGGTCCTATTTTTGCACGGCTTCCAAGACCGAGGGGGAGACGAAGTGGGGCCACGGGCGCCGCCACACTAGGGCGGCGTGGCCTAGAGGGGGCCCGCGCGGCCCTAGCGTGTGGGGCCCCCGTGACCTCTCCGACTCCGCCCTTCCGCCTACTTAAAGCCTCCGTCGCGAAACCCCCAGTACCGAGAGCCACGATACGGAAAACCTTCCAGAGACGCGCCGCCGCGAATCCCATCTCGGGGATTCAGAGATCGCCTCCGGCACCCTGCCGGAGAGGGGATCATCTCCCGGAGGACTCTTCATCGCCATGATCGCCTCCGGAGTGATGAGTGAGTAGTTCACCCCTGGACTATGGGTCCATAGCAGTAGCTAGATGGTCGTCTTCTCCTAATTGTGCTTCATTGTTGGATCTTGTGAGCTGCCTAACATGATCAAGATCATCTATCGTAATACTATATGTTGTGTTTGTCGGGATCCGATGGATAGAGAATACTATGTTATGGTGATTATCAATCTATTACTTATGTGTTGTTTATGATCTTGCATGCTCTCCGTTATTAGTAGAGGCTCTGGCCAAGTTTTTGCTCTTAACTCCAAGAGGGGGTATTTATGCTCGATAGTGGGTTCATGCCTCCATTGATACCTGGGACAGTGACAGAAAGTTCTAAGGTTGTGGATGTGCTGTTGCCACTAGGGATAAAACATTGATGCTATGTCTAAGGATGTAGTTGTTGATTACATTACGCACCATACTTAATGCAATTGTCTGCTTGCAACTTAATACTGGAAGGGGTTCGGATGATAACCTGAAGGTGGACTTTTAGGCATAGATGCATGCTGGATGGCGGTCTATGTACTTTGTCGTAATGCCCCGATTAAATCTCACTATATTTATCATATCATGTACTCTATATGCATTGTTATGCCCTTTTCTATTTGTCAATTGCCCGACTGTAATTTGTTCACCCAACATGCTTTTATCTTATGGGAGAGACACCTCTAGTGAACTGTGGACCCCGGTCCTATTCTTTACATCGCATACAATCTACTGCAATACTTGTTTTACTGTTTTCTTCGCAAACAATCATCTTCCACACAATACGGTTAATCCTTTGTTACAGCAAGCCGGTGAGATTGACAACCTCACTGCTTGGGGCAAAGTACTTTGGTTGTGTTGTGCAGGTTCCACGTTGGCGCCGGAATCCCTGGTGTTGCGCCGCATCACATTTCGCCACCATCAACCTTCAACGTGCTTCTTGGCTCCTCCTGGTTCGATAAACTTTGGTTTCTTTCTGAGGGAAAACTTGCTGCTGTGCGCATCATACCTTCCTCTTGGGGTTCCCAACGAACGTGTGAGTTACACGCCATCAGTGGGCGGCATGTTAGGTGGAGCACGTCGGAGCATCTAGGTTGGTCGGTTTGGTGGTCGGGAGAAATCCCTGTCGGCATGCTCGACACCGACGCGGTGACGCCTGCGGGTGTCACCTTGCCTTCCTGAAGGGCGTCGGGTGTACCTCCTCCTCAATCCCCTCCGCATACCGGGGGAAACCCTAGGACTAGTCCGGGCAGCAGCGGCGTCATCGTCGTCTCCTTGGTGAAGGTGTTGCTTGGTATGCGGTGCCTCGGCGTGCTAGGAGCGTGGTGGTACTTCTCCGGAGGGCGCAGCGGTTGCGGGTCGTCATCGTTTTCGTCGATTTGCCGGTGTCGGCATTAGTTTTTCTTTCCTTGCTTTGTCTTTTCTTTTGGGCTTGCTTGTGCTGCGGCCCCAGCGTGTTCGTTGTATCGGGTGGTTTGCTATATTAATATAGCGGGGCGAAAGCCTATTTCGAGGAATAAATGCCTAAAGAATATCCACACAATCAAGCGGAGCGTGCTTGGTGGGGATATAAAATCTCATGGTAGAAGTAGATACGGGAAGTACTAACGCATTTTGGGTAGAAATTGGGCATTAGGACTGCACTTTGATCTTTGTAGATTGCAATGGGAAAGTGAGATATATGGTAATGGAAACGGGCCGCTAGGATTGTGGCTTGTGGGAGATAGCCATGACCTCCTTAGGTTGGAGCGTGGAGATGAAGCTCCTATCGGTGGTGTGCGTGGTGGGTGAGGACGGTCCCGTGGCGGTGGCAAGGAGAGCGCCGGATGACGGTTGGAGCTAGAGGCTGATGTTCGCATGGAACTACTGCATGTGGAGGTCGGGGAGTAGGAAGGAGGCGTGGAGAGGAGGCGGCGGGGAGGCGAGAGGGTGACACCTGTGCTAGTGAGAAGGCGGGCGGCAGCTATGGGGAGCTGATTGGAGCCGATAGGTGCGGTGGAACACCGGAAATTCTATTTTTTAGATTATTTTGCGAGTCCAAGTGGTGAAGCTTCTAAGATACGTCTGCGTCGCTAGCTTTGACCTCCTGCTGTAAATGGCAACAACACAATCACCAGAAGAGATTGAGAAAAACAGCCTAGAACCGGTAACCGGTAACTCGTCTTGTAAAAAAAAATGAAACAAAAGAGAACGGGTAAACTGAAATCAAAGAGGTGGAAACAAAAAAAAAATCCACACGTTTCATCACGACTGGAGTAAGGAAAGGATAAATTGTTCCGGTACCCGAAGAAAATCTCACGTGCGGTGAACTAATTAGCTTTTATCTTTACTACTCCCTCCGTCTATAAATAGATGTCTCACCTTTGTTAAAATTTAAATGTATCTAGACTCATTTTAGTATCTAGATACATTCAAATTTGTCCTAAGTTACAGAGCTTGGCTCTGGTGGTTAGGTCCCTTGTGGTGGAACCAGCCCACCCAGGTTCAAGTCCTAGACTTGGCATGGGTGTTTGCATTTACCTGGATTTATTCCAGGATTTAACCGGCGCTATGCTTTCGTGGTAGGTGACGTGCCCAACAACAGGCCATGGTGACTTCTCAAACCTCAAGATATAGCTCAGTTCGGAGGCTCATAGTAGGGTGTGCGTGTTCATAGGGGTGTTTGTACGTGCGTGTTTGTGAGCGCTCGCGCGTGTTCTCAAAAAAAATTCCCTGTTGAGACATCTTTTATAGACGGAGGTTAGTATTAGTTTCGAATACGACCGTGGTACGTCCTACCTCCCGAAAGTTAGCGATCGGACGAGCTCCCGTCCCCTCGCTCCTACGCAATTCACGTCGATCGATTCGTACTCATGGGCCGCGCTTCATCACGATTGCCTCCGCAGTCCGGCCCGGGCCCCCGCTCGATTCCCAGCTTCGGCGCTGCCGGATCCCCAGGAGCGCCGCCTACAGCTACACCGTGCTACCTTCCTCTCGATCGCCGACGAATTTCTTGCGCTCCCCCAAGGCCCCAACCATCCCGGTTGGCCTTTCCCTGCCTTCCCCCGTCATGTGCCTTCGCGCTTGTTCCCTCCCGCAGACGACTTGCTGTAGGAGGTGATGGATACTTCAGGCGGCGCCTCGCTGCAGTATGCAGACCACGCTGTCCATAGACCCCGGAGGTGCACGAAGAAATCCTCTCCTTTCCTCTTCTGTTCCTCCTCTGTTCCTTGTTGGTGGCCACCGGCTCATCTGGACAAGGGAAGGCGGAGGAGAGAGGAGCAAAGGGTTGCGGCCTGCCAATCATTGGCCGAGCGTCCGAGCTGAGTAAGGCGGCGGCGCGTGCGAGCTATGCGGCGCTCAGCGGCCTCGGCGAGACATGCGTTTCATGCGGAGCTGGGCAGCATCGTTACATCTGGGCTAGCAGAGCTGCACGCGTGTATATCTGATGGATTTGGGGGTGGCTACTGCCTTCTGATTTGTTATCTTTCTGATCATTTGTGAGTGTGTATTTTTCTTTTCTTGGAGAGTGATATCATGATTTGTATCAGAAATTATCATTTGTTTCTTCAACAGCCGAAGCCTGCTTTCACATATGCCCAGTTCGTGTAGCCATCTACCATTGAATTGGCCGGTGTCCTGTATTTAGCACGACAATCAGTAGCGTCCGTCTGGAGACTGGAGTTTGCTCTGGAATAAGGGTGGCCATATAAAGTTTTAGTTCTTCGGGCAATTTGCATTTCCTGCTAAACCCATATAAAAGCGTTCTGATTGTTATCTGGCTATACTATTGTAGGATCTTGTTCCTCACATGATAGCATAGTGAAATTTGACAGCTTGGTTATAAAAAAAGAAAAGGAGTGCCACAGATTTGGTTCACATGAAACAGAAGAGTTGCATGGCAAAATGTCTTCTACATTCTGGACTATGGACTCAAAAACCATGCAATTGAAGAGTATAGTTTTCTATGTGTTGTACCTATAATTTTTTTTTCCTATCCAGTGCATATTAGTCTCGATTGGGTGCAAACTAAAGTAAACCTTTTTTCTAAAAAAAATATCATGTAGCTTTTTTTAGAAGAATAGACAAAGGGGCAAATGTAGTAAAATTTGTCTCTGGTGCTTCAGTTTGCACAAGATTTCTACTTGGAAGTGCTAATTCACATGGTGATGTACGAGTAAAATGCATCATATTCGGCTGGTACTGTGTCTAAGAAAGATGACTGATAATAAGTGCATTGTTAGTTGTTACCCGTACATAGTTTTCTTGCATGTTCCCAAATGTACCTTCCATCCCATTGTTATGCTAAATTTTTCTAAGCTGCTTCATTGTTGAATCAATATTGGCAGACTGTTTGATTAACCAAGCATGTTTATAGCAAGTATAAGGTGTTACTTGTCATAAGATAGTTGTAAGGCGCGTGCCAAGTATACATTGTGAATTACGTTATCAATTAGATTAATACTTTTATGTTTTTGTTGCTTCGTGGCAACGCACGAGCATTCAACTAGTAAAGGGTATAACTAGAAGCTAAAACTTGTGTAAACAAAACTGATGGACGAGGCTAAACTTGGTTGTACCCATGCAAAACATCTACGCACAATGCTAAACGTGGATCGATGTGCCCACACAAAACATCTGCGCGCTGCCGATGGTCTTGTGATGCGGTAATTTGGTAGAGATGTTTTACATAGTACTCCAATATAATGGCCTGTGACAAGATTCCATTCATATGAAAAGAGTTTCAGACACTCCTTGCTATCTTGCAGTTGAGCAGCGCGTTGTCGCACGCCTCGGCCACCGTCTGGAAGATCCACTCGTCGCCGATGAGCCCGTGCACCTTAGACTTGTCCAGTTTCTTCATGACTTCACTCCCCGGGTTCGCCAGCGCAATCTGCAGACGTATTTGTATCACAATTAAAGAAGTGTTGCTTAAACTAGGGAGAACTCGAGCGAATTAAACTAGTACTGATTCCACCTGCATGCTCTTCCTGTCTAGGCTCTTCTTGAGATCCTCAATCAGCTTCGTCCCGCTCGTGTCGATGCTGGCAACGGCTGCGTAAAAAGATGTGATCAATCTCAACGTCGTCGCACTTGTCAAATTCAAGCATTTGAATAGTGTATATATGTGAATATATGATTGTACAGAAGAGTCTGATGTAGACTTGAGAGTCGGTGCAAGAAGAACTCACCACCCATGTCCAGGACGATGCACTGCAGGCTCTCCTCACCTGCATCCTTGATTCGGTGCTCCTCCTCGTCGATCCACCGCGAGATCCTAAACACAACATATATCAACCACTTCATGTTTTCGTATTCTGTACAGTGGATTGTGGTCTGATTTCACTCACCTCTCTCGCAGGTAGCTGGCATTGGCAAAGTAGATAGGCGAGTCGACGTGCAGCACGAGCACCCCAGGCACGGTCTCTGCCATGGTGTACTGGTCCATCCTTCTGTAGATGGTTGAGTTGGGCATGTTCCCGAGCACCGTGGTCCTCGGCCGCGCCACGAAGAGCAGGATGCGGAGAACCGATATCCCAACCTGAAATCAGATAGTTTTTGGTCACCACACACCAATGTTTCTCTTGTAACCGAGTGCCGAATGGGCGTGATTAATTGGTCGTACTGCGATGGAGAGACCGATCTCGATGTCGCCCAAGACGACGCCGAGGTAGGCGCCGAGGCACACGCAGAAGTCGAGCTTGTCCACCTTCCAGAGCCGCGCGGCTGCCGGGAAGTCGATGACGCCCAGCATGGCCGACACGATGATTGCCGAGAGCACCACCAGCGGCGTGTAGTGGAAGAGCGGCGTCAGGAAGAGGAGCGTGATGGCCACGGCCACCGCCATGACGGCGTTGGACATGGCCGTCTTGCAGCCGGCGTTGACGTTCACGGCGGAGCGCGAGAAGGGGCCGGCGGTCAGGTAGCAGGAGGTGCAGGACCCGATGATGTTCATCAGGCCGAAGGCGATCATCTCCTTGTTGCCGTCTACGTGGTAGTTCTTGGCCATGGCGAAGCTCCGCCCCACGGCGATCCCTTCCTGCAGTGCATGCACACGCTAGGTACTTGTCTCTTTTTTAACTTCAGTTATATGGCCGGAGGGCGGCTTACCGCGAGCCCAATGAGGCTGGTGATGATGCCAGTCTTGAGCGCGACCATCATGTGCGGCGGCGACAGGATCAGGTTCTTGGCCGACGCCGGGTTTATGCCCTTGGCGAGGTTGCCAATCTAGACGTACGTTCAACAGAAAGGAAATTACATATTTTATATATATAGTTGGCAGTCAGTCAATCACATCGATCTTTCTTACTCCAGGTAGACGAGTTAAATTACCACTTGGATGCCATGGTTTTCCCCATGGATGAGATACACCAGAACGCTTCCAACGATGACAGATACTAGCGGCGCCGCTGCCGACACCCAGAAGAACCTGGGCCGCCTCTTGCTCTGTAGATAGAAATTAAGAAAGATGGAAATTACTACTACCTAACACCTTGTGCTTAGAGCAGGTACAATAGATCGATTCTAGTCAGCTGGCTATAGTGGTTTCCATGTAAAAACAAGTGTACAATAGATCCTATTTAGTTGGCTATAGTGGCTTTCATGTAAGCAAAATCTTAGGTGGAGGGGAGATAAAAGAAGAGAAAGAAGAGAGCAGGCTCTATACTTGTACGGTTGTACCCCGGCTATAGCATACTAAGCGAGAATCAAGAGGTAGCATGCAGCCGATGTAAAAGCCTTTAATAAACGTTTACTCCTCTCGACCAATAATCAGCTCCCTCACATGCAAGAATTTAGTGCTATAGCAATCTTTAGGCTGGCCATAGTGCTAAGACTACTCATAGTGGGAGTAACATAGCTAGTAACATCACATACCCCAAAGCATTTTGGTGACATGGCATGGTAATAAATGAAGAAAGAGAGTGAGGTGGTAACTAGCTATGTTACCATAACATCACACTTCTCAATACAAGATAAAACCTAATAATATGACTTTGCATGACACCACATATATGTTACTACCCACTATGAAGGTAGTAACATAGGGTAGTAACATGTGCAAGTTACTACTCTATGTTACTCCCCACTATGACTAGTCTAAGTATCATATAGTAGTATGTATGATGCTATCTATATAGTGGGTAGTATCATGGAGTAGTATCATAGTTATGCTATATTTATTGCTATTTAGAATCTCAATGCAAATTGATGTACATGATTTGTTTGACATTAACTTTTCTCGTGATATGCGCTATGATACAGTATCCACCTATGATACTCTAAACTCATCTCTCCTTGTTAATAGCTGCCACATCAGCATTTTTGTGGGACCAATGTGCATGATACTAGCTAAGATACTACCACTATAGCTAGCCTTATAGCTAATCTATACCTAACCTACTCTTATGAAAGACTTTAGCAATATGGCAATGATATAGAGCCGGCAGCAGGTTTTTCTATTAGCCATGCTCTAAGCAAAATCCTAGGTGGGGGAGAGATAAAACAAGAGAGAGAAGAGAGCCGGCTCTATACTTGGAGCGTGGCTATAGAACACTAAACGAGAATCAAGAGGTAGCATGCAACCGATGTACAAGCTTTTAGCATACGTTTACTCTTCTCGACCAATAGTGCTATACCAATCCTTAGATTAGTCACAATGCATAGTATCGTACAGAAGTATCATGCGTATGATACTACTACATGTTAATATGTTCACAATGCATGATATCATGTTCTAGTATCATATTCTCCTTATATTAGGGTGTGTTCGGTTCCAGAATTGAGAGGAACGGAACAGAACCGTCCCGTACTTATAGCCCATTCTTGTGTTCGGTTGGGAAAAGGAATGATACCAACTCGTTCCAAGAAAGGGAATATCCCCCTCGTATGCGGAACGAGCTCGTTCCACCAAATTGGCCGGACGTGGGGGAACGGCTGACTAACCAAAAAAAATAGCGATAGAATGTGGAGGACTCGCGAGCAACTGGACTTAAATCAATGAAATATTTAGCAGTTGGGACCATTTCGTTCCTCTCTTTTTCCAAACCGAACACGGGATCGGAACAAAAAATGGAACCATTCTGTTCCTCGTTTTTTTGACAAGCCGAACACAGGGTCGGAACCATTCCATGACCTCAGAATGGAACCATTCCGTTCCATCCTCTCAGGTTCTAGAACCAAACACACCCTTAACTTGATTTGTGAAATCTCAATAAAAATCTATGTGTAAGATTTATTTTTTTCGAAATTGGGGATATAAAATCTATGTATAAGATGTATTTGACATTAAAAAATTCATCATACGTGCTATGATACAGTATCTACCTATGATACTACTATCATATCCAGTGGCGGAGCCGGAACGTTAACATTGTGTAGTCAGTTTAAAGTTATGTAGTCAAACACATGTATTTATATAATTTTTTCATAATTCTTTACATGATTTCTACCTATGTAAGTGAAAAACTGTGTAGTCATATGACTATGGCTGCCACTGATCATATCTATCATCTTTAATTGCACTGTCACATCATCTTTTGCATGAATGAAAATGTATGATACTACCTATAATGTTTTCATTGTGGGTAGTCTTATAGCTAATCTTTAGCCAACCTATTGTATGAGTCTAGTTTTATGAAAGCCTTTAGTGATATGACAATAGTTCTTATTAGAAGGAAAGGAGAATTAATGTACTAGTAAGAAACTTACGAAGAATCGAGTCACGAGGAGGAAGACGATAAAGGAGCACCCGAGAAGCACGCTCTGCCATCGCCACTGTCGTCACAAATATAGCACACAGGACATAAACATATTTGTCATAATCTGAACACGTGTAGTACATAGTACAAAATAGATGTACTGCTGTACTCCCTCCAGCCATAATTAATTTGCGTAGCTGGCTGGCTGCCAATTACTCTCGAAGTTTTACCAAAAAAGTTTAATTTGGTCCAGAGAGAGTAGTAGCAGTGTATTTAACTTGCATGCATGATCGAGCAGGACGGTAAGAGAAACGTGTCTGACCATGTGTGTCTGCGAGAAGACGGCTCGCATGACGTCGACGACGTCGGTGGAGGTGGTGAAGTGCTGGAGGCCGAGGAGGCCCTTGAGCTGCTGCAGGCACACCACCGTGGCGGCGCCGCCCATGAAGCCGACGATGGCGGCGTGCGACAGGAAGTCCACCACGAATCCCAGCCTGAGGATGCCCAGTCCGGCCTGGAACACGCCGGCGAAGAAGGTGGCCGTGAATGCCAGGTGCATGTACAGCTCCGGGCTGTCCGCCGGCGACGCCTCCTTACCCAGCATCGCCGCGAACAGCAGGGACCCCACCGCCGTTGTGCCCACCGCCACGTCCTTGGAGCTCCCCATCACCGCGTACACCAGCGCTGGCACGAAACTAGAGTCTGTATGTACACAAATATACTCCATACGTCACGCCTGGAATCGATCGATCAACAATGTCACCTGTAATGATAATAAGTATACTTACATAGTCCCATGATGGGCGGGAGGTCCGCGAGCTTGGCGTAGCTGATGCCCTGGGGGACGGCGAGGCTGGCGACGGTGACGCCGGCGATGAGGTCGGAACGGAGCGCGGCGAGGGTGTAGGACGGAAGCCACTCCAGGCAGGGGAACACGTACCGGAGCGCGGCCGCGGCGCGCCGGCAGCGGCCTTCCTCGCGAGCCACGGCGCGGAACGGGTCGTCGGGGAAGAAGGTCTCCTTCAGGTTGGCGCCGAGGGTCTGGAGGAACGGCTTCGCAGCGGGCACCGGCACGCGCGCCGGCGCCGGCGCCGCCAGCTTCGGCACGTCGACGACCTGCATCCCCACCATGATTCTCGTTGGCGCTGGCTAGCGAACCTGGAGATTGTTTACAGACAGTAAGTAGCAAAGATTAGTTGTCCCACAGGCATGCATATAACCGAGTTGTCGTTGGAATTACTGTTGTGCTGTGTGTGGATGGAAATACTTTGGAGCTGTGCGCGCACAACATATATAGCCTGTCGATTATTGTCTAAATTAACTGGGTACCATATGCGCACAAAGTCGATTAATTCCGGCCAATTAAACACTTTAATTAGGTATAAACCATCGATCTTGGCCATGTCGATAGAGATGCATCCATGGTACATATGTAGTACGTACTTACCTGCTGCAAGGAGGAGGAGCTGATATGAGCTCCACGAACGCCGACCGCCGGTGGGCGATCGATGCACCTACCGCTCCGCAACCGCGGAAGGCGGTTCTCCGGCGAATCGTCGTCGTGGTCGTTGTTGATTTCACTGGGTTCCTTGCGAGATTTTGTAAGGGATCACGCGATGCTGCTCTAGATATATATGTCGATGTGAAAAAGGAAAGCATGTATGTGCTGCGGATAACTATATATATTGGGGTCATATTCACGCTAGACTATGAATACTCAAGGTCGTGTTACGATATGGATGGATACCAGATGAGAGATTCCGAGTGCTGGCCATGTGATCCAAATAGGGTTGATCTCCTCCGGTCCGGAGTCCGGATAATATGGATTAGATAGCTGCAGTTTCGCTTGTCCACGTACCGTACGTACCCGGGCAAATACTGCGTGCTCCCACGTCCCACATATCCCTAGTCGATCCCTCCGGCCGGGCCGATTTAGTTGACACGGCCCATCCGCCCATGTACAATGGTAACTTTATGAGAAACCCCTCACTAATTTAATTCTTCCTAAATGTGGTTCTGAAGTCAAAATCCAAAATCCCAACGTTCATGTCCTGCGACGGAGCTCCGCCCCTGTCCCGCGTAGGAGCCATGACCGAGACAATTTCTCCAGTCAATGATCACGAGGTGATTTTGGAGAACCATAGTGATCCCTATGCATTCCACGAAGATATGATCGTCGTTTGAACCATTATGTTGAGTCATATTCCTTTTGTTCATTCGATACCGGACTTGTCCAAGACATGATCATTGGTATCATTATACCCAGTTCGATCTTGTTACTGACAAGGCTATTCAACTCGTTATTCCATCCTCATGACCTAGTCATACACTGCACAACTTTATGGATGTAATCTCACCGAGTGGGCCCTTTGCATCTCTCTATCACGCGGACGAGCAAATCTCGCTCTTGATACATACACCTCAACCCATTCCATTAGAATACCCAACTACACCTTTATGATCACCATGTCACGGTGTGATGGTTGATGCAATCAAAGCAGCCTCAGGTGTTAGTGATTACATATGATCTCACGGCCTGAGGATTATGTCAGTATGCTTTCATAAACATCATAACATTGAACTTGATGTGACTTGATCGTGTTACAATACTTATGTTTTGGGTGTGTCCATCATATCATTTATCCAAAACGATATGATCTCATTGTCAATGACGTGTGTGTCCATGATCGCGAAACCTCGACCAACGATTGACTACAATGACCAGTTATGCACATGTGTGCTTACCAGGGGCCTTATTGTTTATTTATAATACCACACGTGTATTAATGTTTCCACTTAATACATTTATTGCATGGCATGAAACTATTATGAATATTTGAGATATAATAATAAATACTCATTATTATTTGCCTCTAGAGCATTATCTCTAACAACTAATTGAGTTAGTTGAACAATCATTTAATGGTTATGATGTGGACACATGGGTTAGAGTGTTTATAACCCTTCGGTATGTCATGATCAAGGCTATGAAAGATGAAGGAGACAACATATACCATATACAACACATGTTGAAAGAGCATGGAGCCTCCATGTATGGTTTTGGTAATTGATGGCAATCCCTACGGACTAACATTTGCATTGAGTTTCTCTTACGCTCCGTTTGGATGCACATAATTGAATCAGTAATTAAATTAGATTGAGAATTAGATTGAGAATTCCAAATCCACGATGATGGAAAGGAAACGTCTTCCAATTCAAATGTTGTTGTTTGGGTGTGCTTGGAATTTGTTGAAATTAAAGAGTGGTAACCAATTCAATTTTCTGTTTGGATGTAAAGAACAATGAAATTAGAGGTGCGAGCAAAGCCTTTTGGGTGTAATTTGGACAAAGGTACTCGGGGAAATTCAGAACAAAACACACAGAGCGTAATCTATTGTAGAAAAAGTGGTTGTCGTGAAACCGAGCAATCTAGAAAGTTCTTCACCTTTATGGCTTTCTCCAAATTTCCAGAACTAGATGAAACAATCCGAACACAAATCAGTGGTATTATCACACCAACTCATGAACATATAAGGAGGTGGTCGTGAAGATTGCATTCACAGATGAACAAGGATCCTCCTGTCCATCGCCGCCTCCGTTCATCCTATCGCCACCGTTGTTCACCATCCCACCGTTGTCGTTCATCCTCCCATCACCGCCTGGTCGTGCCCGCGATTTAGGGTTAGGACCAAGCAGGAAGGGGGAGGCCAGGGGAATAGGGGCAGGATTGTAGGGCCTCGAGGAGAGAAGCCATGGGAGGGATAGGCTAGGGAAGGGAGAAATAGAGGGATGCGAACCTGCACACACCATCACCGAGCTCGTTGTCATCGGGATGGAGAGCCTCGCTCACGTGGAAAGGATGACCTCGCCATGTTTCTCTCAAGCGAACAGGTAAGCGCCGACGCATTTCCACGGGATTCCGAGGGTGTGACCTCTTAGTCATGAGCAGTCTGTTTGCACGCGACGCAGCAGGGCTTCGAAATTGGAACGCATTTCGAGACATCAATTTAGAGTGCAGCCCAAACGACCGAAATTGGTTCAGAAGTCCATATTTCCTGATTTTGTCCCCAATTCCTTACATCCAAACACAACATTATAGGTTTCGTCCACATGCAATGCTTGAACCATATGATGGTTTAAGGTTGCAAGAAGAAACAAATGAAGAAGATCAAGTGACAAGTATGCCTTGCAGACGAAGATGGAGTGAGATGTCATTGCATCTTTAAGATAACAACAATACGAAGAAATAAGGTGGTGGCGTGCATTTGAAGAATACGGATGAAGACTGATGATGGGTGCATTTTTAGCATGTTTTTACACCGTTATTTTATATAGATATCCCTGAGTAGTAATAGGATCTTAAAATATGGATTTCCACGCATGTTTTTACACCGTTATTTTATATAGATATCCCTGAGTAGTAATAGGATCTTAAAATATGCATTTTTAGCATGTTTTTACACCGTTATTTTATATAGATTTCCACGCTACCACGCCCTTTTATCCTTGTCTATGCAGGATCTTAAAATATTAAGGCAATGATGAAATATCAATAAAAACTATCATTTCTATGATATTTTGACATGATAAAAATCATTTAAGCACTCAACCATGCACCTGGGCGAAAGGGAAACGCGAGGACAAATTCCAGAAGGTTTAGCAGGCATTGGTATGGGGGGAGCCCGCTCGTACCGTACGCCATACCAGAAGCACCGCCTTGTCAATTACTTTCATCTGACGCAGACGGCAGAGCGATCTAAGACACACAAATTTGAAAAACACGGAAACACCACCTCTGGATTGATCTGGAGGAGGAACTTTGGAGAAGACATCATCTGGGCTGCTACATGGATCATTGGAGGACAAGGCATCATCCCCTTCATCATCAACCGCTGCATCACCATCATCATCACCGATTCATTTCTCCCTCAACCATAGTTGTGATCCCGATTGCTATTGTGGATTTGTATTCAAATTAATACCATTACTTTCATCCAATCCACAAGGGTATGATGATGTTCTTGATTCTTTCCATGTGTGAGTAGCTCTTTTTGTTTTTGGGGAGATGGAGAAACACTAGCATGAATATGAGATGAATCTAAGATGATCTAAGGTTTTCAGTTATTAATGTGTGTTAGTTCTCTCTCTTGATATTATGTGTTGTGCACCATGTAATATTTGCCTTATGGTCTCGACAGGGAACTACCCTTTGAAGTGTGGTAAAGTGAACGGCGAGAAGTGACATTACCCTATCGACACTTTAACACATGGAAGGGGGCTCCGCCACCTTGATAGCTCGAAATTTAGCACTATTTTACTGAGGTTTTTAAGTATACTATTACTCATATTGTCACTCATTTCATGCTCCAGCTAGATACACCTATGCCTATTTTGCATACTTACGAGTTCTTGTTCACTTTCATATGAGCATCGCATATTTAGTAGTTTTAGTAGGATTTTATTATGTTTTCCTTGTCTATTACATGGTTGTAGGTGTTATGGACAACTATGGATAAAGCAAGGCAAAAGTATCAAGAGAGGAAAATATGGAAAAGTTGTGGGCACCAGACTTAGTCATTTGAGGAGTGGAAAATGTGAAATTTTTCCATCATCTCAAAATAAAGATCTAAGACCATGTTGTTGTAGCTCTCTTCCATACGAGTTCAATAGCCCAAGGACACTCAAATCGAAAGCAACCAGTAACTTTAGCGATCATCGGTACGGGCATGTCTGATCGTACCATCACTAGTAGGAAAAGCCTCATTAGTGGCGCACCAAAAATGGATTCTGTGGCGCATGTGGGTTGCGCCACAGAACCATCGCCACAAAAATAAGGTTTCTGTGGCGCACCGCCCCGTGCGCCACAAAATTAAGGTTTCTGTGGCGCACTGGTGCTCTGGTGCGCCACAGAAAAGCGTGCGCCACAGAATTTATTTTCAGTGCGCCACAAAATTTGCTTGTATTATACACGATTTTGTGCTGCCTGCTATACACATGCAGTTTATAGACAGCAATATACAGGTTATAGACAGCAATATACAAGTTATATACAACAACATACAGAAATATGCAGATATAATATAAATAACATGTACATTGCCCAGATATAATGTAGACATCATCATCACATTACCTAGAGCCCGATCGAGATACATATATAGTGGCAAGTGTCAAATGTTTTGCATACAACTCTTAATTCATACAAATTTCACAATTTCGAGATACAAAGTAGTCTTTGATACGTCCATTTTGCATCACTATTTTATATCATAATTTATTGTTATTCATTGATATATTTCATATTTAGAGATGATACTTATGTTATTTCACATGTTTTTCATGTTTCATGATTATTGGAGAATTATTCACCAGAGTCAGAATTCTGCTGGAAAAAGCACCGTCAGGATACAATATTTCTGAAGATCAACAATTGGCGGAAAATATACTGAAGCTCCTATTTGTCCAAATGACGGAGCCAGCCAAAAGGGGACGCCGAGGAGGGCCGCCATGGGCCCTCCCCATAGGCTGGCGCGGCCACCAAGGCCGGCGCGCCGCCACGTGGGGAGGGGGCCCACGACCCCCTCGGCCATCGCCCTTTCGCGTACTTCATCTCCCAAAAACCCTAAGGTGCGGGGGGCATCGAGGATAGTCACCGCCGCCTCCTCGAGGCGGAAAACACCAGAGAGAAAAGAGCTCTCCGCATGCAGAAATCTGCCGGGGAAATTCCCTCCCGGAGGGGGAAATCGTCGCCATCGTCACCATCATCGAGCTGGACTTCATTGGGATCATCATCATCATCTCCACCACCGACACCGTCATCTCCACCGCTGCACCTCGTCTCCGCTGTAACATCTTGGGTTGAATCTTGAGTATTTCATAGGGGAAACTTTCCCGGTGTCAATTACTCCTTGTTATTGATGCTATTGAGTGAAACCGTTGAATTAAGGTTTATGTTCCGATTGTTATTCATCATCATATCACCTCTGATCATGTTCCATATGATGTCTTGTGAGTAGTTCGTTTAGTTCTTGAGGACATGGGTGAAGTCTAAATGTTAGTAGTGAACTATATTGAGTAATATTTAATGGTTTGATATTTAAGTTGTGGTGTTATTCTTCTAGTTGTGTCATGTGAACGTCGACTACATGATACTTCACCTTTATGGGCCTAGGGAATGCATCTTGTATTCGTTTGCTAATTGTGGGGTTGCCGGAGTGACAGCAACCTGAACCCCGTTGGTATATCGATGCATGAGGGATAGCAGGATCTCAGAGTTTAAGGCTGTGGTTAGATTTATCTTAATTACTTTCTTGTATTTGCGAATGCTTGCAAGGGGTTTAATCACAAGTATGTATTAGTCCTAGGAAGGGCGGTGCATTAGCATAGGTTCACCCACACAACACTTATCAAAACAATGAAGATTAATCAACTATATGAAGCGAAAGCACTAGACTAAATTCCCGTGTGTCCTCAAGAACGTTTGGTCATTATAAGTAAACAAATCGGCTTGTCCTTTGTGCTAAAAAGGATTGGGCCACTCGCTGCAATTATTACTCTCGCATTTTACTTACTTGTACTTTATTTATCTGCTATATCAAAACCTCCCGAAAACTTGTCTGTGAGCATTTACAAGTGAATCCTTCATCGAAACCGCTTGTCAACACCTTTTGCTCCTCGTTGGGTTCGACACTCTTATTTATCGAAAGTACTACGATACACCCCCTATACTTGTGGGTCATCAAGACTATTTTCCGGCGCCGTTGCCGGGGAGTGAAGCGCTATTGGTAAGTGGAATTGGTAAGGAAAACTTTTACTGTACGTGCTATTTTATTTCTGCCTGTTTATAATTCATTATGGAGAGATCTTATCTTGAATTCCTATGTGGAAAATCTACTACTACTGCAAAGGTAGTGGATGAGGCGCCAGGTGAGAAAGTGATTCCATATAAAATACCTATGAAAATTATTGAACGTGTTGTGGATAACCTCTATGAAGGGGATGGAACTGTCCATCCTGGAGATCATTTACTGTTTTTACATGAATTATGCGGGTTATTCAAGTGTGCAGGTATTTCTATGGATGAAGTTAGAAAGAAACTATTCTCTATGTCGATGTCTGGTAAAGCAGTGCATTGGTATAAACTGCTGAAGAATGGGCATTCTCTTGATTGGAAGGATATTATACCTCTATTTTATTCTAAATTCTATCCTACAAGTGAAATTCACAAAGACTGAAACCGCATATATAATTTCTGGCCTCATGATGGAGACAGTATTGCCCAAGCATGGGGGAGATTGAAGTCTTCAATGCTCAAATGCCCCATTCATGAGCTTCCTGGTAATATCATCATTAATAATTTCTATGCAAGACTTTCTTTTCAAGATAAAACCTTGCTGGATACTACTTGTTCTGGATCATTCAAGCGCAACAAAGAAGAGTTTAAATGGGACCTTCTTGATCGGATTCAGGAGAATACTTAAGGATTGGAGAACGACAAAGGTAGAGAGTCAGGTATAAAATATTGTTATGAATGCATTGAAACTTTTATGGATACTGATAAATTTCGAAATATGAGTGCTACTTATGGTCTTGACTCTCAAGTTGTTGCAAATTTTTATAAAGCTTTCGCCTCTCATTTTGAATTGCCTAGGAAGAATTTTAATAAGTATCATGAACCTTGCAAAGATAAAACTGATTCACCTATAGGTAAATGTATTGAAGTTAAAACTGTTGATGACATTCTTCCTGAAGCTTATATTGAAAAAATTCCTTTTCCTACTAAAATGAAGGAGTATTCTGTTATAACTAGTGTAGTTAACAAAAGTGCAAAGAAACCTATAGAACCCGAGGAGCAAATAAATGTTGAACCTGCTGTTGCAATAGTTAAAGACCTTGTGACTGAAAATGTAGAAGATGGTCACATCATTTTCTGTGAAGATGCTTTTATATTGTTTCACATCCTAGTAAGTCTAGGAAAGCCAGCGTTCCTATGCTCTCTGTTAAAATTGGTGATCATTGTTATTATGGTTTATGTGATATTGGTGCAAGTTCTAGTGCCATTCCTTATGAGCTTTACGTGGAAATCATGCATGAAATTGGTTCTTGTGAACTTGAAGATATTGATGTGGTTATTCGGCTAGCTAATAGAGAAACTATCTCTCCTATTGGTATTGTTCGAGATGTGGAAGTTCTATGTGGTAAGATTAAATATCCTGCTGACTTTTTGGTACTTGGTTCTTCTGCTAGTAAGACTTGTCCTATCATTTTTGGTAGACCTTTTCTAAATACTTGTGGAGCTATTATAGATTGCAAGAAAGAGAAAATTGTGACTAAATTTCCTGGTGAATCTTATGAGTTTAATTTTTCTAAATTTTCCAAAGTACCTTATGAAGTTGAATGGCCTAATGATGACTTTAGAGTTGAACAGCTTGCATCTATTGCTCTTGCTCCTACTAATCCTTTGCAGCAACATTTGGAGGATCACGAGAGTGAAGTCTTTAGGGAAGAAAGGAATGAGCTTGATGAAATTTTCCTTCGTCAACCCATTCTTAAACATGACTTACCGGTCGAAGATCTAGGTACAACACCACCACCAAAGGAAGATCCTGTTTTTGATTTGAAACCATTACCTGATAATCTTAAGTATGCTTATATTGATGATAAGAAAACATATCCTGTTATTATTAGTGCTAAGCTTTCAGATTTTGAGGAAGAAAGATTGTTGGAAATATTAAAGAAACACCGAGGAGCTATTGGCTACACTCTTGATGACTTGAAGGGGATTTCTCCCTCTATTTGCCAACATGCCATCAACATGGAAGATGATGCAAAGCCTGTTGTTGAACATCAGCGTCGTCTAATTCCTAAGATGAAGGATGTGGTAAGGAATGAGGTATTAAAACTTCTTGAAGCAAGTATTATATATCCTATTGCTGATAGTAGATGGATTAGTCCTGTGCATTGTGTTCCTAAGAAAGGAGGAATAACTGTTGTACCTAATGATAATGATGAGCTCATCCCTCAAAGAGTAATTGTAGGGTATAGAATGTGCATTGATTTTCGAAAGGTTAATAAAGTTACTAAGAAAGATCATTACCCTTTACCATTTATTGATCAAATGCTAGAAAGGTTATCTAAAAATACTCATTTCTGCTTTCTTGATGGTTATTCTGGGTTTTCACAAATTGTTGTTAGAGCTAAAGATCAAGAGAAAACCACTTTCACTTGTCCCTATGGAACTTATGCTTATAGGCGTATGCCTTTTGGTTTATGTAATGCTCCTGCTACTTTTCAAAGATGCATGTCCGCTATTTTTCATGGCTTTTGTGAAAAGATTGTAGAGGTATTCAGAGACAGACACTAATGGATTCCAGGAAGAATCTGGACAAGGGATATATTCAATTATATCCAGTAAGATTAATACGAGTTCGAGAAAAGATATAGTCTGCACAAGTCAGATCCACACTCCGGAAACGTGAGAGAGATCAAACTTCGAGGACGAAGTTTAGTTTAAGGGGTAGAGACTGTAATATCCCAGGTATTGGGGTTACAAAAATAGAGGAAACAGATGTGTGCATTGCATTCATGCATAGAAAATCCGGGAATTTTCGCTTTAAAGTAAAACAGTCACAGTAACCGAAGTTTCACTTGACCTTGGTGGAATTGAAGTAGCTCATCAAGTCAAGCGCTATAAACCTCAATGTGACTTCGCTAAAACCTTGTTTTGGGTAGTAATGAATTGATCTAAGGAGTTAGATCAAATGGAACTAAAATCAACACAATAACACATTAATCAAGGATCAACTACTTGATCTTATTAAATATCACAACATGATATACCTTGCCATAAGATATGAACATCCATTTAATTGGAGATCCAGTAACAATAATTGGAGAAACTATTCTTCACTCATCTTCTCCATGTCTTAAACTAATCCATGATCCTACCATGAGCCTCATGGTATTCATTCTATTTCAATCTTGGAAACAAGACAAGGAGATCAACTTTAGAAGTATATATTCTTCTCTATTCCAAATAGTGTTACATCAAACCTAAAGAGGTGAGAGTCCTATTTTATTTAGGGAAGCAATGACAAATCTTGAGGCAAATCTTGAATATAAATATCCATATGATCACAACATTATCTTCAAGAGGAACCCTAGAGTATTATTCAAGCCTTCCCAAATGAGAGAGACCATTTATTCTAAACCTAGCTTTACCTATTAATGAACAAAGGACAACCTTTGAACTAAAGTATTAGGTTGTAAACCATTTCCCTTGGAGTGGTGAGATAACCTAATATCACATGGAATAATACCATATCCATGAATTGATAAGATAAGGAAGAGATTAACTCAATCAAGATAGCCAAGTGGAGTTTTAGACTTAATACCTATTGAGAGATTGTGAGTACACCATAAACCTTAGAATAACCATTCCTTTATAAGAGAGCCCAAGCTATGGTGTTACACTTCAGTAGTTGAGGCAACACTTGAATGTGAGGGAGAGAACTATCCATATACCAGATGATTATATCATCATTGATTAAGTAGAACCCTAACATAAGATCTCAGGCATTCTCTTAGGATGTAAACTTAAGAGGCAACCATAGTAGTCCCATCTAAGAAAGTATAACAGAAGTACTATACCCTAGTTGATCAAGACAATACTTGATCTTGGAAATGAGAAACTATTTCATGAGAGATAACTTAGGAAGCCAAACCTTGATCATTATGAATTGAGTAATGATCATAAACCTAAGAACTTGAGGTAGAGTAATTAAGAACAAGTTGATCATGTTTAATACATGATCATGCTCTTGAAGTATGTGAGGATAAGTTAAACCCTAATAGGATAAGTAGATGTCATTCACCACATGAAATCATAGGGAGGTAACTAGTAAGCAACCCTAAGCTTATATCCCAACCTTAACTTGTGAATCACTTAGGATCATAAGTAGAATCCTACCATATCTAGGTTTCATAAATTAAAGGACCTAAGAAAACCTTAGAGTAAAACTCCATACTTAATATGGTGAGAAACCATACATCCATATGACCAAAGTTAACTATAAAAAGATCTACAACCCATATAGTTACTTTAATGATAAAATTGGGGATAACAATAGTAGTTAAATTGGTAGAAGATAAAACCAATTCTCAAATTCTTAGTAATTAGAGAAGCACATAAGATGTGAAGCAAGTAACCATATTACCATGGTTAGGGGAGATTAAACCCTAGCCAATGCATTATGGTGTCATCTCCACTCTACAAACTAGAAGTATATCTCAACCCTAGTTTATGCATCACTATGGTGATCATAATATTAACCTAGGCCATAAATTGAGATTCAAACCAATTGCCATTAGGTACACATAATTAGAACCCCAGAATTGCACTCTAGTTAAAACCTATACTTAATTATGGAACATAAGATAAACCTAATTAAACCTTTTAACTAAACCATGTGTGGTGATCAACCACTTACCTTGTAACCAAGACCAAGCCATTATGGGGACAATCTCTACTTTAGATTTTTCCAATGATGATAAGAGTGTTAACCTTGAAAGGGAGTTATAAGAGAGTTTACAAAACTATAATAAATAGGTGATCACATAAAATAATATGCAAGTGAGTAACACTCTCAAATAAGAAACCAAGACTTCATAATGATCCTCAAATGCTTTAGAGTAGAAATACTCAACTCCAATAATTGAAAAACAGATTGATTCACAAGAAAAATATGAAATTAAAATGAGAATATAAATTCAAGCCTATATGGATAATTAATCCAATTACCAATAGTAATTAATAAATCAATATTTTAGTATCCATATTAAATCTTCTAATACACCACTAAAGAAATTGCAGCATTTGAGCATAATTCTTGTATGATTCAAATAGATGAGACCTGCAAAATCATAATGAATTCAAATTTAAATTCAAAGCAGAATTGTAAAACAGAAAATAAGAAGAGAAAAATAAAACAGAAAAGAAATAAGTGAGAGGAGGGGGCTTACCTGCCGCAGCAGCCCAGCTTGGGAGGCCCAGAAGCAGCCCGTGAAGCGGCTTAGCACTGGCCCAAGCCGGAGCCCAAAACCAGCCCAGCAAGCACAGCCCAGCCAGGCCCGAAGTACCCTTCGCCAGATATTTTGCGTGGGAGGGGATCGTCTTCCACCTCTCGATCGAGCAAGCTGCTCGGTGGCAGCACCACGGCCATCGGCCGCGCCAAGATGTGCGCCGCCGCCCCCAACCGTCTATAAAGACCGCCGCGCCGTCGCCTGAAACCCTAGCCCCTCAATTCCCCTCTCCCTCTGTTCTATTTTCTCTCTGAGCCGAAACCCTAGCTCGCCAGCCACCATCCCGCCCCGGCGATTCCGACCACCCCGGGCTCGCCGTTGAGCTCAGGAGGAGCGCCTCGATGTCCTCGTCCATCTGGTAAATTGGCGCGTCAAGGGGAGCTCGGAGCAGAGCAAATTCGGCCGTTCCCTTCCGCAGTACCGCGGGGGAAATGGCGACCGCCGCGTCGTCTCTGTCCTTCATCGACCTCTCCTTCAAGCCCTTCACCATCAGGGTGAGCTTACGCTTCTCGAGAGCCTCCGGTTACATCCTAGAACGCACCGTAGCTCGCTGTCGCCGATGCCCGTCGGAAACCGCCGCAAACCATCGCCGCCGGCCACCCTCCGGTGACCATTCGGAGGGGGCGCCGCTACTACTTGGTTCGCCACGTCGAGACGATTCCAACGAGCATGGCCGCACGTCCGGGGGTGCACGGTATCGACGGCGCCGTGATCGACTGCCGCCGGCCACCGTGTTCCTGGCCACGTTGGCGATTTTGACTCAGTCCACGCCTACGTGGCAGACCACGTGGACCACTGGCCCACTGATCAGTCTCTGCGTGTAGGTTAGACCGTGTGTGTTTAGCATTTTCTTTTCGTTTTAATTCAAATCCAATAATCTCTGCAACTTTGAATAACCCTAGTAAATTCGTGAAAGCTCAGAAAAATAAATATGAGATATCAAAATGCTTATAAAAGTAAACTCTATCCAATAAAAATATAATATGAAATTTTTATTTTTAATAAAAATTTAATTGTTCAACCATTATTAATTAAGCCTTTTCTTTTATTCTTAGTTGAATTAAAATTCAATAATTAGAGAAATTCTCCAAATTAAATCAAGACTAGTAAATAAATAAAGAAAGCCTTAAAACTAATTTTCTTTATTTGTTATTTTATTTAATCCTTATTAGAAGGATTTAAACCCTAAATAATAATTACCTTAATTATTAATTCATTAAAAATAATAAAATGCCAAATTCAATATTACTTTGTTTCAAAGCTATTAATAACTTCAACTTGTTAATAAATTTAGTAATCATAGAATTATACAGTAAATAGCAAACCCTAATTCCATATTGAATGATATTACAACCCCATCATTCCATGTGGAACCCGAAAACCCTAATTTAATTATGCACCATACCCTAGCTCCATTAGTCCATAGGAACCCTTAATGGTTCTAACCTAAACCCTAGGATAGAGCATGTGATCATGATATTCTCCTTTCAAACATAGAACCATGATAGCAACTAAATAATTGACATGACCACATAAAATGTAAGAACCCTATCACTAGATAATCGCAATGCTATGTTCTCATCTAAATAAAACTTGTTGATCTAGTAGGATCAACCAAGTATAAAACCCTAGTTCCTATTCCCAAGACCACCAGCCTTAACTACCCATGATTAGCATCACACCATTGTGATGAACCCTAATAGAAACCATGATTGAAGATTACCTTACATTCCATACTCCACTAAACCCTACTAGTGTGAAATACTTATGAACCATCCTATTTAGGAACCAACTATTCCTTACTTATTAGATTCAATAGCAAACTCTAGACAACCTCAATCCTAGTTGTAATACTTCTTATTCCTTAAGAAGTATGTTCTTCAAAAGTTATTCTTTTGAAGAAAATAGAGATTCATCACCAACCCTGCCTAATAGGACCTATAGACAATAGCCAGCTATCACCAATAAGGTATAACCAACCTTGATAACACCTATTTATAATTAGTTTAAAGATACCTATGCTTAACTCAACCTTACAAGCCCTAGGTGATGATGAATTCCATCTTGTTGTGATTCCTCTAGTCCTTAAACTAATTGAAACCCTAGCAAACCATAGAACCCCACAAATCTAATTATCATACTTATTCTTTAACAAAGAACATGTTCTTCAAAAGTTATTCCTTTGAAGAATATAATAAGTAATCATCAACCATGCACTATAGGACTTAAAATTGACAACTGCTCTTTACTTATTATACAAATACTATTCCTTGATGTGTATGATTGTTACTATGCATTTTATCACCTGCTTACGATTCTAAAACAAACAACCCTGAATAAGAACCTTGTTTGTGAATCACTGTAAAAGTGCAACACACCCTGAACTAATCATTACAACTCACTAATCCTAAATCATCGGGGTTAGGTCACGCTTAGAGCGATTGCATCTCATACTTATGCATTATTGCATCCTTGCCAATCTTTTAAACATCGTCCTTACCGGACGATGATGCTATTTCAGAATTTGGAGTTATTGCGCATCGAAGACCTTGCCTGCATAATCTTGCAGTCAAGAAAGGCAAGTTCATCGCTTGCTCATGTCATTTGAGTATTTTTACCAAATTACTTGCAAAGTACTATGTTTATCACTATTGCATAAAAAGCAAAACCACTATTTTCATAACTATGAATATGACTATGTGGTGGGCAATGGAACCATGGATTGTGTTGATATGGTGGAGGTTCCATTGCAAGGGATTATATCCATCTAGGATTAAACAACAAATGTCGTCCAGTGATTCTTGTGCCGTAATACCCGTGTTAACCATAAGATCTGGAATGGGACGGAGTAGCCAATTGTATTTCCACCTCTCGTACATCAACGGATGCGCTTTACCGGAGAACACTTGAATCCTAGGGTGCATTTGGTGGATGGGGAAGCCTCAAGTCCCCACGGTTTGTCCGTAGAACACTTGTAGCCCGAAGATCATTTGGTGGCTGGGGAAGCCTCAAGTCCCCACGGTATTGTCTATGAGGGGTTGCATCTACCGGCGAAGGAGTTTGGTTCGATCCCAAACTGTCGTCGTGGTCGGGGTCCACCCTGAAATACGGGAATAATGGGACCGAGGACCCAGGGTCGGGGATGCAACAAAGGGTGGGTGTGCGAGGTAGCGGAGGAATATGAACAGCTAGGACCTTATACCTCACACCAAAGGAAGTGTGGACGGGAACAATTGCCCGGTTGGCACCAAGGTTAAGATCTCTTATGGGTAAAGCAACACACCTCTGCAGAGTGTAACGAATCTGACCACCACTGTTCCGGGATATGTAACTGCGAACGCTGCCGGAAAGGAACTCCATGAAGTTCTAGTCAACCGGTGAAGGCTGACGGACATAGCTCTTCAGAATAAAAGCAACCCTTTTGAAGAAATGATTACAAAAACTTGCATGCCTATGACTTTCTGGTCTATGGTTGTAGCTAGTGCATTAAACACCTCTTTCCTATAATGAACTTGTTGAGTACGCTCGTACTCATCCCACTCTTAAATCCCCTGCTTAGATATGGAGGCATCGAAGGAGGATCTACAGTGCAACTCGAAGGCCGAGAAGTCATCAACTACTTCAAGAGACAGGACCATGTCAGGAGAGTCAGATACCACATTCAATAAGGAGAAAACCTAGATTAGCAATAGAAAGGAACTAGCTTCCAAAACCTAGCTCCTATTTAGCTAGAATCTATTCTTAGCCTCTATAGCTAGTGAAATACTCTACAAGTAGAGTTCGTGATAAGTTTAGACTACGAGTCGTTCTTCTGGAGTTTATTTGCAGTTTTACCTCATTGTAAAGTAGGAGGCTGTGATGATCTTTTGTAACTGAGTCAATGCTGTAATTCTATAGACATACCTTGGACCCGCATATGTTTCTGTTGTACCACTCTGATTGATATAATACTAGTGGAACGGTGTTTCATTGGTGTTATATCAGACTTGCATACTACACCATGCAGTGGTATGCCGGGTCACCACAGTTGGTATCAGAGCAAATGCTTTGACCTTAGGATTAAAACCCTTTAAAGGAGACCTATAGGATTGGTAGTGTCTATATGAAGTCGTCTTAGGTAAACCAAATTCTCTTTTGACTTAAGATGGATATTCACTTAAGAATAATCCTGACACACTTGAGTCAAACCTTCTTACCTACCTTTCTTAAGTGAAATTAGTTAGCTAATCCCAAACATGTAGCACACCATTGAAGTCTTAAAACAATAGATGAGTAGACCACAGTTGGTATACAATACATGGTAGTCCAAAGAGAGGATACAACCATAAGGAAGATATCCTATTGGAAGATGTGTACCAACACATGTTATGGTTAAGTAAAAGTTATCTAGACCTGTAATATGAGTAATATCAAGTGATAAAGATAAGGTAGATGTCCTACTAGAAGATGTCTACCAATACAAGTAATGGGTAAGTAAAATCTATCCAACTTGTGAAACAACTGATACTAAGTAATCAGTATAAGCGATATGAGGTAGTATAGACCATGATGAGTCAATCATGGGAAGTAAGAAAGAGAGATACGAATAAAATATGTCTATTTATAGGATAGAGTTGTTAATCATTTATGATTCACTTGAGAATCATTATGTGATGGATTAGAACATCATAAATAATTAGGAGGAGAACAATAAGAAGCTAGTTGTTCAACAATAGTGCCTGAATTGTGTTCCAAAACCATGGGAAGTGTGCCAAGCACATTATGACCATAGTCTTATGATAGAAACACTGGGAAGTATAGGAGCTATATCCTAATAAATAGGTATTCAGAGTAGACATGTTAGAACTAATTGTATCATAGGAAGTAGTCCTCAAAAGCACGTATATACGGTATACTGTTTTGTTAGTACTTCCAAAGAAAACCAGGTTAACCTCAACTATTCCAGGCCACTTTGTTTCAAGTTTATCTCCTTGCAAATGTGCAATCATGATAAATGTTGAGACAAATAGTAGAAATTCACGTAGTCGTGCTAAGTATCACGATATAAACCTATCTTATGTGGTGTTATATACTATACATCAGAGCCTGATGTTTAGAGATGTCTTACTCAACTATTATATTCAGGCTTATGATGGTGTGTATTATAAGCACAAAGCTGAATCTTCTTGGATTTTATTGGATTTTCATTGATTGACTATATCCATACATGAAGTTTGACTTTGATATGCAAATGCATGTTGCAATATCAAGCTCTTACTTGATGCTATAGATCTAGAGGGTAATAGTATTCGTGTGAGGAAGTGACGAATTCTAAAGACTCTGAAGTCAAGATGAAGGTTCATCAGAAGAAGGAAGCAAAATTGTGGGAAGCAACCACAAAACTCCGAAGGAAGTATCAACCAAAACTCATGCTTTGCCTCAACAGAGGAGTACTTTAGTACATAAGAAGCATGAAGGTCAGAAATATAATGATTATGGTGAAGCTGAAGCAGATCCATAATTAATATAAAAGAGGGAATGCATGGGAAATCACTTAGGATACTATATTCATAGTGTCAGCTAGTGGTTCTCTTGCAAAATAAACCCTGAAGAAAGGAAGATGATATATGAAATCATAGCAGATATAAGAAGACCATAGTTGATATCAGAAGACCATAGTTGATATAGGATCAATACTGCGAGATAAAGTAGAAGGTGTCTCGTCCAGTTGATCAGAACCTATAATAGAATCCATTTTTAGATAACAAATAGCCACAGGGTTATCAAGTAGTCCATAATTGGATTTTTTGTACCAAGAAGTTGTGAACAAATAAAATTTTGTTAGCCAAATAATTGTGACCTATAATCATTTAGTCGAAGGATTCACATGGGATGTCCACAATTGAGTGGATACACCACAGATATTCTTCGCAAGACCTTAGAAGAGTACAACCCATAAACTAGACCTAGACCAATATTCTAACCATAAATCCAATGGTTGGAAGAAAAGGAGTTGAAGACATAAGAAAACTCTAAGGGGTAGAGTAAAGATTGAGTTGGATGTACAGTAACTCAATACTTTAAGCTATATAGAAGCCGAAGGTCTGAACTGAGAGGAAGTTCGATCTTATTTTCATAAGATTGTTGAACACTACTTTCAGAAGTATGTCAGACCAGAAGCCGAGGTTTATACCTCGAGGAAGTAAGAAGTGGACTATAAATTGAGAAAGTGAGTAGTACTTACTCAGAAGTACGAAAGCTCAAGTAAGTTAAGCATAAAGAAGTTGGACGAAGAAAATACCATAGACCAAATACAGCTCAAAAAGGCCAAAGACCAAAGGAAATTGACCATACCAGAACCACAGACTAATAGAATGATTCCTTTCATGGAACCTAAAGAACCCAAAATAGTTATAGGTACCAATCATAATCCAAGATTGGATGGACTAAGTGAGTCTAATCCATTCTTAGGGAAATAAACCATCACAACTACTCCATGGTAAGTACCTTACTAAGTACATTATTGCACTTTTGGTAGTAAGGGAAAATAAAGATCTATTTAGCAATTAGAAGATTCTTATCAAATTAGCCTTCAAATAATACTAGAAGCACCAGAAGAAGTCTCAATCATTGAATCTTCAATGAGAAAGGAAACAAGCTTATAGAGTTGGAAGAAATCAAAGAATTAAAGTAAGAACCATGGTTCAGAGACAGACACTAATGGATTCCAGGAAGAATCTGGACAAGGGATATATTCAATTATATCCAGTAAGATTAATACGAGTTCGAGAAAAGATATAGTCTGCACAAGTCAGATCCACACTCCGAAACGTGAGAGAGATCAAACTTCGAGGACGAAGTTTAGTTTAAGGGGTAGAGACTGTAATATCCCAGGTATTGGGGTTACAAAAATAGAGGAAACAGATGTGTGCATTGCATTCATGCATAGAAAATCCGGGGAATTTTCGCGCTTTAAAGTAAAACAGTCACAGTAACTGAAGTTTCACTTGACCTTGGTGGAATTGAAGTAGCTCATCAAGTCAAGCGCTATAAACCTCAATGTGACTTCGCTAAAACCTTGTTTTGGGTAGTAATGAATTGATCTAAGGAGTTAGATCAAATGGAACTAAAATCAACACAATAACACATTAATCAAGGATCAACTACTTGATCTTATTAAATATCACAACATGATATACCTTGCCATAAGATATGAACATCCATTTAATTGGAGATCCAGTAACAATAATTGGAGAAACTATTCTTCACTCATCTTCTCCATGTCTTAAACTAATCCATGATCCTACCATGAGCCTCATGGTATTCATTCTATTTCAATCTTGGAAACAAGACAAGGAGATCAACTTTAGAAGTATATATTCTTCTCTATTCCAAATAGTGTTACATCAAACCTAAAGAGGTGAGAGTCCTATTTTATTTAGGGAAGCAATGACAAATCTTGAGGCAAATCTTGAATATAAATATCCATATGATCACAACATTATCTTCAAGAGGAACCCTAGAGTATTATTCAAGCCTTCCCAAATGAGAGAGACCATTTATTCTAAACCTAGCTTTACCTATTAATGAACAAAGGACAACCTTTGAACTAAAGTATTAGGTTGTAAACCATTTCCCTTGGAGTGGTGAGATAACCTAATATCACATGGAATAATACCATATCCATGAATTGATAAGATAAGGAAGAGATTAACTCAATCAAGATAGCCAAGTGGAGTTTTAGACTTAATACCTATTGAGAGATTGTGAGTACACCATAAACCTTAGAATAACCATTCCTTTATAAGAGAGCCCAAGCTATGGTGTTACACTTCAGTAGTTGAGGCAACACTTGAATGTGAGGGAGAGAACTATCCATATACCAGATGATTATATCATCATTGATTAAGTAGAACCCTAACATAATATCTCAGGCATTCTCTTAGGATGTAAACTTAAGAGGCAACCATAGTAGTCCCATCTAAGAAAGTATAACAGAAGTACTATACCCTAGTTGATCAAGACAATACTTGATCTTGGAAATGAGAAACTATTTCATGAGAGATAACTTAGGAAGCCAAACCTTGATCATTATGAATTGAGTAATGATCATAAACCTAAGAACTTGAGGTAGAGTAATTAAGAACAAGTTGATCATGTTTAATACATGATCATGCTCTTGAAGTATGTGAGGATAAGTTAAACCCTAATAGGATAAGTAGATGTCATTCACCACATGAAATCATAGGGAGGTAACTAGTAAGCAACCCTAAGCTTATATCCCAACCTTAACTTGTGAATCACTTAGGATCATAAGTAGAATCCTACCATATCTAGGTTTCATAAATTAAAGGACCTAAGAAAACCTTAGAGTAAAACTCCATACTTAATATGGTGAGAAACCATACATCCATATGACCAAAGTTAACTATAAAAAGATCTACAACCAATATAGTTACTTTAATGATAAATTGGGGATAACAATAGTAGTTAAATTGGTAGAAGATAAAACCAATTCTCAAATTCTTAGTAATTAGAGAAGCACATAAGATGTGAAGCAAGTAACCATATTACCATGGTTAGGGGAGATTAAACCCTAGCCAATGCATTATGGTGTCATCTCCACTCTACAAACTAGAAGTATATCTCAACCCTAGTTTATGCATCACTATGGTGATCATAATATAAACCTAGGCCATAAATTGAGATTCAAACCAATTGCCATTAGGTAAACATAATTAGAACCCCAGAATTGCACTCTAGTTAAAACCTATACTTAATTATGGAACATAAGATAAACCTAATTAAACCTTTTAACTAAACCATGTGTGGTGATCAACCACTTACCTTGTAACCAAGACCAAGCCATTATGGGGACAATCTCTACTTTAGATTTTTCAAAGATGATAAGAGTGTTAACCTTGAAAGGGAGTTATAAGAGAGTTTACAAAACTATAATAAATAGGTGATCACATAAAATAATATGCAAGTGAGTAACACTCTCAAATAAGAAACCAAGACTTCATAATGATCCTCAAATGCTTTAGAGTAGAAATACTCAACTCCAATAATTGAAAAACAGATTGATTCACAAGAAAAATATGAAATTAAAATGAGAATATAAATTCAAGCCTATATGGATAATTAATCCAATTACCAATAGTAATTAATAAATCAATATTTTAGTATCCATATTAAATCTTCTAATACACCACTAAAGAAATTGCAGCATTTGAGCATAATTCTTGTATGATTCAAATAGATGAGACCTGCAAAATCATAATGAATTCAAATTTAAATTCAAAGCAGAATTGTAAAACAGAAAATAAGAAGAGAAAAATAAAACAGAAAAGAAATAAGTGAGAGGAGGGGGCTTACCTGCCGCAGCAGCCCAGCTTGGGAGGCCCAGAAGCAGCCCGTGAAGCGGCTTAGCACTGGCCCAAGCCGGAGCCCAAAACCAGCCCAGCAAGCACAGCCCAGCCAGGCCCGAAGTACCCTTCGCCAGATATTTTGCGTGGGAGGGGATCGTCTTCCACCTCTCGATCGAGCAAGCTGCTCGGTGGCAGCACCACGGCCATCGGCCGCGCCAAGATGTGCGCCGCCGCCCCCAACCGTCTATAAAGACCGCCGCGCCGTCGCCTGAAACCCTAGCCCCTCAATTCCCCTCTCCCTCTGTTCTATTTTCTCTCTGAGCCGAAACCCTAGCTCGCCAGCCACCATCCCGCCCCGGCGATTCCGACCACCCCTGGGCTCGCCGTTGAGCTCAGGAGGAGCGCCTCGATGTCCTCGTCCATCTGGTAAATTGGCGCGTCAAGGGGAGCTCGGAGCAAAGCAAATTCGGCCGTTCCCTTCCGCAGTACCGCGGGGGAAATGGCGACCGCCGCGTCGTCTCCATCCTTCATCGACCTCTCCTTCAAGCCCTTCACCATCAGGGTGAGCTTACGCTTCTCGAGAGCCTCCGGTTACATCCTAGAACGCACCGTAGCTCGCTGTCGCCGATGCCCGTCGGAAACCGCCGCAAACCATCGCCGCCGGCCACCCTCCGGTGACCATTCGGAGGGGGCGCCGCTACTACTTGGTTCGCCACGTCGAGACGATTCCAACGAGCATGGCCGCACGTCCGGGGGTGCACGGTATCGACGGCGCCGTGATCGACTGCCGCCGGCCACCGTGTTCCTGGCCACGTTGGCGATTTTGACTCAGTCCACGCCTACGTGGCAGACCACGTGGACCACTGGCCCACTGATTAGTCTCTGCGTGTAGGTTAGACCGTGTGTGTTTAGCATTTTCTTTTCGTTTTAATTCAAATCCAATAATCTCTGCAACTTTGAATAACCCTAGTAAATTCGTAAAAGCTCAGAAAAATAAATATGAGATATCAAAATGCTTATAAAAGTAAACTCTATCCAATAAAAATATAATATGAAATTTTTATTTTTAATAAAAATTTAATTGTTCAACCATTATTAATTAAGCCTTTTCTTTTATTCTTAATTGAATTAAAATTCAATAATTAGAGAAATTCTCCAAATTAAATCAAGACTAGTAAATAAATAAAGAAAGCCTTAAAACTAATTTTCTTTATTTGTTATTTTATTTAATCCTTATTAGAAGGATTTAAACCCTAAATAATAATTACCTTAATTATTAATTCATTAAAAATAATAAAATGCCAAATTCAATATTACTTTGTTTCAAAGCTATTAATAATTTCAACTTTTAATAAATTTAGTAATCATAGAATTATACAGTAAATAGCAAACCCTAATTCCATATTGAATGATATTACAACCCCATCATTCCATGTGGAACCCGAAAACCCTAATTTAATTATGCACCATACCCTAGCTCCATTAGTCCATAGGAACCCTTAATGGTTCTAACCTAAACCCTAGGATAGAGCATGTGATCATGATATTCTCCTTTCAAACATAGAACCATGATAGCAACTAAATAATTGACATGACCACATAAAATGTAAGAACCCTATCACTAGTTAATTGCTATGCTATGTTCTCATCTAAATAAAACTTGTTGATCTAGTAGGATCAACCAAGTATAAAACCCTAGTTCCTATTCCCAAGACCACCAGCCTTAACTACCCATGATTAGCATCACACCATTGTGATGAACCCTAATAGAAACCATGATTGAAGATTACCTTACATTCCATACTCCACTAAACCCTACTAGTGTGAAATACTTATGAACCATCCTATTTAGGAACCAACTATTCCTTACTTATTAGATTCAATAGCAAACTCTAGACAACCTCAATCCTAATTGTAATACTTCTTATTCCTTAAGAAGTATGTTCTTCAAAAGTTATTCTTTTGAAGAAAATAGAGAATCATCACCAACCCTGCCTAATAGGACCTATAGACAATAGCCAGCTATCACCAATAAGGTATAACCAACCTTGATAACACCTATTTATAATTAGTTTAAAGATACCTATGCTTAACTCAACCTTACAAGCCCTAGGTGATGATGAATTCCATCTTGTTGTGATTCCTCTAGTCCTTAAACTAATTGAAACCCTAGCAAACCATAGAACCCCACAAATCTAATTATCATACTTATTCTTTAACAAAGAACATGTTCTTCAAAAGTTATTCCTTTGAAGAATATAATAAGTAATCATCAACCATGCACTATAGGACTTAAAATTGACAACTGCTCTTTACTTATTATACAACTACTATTCCTTGATGTGTATGATTGTTACTATGCATTTATCACCTGCTTACGATTCTAAAACAAACAACCCTGAATAAGAACCTTGTTTGTGAATCACTGTAAAAGTGCAACACACCCTGAACTAATCATTACAACTCACTAATCCTAAATCATCGGGGTTAGGTCACGCTTAGAGCGATTGCATCTCATACTTATGCATTATTGCATCCTTGCCAATCTTTTAAACATCGTCCTTACCGGACGATGATGCTATTTCAGAATTTGGAGTTATTGCGTATCGAAGACCTTGCCTGCATAATCTTGCAGTCAAGAAAGGCAAGTTCATCGCTTGCTCATGTCATTTGAGTATTTTTACCAAATTACTTGCAAAGTACTATGTTTATCACTATTGCATAAAAAGCAAAACCACTATTTTCATAACTATGAATATGACTATGTGGTGGGCAATGGAACCATGGATTGTGTTGATATGGTGGAGGTTCCATTGCAAGGGATTATATCCATCTAGGATTAAACAACAAATGTCGTCCAGTGATTCTTGTGCCGTAATACCCGTGTTAACCATAAGATCTGGAATGGGACGGAGTAGCCAATTGTATTTCCACCTCTCGTACATCAACGGACGCGCTTTACCGGAGAACACTTGAATCCTAGGGTGCATTTGGTGGCTGGGGAAGCCTCAAGTCCCCACGGCTTTGTCCGTAGAACACTTGTAGCCCGAAGATCATTTGGTGGCTGGGGAAGCCTCCCCACGGTATTGCGGTCTATGAGGGGTTGCATCTACCGGCGAAGGAGTTTGGTTCGATCCCAAACTGTCGTCGTGGTCGGGGTCCACCCTGAAATACGGGAATAATGGGACCGGCGAGGACCCAGGGTCGGGGATGCAACAAAGGGTGGGTGTGCGAGGTAGCGGAGGAATATGAACGGCTAGGACCTTATACCGGGCCTCACACCAAAGGAAGTGTGGACGGGAACAATTGCCCGGTTGGCACCAAGGTTAAGATCTCTTATGGGTAAAGCAACACACCTCTGCAGTGTAACGAACGTGACCGCCACTGTTCGGGATATGTAATCGCGAACGCTGGGAAAGGAACTCCATGAAGTTCTAGTCAACCGGTGAAGGCTGACGGACATAGCTCTTCGAATAAAAGCAACCCTTTTGAAGAAATGATTACAAAAACTTGCATGCCTATGACTTTCTGGTCTATGGTTGTAGCTAGTGCATTAAACACCTCTTTCCTATAATGAACTTGTTGAGTACGCTCGTACTCATCCCACTCTTAAATCCCCTGCTTAGATATGGAGGCATCGAAGGAGGATCTACAGTGCAACTCGAAGGCCGAGAAGTCATCAACTACTTCAAGAGACAGGACCATGTCAGGAGAGTCAGATACCACATTCAATAAGGAGAAAACCTAGATTAGCAATAGAAAGGAACTAGCTTCCAAAACCTAGCTCCTATTTAGCTAGAATCTATTCTTAGCCTCTATAGCTAGTGAAATACTCTACAAGTAGAGTTCGTGATAAGTTTAGACTACGAGTCGTTCTTCTGGAGTTTATTTGCAGTTTTACCTCATTGTAAAGTAGGAGGCTGTGATGATCTTTTGTAACTGAGTCAATGCTGTAATTCTATAGACATACCTTGGACCCGCATATGTTTCTGTTGTACCGATATAATACTAGTGGAACGGTGTTTCATTGGTGTTATATCAGACTTGCATACTACACCATGCAGTGGTATGCCGGGTCACCACAATGTTAAAGGTATTCGTAGTATTCTTGGTCATGCTGGTTTTTATAGGAGATTTATTAAAGATTTCTCTAAAATTTCAAAGCCTCTTACTAATCTTCTTCAAAAAGATGTACCTTTTGTTTTTGATGATGATTGTAAGGAAGCTTTTGAAACTCTAAAGAAAGCCTTAACAACTGCTCCTGTAGTTGAACCTCCTGATTGGAATTTACCTTTTGAAATTATGTGTGATGCTAGTGATTTTGCTGTAGGTGCTGTTCTTGGACAGCGAGTAGATAAAAATGTGAATGTAATTCATTATTCTAGTAAGACTCTTGATGCTGCTCAAAGAAATTATGCTACAACTGAAAAAGAGCTATTAGCTGTAGTTTTTGCTTGTGACAAGTTTAGACCTTATATTGTTGATTCAAAAGTCACAGTTCATACTGATCATGCTGCAATTAGGTACCTTATGGAAAAGAAAGATGCTAAGCCAAGGCTTATTAGATGGGTGCTTCTTTTGCAAGAATTTGATTTACATATTGTAGATAGGAAAGGTGCTGATAATCCTGTTGCTGATAATTTGTCTAGATTGGAAAATATTGTTTATGATCCTGTTCCTGTTAATGATAGTTTTCCAAATTAAAAATTGGCTGCAATAAAGGTGAGCTTGCGAGATAGTCCTTGGTATGCTGATTATGCTAACTTTATTGTTTCCAAGTATTTGCCTCCAACCTTTTCAGCTCAGCAAAGGAGGAAATTCTTTTATGATTTGAGGCATTATTTTTGGGATGACCCACACTTATATAAAGAATGAGTGGATGGTATTATGCGAAGATGTGTCCCCGAATATGAACAACAAGAGATATTGAGTAAGTGTCATGGTAGTGTTTATGGAGGACATCACGCCGGAGATAGAACCGCACAAAAGGTTCTACAGTCAGGTTTTTATTGGCCAACTCTCTTTAAAGATGCAAGAAAGTTTATTTTATCTTGTGATGAATGTCAAAGAGTTGGTAATATCTCTAGACGCAATGAAATGCCTATGAATTATACTCTTGTTATTGAACCATTTGATTGTTGGGGATTTGACTTCATGGGTCCTTTCCCTTCTTCAGAAGGTAACACTCATATACTTGTTGCTGTTGATTATGTTACTAAATGGGTGGAAGCCATACCCACAAAAAGTGTTGATGGTGAGACATCTTTAAAAATGCTTTTAGATGTTATTTTTCCTAGGTTTGGAGTACCTAGATATCTTATGACTGATGGAGGTTCTCATTTTATTCATGGTGGTTTTAGAAAAACTCTTGCCAGATATGGTATTAATCATAGAATTGCTTCAACTTATCATCCTCAAACTAGTGGGCAGGTAGAATTATCAAATAGAGAAATTAAATCTATCTTGCAAAAGACTGTTAATAAATCTAGGAAAAATTGGGCTAGTAAGTTGAAAGAAGCATTGTGGGCTTATAGAACTGCTTATAAAAATCCTATGGGTATGTCTCCTTATAAAATGGTTTATGGAAAAGCTTGTCATTTACCTTTAGAACTAGAGCACAAAGCTTATTGGGCTGTAAGAGAACTTAATAAAGATTCTAAACTTGCCGGTAAGAAAAGGTTGCTACAATTGAGTTCTTTAGATGAGTGGAGAAGTGAAGCTTATGAAAATGCTAAACTTTTTAAGGAGAAAGTTAAGAAATGGCATGATAGAAGAATTATTAAAAGAGAATTTAATGTTGGAGATAAAGTCCTATTGTATCGGTCTCGTCTCAGATTTTTTGCAGGAAAATTACTTTCAAAATGGGAAGGACCATATGTCATTGTGGAGGTGTATCGTTCAGGGGCAATAAAAATTGCTTCGCTGAAAGATGATGCCACACAAGTGGTGAATGGACAAAGACTCAAACATTATATTTCTGGAGATTCTTATAATGAAGATGTTGATGTTATTCGAGTGGTGACTCCGGAAACTTTCATCAAAGATCAAATTGATAGTTCTGCAGAGTTCGACTTTGAATAGGTAACAGTTTTGGTACTAAAAAGTCCGAGTTTAACTTTCCGAACAATATTTCTGCTATTTTTAGAAAATATGAAAAATTACGAGATCGAATCGGAGTGGAGGAGGCGCACGAGGGCACATCCCCACGTGGGGGCGCGGGCCCCACCTTGGCCGCGCCGCCCTATGGGGACGGCTCCTCGGAGTCCCTCTCCCACTCGTGTTCGACCTGGTACTTTCCTTTTGTCGTGAAAATTCTTGCTATATAATCCCCCGGACCCTCCGAGATCCGTATATCGTCTTCTCGTCGTGTTTTGTTTCGACCTGTTTCTGTTCAGATGTCATCGCAAGGTTCATCCTCAGAAGATTATGCAATGCGTCGCAAACGTGAGCTCCTCCAGGATCTAGATCAAGGAACTTTCGTTGGATGGGCGGAAGAGGAAAGGGTCGTGACAAGACGGAAAGAGATGGATGAGGGTGTCAAGGAGGAAGTGAAGAAGATGTCATCAATAAAAAGAGAGCGGCAAGCTGTGGGGAGTAAGCCAATCTTGGTGGGATCGGTTAACACTCGACGTTCTTTTTCTCATAACTTGCAGGGACCTTTACCACCTGCTCCTAGCCTCAACTCTTTCCCTGCTGTGGAGGAAGCTCTTCGGGTTACCGATGAGTTTTGTGATCAATACCGTGTTCTGAGAAGGGAAGTGGAGATACTTCAGGAGGAGAACAACCGACTTCGCAGAATGCTAGAGCGGTTCCTCACTCCCATCAGGGTCGTTCCACCATCACCACCGAAGGAGTAATTCATCATTGGTATTGGCACCCCCTTGGTATCATCACACTATCTTTTACCTTTTACTGTCAAGTAGTGTCATATCATGAGTAGGGAAGTTATCATATAAGATGGTTTGCAGTGTGGAAGTATCTCTCTTTTAGTTGGTTATCTATGTATCCCTTGGTGTGAGTTATCGTTATGAAATATTAATGAGAAGTTTTATCATTTACTTTTTGCACACCTTATTTTAGTTTGCAATTTCTGTTATATGATTGATCTTGTTGTTAGTATTGATATCACTTTGGGAGCATCAAGTAAATCTATTTGGTTTTGGCAAACTTAGCATTGGTCAACAGCAACAATACTTTGAGGCTTAAGTAGAAAAGAGGGAAGTACATGTAGATATATTATTTCATTATCTTTCTTTCTTGTTAGCTAATGAGCTTAGTATTCTGAAGTTAAAATTGTTTGTACTTACAAGGAAGATGCATGATTGTTTCTATCACATGTATATTTGTTTGTTTCCCTCAACTCTTATGCTTGCTAACCAACCTTGCTAGCCAAAGACCTGTACTGAGAGGGAATGCTTCTCGTGCATCCAAAACCTTAAACCAAACCCATGCCATTTGTGTCCACCATAACTACCTATTATGTGGTATTTTGCGCCACTCCAAGTAAATATTTCATGTGCTACCTTTAAACAATTCAAACTCTATTACTCCTTATTTGTGTCAATGTTTTATAGCTCATGAGGAAGTATGTGGTGTTTTATCTTTCAATCTTGTTGGGCAGACTTTCACCAATGGACTAGTGGCATATACATCCGCTTATCCGATAATTTTGCAAAAAGAGCTGGCAACGGGGTTCCCAGCCCCAATTAATAACTTTCATTAATAATTCTCTTCACATGTTTTGCCCTGATTTATTAGTAAGCAACTTAATTTTGCAATAGACACTCCTCCATGGTATGTGTAATGTTGGAAGGCACCCGAGGATTCGGTTAGCCATGCCTTGTGAAAGAAAAGGTTGGGAGGAGTGTCATCCATAAATAAAACTAAAGTACATGTGTAAACAAAACAGAAGAGGGATGATCTACCTTGCTGGTAGAGATAACGTCCTTCATGGGAGCCGCTCTTTGAAGGTCTGTTTGACAAGGGGGTTAGAGTGCCCATTACCATTCGTTGACAACAACAAACACCTCTCAAAACTTTATTTTTATGCTCTCTATATGATTTCAAAACTTAAAAAGCTCTAGCACATGATTTAATCCCTACTTCCCTCTGCGAAGGGCCTATCTTTTACTTTTATGTTGAGTCAGTAAACCTATTTCCCTCTATCTCAAGCAAGCAATTGAGTTGTTGTGATCCAACCATTTATATTGTGATATATTTAATCATGTCTTTTATTCTTCCTTGTTTAGTACAAATTTTATCTGAATGAATATGACTTCGAAGGTTATCAATGATTATGAGGAGATTGTTATGATTGAGTATGTAAGTTCTGCCATATAAGCTCTAATATAAAGACTCTGCTCGAAAGATAAGTACAATCTGTTAATAGTTCTTTGACCAAGAACAAAGTTTGCCATCACCAATTATGATTTCCTATGCACCTTTATTTGTGATTTCTCTTTACTTATTTCAAGTTGAGTTATATGAGGAAGTTGTTTACTAGAATGTCTTGTGTGAATTAATAAATGTGATGCTTCTTGTCCGTATTTTATTTATCGACTCTTCACTCCATAAACATGTGGTCTTGTTTATCGAGCTCAGTTTCGCTTGGGGACAAGCGAGGTCTAAGCTTGGGGGAGTTGATACGTCCATTTTGCATCACTATTTTATATCATAATTTACTATTATTCATTGATATATTTCATATTTAGAGATGATACTTATGTTATTTCACCTATTTTGCATGTTTCACGATTATTGGAGAATTATTCACCGGAGTCAGAATTCTGCTGGAAAAAGCACCGTCAGGATACAATATTTCTGAAGATCAACAATTGGCGGAAAATATACCGAAGCTCCTATTTGTCCAGATGATGGAGCCAGCCAAAAGGGGAGGCCGAGGAGGGCCTCCATGGGCCCTCCCCATAGGCTGGCGCGGCCACCAAGGCCGACGCGCCGCCACATGGGGAGGGGGCCCACGACCCCCTCGGCCATCGCCCTTTTGCGTACTTCATCTCCCGAAAACCCTAAGGTCCAGAGGGGCATCGAGGATAGTCACCGCCGCCTCCTCGAGGTGGAAAAACACCAGAGAGAAAAGAGCTCTCTGGCAGGCAGAAATCTGCCGGGGAAATTCCCTCCCGGAGGGGGAAATCGTCGCCATCGTCACCGTCATCGAGCTGGACTTCATTGGGATCATCATCATCATCATCTCACCACCGACACCGTCATCTCCACCGCTGCACCTCGTCTCCGCTGTAACATCTTGGGTTGAATCTTGAGTATTTCATAAGGGAAACTTTCCCGGTGTCAATTACTCCTTGTTATTGATGCTATTGAGTGAAACCGTTGAATTAAGGTTTATGTTCAGATTGTTATTCATCATCATATCACCTCTGATCATGCATGTTCCATATGATGTCTTATGAGTAGTTCGTTTAGTTCTTGAGGACATGAGTGAAGTCTAAATGTTAGTAGTGAACTATGTTGAGTAATATTTAATGGTTTGATATTTAAGTTGTGGTGTTATTCTTCTAGTGGTGTCATGTGAACGTCGACTACATGATACTTCACCTTTATGGGCCTAGGGAATGCATCTTGTATTCGTTTGCTAATTGTGGGGTTGCCGGAGTGACAGCAACCTGAACCCCGTTGGTATATCGATGCATGAGGGATAGCAGGATCTCAGAGTTTAAGGTTGTGGTTAGATTTATCTTAATTACTTTCTTGTATTTGCGGATGCTTGCAAGGGGTTTAATCACAAGTATGTATTAGTCCTAGGAAGGGCGGTGCATTAGCATAGGTTCACCCACACAACACTTATCAAAACAATGAAGATTAATCAACTATATGAAGCAAAAGCACTAGACTAAATTCCCGTGTGTCCTCAAGAACGTTTGGTCATTATAAGTAAACAAACCGGCTTGTCCTTTGTGCTAAAAAGGATTGGGCCACTCGCTGCAATTATTACTCTCGCATTTTACTTACTTGTACTTTATTTATCTGCTATATCAAAACCTCCTGAAAACTTGTCTGTGAGCATTTATAGTGAATCCTTCATCGAAACTGCTTGTCAACACCTTCTGCTCCTCGTTGGGTTCGACACTCTTATTTATCGAAAGTACTACGATACACCCCCTATACTTGTGGGTCATCAGTATTCATCTGGTTCCTCCTTTGCTCCCTCCTCTCTACCCACCAGGCTCGCTTGCATCGGGGTCTTCATCCGGTTCCTACTATGATTAAAATGGAAGAAAGTGAGACCAACAAGTCCGATGCACAAGACAAAATGGAATAAATGCCTCATACATTGTTGGTCAACACAAATACTATGGTCGAAACCATAGTTGCAGATATAATATACTTTGTAGAAGGGCTCTTCCCCGCCGCTCCGTGAACGGGTCCTTGACGAGACAACGCCGATCTGCCTCCCGGCGCGAACCACGGCAGTCCCAGCCGCCTCCCTTGTGGCCGCGTCTCCTGCGCTCTTCTCCATGGCCGACCATGATTGGACTCACCGGGGGATATAATGATAATCGCCATCACCACTATCGTCGCACTCCACAGGTGCATACTTTGCAGCAGATGCCACTTTTCTTCCGCCGTCTGTGAACGAGTCCTTGATGCAAAGACCGTGCCGGCCTGCACAACATAATGCCGGGTTGCCACGCTGTCTCCCCGCCCTGCACAGGCGGTGTAGGGATCGATCATGAGGAAACCGATGACGGCCGGTCGCAAGATTAGATTGCGATCGGCCGTCATCGGTTTCCTTATTCCAACGATCAGTCTATTGGTTCACCGGGCAAGAAGGCGAAGAGTGCAGGCGCGGGAGACACGGCCTAAAGCGCGGCAACAGGGGTCGGCATGATGCTGGGCAGGCCGGCACGGTCTTTGCATCAAGGACTCGTTCACCGGACGGCGAGAGAAGAAAAGTGGCATCTGCTGCAGTCTGCACTCGTGGAGTCTGACGATAGTGGTGATGCGATTATCATTATTCCCTCGGTGAGTCCAATCGTGGTCCGGCCATGGAGAAAAGCGCAGAGCGCAGGAGACGCGGCCACAAGGGAGGCGGCTGGGACTGGCGTGGTTCTGCGCCGGAGAGGCAGGTCGGCGTTGTTGTCTCGTCAAGGACTCGTTCACGGAACGGCGGCCGGGGAAAGGGGGGCCCGTCTACAAAGTATATTGCGGCGTATAGGTGACCAAACATTCTAATCATCGGCACTAAAATGGAAGAAAGAGCCAAGTGGTATCTCAACTAGATATCATATGCCTCATACTTTGTTGGTCGAAACAAATATTAACATTCAGGGATGGGGTCAGCGAGGCTAGGTAGGATGCACAAGAGATTGATATTTGTGCCATCGCACCAGGCTCACTGGCCCCACCCCAGAGTGTACAAGTGACCAAACAATTTAATCATCGGCACTAAAATGGAAGAAAGGCCAATGCAATTAAGAAGTAGCTAGTATGAACTAAATGGAATGCCTCATACTTTGTCGGTCAAAACAAATATTAACATTCAGGGATGGAGTAAGCGAGGCCAGGTAGGATGCACAAGAGATTGATATTTGTGCCATCACACCAGGCTCGCTTGCTCCACCCCCGAGTGTACAAGTGACCAAACATTCTAATCATCGGCCAATGCAATTAAGAAGTGCCAACTCAAATAATAGACAACTGAATAGTATGAACTAAATGGAATGCCTCATACTTTGTTGGTCGAAACAAATATTAACATTCAGGGATGGAGTAAGTGAGGCCAGGTAGGATGCACAAGATATTGATATTTGTGCCATCACACCAGGCTCACTTGCTCCACCCCCGAGTGTACGAGTGATCGACCAACCATCTAATCATCGGCAAGTACAAAAACACCACCAAACCAGCAACCATGGTGACATAAGTCAAGATGCTCAAACACACATAGCATGGAGCAGATGCTCCAAAGGGATTATTCATCACTTGGTATATAGACCAAGTGATGCTGGCAAAAGAGAGACCAATCAAGAACCAGTAAATCCAGTAAGTGCACTACAAGAAAAGTTGCCATGGCCGACGAAGTTGAAGTCGCGCCGTGGTTGCTGGTGTACCATGGCCGACGATTTTGGTCCCTCCGTGGTGCATGTCAAAACTTTTTTTTCTCGTTTTTGAGGCCACCTAGCCCGACGAAAGCGGCCAAAACGTGGCGTATGGTGGCCCGGGACGTGGTGCATCTCGAAATCTCGGGTTCGCCGGCCGAGTCAACGCAAATCCGCACCGCCGAGGGATGTAGGGCCCAGATGGCAGCCTCTCTGGCATTGTTTTTTTTACATCGCGCCATCTCGTTCAACGTTCTCCGATCGAGCCGTTTACGATGCAGGATCATGGGTCCCGCATGTCATCCTCTATGAACCAAAATTCTTTCTATTCTTGGATTTTTTTGACCCCCTGATTTCTGGCTACTTCCTTTTTCTTTTGATCCCTTGCCGCCTTGGAAACGTTGAGACCGCTGCTGCTAAATGGGACCCGCATGTCATCCTCTATGTGCAATCAACTTTCTTTTCTTGGAGTTTTTTTGGCACCTCAAATTTGGTCACTTGCCTTTTTCTTTCGATCCCCTGCCGCCTCTCAAACGGTGATACCGCTGCTGCTAACCCGCATGTCATCCTCTATGTACTATAAAACTTTCTTTTCTTGAATTATTTTTGGCACCTCATATTTGGTCACTTACCTTTTTCTTTCGATCCCCTGCCGCCTCTCAAACGGTGATACCGCTGCTGCTAACTGGGACCCGCATGTCATCCTCAATGTACTATAAAACTTTCTTTTCCTGGATTATTTTTGGCACCTCAAATTTGGTCACTTGCCTTTTTCTTTCGATCCCCTGCCGCCTCTCAAACGGTGATACCGCTGCTGCTAACTGGGACCCGCATGTCATCCTCAATGTACTATAAAACTTTCTTTTCCTGGATTATTTTTGGCACCTCAAATTTGGTCACTTGCCTTTTTCTTTCGATCCCCTGCCGCCTCTCAAACGGTGATACCGCTGCTGCTAACGACCCGCATGTCATCCTCTATGTACTATAAAACTTTCTTTTCTTGAATTATTTTTGGCACCTCATATTTGGTCACTTACCTTTTTCTTTCGATCCCCTGCCGCCTCTCAAACGGTGATACCGCTGCTGCTAAATGGGACCCGCATGTCATCCTCTATGTACTATAAAACTTTCTTTTCTTGGATTTTTTTGGCACCTCATATTTCGTCACTTGACTTTTTCTTTCGATCACCTGCCGCCTCTCAAACAGATACCGCTGCTGCTAAATGGGACCCGCATGTCATCCTCTATGTACTATAAAACTTTCTTTTCTTGGATTTTTTTGGCACCTCATATTTGGTCACTTGACTTTTTCTTTCGATCCCCTGCTGCCTCTCAAACGGTGATACCGCTGCTGCTAAATGGGACCCGCATGTCATCCTCTATGTACTATAAAACTTTCTTTTCTTGGATTTTTTTGGCACCTCATATTTGGTCACTTGACTTTTTCTTTCGATCCCCGCCGCCTCTCAAACAGTGATACCGCTGCTGCTAAATGGGACCCGCATGTCATCCTCTATGTACTATAAAACTTTCTTTTCTTGAATTATTTTTGGCTCCTCATATTTGGGCACTTGCCTTTTTCTTTCGATCTCATGCCACGTTTGAAACGTTGAGGAACCTGCTGGCTCATGGGACCCGCATGTCATCCTCTATGTGCTATAAAAGTTTCCTTTGTTGGATTTTTTTCACCCTCTGATTTTTGGCTTGCCTTTTTCTTTTGATCCCCTGCCCCCTTTGAAACGTTGAGTAAGCTGTTGGCTCAAGGGACCCGCATGTCATCCTCTATGTCCATCAACTTTCTTTTCTTGGATTTTTTTCACCCCCTAATTACTAGCTACTTTCTTTTTCTTTTGATCTCAAGCCGCATTACAAACATTGAGACCGCTGCTGCAAAATGGGACCCACATGTCATCCTCTATGTACAATAAATCTTGGATTATTTTTGGCTCCTGATATTTGGTCACTTGCCTTTTTCTTTCGATCTCATGCCGCCTTTGAAACGTTGAGTAAGCTGCTGGCTCATGGGTCCCGCATGTCATCCTCTACGAACAATAAAAGTTTCCTTTCTTGGAGTTATTTTTTACCCCTAATTTCTGGCTATTTGCCTTTTTCTTTTGATCCCCTGCCCCCGTTGAAACGATGAGGACGCTGTTGGCAGGTCGGTCCCACATGTCATCCTCTATGAACAATAAAAGTTTCCTTTGGTGGATTTATTTTTGACCCCTAATTAATTTCTGGCTATTTCCTTTTTTTTCTTTTGATCCCCTGCCGCCTTGGAATTGTTGAGAATGCTGCTGCCTCATTTTTCTTTTGGTCCTGTGCCGCCTTGGAAACGTTGAGACCGCTGCTACAAAATGGGACCCGCATGTCATCCTCTATGTACAATAAAGTTTCTTTTCTTGGATTATTTTTGGCTCCTGATATTATGTCACTTGCCTTTTTCTTTCGATCTCATGCCGACTTTGAAACGTTGAGGATGCTGCTGCCTCATGGGTCCCGCATGTCATCCTCTCAGAACGATAAATGTTTTCTTTTCTTGTATTTTTTTACCAACTGATTTTTGGCTTTTTTTATTTTCGATCCCCTGCCGCCTTTGAAACGTTGACTCCGCTGCTGGCTCATGGGTCCCCGATGTCAGCCTCCCCGTACAAGAAACATGTGATATTTTATTTTGCAGACAATAAACGTTGTATTTCGCTCTGAGCTATTGCAAACGGATAAATTAAATCTTTATATCTACATAAACAAACTTATATGTTGAATCTCCTTGTTTTTTGTTTTTGCGAAGCATAGGACTTTCCTGTTTTTTTTTTGAGAAAAATCCGACCTTTCCTGTTTTGGAGTGGGCTGAAATTGTACGAGTCAAAAGGCCCAGCAGGATAGTTCGAAGGCCCAGATGTCCAGATACAGCCCAATTAAAATCTTTCTTTTCTTGGATTTTTTTCACACCCTGATTTCTGGCTACTTCATTTTTCTTTCGGTCCTGTGCCGCCTTGGAAGCGTTGAGACCGCTGCTACAAAATGGGACCCGCATGTCATCCTCTATGTACAATAAAGTTTCTTTTCTTGGATTATTTTTGGCTCCTGATATTATGTCACTTGACTTTTTCTTTCAATCTCATGCCGACTTTGAAACGTTGAGGAAGCTGCTGGCTCATGGGTCCCGCATGTCATCCTCTATGAACAATAAAAGTTTTCTTTGTTGGATTTATTTTTTTCCCCTAATTTCTGGCTATTTGTCTTTTTCTTTTGATCCCCTGCCCCCTTTGAAACGATGACGACGCAGCTGGCAAGTCGGTCCCACATGTCATCCTCTATGAACAATAAAAGTTTCCTTTGATGGATTTATTTTTTACCCTAATTAATTTCTGGCTATTTCCTTTTTTATTTTGATCCCCTGCCGCCTTGAAATAGTTGAGGATGCTGCTGCCTCATGGGTCCCGCATGTCATACTCTCAGAAAGGTAAATGTTTCTTTTCTTGAATTTGTTTACCAACTGATTTTTGGCTTATTTTTTCTTTCGATCTCCTGCCACCTTTAAAACGTTGACGACGCTGCTGGCTCATGGGTCCCCAATGTCAGCCTCCCCATACTGCAAATCCTCTTTCTGCAAAGGTTGTATTTCTAGATAGATAAGGTGGATTCGAATCTGCCATGGTTCAGGCAGCTCAGGTAAGCCTTCTTGCACTAATTAATGGAAGTAGTGTATCGCAAGGTCAAGACATGTGGCTCAGTGTAATGAATCTATATGAATCATGTTGTGGGTTCAATCTGATAGTTCTCTAACAGGTCAGCCAAAATAGAAATTAAGTTTTTTTCTAAAAGGGAAATGCAAATTAAGATGAACACAAACATTAGTTATCATAATAGCTGATCATACATACATACTTGCTAAGAGCAAAAGCTTGCCAGAGTTTTACCACCCATACAATTAATTAGCAGTTCAGATAAGATAACCTTATATAAGTATAACTACAAATGCATTTGCTAAGGGCTCATGGGACAACAGAACTAGACAACCGCGAACTTTATGACCAGCATGTCACAGCGGCATCGAAAGATCTTGACCTTCAACTTTGATCCAATGCGAAGTTTGGCACCGTCAATGAACTTTTTCCACCTGGAAGTAACAGCCAAGCGGCCATCTGTGGGACTGACAGAGTACCGTCCCTCCACGGTGAGACCTTCACTCTCCATGACGAGGGATATCTTGCCCCTTCGGCCAGCATTGAGATCCTTGGAGATACTTTTAGGCAATTTCTGATTCAAAGCAAGAGATACCACCAAAAATTAGTCAATGGCACCAATGCACTGAACCATGTGAGACTTTGAGCAGAGAAGACATCAAGATAAGAGCAGTTATGCTGTCATATACTCACGAACATAGCCTTCAGATGCGTCCTGGTCACCACACGGGTGGCCACAGCAATGAGCTGAGACCTCGGTGATCTGGCTGGGGCAGGTGCATGAGCCTGGGCTGGTACACGAGCTGGTGCTGATGCAGGAGACTGCTGGGCAGGTGCAGTAAACGGTGCCTCTAGAGGAACCGGTGCTGATGCAGGAGACTGTTGGGCAGGTGCAGTAAACGGTGCAGCTAGAGGAACCAGTGCTGATGCAGGAGCCTGCTGGGCATGTGTAGTATATGGGGCCTCTACAGGAACCAATGCTGATGTAGGGGACTGCTGGGTAGATGCAGTAAACGGAGCTGGTACAGGAACCGGTGCTGATGCAGGAGAGTGGGAAGCCGGTGCCGGTGCTGGTGTGGTTGCCCTTTGTGACATCCGCTCCTGTTCCGTCAGGGGATCTGCAGCTTTGATCATGTTAAACCCAGCAAGCTAGAACAGAGGGAATGGTTTAGAACAACTGCTCAGAATGCAGTTATCAAAAGATATGAGTAGAAAAAAGTTACATATTATATATTTGGAAGTGTCTCCAACTCTGTAAGCAGTTACGTATATCTGCCCGTTTGAGTTTCTGATCCTCAGCTCGTCGCCCTTCTTCAGACCGTAGTCAAAAGCAAACTTTCTCCAATCATGTCCATACAAATATGTGATGGCCTGCGTCTTGTAGACATACACCTCATAGACCGTGTAGGTGTTCATCAATTTGCCATTGCCATGCATAGTGAAAGATCCTTCATGCGGACACATCTGGTTAATCATTGGACGAAGTTCACAAGGTACAGTCTGCATGTGAAAATTGATACAAATGTAAGAAGCAGGAAGACTAAAAACAAGACTTTACTATATGCCAATTCATGCTAAACCACTGAGAATACATACCTGTAACTCTGTGAAGGAGCTACTAGAAAGGTAGATAGAGCCATAGGAGGTGTTATATGCGGGGTATGTACATGGGCCCGCCATATTCCCGCAAGCTCGGCATCGGGATGGTGAAGGAAACATGGGAGGTACTACTGGTGCGTAGCGCTGAACGTAAGTGGAAGAATTAGGTTGTGTAAAGTGCATAGTTCAGAGCAATGCAAATGTTGACAAGCAAGTGCATAACACTATGTTACAAACTGAACAGTGAAAAATTAGTGTATGATGAATATAAGCATGCTAATTTGGTGTTTCCGAATTCCAAAAAGCATTAGACAGAGCCAGTGATAATATCAGACATAAATCATGGCATGTATATGTGGCTTAAGAAAATATACCCGAACCCTTGGATGGTTACGGCCCGGCTGATCCTTGGACTTGAGCTTATATAAGCATCCAGAAGGTGGGGCTGACAGTAACTTGGTGGCAGCCTCTGCAGATGCCTCATCAGCAGCAGTTGCAATCCTTTTGACCAATGAAGGCTTAGCAGTTTCAGTCTGCATATAAAAATTGAAGAGCAACAGACATCAGCAGTGATATATAAAATGAATCTATGAGACACTGATGCATATAGTGCTGGATGTAAGTGGAAGAATAGGTGTGTGTGTTTCTGAACTATTGGTAAGCATTAGACAAAGCCGGCAATAAACAGACAAAAATCAAATCATGTATGAGGATTAAGAAAATATACCTGCTTACTGAAAAGGGTACCACCCAGCTGGCCCGTGGCCTTGTGCTTGAGGAGGTTTTCAGAAGATGGTGGCAGCACCATCGTCTTCACAGCAGCCTCATCAGGATCATTTTTTATCCATTTGAGTAGAGGAACAGAAGTTTCATCCTGCATATGAATAGCAACAGAACTCATCATTGATATTTAATAAATCTATGAGATAGACTGATGCAAATAGTGCGGGGTGTAAGTGGAAGAATAGGGTTGTGCATAGAGAACAGTTGACAACAATGCAAATGATTACAAAAGAAGCCAATGGAAATCAACAGTTTATATACTGGATGAGACAGACTGAAAAGTGAAAAATTAGTGTATGATGATTGTAAGCAAACGCAGTGTTTCTGAACTTTTGGTAAGCATTAGACAAAGCCAACAGTAATTAAACAGATAATAATGAAATCATGTATGTGGATTAAGAAAATATACCAGATTCATTAAAAGGTCACCACCCAGCTGGCCCATGGCCTCGTGCTTGTAGAGGTTTTCGGAAGATGGTGCCGGCACCATCGTCCTCACAGCAGCCTCATTAGCCCCATTTTGCATCCACTTGAGTAAAGGCGCAGCAGTTTCAGCCTGCATAAGAATGGGAACAGATCTCAGCAGTGATATTGAATGACTCTGAGACAGACTGATGCATATAGTGCTAGATGTAAGTGGAAGGGTATGGCCGTGTATGGACAACAGTTCACAACAATGCAAGGGTGTGTTCGGTTCTGAAACAGCGTGGAATGGAATGGAATGGTTCCATTTCAGAGGAATGGAATGGTTACATTTTTGTTCGGTTGGGAAAAATGGAGAGCAGAAGAGATCGAGGTTAAACTAACCAATTGTCTCAAAATTGTAATTAACAATTGCAAATGACATTTTAATCTCAAAGTCGTAATTAACAGCGCCTAATGGTGCTCTTTTAATCTAAAAATCGAAATTAACATCATTTTATGTTGGGTTAGGGGAACTGGAGTAGATGAACATTACTGTATGATGATTGTAAGCAAACGAATTTGGTGTTTCTAAACTTTTGGCTTCGAGATCTTATGGGTTTCAACTCTAGCCTACCCCAACTTGTTTGGGACTGAAAGGCTTGGTTGTTGTTGTTGTTGTTGTAAACTTTTGGCAAGCATAGAAAAAACCGACAATAAACAGAGAAAAATCAAGGCATGTTTTGTGGATTAAGAAAATATACCATATTCATTAAAAGATCACCACCCAGCTGGTGCGTGGCCTTGTGCTTGTAGAGGCATTTAGAAGATGGGGGCGGCATCAACATACTGGCAGCCTGATCAGCCGCAGTTTTGATCTTCCTTTTGAGTAAAGGCCCTAAAGTTTCAGTCTGCATATGAATAGCAAAACAAAAGGCAGACCTCAGCAGTGATATTGAATTACTGTATGAGATAGACTGATGCATATAGTGGATGCTCTTAGCCTTTTGCAGCGTGAACACTAGCTATGGACAGACAAAAAACTAGTTAACTCAGCTTTGTCTAGATATGAATGTACTACCACCATCCAAAAGCTTAAGCCTTATTTATTTTTGAGAAATCAAAACAAGCAAAGTTTGACCAAAATTTTAGAACATTCTATCAACAAATATAATACTGTGTAGATACCGTAGGAAAATATATTTTATTATCTATTTAATGATATTAATTTTGTATTTTGCATGTTACTGATTTTTGGTAAAAGCTTAGTCAAACATGGTATAGTTTGACTTTCTAAAAATAATATAAGCCCAAAGCTTTGGGATGGAGGCAGTAGTATCTAGAGCTAAAACACATCTAGATACATCCGTATCTACAGATAGTTGAGTCAATTAATTTGGATCTGAGGGAGTATCAGATTCAGACTACATCATGGTAAGTTGGTTAAAAAAATTACCCCTGGGCGGTCCCTGCCCAGCTCGGCAGTGGCATTTCGCTTCTTGTGCTGCAGATCGGGCCATGCTCCTGCAGCAGGTGGGGCGCTATTCTCGTTCCCCATAGCCTCAGCACGGAACCTGGAGGTACCAACCTGATACAGAGAATATAGAGCATGGTGTCACAGAGGCTTTACGCACAAACAGCTGAAGACATGTGCTACTTTAAGCATATTCCAGAACAGGAACAGATTGAGGATGCAGAGACCAGAGAGACACTTAAAAGGTAAAGAGTGGATAAGCAAACGGAGTACCTGCTTCGCGGGGCTGGGGACGCAGCTCAGGCTCAGCCAACTGCCCACATGCGTGGTGGCCTTACGCTCCATTGCCCCCACCGCCGAGGTCTTGCCTTTCCTGTACAAGCTGACAAAAGATACAGTGAGGATCAGCAGAAACTACAAAGGTTGCAAATGTCGACAAATAAAGGAAGAACACCCCAATCCAAGCAAAGGTAGCCCCCGCCCCCCACCCCCATCAATCACTCCCAGCTCGAGGGTGACCAGAAAGACACCCCTTCGCCCAGAATAGGAAAGAGATGCGCAAGATATCGAGGAGAGGAAAAAAGAACCGATCTCGAGAAAGGAGAGAACATTACTAGTCCTACCTAATCCGCTTGGGCTAGATGCAGCTTGCCCCTCCAAGCTGGATGCCTGGACGGTGGAGGCGAAAGGAGGGGATCGAGCTAGCGGCTTGCATCCGTCGGCAATCGGCACTCGATCGGGAGAGAAGGGGTGCTACATAAAGGGGAGGGGTAACATATTTTATTACACAGTGAACTTACTGATGTGACTAGTCATTACATGTCTCACTGAAACTAGGGCCCATAGTGTGGCACCCCAAATTTACTTGAAGCTGCCCGGCGGGACGCATTGGCGCGTCAAGAAACCCCCGAATTGTAGCGGGGAAATGAAACATTTCACAAAAATTCGAAATTCAAGCACACCGCCACGCGCCAAGCACGCGGCTGTTCCTTCCTCTTCCTCGGTTCCTCCTCCCCTATCCGAAAAAACCCCAAATCCCAAGCTCAAACCAAAAAAAAAACAAAAAACAAATCCCCTGGCCGCCATGCATGTCCTCGTTAACCCGCTGGAGATCGTTCCCGGACGATGCGGACCACCCGCCCTGAGATCCAGAATTCCGTCCACCTCGAGGCACTGCGTGCTGTCTCGCAGCAGCGGCTTGAGGGCGCTGAAGAGGAAGTTCCGCCGGAAAGTGCTCATGGCAACCGTGCAAGCTCACCGGCGTGCTGTATCCCGAGAGGAACTGGTCAAAGCTTTGCTATTCGCCACACACAAAAAATTGCGGGCCAAGATCTGGTCAAAGCTTCGTCGATGGCTTGCCGCGAGAGGCTTGGAGTCCAGAGTCAATAAACTAGCTGCTCGAGGACTTGGGCGGTTTACACGGATTCATATTAACTGACTCAAGTTTGTTAGTCTAGTTAACAAATGCATCTAGATACATCCATATCTAGACAGAATTGAGTCCATTAATATGAATCAGAGGGGAGTACCTGAAAGTGTTTCATGCTACCAACTAATGCGCTGGCAGGAATCGCTGTAGAAGTAATTGTGCTACTACTTGTACGATGAACTGATTGTGTGGGTGTCGAATTTTGCAACGCGATCATCCACTGAATGCTTAATCTAGCGCCAAAGGCGTACAAATCATAACATACTACAGCACCAGAACATAAGAGTACGAATCATAAAGTAGCTCAACATTTTGCATCAGGGCTGGGTGGTCCTGAGACTACCGGGACGCCCCTGATGATCTCCGGGTGTGCATCCTCTTCAACGCAAAGCTGTGTACTCGGTCCACGGCCTCCTTCTGTAGGCTGGATAATCTCAGGTGCAGGACCTTCGTCTATGAGAGGCTCGTCATCAGTACCATCCACAGGTGCATCAGGGCTGGGTGGTCTTGAGACTACCCGGACGCCCGTGATGATCTCCGGGCGTGCATCCACTTCAACGCAAAGCTGTGTACTCGGTCCACGGCCTCCTTCTGTAGACTGGATAATCTCAGGTGCAGGACCTTCGTCTATGAAAGGCTCGTCATCAGTACCATCCACAGGTGCATCAAACTGAGATTCATCTTCAAATCTCCCATCAAACTGAGAGACCTCTTTAACTCTATGCTTCTGCAATTAGTACATCAACCGATTAGACAAACATCTAAGGGATGCAACCTGAACAAATGCCGTTTTACATATTTACCTTCTCATCTGGCACAGCACATGTCCCAGAGCTGAAACCCGTTTCCTGAAGCAAGCGCTTTTTCTCTCCTTCCCGTCCATCCATCTGCAACAAGTTAAATTTGAGTACAGAACCTTGCACAGCAATGCAAACTATTGATTGAAACAGCGGCAGCATCAATATAAATAATTAACTACATATGCCAGCACACATACAGTGTGAGCAAGATCTGCTTCTCCTGCTAAAGGATCATTATATGGTTCACCATGCTAAACCCGCCTAACATATGTGCGGTCCATCCCAAAAATGTGTAAATGATCTGCCACTACAGGGTGAGGCCTCTTCTCACCATTCATACATGTGCAGCGCGGGCAATACACGTCCAGGTTGTGACCATCATGAGCTCTAATAAACCCCATAAAGGGTTGAACACCATTTATATATGAAGGGGAACATAAGTGTCCATGCAGTTTCCAAGTTCTGTCCATCTGTTTAATTATGAGATACAGTGGTTGGTGATTAATTTAAGGCGAAGTAGGAAATGTATATCCATCGAGTACAAAACTATACTACATGATTATGCATTTCAGCAATCATGTCGAGTACAAAACAAAAAATGCCCATCGACATTTTAGCAAACAGATCGTGTACAAAACTCTGCCATGGCATTTCAGCAAATTAACGGATCGAGTGCAGAACTGACTCTATATGCCCACGCAAATGAACAAATTGATCGATGACAAATCGAGCGGAAAACTATAAAGTGCCAATTAGTTCGAGCATACTGACGAATTTTTTTAGCAGCATCAAGAAAATATAAATCGTTAGGCTGTCTTGCCCGATACATGATTGAGCTAGAGATAGCAGCCCTACCGTGGATCAACTTGACCGCCGGTGCGTCTCGAGAAGAACGACGGGGAGGAGAAGCTTCTTCTTCGCACGGACGGGACGGGGAGGGGAAGCTCTTCGCACGGACGGGGATAAGTTGTGTACGGGTGGGTGGGGGGTCATGCGGCCGGGCCGCCGGGGTGATAATTAAGGTTGGTAGGTGGCGTTTAATGGAGTTGCGTGTGTAATTTGCCGTGCACAAGGTTGAGGAATAGGCGGTTCCCTTTGCCGCGCGCACAATTCAAACTATCCCGCCCATGTAGTTTAAATTCGCCATATTTTCGTTAAATCGACATAAAGTCATGTGAGTGGGGGAAAATTAGCAAAGTTGCTTGAAAAATAGTAAAACTCTGGAATTATCCTTTAAATATGCTCTACTTCGTGTGAAAATCGGGGTGTGGAAGCATGTTGAGCTGTTTTATTTGTACTTTCTTCATTAAAACTCCCATTTTATGCACTTTGGATGGAAAGAAATCATTTGTACATAAATTTTGACAACGCCATTTGCAAACACTAATTGTTTACATGCCAAGATGCACCCATCCACCAAATATATATGTGGCAAAAGTTTATCACAATCTAGCAGATATGCATAATTAGTGAGGGACCCCTTTTGATTTTGTGCAATTTCCACTAATTAGGTAGAGATCGAGAAGGGTTAATTAATTAGGCCATGTTAGGGGTTATGTGTTTTAATAGGTTGTGTGGATTCAAATACAACTTCTTTATTTGTGTGCTATGATTAATCAAAACTAGATCGATCGACTGCGCACACATTATTAGAGGCGCATGCCTTTGCGCACAAAGTGCATGTGTGTGTTGTTGGCCACCAACGAGAGAGAGAGAGAGAGAGAGAGAGAGAGAGAGAGAGAGAGAGAGAGAGAGAGAGAGAGAGCTACATACGAGAGAGCGATTGAAATCCCCAAATTAAACACATATATATGCATGGCACATTTAATTTAATTAGAGGACCGCGAGGCACCCCTGGCCTGCTTGATGCATAATTAAGTGTCATTGGCCTATATATATAGGGTTTAATTAGGGTTTAGGGTTTAGGGTTAGGAGGTTAGGGTTTAGGGTTTAATGTTTATGGTGTTTAGGGTTTAGGGATTAGGGATTAGGGTTTATTTAGGGTTTAAGGTTTAGGGATCATCGATCGAGTGCGCACACACACATTATTAGAGGCACACGCGCCTTTGCGCATAAAGTGCATGCGTATATGTGTGTGTTTTTTGGCCACCAACGACATATAGATGATCGAGAGAGAGAGATTGAAATCCCCAAGAATATGTTCAAATATATATTAAAATATATGCACGAATTAATGCATGCATGGTAGGCCATGCATGCACACTAATTATATATATATTATGAGGAAACTTAATCAAATGTGTTTTCATTCGAGAGAACTTGTCAAAATTCAAGTTAATTAATTTATCATCGATAATTATATAATTAATTAATGAATCTCAGGGAGATGTTATACAACATATGATCGATATATAGGCCATGTATATATTAATTGGTTTTAATCTACCGTTTTTGCTAGCTAGCTGCATGCTATATATAGAGCATGTTTTTATTAGATCGGGTTATAGCTAGTATAGTTTAGGGTTATGTGTTTTAATTAACTAGGGTTTGATTAGCTAGGGGTTAGTTATATATATATGGTTTAGGGTTAATGCATGTCACATTTAATTTAACTAGAGGACCGCGAGGCACCCCTGGCCTGCTTGATGCACAATTAAGTGTCGTTGGCCTATATATATAGGGTTTAATTAGGGTTTAGGGTTAGCTAGCTGGGTTTAGGGTTTAGTGTTTTGGGTGTTTAGCTAGGGTCTAGGGTTTAGGGTTTAGTGTTTACTGTGTTTAGAGGGTCTAGGGTTTAGTGTTTAGGGTGTTTAGGGTCTAGGGTTTAGGGTCTAGTGTTTAGGGTCTATGGTTTAGGGTTTAATTAGTGTTTAGGGTGTTTAGGGTTTAGGGTTTAGTGTTTACGGTGTTTAGGGTCTAGGGTTTAGGGTTTAGTGTTTAGGGTCTAGGGTTTAGGGTTTAATTAGTGTTTAGGGTGTTTATAGGGTTTAGGGTTTAGGGTTTAGGGTTTAGGGTTTAGGGTTTAGGGTTTAGGGTTTAGGGTTTAGGGTTTATGGTTTAGGGTTTACGGTGTTTAGGGTCTAGGGTTTAGGGTTTAGTACGTGTTTAGGGTGTTTAGGGTCTAGGGTTTAGTGTGTTTAGGGTGTTTAGGGTTTAGGGGATTAGGGATTAGGGTTTTAGGGTTGTTTAAGGTTTAGGGATCATCGATCGAGTGCGCACACACATTATTAGAGGCACACGCGCCTTTGCGCATAAAGTGCATGCGTATATGTGTGTGTTTTTTGGCCACCAACGACATATAGATGATCGAGAGAGAGAGATTGAAATCCCCAAGAATATGTTCAAATATATATTAAAATATATGCACGAATTAATGCATGCATGGTAGGCCATGCATGCACACTAATTATATATATATTATGAGGAAACTTAATCAAATGTGTTTTCATTCGAGAGAACTTGTCAAAATTCAAGTTAATTAATTTATCATCGATAATTATATAATTAATTAATGAATCTCAGGGAGATGTTATACAACATATGATCGATATATAGGCCATGTATATATTAATTGGTTTTAATCTACCGTTTTTGCTAGCTAGCTGCATGCTATATATAGAGCATGTTTTTATTAGATCGGGTTATAGCTAGTATAGTTTAGGGTTATGTGTTTTAATTAACTAGGGTTTGATTAGCTAGGGGTTAGTTATATATATATGGTTTAGGGTTAATGCATGTCACATTTAATTTAACTAGAGGACCGCGAGGCACCCCTGGCCTGCTTGATGCACAATTAAGTGTCGTTGGCCTATATATATAGGGTTTAATTAGGGTTTAGGGTTAGCTAGCTGGGTTTAGGGTTTAGTGTTTTGGGTGTTTAGCTAGGGTCTAGGGTTTAGGGTTTAGTGTTTACTGTGTTTAGAGGGTCTAGGGTTTAGTGTTTAGGGTGTTTAGGGTCTAGGGTTTAGGGTCTAGTGTTTAGGGTCTATGGTTTAGGGTTTAATTAGTGTTTAGGGTGTTTAGGGTTTAGGGTTTAGTGTTTACGGTGTTTAGGGTCTAGGGTTTAGGGTTTAGTGTTTAGGGTCTAGGGTTTAGGTTTTAATTAGTGTTTAGGGTGTTTATAGGGTTTAGGGTTTAGTGTTTAGGGTTTAGGGTTTTAGGGTTTAGGGTTTAGGGTTTAGGGTTTAGGGTTTATGGTTTAGGGTTTACGGTGTTTAGGGTCTAGGGTTTAGGGTTTAGTGTTTAGGGTGTTTAGGGTCTAGGGTTTAGTGTGTTTAGGGTGTTTAGGGTTTAGGGGATTAGGGATTAGGGTTTTAGGGTTGTTTAAGGTTTAGGGATCATCGATCGAGTGCGCACACACATTATTAGAGGCACCCGCGCCTTTACGCATCAAGTGCATGCGTATATATGTGTGTTTTTTGGGCCACCAACGATATATAGATGATCGAGAGAGAGAGAGAGATCGATTGAAATCCCCAAGAATATGTTCAAATATACATTAAAATATATGCACGAATGCATTGTAGGCCATGCATGCACACTAATTATATATATATTATGAGGCAACTTAATCAAATGTGTTTTCATTCGAGAGAACTTGTCAAAGTTCAAGTTAATTAATTTATCACGATAATTATATAATTAATTAATGATTCTCAGGGATATGTTATACAACATGATCGATATAGGCCATGTATATTTTAATTGGTGTTAATCTACGGTTTGCTAGCTAGCTGCTGCTATATATAGAGCATGTTTTTATTAGATCGGGTTATAGCTAGCTAGTATAGTTTAGGGTTATGTGTGTTAATTAAGTAGGGTTGATTAGCTAGGGTTAGTTACATATATATGGTTTAGGGTTAATGCATGGCACATTTAATTTTATTAGAGGATCACGAGGCACCCATGACCCACTCGATCGATGCACAATTAAGTGTCGTTGGCCTATACATAGGGTTTAATTGGGGTTTAGGATTAGCTAGGGTTTAGGGTTAGGGTTAGGGTACGTTTAGGGTCTAGGGTTTAGGGTTTAGTGTTTAGGGTTTAGGGATTAGGGATTTAAGGTTTTAGGGTTGTTTAAGGTTTAGGGATCATCGATCGAGTGCGCACACACATTATTAGAGGCACCCGCGCCGTTACGCATAAATTGCATGCATATATATGTGTGTTTTTTGGGCCACCAACGATATATAGATGATCGAGAGAGAGAGATCGATTGAAATCCCCAAGAATATGTTCAAATATACATTAAAATATATGCACGAATGCATTGTAGGCCATGCATGCACACTAATTATATATATATTATGAGGCAACTTAATCAAATGTGTTTTCATTCGAGAGAACTTGTCAAAGTTCAAGTTAATTAATTTATCACGATAATTATATAATTAATTAATGAATCTCAGGGATATGTTATGCAACATGATCGATATAGGCCATGTATATTTTAATTGGTGTTAATCTACGGTTTGCTAGCTAGCTGCTATATATAGAGCATGTTTTTATTAGATCGGGTTATAGCAGCTAGCTAGTATAGTTTAGGGTTATGTGTTTTAATTAAGTAGGGTTGATTAGCTAGGGTTAGTTACATATATATGGTTTAGGGTTAATGCACGGCACATTTAATTTTATTAGAGGATCACGAGGCACCCATGACCCGCTCGATCGATGCACAATTAAGTGTCGTTGGCCTATACAGAGGGTTTAATTGGGGTTTAGGATTAGCTAGGGTTTAGGGTTAGGGTTAGGGTTAGGGTTAGGGTATGTTTAGGGTCTAGGGTTTAGGGTTTAGTGTTTAGGGTGTTTAGGGTTTAGGGATTAGGGATTTTAAGGTTTTAGGGTTGTTTAAGGTTTAGGGATCATCGATCGAGTGCGCACACACATTATATTATTAGAGGCACCCGCGCCTTTACGCATAAATTGCATGCATATATATGTGTGTTTTTTGGGCCACCAACGATATATAGATGATCGAGAGAGAGAGAGAGATTGAAATCCCCAAGAATATGTTCAAATATACATTAAAATATATGCACGAATGCATTGTAGGCCATGCATGCACACTAATTATATATATATATTATGAGGCAACTTAATCAAATGTGTTTTCATTCGAGAGAACTTGTCAAAGTTCAAGTTAATTAATTTATCACGATAATTATATAATTAATTAATGAATCTCAGGGATATGTTATACAACATGATCGATATAGGCCATGTATATTTTAATTGGTGTTAATCTACGGTTTGCTAGCTAGCTGCTATATATAGAGCATGTTTTTATTAGATCGGGTTATATCTAGTATAGTTTAGGGTTATGTGTTTTAATTAAGTAGGGTTGATTAGCTAGGGTTAGTTACATATATATGGTTTATGGTTAATGCATGGCACATTTAATTTTATTAGAGGATCGCGAGGCACCCATGACCCGCTCGATCGATGCACAATTAAGTGTCGTTGGCCTATACATAGGGTTTAATTGGGGTTTAGGATTAGCTAGGGTTTAGGGTTAGGGTTAGGGTTAGGGTTAGGGTTTTTAGGGTCTAGGGTTTAGGGTTTAGTGTTTAGGGTGTTTAGGGTTTAGGGATTAGGGATTTAGGGGTTTTAGGGTTGTTTAAGGTTTAGGGATCATCGATCGAGTGCGCACACACATTATTAGAGGCACCCGCGCCTTTACGCATAAATTGCATGCATATATATATATGTGTGTTTTTTGGCCACCAACGATATATAGATGATCGAGAGAGAGATTGAAATCCCCAAGAATATGTTCAAATATACATTAAAATATATGCACGAATGCATGGTAGGCCATGCATGCACACTAATTATATATATATATTATGAGGCAACTTAATCAAATGTGTTTTCATTCGAGAGAACTTGTCAAAATTAAAGTTAATTAATTTATCACGATAATTATATAATTAATTAATGAATCTCAGGGATATGTTATACAACATGATCGATATAGGCCATGTATATATTAATTGGTGTTAATCTACGGTTTGCTAGCTAGCTGCTATATATAGAGCATGTTTTTATTAGATCGGGTTATAGCTAGTATAGTTTAGGGTTATGTGTTTTCATTAAGTAGGGTTGATTAGCTATGGTTAGTTACATATATATGGTTTAGGGTTAATGCATGGCACATTTAATTTAATTAGAGGACCGCGAGGCACCCCTGGCCTGCTTGATGCACAATTAAGTGTCGTTGGCCTATATATAGGGTTTAATTAGGGTTTAGGGTTAGGGTTAGGGTTTAGGGTCTAGGGTTTAGTGTTTAGGGTGTTTAGGGTTTAGGGATTAGGGATTAGGGTTTCAGGGTTGTATAAGGTTTAGGGATCATCGATCGAGTGCGCACACACATTATTAGAGGCACCCGCGCCTTTGCGCATAAAGTGCATGCGTATAGTTTAGGGTTATTTGTTTTAATTAAGTAGGGTTTGATCAGCTAGGGTTAGTTACATATATATGGTTTAGGGTTAATGCATGGCACATTACATATAGTTTAAATCTCAAGAATGTTTATACATGATAGGCCATATGTGCAAAGGAATTTTTTTCCTCGTGAACTTGTCAAAATTCAAGTTTATCAGTGCCAATGGAAACTAGTCCAAAAAATTACATAGAGGACCAAAAGTACTAGACAATAACTAATAGAACCTGCAACTTTACAAAAAGGACCCCAAAACATATAGAAGAAAATCAATCGAGTCCTTCTCGACCGCACATCAGATCTCTGCTCCGCATCCTTTCCAGCAACTCCGTCGCCGGGGACGCACCACTTGGGACGGTGTCGCCGGTAGTCGCCAGGACGAAGGAGAAGAAGGGCCTCAGCAACGGCATATTGGCTCTGAGAAGGGTCGCTGAAAGTCCAAGATGTGCACGGGCAAGACGGATGACGCCGTCGTATGCCCCGAGCTTGTGAACTTTAGCAGCTTGACTTCCCCATTGGCCAGATCTGAAGCACTGACCAAAGCAAGCCTCACCGTTAGCGCCATCACATTGATGGCACCAGATCGGGGTTTGGCCGGCAAGATCCGCCAGATTCACCATAGGCCAGATCTGAAGCCGATGACGAGATCCCCGACTCCATTGCGCCATTCTGCTCATGGGAAACACTGGATCTAAGCTTACAACAACACTAACTCCCTCGGATCCAAATTAGCTGACTCAACTTTGCTTATCTAAATATGGATGTATCCACACATGTTTTTACTCTAGATACATACACGTCTAAGGAAAGTTGAATCAATTAATTTAGTTCGGAGGGTGTACAATATACAGAGAGAAGTCGGCCTCGTCTCCGGCCGGCGAGGCCGCCGGAGAGAAGGGGGAGAGGAGCCGGGGGAGTGGGAGAGACTCGAGAGAGAAAGAGAAGAGGAAGAAATGAGAGCTCCCTGGGGAAGAACATTATTTTTGTCGTTCTGCTCGTAGTAGCTTGAAACTGAAAATTTCGGCCACGCGCCAAATCATCCCGCCGCATCCATTCGAAAATCCCGTGACCAGTTTTACCCTTTTAACCCTGGTCCGGAAGCTACAACCCACCGACCATGGAGGGCTCATTCGGTAACAATGAAATATCTTGCCTAGATCCCGAACCCTCCCCACAGGCCCACACCCACCCACCAACCATTCGCCCCATTAGCTCAAAAATACTCTCACACGCCAAAGCTCTGACTCTCTACAGTACTAGATCTGCTTCGCCGCCGGCATACTCCTCCACAGCGTAGCCTTGATCGTGTTGGCTGTCCACCCACCTGATCCGCTCCCCCGCCGCCCTCGTCACCGACGGATCTGCTTCACCGCCGACCTCGCCACCGACGGATCTGCTTCACCGCCGACCTCGCCACCGACGGATCTGCTTCACCGCCGACCTCGCCACCGACTACCTCGCCGCAGCGGCTGTATCAACTTCACCGAATACCTTGCCAGCCAACCAGATCTGCTTCACTAACGCCCGCTTCTACTGAAACATGGTCGATTCATCGTCTCCCGCGTTCGCCGCCGCTGGAATGCAAGTTGCCGCCCCCGTCCACCCCGCCGCAGCTTGGTTAGTACGCTGGCCCGTTAGATCGCGGTGTTTCTTTAGCCATGTTTTGTGTAGTTATTTGCAGATCTCATATGCCGTTAACTTTCTTGATGTGTTGCTTCGCATGAAGTTTGTTTAAATGTTGTACAGTACAAAAGCATTATCCGGTCGCTACCATCCTGTTCATTCTACTGACACCTGTGTGCATCCACATATTTATAGCCTTGTACCCATTCATTTGCTGCCAACTGTTTTTGTACTGCATGCTATTGTCGCACTGCTTTTATAGTCGTGCTATGGGCATTTCCAATCTGCTTGTTCTTATACCACGTCATTAGCTCACCGCTAGCTGTTTTCTCGTGTCTGCTATTCTCACACTGCTTTTATAATCATGCTATGTGCATTTCCAATCTGCTTGCTCTTATACCTCGTCTTTAGCTTATATAGTTATTGCTGCGTGCATGTCTGGTCTTTGTATTATCGTAGACTGACTTGTCAATGTTATTTTTCCTTGGGATTGATCATGCGAACCACTTATTAGAACATCCAACATTAACAGCGGGGACGCTAGGTAAGGTTGGAATCTGAGTTCGTGGTTGGTAATTTTGGCAGTTTACTTCCGTTATTATCTATAACCTATATGCATTGTTCCTTATGCAAGAGATTAACACTTGGAACCCTGCCATAGCAATGCCATTCATGCTTTACTATGTTTCTGCCTATTTGATATGCTTGTCTTGGAGAAACTTCGAGGGTGATTTGAACCTGACATTTGGTCATTCTTAATGCCAGTTTACTTTATGTGTAAAACCTTGGCATTACCCTACTCTAAATCTGAATGTCTGAAATTCGTATCTCATGCAAAGCAACATCTAGTTGGTTTTAATTTGATATCTGGTAACTATTGGCTTATTCATTTGGCAGCTCAAGTTTTTTGTTATTTGAAACCAGCTGACTTGGTCTTAAATGTGATATCTAAACACAGATTAAGGACAATGGAGCAGGAGGATTAGCATTTCACTTGATGGCTGAACCTAAAATGATAGGCATGTTGACCACGACTAGTGCACGCAAGAGAAGGACCTGCAGTGAGCCAGTATGTGCTTAGTACATGCATCTTATCTTATCTTGTGCTTATTTCTGCTACATGCTGTTATCTGATCTCTACATTGCGTAATACATGTTTGAATAGTTAATTGTTGTAACTATGTTTACAATGTTACCAGAATGCTGTTTTAATGAAGCAGTCATCATTAGAAGATAGTCGCCAAAAAAGGATCTGTAGCGACCCTGTGCAACATTATGATGTAAGTTTGTGCTTAGTACAAGTTCCATACATGTCTTATTTATGCAACTTGTTATTATCTTATATCTACATTGCATAATAAATGTTTGCATAGTTCATCGTTTAACTCTTTTTGCATTATTATCAGAATGCAGTTGTGATGAAGCAATCTTCATTACCAGTGAGGCCCACAAAAAGTTCTGATCTTTCTTCTGATGCATCTTCTCATAGCCGTCAACCTAGACCATTTCTTTCATCAGACAGTAAATATCTCAAGGCTGTACTTTATAAAAGACATGGTATTGCTGCTTTAAGATCTGTAGCTGATATGTTGACAAAGAGTACACAAGATTCAATCAAGGCGATTGCCAAATGTCAACCTGTTATTGATGATGCTAATAGAAGTCCTCAATGATTCTATGTAATTTTTTTATTTGGGCACATTAATTGCCTTGTAATTTTCCTATTTGTTTTATTTGTGTATGTAATTGTGTGTATCATTGAAATCAGATTTTAGGCTCATGAAATTTAATGCAAGTTGACTAGTCAAACAAGTAGGGCCCTACAACAGATTGGGCCGGCCCACTTACAGTAGTGTGGGACCCACTTTCATTTTGGGCCGGCCCACTTCTTTAGTAGGCCGGCCCGGTTACACGATAATGGGCTCCACATGCTTATTGGGCCGGCCCACTTGCTCTATGGTGGTCCCACATGGTAAATGGGCCGGCCCTTTAATAGGAAGGTGGGACCCACCTGTGTTTTGACCCGGCCCACTATCTTGTTGGGCCGGCCCACTTTCTAGATGGTGGACCCCACATACCAAATGGGCCGGCCCACTTTCTATATGGTGGACCCCACACACCAAATGGGCCGGCCCTTTAATAGGATGGTGGGACCCACCTGTGTTTTGGCCCGGCCCACTATCTCGTTGGGCCGGCCCACTTTCTACATGGTGGACCCCACATACCAAATGGGCCGGCCCATTAACAGGAATGTGGGACCCACATGTGTTTTTGGCCCGGCCCACTATCTTGGTGGGCCAGCCCACTTGCTATATTGTGGACCCCACATACTAAATGGGCCGGCCCTTTAACAGGAAGATGGGTCCCACCTGTGTTTTTGGCCCGCCCACGATGTCTACGTTCCTCCTTTCCTGTAGACAGTGTTGGGCCTCCAAGTGCAGAGGTTTGTAGAACAGCAACAAGTTTCCCTTAAGTGGATCACCCAAGGTTTATCGAACTCAGGGAGGAAGAGGTCAAAGATATCCCTCTCATGCAACCCTGCAACCACAAAGCAAGAAGTCTCTTGTGTCCCCAACACACCAAATAGGTGCACTAGTTCGGCGAAGAGATAGTGAAATACAGGTGGTATGAATATATATGAGCAGTAGCAACGGTGCCAGAAAATAGCTTGCTGGCGTGTAGTTGATGGTGGTAGTATTGCAGCAGTAGTAACGCAGTAAAACAGTAAACAAGCAGTAGTAACTCAGCAGTATTTAGGAACAAGGCCTAGGGATTAGACTTTCACTAGTGGACACTCTCAACATTGATCACATAACAGAATAGATAAATGCATACTCTACACTTTTGTTGGATGATGAACACATTGCGTAGGATTACACGAACCCTCAATGCCGGAGTTAACAAGCTCCACAATAATGCTCATATTTTAGTAACCTTTAGTGTAAGATAGATCAAAAGACTAAACCAAGTACTAGCATAGCATGCACACTGTCACCTTCATGCATATGTAGGAGGAATAGATCACATCAATATTATCATAGCAATAGTTAACTTCGCAATCTACAAGAGATCATGATCATAGCATAAACCAAGTACTAACACGGTGCACACACTGTCACCTTTACACACGTGCAGGAGGAATAGAACTACTTTAATAACTTTGCTAGAGTAGCACATAGATAGTAGTGATACAAAACTCATATGAATCTCAATCATGTAAAGCAGCTCATGAGATCATTGTATTGAGGTACATAGGAGAGAGATTAACCACATAGCTACCGGTACAGCCCCGAGCCTCGATGGAGAACTACTCCCTCCTCATGGGAGCAGCAGCGGTGATGAAGATGGCGGTGAAGATGGCAGCGGTGTCGATGGAGAAGCCTTCCGGGGGCACTTCCCCGCCCGGCAGGGTGCCGGAACAGAGACTCCTGTCCCCCAGATCTTGGCTTCGCGATGGCGGCGGCTCTGGAACTTTTCTCGTATCGTGGCTTCCTCGTAAGGGTTTTCGATGCAGGGGCTTTATATAGGCGAAGAGGCGGCGCAGGAGGGTCGAAGAGGCGGCCAGGGGGTAAGGCGGCGCGGGCCAACCCTAGGCCGCGCCGGCCACCCTCCTGGTGGGCCTGTGGCCCCCTCTGGTCCTTCCCGGGTGTTCTGGAAGCTTCGTGGAAAAATAGGAACCTGGGCGTTGATTTCGTCCGATTCCGAGAATATTTCGTTACTAGGATTTCTGAAACCAAAAACAGCAGAAAACAGAACTGGCACTTCGGCATCTTGTTAATAGGTTAGTTCCAAAATGCATAAATATGACATATAATGTGCATAAAACATGTAGATATCATAAATAAAGTAGCATGGAACATAAGAAATTATCGATACGTTGGAGACGTATCAGCATCCCCAAGCTTAGTTCTGCTCGTCCCGAGCAGGTAAAACGATAACAAAGATAATTTCTTAAGTGACATGCCATCATAAACTTGATCATATTGTAAACATATGTAATGAATGCAGCGATCAAAACAATGGTAATGACATGAGTAAACAACTGAATCATAAAGCAAAGACTTTTCATGAATAGCACTTTCAAGACAGGCATCAATAAGTCTTGCATAAGAGTTAACTCATAAAGCAATAATTTAAAGTATAGACATTGAAGCAACATAATGGAAGATTAAGTTTCAGCGGTTGCTTTCAACTTGTAACATGTATATCTCATGGATAATTGTCAACATAGAGTAATATAACAAATGCAATAAGCAAGTATGTAGGAATCAATGCACAGTTCACACAAGTGTTTGCTTCTTGAGGTGGAGAGAAATAGGTAAACTGACTCAACATAAAAGTAAAAGAATGGTCCTTCAAAGAGGAAAGCATCGATTGCTATATTTGTGCTAGAGCTTTGATTTTGAAAACATGAAACAATTTTGTCAACGGTAGTAATAAAGCATATGAGTTATGAAAATTATATCTTACAAGTTGCAAGCCTCACGCATAGTATACTAATAGTGCCCGCACCTCGTCCTACTTAACTTGGACTACCGGGTCTTCGCATGCCATGTTTCAACCAAGTGTCACAAAGGGGTACCTCCATGCCGCCTGTACAAAGGTCCAAGGAGAATGCTCGCATTTCGGATTTCTCGCTTTTGATTATTCTCAACTTAGACATCCATACCGGGACAACATGGACAACAGATAATGGACTCCTCTTAAATGCATAAGCATGTAGCAAAGTTATTATTCTCATATGAGATTGAGGATATATGTCCAAAACTGAAACTTCAACCATGGTTCATGGCTTTAGTTAGCGGCCCAATGTTCTTCTCTAACAATTTTGCATGCTCCAACCACTAAAATGATAGACCTTCAGACAAGACGGACATGCATAGCAACTCACATGATATTCAACAATAGTTGATGGCGTTCCCCAGAAGCATGGTTATCGCACAACAAGCAACTTAATAAAAGATAAAGTGCATAAGTACATATTCAATACTACGATAGTTTTTAAGGCTATTTTGTCCCATGAGCTATATATTGCAAAGGTGAATGATGGAATTTTAAAGGTAGCACTCAAGCAATTTACTTTGGAATGGCGGAGAAATACCATGTAGTAGGTAGGTATGGTGGACACAAATGGCATAGTAGTTGGCTCAAGGATTTTGGATGCATGAGAAGTATTCCCTCTCGATACAAGGTTTAGGCTAGCAAGGTTATTTGAAGCAAACTCAAGGATGAACAAGTGCAGCAAGACTCACATAAAAGACATATTGTAAACATTATAAGACTCTACACTGTCTTCCTTGTTGTTCAAAACTCAATACTAGATATTATCTAGACCTTAGAGAAACCAAATATGCAAATCAAATTTTAGCAAGCTCTATGTATTTCTTCATTAATGGGTGCAAAGCATATGATGCAAGAGCTTAAACATGAGCACAACAATTGCCAAGTATCACATTATCCAAGACATTTTAGAATTACTACATGTAGCATTTTCCAATTCCAACCATATAACAAATTAACGAAGAAGAAACTTCGCCTTGAACATTATGAGTAAAGCCTAAGGACACATGTGTCCATATGCAACAGCGGAGCGTGTCTCTCTCCCACAAAGTGAATGCTAGGATCCATCTTATTCAAACAAAAACAAAAACGAAAACAAACCGACGCTCCAAGTAAAGAACACCAGATGTGATTGAATAAAAATATAGTTTCAGGGGAGGAACCTGATGAAGTTGATGAAGAAGGGGATGCCTTGGGCATCCCCAAGCTTAGACGCTTGAGTCTTCTTAAAATATGCAGGGATGAACCACGGGGGCATCCCCAAGCTTAGAGCTTTCACTCCTCTTGATCTTAGTATATCATTCTCCTCTCTTGACCCTTGAAAACTTCCTTCACACCAAACTTCAAGCAAACTCATTAGAGGGTTAGTGCATCATTAATAATTCACACATTCAGAGGTGACACAATCATTCTTTTCACTTCTGGACATTGCATAATGCTACTGGACATTAATGGATCAAAGAAATAAATCCAACATAGCAAAAGAGGCAATGCGAAATAAAAGGCAGAATCTGTCAAAAACAGAACAGTCCGTAAAGACGAATTTATAAATGGCACCAGACTTGCTCAAATGGAAAAACTCAAAACTAATGAAAGTTGCGTACATATCTGAGGATCACGCTCGTAAATTGGCAGATTTTTTCGAATTTTCTACAGAGAATTATGCCCAGATTCGTGACAGACAGCAATGCTGTTTCTGTGCAGCGATCCCAAATATAACATCAACTTTGACATAGAAACTTTACTTGGCACAAAAACATGATAAGGAGAGGTTGCTACAGTAGTAAACAACTTCCAAGACACAAATATAAAACAAAGTACTGTAGCAAAATAACACATGGGTTATCTCCCAAGAAGTTCTTTCTTTATAGCCATTAAGATGGGCTTAGCAGTTTTAATGATGCACTCGCAAGAAATAGAAGTTGAAGCAAAAGAGAGCATCAAGAGGCAAATTCAAAACACATTTAAGTCTAACATGCTTCCTATGCATAAGAATCTTGTAAATAAACAAGTTCATGAAGAGCAAAGTAACAAGCATAGGAAGATAAAACAAGTGTAGCTTCAAAAATTTCAGCACATAGAGAGGTGTTTTAGTAACATGAAAATTTCTACAACCATATTTTCCTCTCTCATAATAACTTTCAGTAGCATCATGAGCAAACTCAACAATATAACTATCACATAAAGCATTCTTATCATGAGTCTCATGCATAAAATAATTACTACTCCCAACATAAGCATAATCAATTTTATTAGTTGTAGTGGGAGCAAATTCAACAAAGTAGCTATCAAATATAGGAGGTATATTGTAATCATAATCAAATTTATCCTCCATAACAGGTGGTAACAAAAGACTACTATCATTATAATCATCATAAATAGGAGGCAAAGTATCATCAAAGTAAATTTTCTCCTCAATGCTTGGGGGACTAAAAATATCATGCTCATCAAAGCCAGCTTCCCCAAGCTTAGAATTTTCCATAGCATTAGCAACAATGGTGTTCAAAGCATTCATACTAATAACATTCCCATTATCATGCATATAAAGTTCCATGGGTTTTTTAATTCTCTCTTCAAACACATCATGTCCTAATTCAAGATAAAGTTCATAAAGATCTCTCATATTTTTGTTGTTTTCCATTATGCCTAACTAGTGTAAACAAGAAACCAAATGTCGCAATTGCAGAGTCTAAAGGAAATAGCTTCGAGTACTTACAATGGCGCCGGGAAATAGCTTAGTAGCCGAGATCCGGAGTGTGAGTACCTTTTACCTTTCCTCCCCGGCAACGGCGCCAGAAAATTAGCTTGATGTCTACGTTCCCCCTCCTTTCCTGTAGACAGTGTTGGGCCTCCAAGTGCAGAGGTTTGTAGAACAGCAGCAAGTTTCCCTTAAGTGGATCACCCAAGGTTTATCGAACTCAGGGAGGAAGAGGTCAAAGATATCCCTCTCATGCAACCCTGCAACCACAAAGCAAGAAGTCTCTTGTGTCCCCAACACACCAAATAGGTGCACTAGTTCGGCGAAGAGATAGTGAAATACAGGTGGTATGAATATATATGAGCAGTAGCAACGGTGCCAGAAAATAGCTTGCTGGCGTGTAGTTGATGGTGGTAGTATTGCAGCAGTAGTAACGCAGTAAAACAGTAAACAAGCAGTAGTAACTCAGCAGTATTTAGGAACAAGGCCTAGGGATTAGACTTTCACTAGTGGACACTCTCAACATTGATCACATAACAGAATAGATAAATGCATACTCTACACTTTTGTTGGATGATGAACACATTGCGTAGGATTACACGAACCCTCAATGCCGGAGTTAACAAGCTCCACAATAATGCTCATATTTTAGTAACCTTTAGTGTAAGATAGATCAAAAGACTAAACCAAGTACTAGCATAGCATGCACACTGTCACCTTCATGCATATGTAGGAGGAATAGATCACATCAATATTATCATAGCAATAGTTAACTTCGCAATCTACAAGAGATCATGATCATAGCATAAACCAAGTACTAACACGGTGCACACACTGTCACCTTTACACACGTGCAGGAGGAATAGAACTACTTTAATAACTTTGCTAGAGTAGCACATAGATAGTAGTGATACAAAACTCATATGAATCTCAATCATGTAAAGAAGCTCATGAGATCATTGTATTGAGGTACATAGGAGAGAGATTAACCACATAGCTACCGGTACAGCCCCGAGCCTCGATGGAGAACTACTCCCTCCTCATGGGAGCAGCAGCGGTGATGAAGATGGCGGTGAAGATGGCAGCGGTGTCGATGGAGAAGCCTTCCGGGGGCACTTCCCCGCTCCGCGGGTGCCGGAACAGAGACTCCTGTCCCCCAGATCTTGGCTTCGCGATGGCGGCGGCTCTGGAACTTTTCTCGTATCCTCTCGTAAGGGTTTTCGATGCAGGGCTTTATATAGGCGAAGAGGCGGCGCAGAGGGTCGAAGAGGCGGCCAGGGGTAAGGCGGCGCGGGCCAACCCTAGGCCGCGCCGCCACCCTCTGGTGGGCCTGTGGCCCCCTCCGGTCCTTCCCGGTGTTCTGGAAGCTTCGTGGAAAAATAGGAACCTGGGCGTTGATTTCGTCCGATTCCGAGAATATTTCGTTACTAGGATTTCTGAAACCAAAAACAGCAGAAAACAGGAACTGGCACTTCGGCATCTTGTTAATAGGTTAGTTCCAGAAAATGCATAAATATGACATATAATGTGCATAAAACATGTAGATATCATAAATAAAGTAGCATGGAACATAAGAAATTATCGATACGTTGGAGACGTATCACCCACTATCTTGTTGGGCCGGCCCACTTGATATATGGTGGACCCCACACACTAAATGGGCCGGCCCTTTAACAGGAAAGTGGGACCCACCTGTGTTTTTGGCCCGGCCCACTAGCTTGTTGGGCCGGCCCACTTGCTATACGGTGGACCCCACACACTAAATGGGCCGGCCTTTTAACAGGAAAGTGGGACCCACCTGTGTTTTTGGCCCGGCCCACTTGCTTCTTGGGCCGGCCCACTTGCTGTAAGGTGGACCCCACATGTTAAATGGGCCGGCCCATTTAACTTTTGACCAGTCAACATTAGAGGTTAGGCCCGGCCCACGTAACTAATGGACCGGCCCAGCTATATAGTTGACCGGTCAAACTATGTCATCTGGCCCGGCCCGCTTAAGACGTGGCAGGCCTCGTGTGGGCCTACCATCTACCACGGGGTTTCAGCTGCTAACGCCGTTAATCGCAAACGGCGCTCGCCACGTGTCGCTTGCATGACGTCGCAACAACGGCTCCCGAAACACTTCCGCAACGGTCCGATTTTCCGTGGCGGAAGGGCGCCCAAGCGCGACGGACCGAAAAATCGTCGTTGGACTTTGCCTGACGCAGTTTCCACAACGGAACCCATATCGTCGGGTTAGGCCCATAGGCGACGAAAAATACCCCTTAGCGGACGCCAATCAAGAACCAGTAAATCCAGTAAGTGATAGATATGCCTAAACAAGCAACAACACATAGCATATCCCAGCTAACCAGATGAGACAAGTCTTGGTAGCCAACTGAATCACCTAGTGACAAGGTATTAACTTGTCAATGCATACTTATTGTAGACTAGGGTTTTTCTAGAAGTAGAGGGCAAGTAGATCTCGAAGGTTTCAGCCGAAAAGTACTCGACGATTGTAAAACTAGGGTTGTGTTGACAATGATTTCGATCCTCTCTTTGTCTCGACCCCTTATAGGAGGCGGGGCCGAGGGATTCGTAATACACAAGTTTACAGAGTCCGGGAGGGTTTCTAACCCGTCCCGTAAAATTACAAGTCTCTATATTTCCTAATACAACTCTAACTTTCCTTAATACTAGTTGGGCTTCCGAACTTCATATTCTTCGACTTGTGGGCCTTCAGTAAACTCCGGGTACCATCTTCGGCAGGCCCATTGGGGATGCCTATGTCAGTAGCCCCCGAGATTTTGCTTGAATCGAAGAATCAGGGAAAATCTCCAACTTTACAATCATCCAATAACTTTGTCGATTTTATTGCATATCTTTAGACACACAATTATATATTGTACAGGGATAATGGTAGTTGGGGCTAGTTCATCTGACGGATCGGTACTAGTTAACTGCTCTAGTGGCAATCCGCAAAAACCTACTTCAAGATCACGTCCCTGGACATGATCTCGGGATACTGGTGTAAACTTCGACAGTGCCGCTTAAGGTCTTACCATTCTGTCGAGTCCCAGTCATGTTTTATCGGGTACCTAACGCGTCCGTTAGGATTTTCTTCGTATCTGTTGATACGGAAAAAGTAGCAAACCGACGTCAGAGACGGTGCCACGCCGCTCAGAACGGATCTGGGGTCTTACCTTCGCAAAGTTTTGCGGCATTCAGAGATTATTCGCGACTTTTAGCGCTCTGAGAATATATTGTCGAGTGCTTTTTCGGCTGTTGGAATAGCACATTTTATTGAGTCATATTTGATGACTTATTTTGCCTTCCCGGTGGGAGTATATGTAGAGTTATTTGTATAACTCGAAATATACTCACTTCTTTTTTCTTTCTCTATAATTTTGTATAATTTCATCGGGCACGCAAACAGCGTTCCCAATGGGAGTAGCCCCCGAGGCTACAGCCAAGGACTTGTACTTGGTTGTAGGCTCAACAAATTAATATCTTCTGTCGCTATATTGTTATTCCTTCTCGAGCTTTTCACATCTATCGGGTGCGCGACCAGCGCTCCCGATGGGAGTAGCCCCCGAGGCTATGAACAAATGCTTGCATTTGGTCATAGGCTCTCGCCATTTCTATTTTGTCATACTCGAATTTTCCTTTTTTCCAAAGTAGCCCCCGAGCATTTGATCAAAAACTTGTATTTGATCAAAGGCTCTCGAATATTACAGTCTTCCTGTCGCCAATTTGCATCCTGCTGCCGATGTTTTACCATTGGTACAATGACATCAATGCTGACGTTGGCCATGACCTCTGTATTGGGAAGGTGCGAGCAACGCTCTCTCTCTGTCTTGCGGGCCCAATTTTCTTTATCAAATTGACACGTCGTGCAAGTGGGGGACACACGTCCTCCACTTTTCCTGGCGCACGCACTATAGCACCTGTTCCGTCCCTTCTCAGTAAAATTACTTTTTTACCCCTTGTCCACGTGTACACCATCTATCTCATAATTTCTCCATCCAACGGTGCGTCGATTCACCGCACCTCTACTTAAGGTCATCGTCTTCCTTCTTCCACACTTCGCTCGCGCCGCTCCTCTGCTCTCCTCTGCTAAAATCCTCCACTGCGCCCCACAGTTCTTGAGCTCCACTATGCTTGCACTTTTCTCTTCCACTTTCGTTGATGCCACCGTGCGCGCGACTCACCAGGCATAGCACACCCGAGTCCAAGATGGCTGCTGAAGATCTGGAGTGGGAGAGATCCAAAATCTCCAATCAAGACATGAACCTGTTGAAGAAGCTCGGATTCACGAAGAAGGAGAGCGCCCTGCGCTTCCCCAAGGAAGAAAGCTATCCATCGCTTCCAATCGGATATCGGGTCAGTTTCGTTGACCATCTCATTCACGGTCTTTCTCCCCCAGTCCACGAGTTCCTTCGTGGTCTCCTCTTTGTCTACGGGTTACAGCTGCATCAGCTGACGCCCAACTCCATCCTCCATGTGTCGATTTTTATCACCCTCTGTGAATGCTTCCTCGGAGTCCAACCTAATTGGGCTCTGTGAAGCGTATCTTCTGCCTCCGCCGCAATGGCTCTCACAACGTTGCCTATAACATCGGCGGCGTTGTCATTTGCGTTCGCTCTGATGTCGAGTACTTCGACGTCAAATTCCCCGACTCCGTCCAGGGGTGGCGCAAAAGATGGCTCTATGTGCACGAAGAAAGCTCTGAGTCAGTGGAATACAATATTGCTCCTTTCGACGGAGGAGCCAAAATTCTTCGCCGCCGTTCCTGGGACGCTGAAGCCACCGAAGAAGAGAAATCGGCGATAGAGGCGCTGATGACTCGCATCCATGAGCTCCAGAACACCCGTGGCAAGGAATTGTCGGGTATCCACATCACAGCCTACTTCCTTAGGATTAGAGTGCAGCCTTTGCAAGCTCGCAAAAATCCCCTTTGGATGTATGCTGGTGAAGAAGACGTCGACAGGCTCTCCAAAGACCTTGATGTGAAGGATTTGGAGAAATTGATCCGAAGAATTTCGCTCAAGAAGAAGGATACTATTCCCTCTTCTGCTGAGCCATATAGTGGCACCAACGCCCTTCCCGAGGTAATTTTTCTCTTGCCTACTATCTTGTCAACGTCCTTTGCATAGTTGTCGGTCGACACTCCTTGTTTTTTGCAGAACCACCCTGTTCTTGCTTCTCTTCCTCCTCTTCCTGAAGGTGGAGAAGTCGAAGAACGGACTGTTGTTACTGATGACAATCAGGGTACCTCTCACCCTGAAAGTGAAGTCACGGGTTCTCAAAAATCCACGGCTTCTTCTGAAAAAGAAGTTGAAACCGAGGCTACCGCCTCGACACACTCTCCTTCCTCAGCAGCTTCTCCAAGGAATAAGAGAAAAAGGGGCGAGGTTGCTGATTCCGGCACCTCCAAAGCCGGCGCCTCATGCCGAAAAGTTGTTCCTGATGTCAGAAGGAAAACTTTCGATCCTTATGAAGATGCTCTTGTCAGCTCGTAAGTTCCTGCTGCTCTTTGTTGTTTGTCTTCGATGTTTTGTCTATATTGTTTCTTATCTTATCCTCTTATTTATTGTAGTGGCGGCGAAGAGGAAGATACACCTATTGACGCGACTGCTCGAACGAGTACGTCCCGTACTTTAGTTGTCTCTGAAGCTCGACCTGATGGGGATGAAACTTCGCCTCCTCAACAAGATATAGAGCATCCAACTCCAGTTGCGAGCCCCCGATCCCCTTCACCAAAGAGAGCTAGGGTGGATCCAGCCAAGGGGCATGCCATGCTAATTGGTTGTTCCACGACTCCTTTAATGGAGGAGGTAGGTTGCTTCTTTTTCATGTACTGATTTCCGTGATTTTAACTTCCCTCTGTTTTTTTGCTTAGTGATGTCGAGCTTTTCGCTTTCTATGTTGATTTTCTTTTCTATGATCTTCTCTTCAGCCTTTAATGAAGGATCTTGTCCGCCTCGGTACCCAATTTATCGGGTATCGTGATTATGCCGCCAAGCTTGAGGGTACTATTTTTATCTGCCTCTTCTTCTGAATATACTCCTTCCTTGTGCTGTCATGATTTTTTACTGTCGTGTTTGGCAGAAAACTCTTGCGGAATCCAAAAGCGCGCTGACGCTCTTGCTATCAAGTTAGAGCAAAGCGAAAAAGCTCGCAAGAAGGCTGAAGCAGATGCTGCCACCGTCGAAGATCTTCGAAAAAGACTTCATGACGCGGAAACTTCTTTGAGCGACAACATAGCTCACCAGTGCTCGCGAGAAAGAAATCCTTACTCGCTTGGAGTCGCAAAGTCGACGTTTTGTCAGTAAGTGCCCGAATCTTTGATGTTTCTTCGGATCATTTTGTTTATCCTTGCTTGCTTTTTCTTGACAACCTTTCTTTTTACTTATTTAGGGAAAATGCATCAAGATTATGAACTGGAGAGTCCTGAAGGTGATCCCCTGCTCGACGCGCTGTCCCTTCTTGAGATTCATGGAGATGAAGCTCGTGAAGGTCTTGCTTGGGGACTGGTCTGTCGCGGCTTTTCCCATACTTCTTCAAGAAGGAGGCACCCGCGACTTTTACCGCTCTCGCCAAGTACTTCAATCCTCAAGAAGACCTTGGGCTTCAACTTCGCCAAGAAGGGTTAAAAGTTGGTGTTGAAGGTACGATCGCCTTGGTTGCTGACAGCCAACAAGAAGTCGACTGGGCAAGAGTTGGCAGTACGGAGGAGATGGAGACGAAGAGGTGGCAGTCGTTGATTAAGGCCGCCAAGCCCAACTCGAAGAAAATCCTCGCCTACCTCGGATACGATCCAACTCCTGCTCCTAGTTCATCGAAGCCGGAGGTCAAGTAGACCACCTTGTCTTCTTTTTTGTTTTACCTTTCTTTTGATGCTGTCGCCATAGTAGTTTTGGCGACAACATTGCTTCAGTAGTTTATCAGGGACCTTCCTTATGCAATATCTATGTAAGCATTTTGAATATCAATGGAAATCTTTCTTTACTTGATGATTGATTGTCGAAACTTTTGTTTCCAGTTAATTTTTGATAACTACTCTTCAACTCCTCGTCCTTCTGATGCCTTTCCTGCTTCATCCTATTCGAAGAAAACTCCAAACGCTGACGGACTTGCTAAAGATTTCTCGAGTACGGGTCCATCGCGAGATTTAGAAGATCTTCACCAGCAGCTTCAATCCATGAAGAAACAAATACTCTTGGTGATGGAACAATCCCGAAAAGCAACTGAAAAGGAACAAGTTGCACTTCGACAAGCTCAAGAAGCTACAGCTGCCAAAGAAGCTGCGATTGATGAGGCTAACCGAGCCACTTCTCGAGAGAATTCCATGCTTCAACTAATAAATGATTCCAGCTCGGATATGACAGGTACGCTTCATTACTTGGTCACATTTGATTCTCATCTTTGTTGGTTTTCCTTCCTTGCTGATTCCTCCAATGAAAGCAGGTTCTTTTTTGGATACTGCTGCCGAAGATCAACGCGTTGAAGCTCGATCTAATGCGCTTCTCAAGCTTGCATTGGAGTATGGTTCTAATTTTTGGGCGACGCCTGAACATACCCGCCAAATCGTCAGGTTTCAAGTCCGCGAGTTTCTCGACTTCTGCACAAGGACATTGTCTTTGGTTTATAGCACCATGTTCCCGCGCAATAAAATGCCAGAAACCCTTCCTGCTCTGATGGAGAAATTTCGGGATGCTCCTCGAATCCATGGCTTTGTGCGAGCCCATTTAACTGCTGGCGCAAGGTTTGCCATGATGATGATACAAATCTGCTACCCAAAGTTAGACATGAGTCAAATTGTTTCCAAATGCCTGGCAAAGATGGCGAAAAGGAAAAGGAACGTCGGCAAAATTGATGACATTGTGACCCCTGTTGCCGAAGAAATGATGGATGAACTTCTTCGGATGGACGCTGAGTTCTTCGTGAAGGGTAGCTATGCTGAACATAGTACTCGTGCTACAAATAGTGAGCGATTAACCATAGATGATATATTAGGCAGTGAATGAAGGTTTTTCTCTATTTTGTCAGATCCATCTTTGTGATTTTTCCCTTGTATATTGTAAACACAATCTATGTTGTATAGCTGCTGGATGTATTTTTCTTGTCAAGCCCCCGAGTGTTTAGGTGGCGACTTTTCTTCATTGTGTAAGCGAGGTTGACCCAAAGCAAAATAAAGTATATTGAGTGTACTGTATTTGCGGGTATTAGCCCCCGAGTCTTTTTGTTGATTACTATTTTTGTATCTTTATCCTGTTTTGCGAGGTGCTTCGCACCAAAGCGTTGTACTTGTCGACATTGTATATGTATATTGTATCTTCTGGGTGTAATCCCTCGAGCCTTTCGAAAAAGATATATATCTCCACTATCTTTATTATATTGCAGCACCGCGAGTCCGCCTCATTAAAAACCTTTTCCGGCCCCACTCGGTGCCCCGAAAAAGGAAAAGAGTGCGTCTGAAAACTCGCGGGCGTTTCAGTACATTGTATGTTTACAAGGAAGACTATATTTCGACTTCTAAGCGTAGAAACGCCTGAGCTGCGCCACGTTCCAAGGATTTGGCTCGGCGATTCCTGTCTTCTTGTCCTTGATTCTGTATGCTCCTCCTTCGATTACTTCTGTGACGATGTAAGGGCCAAGCCACGGCGACTCGAGTTTTTCATGGCTTTTTTGAGTTAGCCGAAGAACTAGATCGCCTACCTGGAAGGATCTTGGTCGCAAACGTCGACTGTGGTAATTTTTCAGGTCCTGCTGGTACTTAGCGACTCGTGACAGTACTTCGTCGCGAGCTTCATCGAGTGCATCGACGTCGTCTTCCAAAGCTTTTCTTGACGCTTCTTCCTCATATTCCGCTACTCTTGGAGAGTTATGCTCTATTTCTATCGGTAACACGGCCTCAGCTCCATGGACCAGAAAGAACGGAGTTTCTTGTGTCGCTGTATTTGGTGTTGTTCGAATACTCCATAACACGCTGGGCAACTCCTCTGGCCAGGTATGTCGAGCTTTCTCCAATGGTGCTAGCAGACGTTTCTTGATACCGTTGCATATGGTACCGTTGGCTTTCTCGACTTGACCATTGGTCTGCGGGTGCGCCACGGAGGCAAAGTGTAGTTTTATGCCTACCTCTGCACAATATGCCTTGAACTCATTGGATGTGAAATTACTGCCATTGTCCGTGACGATGCTGTGATACGTCTCCAACGTATCGATAATTTCTTATGTTCCATGCTACATTATTGATGATATCTACATGTTTTATGCACATTATATGTCGTATTTACGCATTTTCCGGAACTAACCTATTAACAAGATGCCAAAGAGCCAGTTGATGTTTTCTGCTGCTGTTTTTGGTTTCAGAAATCCTAGTAACGAAATATTCTCGGAATTGGACGAAATCAACGCCCATGGTCCTATTTTTGCACGAGCTTCCAGTCCGAAGAGGAACGAAGTGGGGCCACGAGGCGACGACACGCTAGGGCGGCGCGGCCTGGGCCGGGCCGCGCCGCCTGTGGTGTCGCCACCTCGTGTGGCCCCCCGTTGCCCTTCCGCCTACTTAAAGCCTCCGTCGCGAAACCCCCAGTACCGAGAGCCACGAGACGGAAAACCTTCCGAGACGCGCCGCCGCGAATCCCATCTTGGGGATTCGGAGATCGCCTCCGGCACCCTGCCGGAGAGGGGGATTCATCTCCCGGAGGACTCTACACCGCCATGGTCGCCTCCGAGTGATGAGTGAGTAGTTCACCCCTGGACTATGGGTCCATAGCAGTAGCTAGATGGTCGTCTTCTCCTAATTGTGCTTCATTGTTGGATCTTGTGAGCTGCCTAACATGATCAAGATCATCTATCTGTAATACTATATGTTGTGTTTGTCGGGATCCGATGGATAGAGAATACTATGTTATGGTGATTATCAATCTATTGTTTATGTGTTGTTTATGATCTTGCATGCTCTCCGTTATTAGTAGAGGCTCTGGCCAAGTTTTTGCTCTTAACTCCAAGAGGGAGTATTTATGCTCGATAGTGGGTTCATGCCTTCATTGACACCTGGGACAGTGACAGAAAGTTCTAAGGTTGTGATGTGCTGTTGCCACTAGGAATAAAACATTGATTCTATGTCTAAGGATGTAGTTGTCGATTACATTACGCACCATACTTAATGCAATTGTTTGTTGCTTTGCAACTTAATACTGAATGGGGTTCGGATGATAACCTGAAGGTGGACTTTTTAGGCATAGATGCAGTTGGATGGCGGTCTATGTACTTTGTCGTAATGCCCGGATTAAATCTCACTATATTTATCATATCATGTATATGCATTGTTATGCCCTTCTCTATTTGTCAATTGCCCGACTGTAATTTGTTCACCCAACATGCTTTTATCTTATGGGAGAGACACCTCTAGTGAACTGTGGACCCCGGTCCTATTCTTTACATCGCATACAATCTACTGCAATTGTTCTTTACTGTTTTCTTGCAAACAATCATCTTCCACACAATACGGTTAATCCTTTGTTACAGCAAGCGGTGAGATTGACAACCTCACTGCTTCGTTGGGGCAAAGTACTTTGGTTGTGTTGTGCAGGTTCCACGTTGGCGGAATCCCTGGTGTTGCGCCGCACTACATCCCGCCGCCATCAACCTTCAACGTGCTTCTTGGCTCCTCCTGGTTCGATTAAACCTTGGTTTCTTTCTGAGGGAAAATTGCCACTGTGCGTATCATACCTTCCTCTTGGGGTTCCCAACGGACGTGTACATTTACGCGCATCAAGCCTGTTTTCGGCGCCGTTGCCGGGGAGATCAAGACACGCTGCAAGGGGAGTCTCCACTTCTCAATCTCTTTACTTTGTTTTTGTCTTGCTTTATTTTATTTACTACTTTGTTTGCTGCACCTAAACAAAACACACAAAAAATTAGTTGCTAGTTTTACTTTATTTATTGTCTTGTTCTCTATATCAAAAACACAAAAAAATTACTTACTTGTCTTTACTTTATTTTCCTAGTTTACTTTTTGCTTATTTCATCATGCTTAATCCTAAGTTTACTTTGGAAGAGATACCGGTAGGACGAGGGTGTATCATTGGAAGAGATAATATAGAAGAATTTTTCACCCATGTTAGTATGGATGAAGATTTTGAAGATATACCATTATTAAAAACTGCTCCTACTTATGAAAGTGCTTCTGCCTGTTTGATACACATGTTAGAAACTAGATTTGTTAATCTCAATCCCATAATACAACATATGTTTCTTACACTTTCGGATATGGAGATGGGGGAAAAGAGAAATTTTGTTTTAAAAGTCCTTGTTAGAGAATTTGAGGATATAGTTAAAGAAGCTAGAAAAGTTTTTATTAAGCATAAGAGGCTTGGTTTCTTTCCTAATTTTAAAAAAATACTTGAAAAGATGGATATGGATAGAATTAAGTATACTAATAATGTTAATGATGGTAGGGAAATTAAAGCGCCAATACCTAGTAAACTACTAGGAATGCATGAAGCTTTGGAAAACAACTATGCTTGGCTTGTTCCTGAAAATTTGTTTGATGAGAATAGTAAGCCTAGGAGCAATGAGAGAGGAGTTACTTATATAGACCAGATACAATGCATTGTTGAGAAAACTCCCAGCTCCCAAGGTAATAATGTTGATGCTTCATCTCTTGATAATACTTGATTTGCACTTTCTGCTGAAAGGCGTAAAGAAAAGCGCTTATGAGAGACAACCCATGTTTTTACTACAGTACTTTGTTTTATATTTGAGTCTTGGAAGTTGTTTACTACTGTAGCAACCTCTCCTTATCATGTTTTTGTGCCAAGTAAAGTTTCTATGTTAAAGTTGATGTTATATTTGGGATCGCTGCGCAGAAACAGCATTGCTGTCTGTCACGAATCTGGGCACAAGTCTCTGTAGAAAATTCGAAAAAATCTGCCAATTTACGAGCGTGATCCACAGATATGTACGCAACTTTCATTAGTTTTGAGTTTTTCCATTTGAGCAAGTCTGGTGCCACTTTAAAATTCGTCTTTACGAACTGTTCTGTTTTGACAGATTCTGCCTTTTATTTTGCATTGCCTCTTTTGCTATGTTGGATGAATTTCTTTGATCCATTAATGTCCAGTAGCTTTATGCAATGTCCAGAAGTGTAAAGAATGATTATGCCACCTCTGAACATGTGAATTATTAATTGTGCACTAACCCTCTAATGAGTTTGCTTGAAGTTTGGTGTGAAGGAAGTTTTCAAGGGTCAAGAGAGGAGTATGATATACTATGATCAAGAGGAGTGAAAGCTCTAAGCTTGGGGATGCCCCCGTGGTTCACCCCTGCATATTCTAAGAAGACTCAAGCGTCTAAGCTTGGGGATGCCCAAGGCATCCCCTTCTTCATCGACAACATCATCAGGTTCCTCCCCTGAAACTATATTTTTATTCAGTCACATCTTGTGTTCTTTACTTGGAGCGTCGGTTTGTTTTTGTTTTTGTTTTTGTTTGAATAAAATGGATCCTAGCATTCACTTTGTGGGAGAGAGACACGCTCCGCTGTTGCATATGGACAAATATGTCCTTAGGCTTTACTCATAATGTTCAAGGCGAGTTTCTTCTTCGTTAAATTGTTATATGGTTGGAATTGGAAAATGCTACATGTAGTAATTCTAAAATGTCTTGGATAATGTGATACTTGGCAATTGTTGTGCTCATGTTTAAGCTCTTGCATCATATGCTTTGCACCCATTAATGAAGAAATACATAGAGCTTGCTTAAATTTGATTTGCATATTTGGTCTCTCTAAGGTCTAGATAATATCTAGTATTGAGTTTTGAACAACAAGGAAGACGGTGTAGAGTCTTATAATGTTTACAATATGTCTTTTATGTGAGTTTTGCTGCACCGGTTCATCCTTGAGTTTGCTTCAAATAACCTTGCTAGCCTAAACCTTGTATCGAGAGGGAATACTTCTCATGCATCCAAAATCGTTGAGCCAACTACTATGCCATTTGTGTCCACCATACCTACCTACTACATGGTATTTCTCCGCCATTCCAAAGTAAATTGCTTGAGTGCTACCTTTAAAATTCCATCATTCACCTTTGCAATATATAGCTCATGGGACAAAATAGCCTTAAAAACTATCGTAGTATTGAATATGTACTTATGCACTTTATCTCTTATTAAGTTGCTTGTTGTGCGATAACCATGCTTCTGGGGAACGCCATCAATTAATCTTTATTGAATATCATGTGAGTTGCTATGCATGTCCGTCTTGTCTGAAAGATCTACCACCTTAATGATTGGAGCATGCATATTGTTAGAGAAGAACATTGGGCCGCTAACTAAAGCCATGAATCATGGTTGAAGTTTCAGTTTTGGACATATATCCTCAATCTCATATGAGAATAATAATTGCTGCTACATGCTTATGCATTAAAGAGGAATCCATTATCTGTTATCCATGTTGTCCCGGTATGGATGTCTAAGTTGAGAATAATCAAAAGCGAGAAATCCAAAATGCGAGCTTTCTCCTTAGACCTTTGTACAGCGGCATGGAGGTACCCTTTGTGACACTTGGTTGAAACATGGCATTGCCAAGATCCGGTAGTCCAAGCTAAGTAGGACAAGGTGCGGGCACTATTAGTACACTATGCATGAGGCTTGCAACTTGTAAGATATAATTTACATAACTCATATGCTTTATTACTACCGTTGACAAAATTGTTTCATGTTTTCAAAATAAAATCTCTAGCACAAATACAACAATCGATGCTTTCCTCTTTGAAGGACCATTCTTTTACTTTTATTGTTGAGTCAGTTTACCTATCTCCTCCACCTTAAGAAGCAAACACTTGTGAACTGTGCATTGATTCCTACATACTTGCATATTGCACTTGTTATTTTACTCTATGTTGACAATATCCATGAGATATACATGTTATAAGTTGAAAGCAACTGCTGAAACTTAATCTTCCTTTGTGTTGCTTCAATACCTTTACTTTGATTTATTGCTTTATGAGTTAACTCTTATGCAAGACTTATTGATGCTTGTCTTGAAGTACTATTCATGAAAAGTCTTTGCTTTATGATTCATTTGTTTACTCATGTCATTACCATTGTTTTGATCGCTGCATTCATTACATATGTTTACAAATAGTATGATCAAGGTTATGATGGCATGTCACTTCAGAAATTATCTTTGTTATCGTTTTACCTGCTCGGGACGAGCAGAACTAAGCTTGGGGGATGCTGATACGTCTCCAACGTATCGATAATTTCTTATGTTCCATGCTACATTATTGATGATATCTACATGTTTTATGCATATTATATGTCGTATTTACGCATTTTCTGGAACTAACCTATTAACAAGATGCCGAAGAGCCGTTGCTGTTTTTCTGCTGTGTTTGGTTTCAAAAATCCTAGTAACGAAATATTCCTCGAATTGGACGAAATCAACGCCCAGGGTCCTATTTTGCACGAAGCTTCCAGAAGTCCGAAGAGGAAACGAAGTGGGGCCACGAGGCGACGACACGCTAGGGCGGCGCGGCCTGGGCCTGGGCCGCGCCGGCCTATGGTGTCGCCACCTCGTGTGGCCCCCCGCGTTGCCCTTCCGCCTACTTAAAGCCTCCGTCGCGAAACCCCCAGTACCGAGAGCCACGATACGGAAAACCTTCCAGAGACGCCGCCGCCGCGAATCCCATCTCAGGGGATTCAGGAGATCGCCTCCGGCACCCTGCCGGAGAGGGGATTCATCTCCCGGAGGACTCTACACCGCCATGGTCGCCTCCGGAGTGATGAGTGAGTAGTTCACCCCTGGACTATGGGTCCATAGCAGTAGCTAGATGGTCGTCTTCTCCTAATTGTGCTTCATTGTTGGATCTTGTGAGCTGCCTAACATGATCAAGATCATCTATCTGTAATACTATATGTTGTGTTTGTCGCGATCCGATGGATAGAGAATACTATGTTATGGTGATTATCAATCTATTGTTTATGTGTTGTTTATGATCTTGCATGCTCTCCGTTATTAGTAGAGGCTCTGGCCAAGTTTTTGCTCTTAACTCCAAGAGGGAGTATTTATGCTCGATAGTGGGTTCATGCCTTCATTGACACCTGGGACAGTGACAGTTCTAAGGTTGTGATGTGCTGTTGCCACTAGGGATAAAACATTGATTCTATGTCTAAGGATGTAGTTGTCGATTACATTACGCACCATACTTAATGCAATTGTCTGTTGCTTTGCAACTTAATACCGAATGGGGTTCGGATGATAACATGAAGGTGGACTTTTTAGGCATAGATGCAGCTGGATGGCGGTCTATGTACTTTGTCGTAATGCCCGGATTAAATCTCACTATATTTATCATATCATGTATATGCATTGTTATGCCCTTCTCTATTTGTCAATTGCCCGACTGTAATTTGTTCACCCAACATGCTTTTATCTTATGGGAGAGACACCTCTAGTGAACTGTGGACCCCGGTCCTATTCTTTACATCGCATACAATCTACTGCAATTGTTCTTTACTGTTTTCTTGCAAACAATCATCTTCCACACAATACGGTTAATCCTTTGTTACAGCAAGCCGGTGAGATTGACAACCTCACTGTTTCGTTGGGGCAAAGTACTTTGGTTGTGTTGTGCAGGTTCCACGTTGGCGCCGGAATCCCGGTGTTGCGTCGCACTACATCCCGCCGCCATCAACCTTCAACGTGCTTCTTGGCTCCTCCTGTTTCGATTAAACCTTGGTTTCTTTCTGAGGGAAAACTTGCCACTGTGCGCATCATACCTTCCTCTTGGGGTTCCCAACGGACGTGTACATTTACGCGCATCAGGACGCCAAATCGAAAGACGATACTTTTCACGAACTTAACTGTTGATGCTGCGTCTGGTGAATTTATCGGCTTTGCTTCTATCCACTTCGTGAACTTGTCGACAGCCGAGCATATACTCGTATCCTCCTGGCGAAGCCTTATGCAATTTTCCCACCATGTCAAGACCCCATTGAGCGAAAGGCCACGACAATGGTATTGGCATGAGTTCTGCTGCCGGAGAATGAGGTTTTGCGGCAAACCTTTGGCACGCATCACAAGTGCGGACTATGTCCTTTGCGTCCTCAATTGTCGTTAGCCAATAAAACCCTGCTCTGAAAACTTTGGCTGCTATAGCTCGACTGCTTGCGTGGTGTCCACACACTCCTTCGTGTACATCCTTTAGAATTATCCTCCCTTGCTCAGGTGTGACGCATCGTTGTAACACTCCCGAGATACTTCGTTTATACAGCTCCCCTTTCACCACAGTAAAGGCTTTGGATCTCCTGATAATTCGCCTTGCTTCAACTGGATCGTCGGGTAGTTCCTTTCTCAAGATATATGCTATGTATGCCTGCATCCATGGAGTCTGTATCATCATTACTATTTCAGGTTCATCCTCTTCTGATGATATTTCTTTAGCCCCCGAGGGATTCTTTTCCTTCTCCTTCTTCTGCTGTTTCTTCGGCTTGGTCGATCTCTCGGATATCTCTTCCCAAAACACACCGGGTGGTATTGCGAGACATTGTGACCCGATGTTTGCAAGAACATCGGCTTCATCATTACTTAGCCTGCTGATGTGATTTACCTCGCATCCATCAAATAGTTTCTCAAGCTCATTATACACCTCCTTGTATGCTATCATGCTGTCATTGACTGCGTCGCATTGATTCATGACTTGCTGAGCCACCAATTGCGAGTCGCCAAAGATTTTTAATCGAGTTGCACCACAAGCCTTTGCCATCTTCATCCCGTGTATAAGAGCTTCATATTCTGCCTCATTGTTAGATGCGTTTGGAAACGTCATCCGCAAAACATACTTCAATTTATCGCCTTGTGGTGATATCAGTATCACGCCTGCTCCTGCTCCCTCAAGTCTCTTGGACCCGTCAAAGTTCATAGTCCAGGTTCTCGATAAATCCGGAGGTCCCGTATTTTGTAGCACCATCCACTCTGCAATAAAGTCTGGTAAAACTTGCGACTTTATTGCTTTTCTTTTTTCGTACGTGATGTACCGAGGAGAGAGCTTGATGTCTACGTGTGCTTCTATTCTTGTAGACAGTGTTGGGCCTCCAAGAGCAGAGGTTTGTAGAACAGCAGCAAGTTTCCCTTAAGTGAATCACCCAAGGTTTATCGAACTCAGGAGGTAGAGGTCAAAGATAGTCCTCTCAAGCAACCCTGCAATTAAGATACAAGAAGTCTCTTGTGTCCCCAACACACCTAATACACTTGTCGGATGTATAGGTGCACTAGTTCGGCGAAGAGATAGTAAAACACATGTGGTATAGATGGTGGTAATATTGCAGGAAGTAAAGATGCAGTAAAACAGTAAACAAGCGATGTTTGCAGTATTTGGAAACAAGGCCTAGGGATCATACTTTCACTAGTGGACACTCTCAACATTGCAATCATAATTGAATATAAATATAAGCACTTCACTATGCTATTCTGAATTACTCTCTGGCTGGATAACGAACACTAATTCACCATGTAGGGATGCAAAAGCAAACCTTAAAGATGTATTCCCAAGTACTAATAAACACCCCACGCTGTCACTTTGAGCATTCATAGGAGGTACTAACACACCACAATTTCATAGAGACATCCAACTCAAATCATAACCCAATGAACAAGTATTCTGTGAAAATATAGCCTAAGAGACCCACACGGTGCACACACTGTCACCTTTACACACGTGGGACAAGGAGTCTCCGGAGATCACATAAGTAAAATCCACTTGAATAGCATAACGACATCTAGATTACAAAGCTCATCATATGGATCTCAATCATGTAAGGCAGCTCATGAGATCATTGTATTGAAGTACATGAGAGAGAGATTAACCACATAGCTACCGGTAGAGCCCTTAGCCTCGAGGGAGAACTACTCCCTCCTCATCATGGGAGACAACAACGGCGATGAAGATGGCGGTGGTGTTGTTGGAGATGGATTCGGGGCAATTCCCGTCCCGGCGGCGTGCCGAACAGAGACTTCTGTCCCCCGAACTTGACTTTGCGATGGCGGCGGCTGCGTAACTTTTCTCGTCCCGTGGCTTATGTTTTTAGGGTTTTCACATCTCTGGAGACTTTATAGGGCGAAGGGGCAGCCTCGGAGGGGACTGGTGGTCCCACACCATAGGGGCGCCCTTGGCCGCGCCGCCAGGTGGGCCCCCAGGCTCTCCTCTCGTGCCTCTCGGCTCTTTTTGAAGCTTCGTGGAAAAATAAGATCCCGGCGTTGATTTCGTCCAATTCCGAGAATATTTCCTTTGTAGGATTTCTCGAACCAAAAACAGCAGAAAACAGCAACTGGCGCTTCGGCATCTTGTTAATAGGTTAGTTCCGGAAAATGCATCAAAACATCATAAAGTGTGAACAAAACATGTAGGTATTGTCATAAAACTAGCATGGAACATAAGAAATTATAGATACGTTTGAGACGTATCAAGCATTCCCAAGCTTCCTACCGCCCTCGAGTAGGTAAACGATAACAACAATAATTTCTCAAGTGACATGCTACCAACGTAATCTTGATAAACATTATTGTAAAGCATATGAGATGAATGGAGTGATTCGAAGCAATAGTTTGCTAACAAAAACATAATGACTAAACAACTGAATCATATAGCAAAACTTTTCATGAATAGTAATTTCAAGACAAGTATCAAAAAGACTTGCATAAGAGCTAACTCATAAAGCAATAGATTCAAAGTAGAAGGCATTGAAGCAACACAAAGGATGATTAAGTTTCAGCTTGCTTTCAACTTGTAACATGTATATCTCATGGATATTTGTCAACATAGAGTAATATAACAAGTGCAATAAGTAAACATGTAAGAATCAATGAACACAGTTGACACAAGTGTTTGCTTCTAAGATAGAAAGAAGTAGGTAAACTGACTCAACATAAAGTAAAAGAATGGCCCTTGCAGAGGGAAGCATGGATTACTATTTTTGTGCTAGAGCTTTTGTTTTGAAAACGTAGAAACAATTTTGTCAACGGTAGTAATAATTCATATGTGTTATGCATAATACTTCCTACAAGTTGCAAGCCTCATGCATAAAATACCAATAGTGCCCGCACCTTGTCCTAATTAGCTTGGATTTACATGGATTATCATTGCATAACATATGTTTCAACCAAGTGTCACAAAGGGGTACCTCTATGCCGCCTGTACAAAGGTCCAAGGAGATCAATCGCATTTGATTTCTCGTTTTTAATAGATCTCAACTTAGGACATCCATACCGGGACAACATAGACAACAGATAATGGACTCCTCTTTAATGCATAAGCATTCAACAACAAATAATATTCTCATAAGAGATTGAGGATGAATGTCCAAACTGAAAACTTCCACCATGATACATGGCTTTGGTTAGCGGCCCAATGTTCTTCTCTAACATATGCATACTCAAACCATTTGATCATGATAAATCACCCATACTTCAGACAAGACGAACATGCATAGCATCTCACATGATATCCAACAAAGGTAAAAGTGGCGTCCCAGAAACATGGTTACCGCTCAACAAGCAACTTATAAGAACTAAGACACATAGCATACATATTCATCACCTCACAATTAGTTTTTAAGATATTTTCCCATGAGCTATATATTGCAAAGATAAAGGAATGAAATTTTTAGGGGACTCAATGCATAATTTACTTTGAAATGCAGAAAAATACCATGGCAGTAATAGGGATTGGTGGCATGGGTTTTGGCTTTGGCTCAAGGATGGCTTTGGATGAGCACGGGCTTTCACTCAAGTCAAGGTATGTTTTGGGCATAAGCAATATTGCAAAGTATTACAAGACTACAACAATGCCTTACATAAGAACATATTGCAAGCATTATAAGACTCTACACTGTCTTCCTTGTTACTCAAACACTTTTACCAGAAAATATCTAGACCTTAGAGAGACCAATCATGCAAACCAAATTTCAACAAGCTCTGCGGTAGTTCTCCACTAATAGGTTTAAACTACATGATGCAAGAGCTTAAACATGATCTACTTGAGAGCTCAAAACAATTGCCAATTATCAAATTATTCAAGACAATATGAAGCATTTTCTGTTTCCAACCAAATATCAATGCAACGGTTTTCAACTCCACATGAACATTAAAATAAAGTTAAGAACACCAATGTTCATATGAACGAGCGTGTCTCTCTCCCACACAAGGATTGCTAGGATCTGAATTTATTCAAACACAAACAATAAAACAAACAGACGCTCCAAGTAAAGCACATATGATGTGACTGAATAAAAATATAGTTTCACTAGAAGTGACCTGATAAGTTGTTGATGAAGAAGGTGATGCCTTGGGCATCCCCAAGCTTAGATGCTTGAGTCTTCTTGAAATATGCAGGGATGAACCACGGGGGCATCCCCAAGCTTAGACTTTTCACTCTTCTTGATCATATATCATCCTCTCTTTGACCCTTGAAAACTTCTGCCACACCAAACTTCTCATAAACTTCATTAGAGGGGTTAGTCAAAAAAACTTTAATCCACTTTGGTCCTGTAGTGACACATTGCAAGAACTCAATAAAACATTAGCTACAGCTCTCCACGTCTAGAAAGCCTTACTTAAAGTCCACAAGAGACAATGCAAAAAACAGAGACATAATCTGCCAAAATAGAACAACCAGAAAACACGAATTTTTAAGAGGTACTTTCGTTGCTCAAATCAGAAAACTTAAAACTAATGAAAGTTGCGTACATATCTGAGGATCACGCACGTAAATAGGAAGATTTTTTGATTTTTCTACAGAGAGACCTACGCAAATTCGTGACAAACAGCAAATCTGTTTATGCGCAGTAATCCAAATTTAGTATCAACTTTACCATAGAGACTTTACTTGGCACAACAATACAAGAAAATAAAGAAAAGGAGAGGTTTCTACAGTAGTAACAACTTCCAAGACACAACAAAACAGTAGTAAAATAAAACCATGGGTTATCTCCCAAGAAGTGCTTTCTTTATAGCCATTAAGATGGATCAGTAATTTTAATGATACTCTCGCAAGAAATAAGAGTTGAAGCAAAAGAGAGCATCTATAAGCAAATTCAAAACACATTTAAGCCTAACCCACTTCCTATGAAAAGGAATCTTGTAAATAAACAAATTCATGAAGAACAAAGTGACAAGCATAGGAAGGTAAAACACGAGTAACTTCAAAATTTTCAGCATATAGAGAGGAAACTTAATATTATTAAGATGCATATAACCATGTTTCCCTCTCTCATAATAAATTTCAGTAGCATCATGAACAAACTCAATAATATAACTATCACATAAAGCATTCTTATCATGAGCTACATGCATAAAAAATTTACTCTCCACATAAGCATAATCAATTTTATTAGTTGTAGTAGGAGCAAATTCAATAAAATAGCTATCACTATTATTCTCATCACCATAATCATCATATATAGGAGGTAAAGTATCATCAAAGTAAATTTTCTCCTCCATGCTTGGGGGACTAAAAATATCACAACCAGCTTCCCCAAGCTTAAATTCTTCCATAGCATTAGCAACAATGGTGTTCAAAGCATTCATACTAATAACATTGTCATTAGCACGCATATAAAGCTCCATAGGTTTTTTAATTTTCTCTTCAAACACCTCATGTCCTAACTCAAGATAAATATTATAAAGATCTCTAATATTTTTGTTGTGTTCCATTAAGCCTAACTAGTGAAAATAAAAACAAGAAACAAAAAGATTTAATTGCAGAATCTAAAGGAGATTCCTTCGAGCACTCACACACCAACACTGCTAGGAAATAGCTTAGTAGTCGGAGGATGTGAATACCTTTTACCTTACCTCCCCCAACGGCGCCAGAAAATAGCTTGATGTCTACGTGTGCTTCTCTTCTTGTAGACGGTTGGGCCTCCAAGAGCAGAGGTTTGTAGAACAGCAGCAAGTTTCCTTAAGTGAATCACCCAAGGTTTATCGAACTCAGAGGAGGTAGAGGTCAAAGATCCCTCTCAAGCAACCCTACAATTAAGATACAAGAAGTCTCTTGTGTCCCCAACACACCTAATACACTTGTCAGATGTATAGGCGCACTAGTTCGGCGAAGAGATAGTAAAACACATGTGGTATAGATGGTGGTAATATTGCAGGAAGTAAAGATGCAGTAAAACAGTAAACAAGCGATGTTTGCAGTATTTGGAAACAAGGCCTAGGGATCATACTTTCACTAGTGGACACTCTCAACATTTCAATCATATTTGAATATAAATATAAGCACTTCACTATGCTATTCTGAATTACTCTCTGGCTGGATAACGAACACTAATTCACCGTGTAGAGATGCAAAAGCAAACCTTAATGATGTATTCCCAAGTACTAATAAACACCCCACTGTCACTTTGAGCATTCATAGGAGGTACTAACACACCACAATTTCATAGAGACATCCAACTCAAATCATAACCCAGTGAACAAGTATTCTGTGAAATATAGCCTAAGAGACCCACACGGTGCACACACTGTCACCTTTACACACGTGGGACAAGGAGTCTCCGGAGATCACATAAGTAAAATCACACTTGAATAGCATAACGACATCTAGATTACAAAGCTCATCATATGGATCTCAATCATGTAAGACAGCTCATGAGATCATTGTATTGAAGTACATGAGAGAGATTAACCACATAGCTACGGTAGAGCCCTTAGCCTCGAGGGAGAACTACTCCCTCCTCATCATGGGAGACAGCAACGGCGATGAAGATGGCGGTGGTGTTGATGGAGATGGATTCCGGGGCAATTCCTCGCCCCGCGGCGTGCCGGAACAGACTTCGTCCCCGAACTTGACTTCGCGATGGCGGCAGCTGAATAACTTTTCTCGTCCCGTGGCTTATGTTTTTAGGGTTTTCACATCTGGGAGACTTTATAGGCGAAGGGGCAGCCTTGGAGGGGACCTGGTGGTCCCACATCATAGGGGGCGCCCCCCTTGGCCGCGCGCCCCTGGGTGGGGCTCCTGTGGCTCTCCTCCGGTGCCTCTCTGGCTCTCCGGAAGCTTCGTGAAAAATAAGATCCTGAGAGTTGATTTCGTCCAATTCCGAGAATATTTCCTTTGTAGGATTTCTGAAACCAAAAACAGCAGAAAACAGGAACTGGCGCTTCAACATCTTGTTAATAGGTTAGTTCCGGAAAATGCATCAAAACATCATAAAGTGTGAACAAAACATGTAGGTATTGTCATAAAACTAGCATGGAACATAAGAAATTATAGATATGTTTGAGACGTATCAGAGCTCTATTCCCCAAAGTGAGACACGACCCGTAGCTTCTGGATTGTTTAGTATATTGGACAAGGGCGCCTCATTGACCACTATTATCGGGTGCGCCGAAAAATAGTGCAGCAATTTTCTTGCGGTTGTAAAAACTCCATATGCCAACTTCTGGTACTGCGGGTATCGTTGTTTGGAAGGCGATAAAACCTCGCTGATGAAGTATATCGGCCGTTGCACTCCATGGAGTTTTCCTTCCTCTTCTCTTTCAACCACTAGCACTGTGCTTACCACCTGAGGTGTGGCAGCGATATAACAGGAGATGCTCCTTCTCGCCACCAGGATTGGTGGTGTCGAGATTGTGCGCTTGAGGTCCTCGAAAGCTCGTCCGCTTCCTCGTTCCAGTGAAATTTATCGCCTTGCTTGATCAATGCGTAGAACGGTAATGCCTTCTCTCCTAGCCTCGCGACGAATCTACTCAAAGCTGCGACTTGCTCAGTTAACTGATGTATTTCTTTCACCTTTGTTGGCTTCCTCATCGTTACGATGGCTTGGATTTTCTCTGGATTGGCCTCGATCCCTCTTGCTGAAACTAGGAACCCGAGAAGTTCTCCTACAGGGACGCCGAAAGAACACTTCGTCGGGTTCAGCTTAAGGCAAAACTTGTCAAGGTTATCGAAAGTTTCCTTCAAATCATCGATCAACGTTGTTCCCTTTTTTGATGTTATAACGACATCGTCAATATATACTTGTACGTTTTTCCCAATCTGTGTTGCTAAGCACTTCTGCATCATCCATTGGTATGTTGCTCCTGCATTTTTCAAACCAAAAGGCATTGTTCTGTAGCAGAACACGCCATAAGGTGTTATGAACGCTGTCTTGACTTCGTCATCTTCTTTTAATCTGATCTGATTATAACCAGAATATGCATCCAGGAAGGAAAGACGTTCGCATCCTGTCGTGGAGTCGATGATTTGATCGATCCTTGGGAGGGGAAAGTGATCCTTTGGACAATGTTTATTGAGACACGTAAAGTCGACACACATGCGAAGGACTTTCGTGTTTTTTTTGGGACCAGCACTGGTTAGATACCCACGTGGCTTCTGTATGTAACTCCTTGATAAAACCAGCTTCTCTGAGTCGATCAATCTCTGACAGCATGGCTTTGTGATTGGGTTCCGAAAAACGCCGCAAAGGTTGCTTGATTGGCCTTGCTAGTGGATCCAAGTTTAGGTGGTGCTCGGCAAGTTCCCTGGGTACTCCTGGCATGTCAGCTGGACACCATGCGAAGATTTTCCAGTGCTCACGGAGGAACTCGACGAGCACGCTTTCCTATGCGAGCTCCATGTTTGTTGCAATGGATGTCGTTTTCTTTGGATCTGTCGGGTGAATATGCACCTCTTTGGAGTCCTTAGCAGTGTTGAAGGTTGGCTCCCTGAGTGGCCTTCCTGCATCTGGCAACACATCATAATCAGTTGTGAGCCTTGACGCCATATATTCTGCTTGCCTCCCGAAAGTTTCTGACAGTCGATGAAAATCCTTGTCGCATTTATCAGCTAACGCGAAACTTCCTTTGACTGTAATTGGTCCCTTAGGTCCAGTTAACCTACACAACAGGTACGTGTAATGTGGTACCGCCATAAACCTGGCATATGCTGGTCGTCCCAACAAGGCGTGATATTGCGACGGGAAATCCACAACTTCAAACTCTAACTTTTCTATTCTGTAGTTTTCTCGGGTCCCAAACTGGACGTCGAGATTGATCTTCCTCAGCGGATAACTCGGCTTCTCAGGCGTGATTCCATGGAAACGTGTCAGTTGGTTTTAGATTTTCCAGGGATATGTTCATCTTCCTTAGTGTATCTGCATACATAAGGTTTAGACTGCTGCCTCCATCTATGAATACTCGAGATACGTCAAACCCGGCGATGACTGCAGGTAAGATAAGTGCAGATTGCCCTGGTCGAGGAACTTGCTGCGGGTGATCCGCAATTGTGAAGCCAATGTCCTGTCCCGACCAGTTTAGGTACTCAATCGTTGGTGGAGGCATCTTCTCTGCCATGAATACTTGTCGCGAAATTACTTTTGAGCCCTATTAGACGGCCTAGCTTTCTGAATCATCGAGACCGCGCCGTTGGAGTTGGGATCGACATATGGAGGTGGGTGTGGTGCTGCCGCTATTCTGAGCTGGTGCCGATTTTCGTCCGTAATTGCGGGAGGAGGTGGCAGGTGGATCTCACTCCTGGACCCTTGGGGGTTTCTATTTATTGCTTGAGAATTGGCTATTCCTGCAACCCGCAACATTGCTTGAAAATTGCGACAATCCTTCTGCAGATGTCCTGACTGCCTCTTCCCGTTACTGTCGAGATAAAAATGCATCTGACATGGCCCATTCATCATATCCTCGGGAGACACATATGGTCTTTGAAACCTTGGCCCACTATTTTTCCTGTTACTACGGAAATCACCTCTGTTGTCGCCTTGTTGCTCGTTACTCCTTTGATAATCGTCTCGACTGTTTCCTCTAGTGTTTCCTCGGAAACCAGTTGATATGTGGCCAGGAGCATCATTATTATAGAACTGTCGAGAGAATCGTCGTCTACTTTGGAAATTTCGACTGCGGTCCTCCTCCGGCGATCTATGTCGCTTTGTTCGTGATAGCATCTTCTCCGTCTGCCCATCTGTTTGCTATTTCCATCAATGCTGAAATTGTCTTTGGGTTGTTCTTCCCAAGTCTTCGACGAAATCTCCTCGTCGAATTCCTGCCACGAAGCATCTATTGCCCTCTCGATATGTCCTCTGCCGAGTTTTTGATAATGTTCCACCTCTGTATATATTTCCTCATTGACTCATCATGTTTCTGTCTACACGCCCTCAACTCTTCCAATGACGCGGGTTTTTTGCAGGTGGACCAGAAATTCTTCACGAAGATATCCTCAAAACTATCCCAGCTATCGATGGAACCTGGGGGAAGTTTCTTTATCCAAGATCGTGCGGCTCCACTCAAGTGTACTTGGATGCTATGCATGGTTGTTGCCCTGGTTCCGCCTATCAGCTTCACCATCTCGAGGTAATCAACGAGCCAATCTTCGGGATCCTGTAGACCGTCGAATTTTTTGAAATTTTCGGGTAGCTTAAATCCTGACGGGACTCGAGTTTTTCGAACTCGTCTCGTAAAACACGGGATTCCACACATATCTTCCTCCGCAACTTCCGGTGAATGCCGACGTTCTCTTCTGTCTTGTCGCGCTCTATCCACTCTTGCCTGAGTCGCTGAATCTCGTGCTCCACTTGCCCTTGGTGGATCCTGCACTGCTGCAGTGGGTCGCGGACTATTTTGCCTTGCTGTTCCTTCGGGAGGTGTAGCTGCGAATGCTGTTCCCATGGCTCCAACTCCTGTCATTGCCATGTTAAGCAATGCTTCTCTCGGCTCTCCAGGAGGTGGTCTGGACGCGAGGATGAAAGCTTGCGTTGCCATGTACCCAGCTTCTGGTGTTTTAGGGATAATATTTCCCTTGCGTCGATGGACATAAAAGACATGTCGAGGTTTTGAATTATGTTCTCCCTCTCTGCTTCCGTATATTTTGCAGCCGAGATCTTGCTCTCCTCCGAGCTTTCTGTGACTATCTCCCGAAGTTCCCGATCTTTAGATCCGCTGCCGTCGCTTGACGCGGGCTGCCTCCTCCTTCTATTTAGTTCAGTCTGTCTCTTTTTCCACCTCTCGCTCAAACGAGCGAGTCTATATTGATAAGCTTGAGTTCCTTCGTCGTAGCAGTTGTAGTCATTGGTTCTGAACCGTCTATGGCTCTTGCGGCTCTGTCCCATGCTTCTTGCGGGAGCTGAACCCTTAGACGTGGAGTAGGCCCAACATACTTAGTGCCTAGACCTCTCCTGAGATCAGCGGGATCAACATATGGGTTTCCCAGGTTGTCGAAAGCCTCTGACGTCTCCGGCTCTGCTCGGTTTGTTTCTTCAATTGCGTAGACCTGATGATATTTTGTATTTTGATATTTGTCGGGATTGGTGACACCATCATAGAGATTGGTGAAGACCTTTCCAATAACAGCAGATCTGTCGATGAAGTTGAAGCTGTCGACGCTGTCTGAATCGCTGCTTATATCGGAGTCCGCAGACGACTCGAAGGACATGTCGCTGAAGATCTTGGCGAGCTTTTCGCTTGCCATGGTGTTGATGAAGCGTGGCGACGAAATCTCCTCTTCGCCTGATGAAGAGTCGGAATCGACCGCTGATAATCCCGACGAGATCGGAACTTCGAGACGATACGATCCTTCTTTCTCGACGCAGAATTGGAATTGTCCGAACGCCACTTCCATAGGCTCCTCCAGATACGTGTATGCATCCAAACGGGAGGGCGAGTGAGGAACAAAATCGACTAGACCAGTTTCGACATGTTTACTCGTTCCACCGGCTTACGTCGATCTGGTGCCAGCCATGCATGCCTCTGCCTCGGGCTGCGAGCAGCCATGCAGCGAGTCGGCTTGGCAAGCTCCAGTTCCCGCTGCCTCGGGCTCCGTGCTGCTCCTTGAGCCACCGGCTGGCTCTGCCATGGGCTCAGGCCCCGACCCGCCATCACCACGCTCGCCCGTGGCCGTGGCATCTGCGGGCGCTGCTCCCGCCCCTGCATGCAGCGCCGAGCCCCCGTTGTCCCCTACTGCTCCAACGGACAGCGGGTCTGGGCTGCTGTCTCCTGCTGCTCCGACATGGAGCAGGCCGGTCTCTCATGTCCCGACACGCCAGTTTCGCCTGCTCCTACCACGTCTGCACCTGGCTCCACTTCACCAGCACCTTCGTTGCCTCCACCAGCTCCTCCAACCGGTCATGTTAATCGTTTGCGTCGTGGCATTACGCAACCTAAGCGGCGTATTGACGGTACAGTGGCTTGGTCTTGTGTGATAGCTTCTCATGCTGCTCTTAAGCACACGCATGAACCTCGTGACTACAAGGAAGCTCTCCGTACTCCTCATTGGTGTGAAGTTATGGTAGTTGAGTTTTCTGCATTACAGGCTAATGGTACATGGAATCTTGTCCCTCCTGTTGCTGGTGTTAACTTGATTGATTCACGGTGGGTTTTCAAGGTGAAGCTTCATGCGGATGGTTCTGTTGAGAGATACAAGGCACGCCTTGTTGCTAAAGGCTTTAAACAACGTTATGGTCAGGATTATGATGAGACATTCATTCATGTGGTCAAGCCTGTCACTATTCACTTATTTCTTTCTATGGCTCTTTCTCGTCGTTGGCATATTCGACAGCTTGATATTCAGAATGTCTTTCTGAATGGCTTCTTGGATGAGGAGGTATACATGAGACAACCTCCTGGTTTTGTTGATTCTGATAAGCCTGATCACTACTGCAAGCTTGTTAGATCTTTATATGGATTGAAGCAGGCTCCTCGTGCTTGGCATGCTCGTCTCACTTCCGTGTTAAGCTCCCTGGGATTCTCCCCTTCTATGGCTGATACATCCTTGTTTATTCTGTGCCGCAACGATGTTACTGTCTATCTCTTGGTATATGTTGACGACATTATTGTTCTCAGCTCTACATCGGCTGCTATTCCTCGCCTGATCAGTCAACTTCGCTCTGAGTTCTCTGTTAAGGGTCTTGGTGTTCTGCATTATTTTCTTGGGATTGAGGTATCTTCGCCTACTTCTGGTAGTCTGGTTAGCACAAGTATGCTTTTGATCTTCTTGCAAGTGCTGGTATTTTGAAGTGTACACCTGTGACTACTCCCATGGCGTCTTCTGAGCGCCTATGCAGCACTGATGGTGATCCGCTCTCTTCTGAGGAGGCTACTCAGTACCATAGTATTGTTGGAGGACTACAATATCTTACAGTCACACGTCATGATCTGTCGTTTGTGGTGAACAAGGTGTGTCAGTATCTTCATGAGCCTCGTACACCTCATTGGTCTACAGTCAAGCGTGTCTTGCGTTATGTGCGGTATACTGTGGATACTGGTCTGCATCTCCGATCCTCGTCTTCTACTCTCCTTTCAGCCTTTTCTGATGCTGACTGAGCTGGCAGTATAGATGATCAGCGATCCACGGGGGGCTATGCTATCTTTTATGGAGGAAATCTAATTGCATGGAGTGCTCGTAAGCAGTCTACAGTCTCCAAGTCGAGCACTGAGTCCGAGTACGAGGCTCTTGGTAATGCTACTGCCGAGCTTGTCTGGGTACAGTCGTTGCTTCATGAACTTGGTGTTGTTCAAGCTCGACCTCCAGTTTTGTGGTGTGACAATATTGGTGCTACATATTTGTCATCCAATCTAGTCTTTCATGCTCGGACGAAGCATATTGAAGTGGATTTTCACTTTGTCCGTGAACGTGTTTCTCGGAAGCAACTTCAGATTCGGTTCATCTCTTCAAAGGATCAAGTTACTGACATTTTTACTAAACCACTCCTGTTACCATTACTTGAGCATTGTAAACACAATCTCAATCTTTCACTAGTTGATATTGAGGGAGGGTGTTAGAATGCGTATGACTTGTATACGTATAGGTATAGGACTCTGTACTTGTACCATATATATATATGAAACGATCCCTACCCGATGAGGCACGTCGGGTCAGCCAATCCTTCTCTCTCGTATTACGCTTACAGGGACCGCTATGGTCGAGCTAGGAGGCTGGCGCATGAACCCATCATCTTTGTCACTGACGGTATTCATCTCTACCGCGTCCGTGCACAACGAAGAGAGCCAACGTGCATTATAGTGCAGCAGCAACTACAGATCACCCCTGCGTAGCGACAAGAGGCAACAACGGTATCAGCTACATGAAGTCAACCCCTGTTTAGACTTATATCTACCTTACGCGAGTAAATTACAGAAAACTATCACATTTCGGGCTAGGGGTTGGTTAGTATCAACTTTGCTAATTTTTACGAAAAACTACCAACTCTGGGGCGTGAAGTCACAGATCGCACTAATTCCAGTCTGATAGCATTTTGACAACAATCTTGACAAGTGTGACCCGCTCGGCAGGGCTTAGTTGGCAGCACAGGTGGTGGAGGAGCTGAGGTGGACACTGGACCCACATGTCAGCCCCACATCTTCTTTCCCTATCTATCTTCTTCCTCCTGTCGGTTGTTGGAGGCAGGGCACGCTGGGCCGCGTCGGTCGCCGGAGGCAGGCACACGCTCCATCGATGGACGAATGGTCCAAGCCGGCACACACTCTATGCCCTTCGAGTCGCTGAGGTACCCGAGCAGCGGGGGCACGCCTGCGAAGGAGAAACCCGCGAGGGCCAGGAGCTTCTAGAGTGGTCGGCGCTGAGGTCGGTGTCGAGGATGGCCGCGAGGGAGGAGCAGAGAGGGGTTGGGGAGGTGTGGCGGCGCTGTGCTCCGACGAAGGCCGGGCCCACCTCCATCCCGCAGGTCTTGGGCGCGGCCGTGTCTGCTTGGCCGCGTGCGGCATCAACGGATCTAGCGAGCGAAGAGAGAGAGGGCAGGGGAAGACAATAGAGGTGCGCCGGCGTCGCTGTGCTCCGTCGCGGGAGGCAGGCTGCGCGGGGCCTTGCCGGTTGCCCCCTGCTTGAGCCCCACCACCGAGGCATTGATCCACAACCAGCCACCGGAGACCTGCTCAACCCAGCCAAAGCAGGGCTGCACCCCGTTGATGTGCATAGTTTTTTGTAATTTACTCACCTTACGCTGCCATAATTCAGCCAACTATTCTAAATACGCAGTGTAAGTCAGCTCAAATGTCAATAATTAGTGAATGTCGCGACAAGTCTTATGAAGCCTTCAATCCTTATATATGTAAAGATCAAGAAAACAAATACATCAACTATCTACGATGTTTCAGAATAAACTCCCGCTCCTAAGTAAATTCTCATGCCAACTGAATCTCCAAGAAACGAAAAAAAACATGATGCCACTTAGAGCATGACCAATGAAGGACGCTTGTGTAGACGCTTGAGGGAAGAAATTTAATCCCAGCGTTCTTAGGCAAGACTCCAAAGCTACAGCGCTAGGCTCCAACATGAGGTGCTTATTTTTTTTTCGTGGATACACCATGAAAAGGTGTATCAATCGCATAGAAGAAATCCAAAGAAGGCAAAGTCGATGCTGCCCACAGGGGGGAGCAGCTCCCCACGCACGCCTACTCTCCTAGCTGCCACGGGACAAGACTAGGATCAAGAAAAACGAAAAGAGTGCCACGGAAGAGTTTGGCAAGCCGCCACCTATCAAACTCCGTGTTAATCCTGTCTCTAATGGTGAGGTGCGCCGCCGCCACGCTGTTGAAGACCACATCGTTCCGGTGTCGCCAAATACACCAGAACACTAGGATGATCGCGGTCCACATGTCCCGCCTATGGGCCGTCGGGCAGGTACGCGAGGACCACCACTCCAGAAGGTCAGAGTCCGCCGCTGGGAGCCAGTCCTCCTTGCCCCAACAGCGAAGGGCCCAAAGCCAGACCTCTCGCGACACCACACAACCAAGGAGCAGATGCTGCAGGGACTCCGGCTCCTGGTCGCACAGAGGACAGGCCGGCGGGCGAGGCAGGCCACGTCTCTGAAGTCTATCAGCCGTCCAACAACGGTTCTTCGCGGCGAGCCACGCAAAGAACTTGCAACTGTAAGGGGCCCGGAAAAGCCAAATCTCATCGGAGATAGGAGCCCTCACCTGTCCCGCAAAAAAGGCTCCATAGGCCGACTTGGCGGTGTAGGAACCGTCAGGCGACCATCTCCACAGGGACAGATCCTCTCGCTCAGGGTCCAAATGGAAGTTGGCCAGCCATTGCTAGAGTAAGAAAAATTCTGGGAGAGCCTCGGCGCTCATATCGGAGCCACAATCACGAAGCCACTGGCCCGATAGGCCCTCCTTCACCGAGCATGCCACTGCTCTCCTCCACGAGACCATACTAGCCACGTTCGGACCACACATGAGGTGCTTATTTATCCAATAGATTCTTAAGCGACAACCCAAACTCTATACATGCTCCTGACGCAACGTCTAGAACCGGCGCATGTCCATATGCCGGGATCCTACAACCCAACTGCCATTTTGCTGGGATTAGATCCCTAGCGTATGGGCTTAGCGCCTCCCGCAGTATATGCTCTCGTTCGGTTACACCCTAGCTGGCAGGTATTAACGTGGACTGACAGGGAACACGGGTGAATTCCGTGTTAATCCCTTTGGATCCATGTTAAACCCGTTCAACCTAACATGGCCTTCGTGTGCAAAGCTTGAAGGGCAACAATCTAACAATATAGGATACTACTTCCCATTTTGTATGAATAACACTTATACGTCAAATTAGTGTTGTATTGTTATTGTTATCCTACCATAGCGAAGCACGGTCAATGTGCTAGTATACTTTATCTTGAAATCCTATATAACTAAGCTGGTAATACCTGATTTTGTATGTTAAACATTTATTGTTTCGTGTTCAGCGTAGTTATGATTTGGGCCGTTGATTCTTGTTTATTCAGAGCCTTTTTTTCACTCTTCTGTTTTCAGGCCAAAACTTTGTAATAGCTAACTCTTCATGTGTTGGGGACTGTGATGTCGTTGATTTTTATCAATGGCTGGACTACACCATCTCGAGTTCCATTTATGATGCCGAAATCTTACTTTGTGTATCTTCTTATGCCGATGGGAAGCAGAACATCGGACCGATTCGACACCATCGATTCCTCCCTGCATCCAACGGCCCCCGCAGCAGCCCGCTATCTTCTTAAAAAGGCAGCCCGAAAATTACGCACGGTGAATCCCATAATATCGCTGCCCTTCTTCCTCAAAACCGTCACTGCCTCCTTATTCCTATCCTTCCCAGTTCACCTATAGTCCTCGATCCACTTTGCTACGATCCACCCACCATTTCCTCTCCTTCACCTCGTCCATCTGGATGTGGGAGGGAGTCAGCGCATGTTGCCGTTCCACGGCGCCTCGGAAGTAGCTACCGTTGGGACCTAGAAGAAGCACCCTCCTCATGGAGTTCTCTAGAAGAGCGTCGAGATGGATCTTTCTTTGTGAGGAAAGGTATGCCTTGCAGGTTCTTTGATGTTCTGAAGTGCTATGGTAGTTTTAATTTTATATCTTTTGCAGTGTTGCCTGCCAAAACCCACCGACGAGCAGTGGTTAAGCAACACGAAGAGCCGGGAGACTTCCAAGACTGCTGGGGGCCCTGGTCCCTCGACGTCATCCCGCAAATATTCCGGCACACGTCCTAGCGGTTGCAAGGGCGTGCCACCTGACCTGGTCAGGAAGGTGTTGATTGCTTCGATTAGTTCCCTGCATGGTGGACACGTAAACATTAAATACGAGCCCGATCGGCTCTCAGGTTGCCTTGTGGATCGGCTCAAAGAGCCGATCGCCCCATGGTTCACGTCGGGATAACGATGACATGGGGCTCCTGCTTGATCAATATAAAGTTTAACCAATCTACGATAGTTTGGGGTTTTCACCGCATGATCGGAACATCCTACACGTAGTTGAGCCTAATAGACACGAAAGATAATGGAAAACTAACCCTAAAAGAGGCCTAAAAACCAACATTAAGTTAATTCCAACATCCCTCTTAGGACCAACAAACCATACCCACTACGGACGTTCAACCCGTTTGCAAGGCCTAACCATATAGATATTAAACCAATCCTTGAAGAATCAAGGAGCAACTATAACAGATTGGATCTACTAAATAACGAACAAGGTGCTGCCCTTACACCTAGATAGGTATAAGGGCAGCTAGATATCGAGGGACGGCATGGCTAAGCAAATATGCACGAGAAAAACATCCATGCAAGTCCCAAAACACCTAAGATAAATAGTGCTACTCGCCATCAACAACGCTTCAGCACGAGCAACACGAGATAAACGATTAAACGTGCGCTGCCTAGATCGCAAGATGCGATCTAGGCAGCATGATGCTTACCCGGAAGAAACCCTCGAAAGAAGGGGTGGCCATGCGCCTGGTTTGTGTTTGTTGTGAACGTGATTGTCCTCCTTTCTCGATAACCCTAGATACATATTTATAGTCCAAGGGACTTTCTAATTCGGTGCACCTAACCGTGCACGGGTTAAACTCTATCTTTTAATTCTAAACTAAGATGCAATCTACTATATTTACAGATACACGGGCAATCTAGCCCAAACTCTTCGTGCAAGGCCGCTTCAGAGATGCTCCACGCGTATATCCTTCAAGCCCATCTCAATTACGGCCCATCTCCCGATTTGGCCAAAATCTGGTGATAACACATGCCCCCGGTTTTGGCAATGATAATTTCAAAACCACTGCTTTTTCCTTCGAAGGGTCATGTCAGGCAGCACAACCGTCAGTATTCTTCATCATGACGCCTTGCCTTCTCAACTTCTCTGCACGATTTGACAGTTTTGGCACCACATCCTCGAAAACTGGTCGAGCATTAAATCTCCACTATATCTCCTTTTATTTAACCGCATCGAACAGTTCATCTCTTCATCCCCCTGCTCCGAACTAGCCGTCAGCCCAAAAACCCTCTCCCTCTGTAGCCATGTCTTCATCTTCCTCCTCCGCTTCATCGGCTCTCTCCTCCCAATCCTCTTCCTCGAGTGAACTTGAGCCAGAGGTCAATCTGATGGCCATCTATGAGGCTCTCGCGCCCGAGCATTGGGACGCGAGAGAATGGGACTTCGCCATCGAGTCGGAGGACGACGAGCCCCGCACCGTCGGGGAAGAAGACCTCCGGTTCCTCGTTGATGGGGAGTCGGAAGCGGCGCGCAGACGACCTCCTCTCATGGGAGGCGGATCTCTCCTCCGACGAGGAGGAAGAAGAGGTGGAGGAGTCTGAGGAGGAAGACTCTCCTCTGCCGGCCCGCCAAGAGCCTCCGAGGCTGGGCCTGGTCGATGACGACGACGACGAGGGAGGATGAAGACGCTATTGGCGGCTTCATCAGCGACGAAGAGCCCGCCGTAGCAGCACCGACGGCGACGACGAGGGCAGTGACGGCCCTTAGATTAGGGAGTAGTATAGGGCTAGTAGCAGTGCATTAGGCACTTAGGACCCTTTTGAGAGCAATTAGCTCTTCGTTGTAATATCCCCCTTTGAATCAATGAAAATGTTCTTCAAATTTTAATTTCCAATCTTCCGATTTCATATCTCCTCATTTTCCGATTGTCAAAGGTGGTCAATGCCCCAAGAGCCGATAGCATCGTATCGGCTTTGTACCATCAGACGCCCATAAAGCTAATCGATAACTAATTTAGACAGGTTCAAGCAGCATAATCCTCGATGACAATAACTTGACACCGACCATGATACTTTGCACCTCTAAAGTCGATGACCGCGCGGCTGTTTTTATTTTAAAGTCGACGTCTGTGCATCGGCTGTTTCCCAAAAAATTTGAAATTTTTACGGCCGATTTCATCGGCTCCATATCTTACTGCCCATTATCCCACATGCTTGGGAAGTACTTCTTGAGATGCTGACCATTGACCTGGGAACTTCACACCATCCAACAGCTCGAGCATGTATGCATTACCCTTTAAAACTTGGTCGACTTTGTACGGGCCATGCCAATTTGGAGACCATTTGCCATACATTTTATCCTTAGTCCCCAACGGCAATACAGCTTCCCATACCAGATCACCAACCTGGAACTCCTTTGGCTTCACTTTCTTATTATATGCGCGAGCCACCTTGACCTTATTCTCCTTAATTTTCTCAAGTGACCAAAGTCTAAGTTCCGTTGCATCCTCAATACTGTCACTCATCAGGGCTGCATACTCTTCAGTAGTTAGATCATTCTGAAATGTAACCCTTCTTGACCCAGCCTTGATTTCCCAGGGTAACACAGCTTCTTTTCCATAGACCAGATGGTATGGCGAGGTTTTTATTGCTCCATGACACGACATGCGATAAGCCCACAAAGCTTCTGACAATACCTCGTGCCAACTTCTAGGATGCTCGTCGATCTTCCTCTTAATCAGCTTGATCAGACTTTGTTGGACGCTTCAGCCTGTCCATTTGCTTGAGCATAGTATGGGGACGATCGGATCGCTTGATTCCCATATCCTCGCAGAATTTTCTAAACTCCTTAGAAATGAAGACCGAACCTCCATCGGTCGTGATAGTCTGGGGAATCCCGAATCTGTGGATAACATGCTCCCTCACGAAATCGACAACATCCGACGCTGCCACCGCCTTCATAGGGACGGCCTCTACCCATTTAGTAAAATAATCTGTAATGGCCAGAACCCATACATGACCTTTGCTCGAAGGAGGATGTATCTTGCCGATCATATCCATGCCCCACCCTCGGAACAGCCACGGCTTGATGATGGGATTCATTGCCGATGCAGGCACCATCTGCTCCCAAACTTCTGACATGCTTGACACCCTTTATAGTACTGGAAACAATCTTCAAGCATGGTGGGCCAATAAAATCCCGATCGCCTGATCAACCACTTCATCTTATGAGCCGATTGGTGAGTTCCACAGGCACCCTCATGTACCTCATGCAAGAGCCGATTGGACTCGGCTGGTCCCAAACACTTGAGAAGTAACCCTTCCAAAGTCCCGTAGAACATATCATCACCAATCAGAACGTACTTCATGGCCCTGTATCTTATCCGTTTAGGTGCTCCCCGAGCCGGATCTTTCAAGTAATTGAAGATATCGGCTCTCCAATCATCGGGTTCCATGAGCTGCACCTGAAAATCAGCTCCTCGTCCACGTCTTTGTATCCCGACGCCGTCGAGCGAGGTCGTTCGCCTCTATTTTGCGACCTTGGGATCCAATGGAAGTTTATATACCTGAATGGGCCATCAGCTCACGGCATTGCATCCATAATGGGAAGAGCGACTCGCTCTCACACTTGTATTCCTCCGTGAGTTGAGAAATCACCAATTTGGAATCCCTAAAGATCTCCACTGCCTCTGCCCCAGCGTCCAATAGCAGCTCCATTCCCTTGCATATCGCTTCATACTCAGCGACATTGTTAGTGCAAGGCGTAGATAGCCGGATGGAGAAGGAGTATGTTGCCCCCCGAGGCGATACGAGTAGCATGCCGATGCCACAACCATCTTCACAGACCGATCCATCGAAGAACATGGTCCATGCACGCACGTATAGTGCTGCTACATCCGTGTTTATTCGTTCAATAAGATCGCCAACGCTTGTCCCTTGACGCAGGCGTTACCGGATATCAAATTCCGATAAGCAAACATCCATTTGCCGAGTCGGCCTTTCAATACAGAGCCGAGCATGTGCTTGATGACATCCGATTTGCATATGACGATGACTTCTGCTGACAGCAAGATGTGCTGGATCTTGCAGTGAAAAAATATGCACAGGCACAACTTCTCGATCTCAGGTACCACGTTTCGCATCCAAACATCCTTCTCCGAGGTAGAAAACCACTTTTTCCAAGCCATCATAGACCTGCACCACCACCGACGCGATGGAGGTGTCACCACGATGTAAATGTAGAATGGCTGTCTTGCTGCGGTGGAACCAACATGTGGCTTCGTCAAGTACTCCTTAATATCGTCAAATGCTTGTCGTTGCTGCCCCCCAAAACTCCTCATCGATTTGATTTTGACCAGTCCCATGAACGGCTCAATTGTCCCGACAAGTTGGAGATGAACCTTCGACGAAATTAATTTTGCCGATGAGACACTGGAGCTCCTTCTTCGTGGTGGGTGGCTTCATCGTTCGCACCGCCTCTTGACTTTTCAGCCGATCTCAATTCCGCGTTCATGAACCAAGAATCCCAGGAACCGACCGGCCGTCACACCAAAGGCACACTTCTTTGGATTCATTCTTAGTCCGAACTTCCTCGTTCGGTCCAAGACGTGTCGCAAATCTTCCAAGTGTCCGTCCACCGAAACAGACTTGACCACCACGTCATCGATGTAAATCTCCACCAATTTGCCGTTTAAATCGTGAAAGATGTAATTCATGGCTCTTTGGTATGTTGCGCCATTCTTCAGCCCAAATGTCATGACTACATATTCAAACAAGCCCACCGAGCCCTACTCTGAATGCGCCTTGTTTACATCTTCTGGAGCCATAAAGATTTGGCAGCCCATTGCCATCCATGAAGCTTAAAACTTTATGACCAGCAGCTGCATTGATCGGTCTCTGCTCGGCATTGGATATTCATCCTTTGGAGTGGCACTGTTGAGATTCCGAAAATCTATGGCGACACGCCATCGGCCATCCTTTTTCTCCACAGGTACGACATTGGAAATCCATTCAGCGTACCTACATGGCCTGATGAACCCGCGTCCAACATCTGGATCTCTTCTTGACTTCCACCAAGATTTCGGCCTTCATCTGTCGTGCTCGCTGGAACGGAAATCCTTTCTTCGAGGGAGCCGATGCTCAATAATGCTCCTGTCTAACCCAGGCATCTCCGTAATCCCATGCGAAACAATTTGGGTACTCTTTCAACAGGGCTATCAACTGGCTCCTCACTGTGGATCCAACTTTTTGCCGATAAATGTTGGTCGTGGCTTATCCCCAGGACCAATGTCAATCTCTTCTAGTTCATCACCGATGTAAACCCATACCCTGCTTCCCATCGCCTGCTAAATCAATGCTGAACACAGGCATGTTGAGGTTAATTTTGGCCGATTGCTAGAATCGGCCTCCTTTTTCATTGCAATGCTTATCGAGGGTTCACAACTTTTGGTTCTCTGCTATAGCTACGTGACATGTCTGATGAGATCCTTGCTTTTTATTTTTTGGGTCGATCGCGTGGATCGGCCTCCTCTTCATCTTTGCCACAGGAGTGACTGCTTTCAGCTTTATCCTTGCTATGGCGATCTGCAAGCCCTGCCATGTTGATATCAAAAGAGAAACCTGACTCGCATCTTATGCAGTGACTGAGATCCACCATGTTGATGTCAGGAAACGGATGCGTGTCAACTCTCATGGCAAACTGACCGAAGAGTAATCGGCCTTGTTCAATCGCCATTTGAATCTGTCCGCGCAAGACTTTGCAGTCATTGGTGGCATGAGTGAACGTGTGATGCCATTTGCAGTATGGCCTGCCGTTCATCTCTTGTACCGTGGGGATTTTGTGGCCTTCGGGTAGCTTCAGCTGTTTTTCCTTTAGCAGCAAATCAAAATCTGCTCCGTTTTGCTTAAATCAAAGTCAAACCCTTTTGCAGGCCCCGGTTGTTTCACCCACTTGCAGGACACGGGTTTTGCCCCCGAGTCCATTCACTACAGCGACTTCCCCGATCTTCTCAATCTTCATCTTCTTCCATCTCGATGCACGCGCTTGAACTTGTCCTGTACACTGGTGGCGCTGTTCATACGATGTCAATTTCTGAACCATATGCGCCATGAATTGTAGTCTCGCTGGAAGGTCACATCCTTGAGCGGCTCGACAGCTCTATCGCCACGATCGCTTCCTTTCATAAACGAACCGAATAACATCGGTTCTGACGGTCCCGAAGCGCTAGATGTATTCGTACACCGTTTTCCTTGCCTTTGCCGAACTCCGTCGACGGCAATACCTTAATAGCTTCAATGATATTGTATGTGAAACTGTTCTTCCAGCTGCTTCCATGTTCGAACCGAATCTGGTGGCAACGAGGTGTACCACCCAAAGGCCGGACCCGTGAGAGATTGTGAAAATAACCTCACACGTAGCTCGTCTAACGCTGAGACCATGCCCAACTGTGCCAAATATCGGCTCACGTGCTCAATTGAGCTAGATCCTTCGATCCACCGAATTTTGTGAAGTCAGGGAGCCGATACTTAGGCGGTAGTGGGATTAGGTCATACTCGTTGGGATACGGCTTGGAGTAGCCGATCATTCTCTTCTTCAGGATACCGAACTGGTCTCTCAAGATTGCACAATCTGATCCACCGTAGGAGCTGCAGAGGTTGAGCTTTCATGACTTGTTCCGGTGGCATATTTAGCTAGCCACGCCCGTTTCTCAGATTCGCTCCGAACTGCCTCGCTCCAGCCACTACTCCGTCCCAAGAACCCTCCCGTCGTAATCTGGTTCGCCCGCTGTTGTAGTCCGGCACGTACGTGCACACGTATCCATGTGGAATCTCCTTGGGCGGCTCATACAGGAATTGGTAATCGTCAGGATCGCCTCCAAACTTGTAGACGACGTACGCCGGTGAACCTTGTTGCTGTGGAGCTGCAAACGTGTGCGGCAGTGGTGGCCTAGTGTAGAACGGTATCTCTCCTTGGTGAGTTCCTAGAGCAGGTCCCGACGGAGAATACTGACGCTTCATGATTTCTTGCACCACATGCAGCGCAACACGCTCAAGAGCGTTCACCAGCCTCGAATGCGGTGTATAGAGTGAGCCACATCATAGTTGATTTCCTGGCGCAGGGTACGTTCCTCCGAAGGGAGAGATAGATCTATCCCTTCGCGCCTTCGGGTTGGAACCCTTTGAACCTAATCCCGTGCGAACGGGTCTTCGAAAGAGCCGATGAGATCGGCTTCAAGGTGGCCTTGAGATCATCATATTCTTCTTGTGCTTTGGAGGCAGATCTTCGTATTTGATCGGTTCTTCCGCCATCTCGATGCAGGTGTTGACGTGGTTGTTGTAGAAGATGGTCCCACCGGCGTGCGAATGTGTTGCTCGCCAAAACCCACCGACGAGCAGTGGTTAAGCAACACGAAGAGCCGGAGGCTTCCAAGACTGCCCTGGTCCCTCGACGTCGTCCCGCAAATATTCCGCACACGTCCTAGCGGTTGCAAGGCGTGCCACCGACCTATACCCGGTCGAAGGTGTTGGATTGCTTCGATTAGTTCGCATGGTGACACGTAAACATTAAATACGAGCCCGATCGGCTCTCAGGTTGCCCTGTGGATCGGCTCAAAGAGCCGATCGCCCCATGGTTCACGTCGGGATAACGATGACATGGGGCTCCTGCTTGATCAATATAAAGTTTAACCAATCTACGACAGTTTGGGGTTTTCATCGCATGATCGGAACATCCTACGCGTAGTTGAGCCTAATAGACACGAAAGATAATGGAAAACTAACCCTAAAAGAGGCCTAAAACCAACATTAAGTTAATTCCCATCCCTCTTAGGACCAACAAACCATACATTACGTACTACCGGATCGTTCAACCCGTTGCAAGGCCTAACCATACAAATATTAAACCAATCCTTGAAGAATCAAGGAGCAACTATAACAGATTGGATCTACTAAATAACGAACAGCAAGGTGCTGCCCTTACACCTAGATAGGTATAAGGGCAGCTAGATATCGAGGGACGGCATGGCTAAGCAAATATGCACGAGAAAAGCATCCATGCAAGTCCCAAAACACCTAAGATAAATAGTGCTACTCGCCATCAACAACGCTTCAGCACGAGCAACACGAGATAAACGAATAAACGTGCGCTGCCTAGATCTAGGCAGCATGATGCTTACCCGGAAGAAAACCCTCGAAAGAAGGGGTGGCGATGCGCCTGGTTTGTGTTTGTTGTGAACGTGATTGTCCTCCTTTCTCGATAACCCTAGATACATATTTATAGTCCAAGGGACTTTCTAATTGAGGCGTGCACCTAACCGTGCACGGGTTAAACTCTATCTTTTAATTCTAAACTAAGATGCAATCTACTATATTTACAGATACACGGGCAATCTAGCCCAAACTCTCTGCAAGGCCGCTTCTTTGATATATCTTCAAGCCCATCTCAATTACGGCCCATCTCCTGATTTGGCCAAAATCTGGTGATAACATGCAGCAAGATCATGGACGTGTGCATTGAGATCCATGAGGTTGTTGAGCACTTTACAACAGTTACAAGCCGGCGACACCATGCTCCATCGAGTGTGTCCGACGTCATTACTCGTCGGCTTATTGTCGATCTTGGGCATAAACACGCTGACATTTGCAACACCATGAATTTTGGTGGAGTCGAATTTTGGTGGAGTCCAAGACTTCAAGACGACGACTAAGGGTGCTTGAAGGACAATGGCACCCATCAAGGACGTGCTTGTGTCTTCGCCCAAATAGTTGATTATTTGTAGTTGCAACATATATTGCATCCCAAGCTATTATTTGTACAGACACTTAGTACTTGATCCATTACCATTTGAAACAAATGTCTACTCGGAAGCAAATTCATCTTTCAACAGTAGCGAACTTTAAGTTCCTTGGAAGCATATCCCGAATTCATTTTAAGCTAGCACTAGTAATACTCCGATTGAAGCCACTGTATAGTCCATGGTGTATGGACAACACTGCGAAGCTTTTGAAAAACAATACTCCATACCACATTATATATGATAGAAGTAACCTTAAAACTGAAGCAAATTTCAGTGATGAAGAAATCAATTATCCGGTTGGCAGAAGCATGATTTTGTTATTTTCAAAACAATACGTTGAAGCTTGTCAGATCGCAGCCTATTTTGGTTCCATTAGAAGCAGATTTTAGTAGCATTGGAAACATAATTTTTTATCCATCGAAAGTAGCAAATCACATGTCATGGAGACTTATTTTGCTTAAATAATTAGTTTCCTTAGAAGCTAAATTATTTTCCTGTAAATCAGGAATGACTAATTATCGGGAGCAATTTGGAAATGCGCATTATAATGTTAATTGATTTGGAAACATATTTTTTTATCTATCGGAAGCAAATATAAATAGCACTGGAAATACCATTTGTTCTGTAAGGAAGCAAATCACATGTTATGGAGACTTATTTTGGTTAAATAATTAGTTTCCGTAATTGATTTAGAAACATATCTTTTATCCATCGGAAGCAAATATAAATAGCACTGGAAATACCATTTGTTCTGTAAGGAAGCAAATCACATGTCACCGAGACTTATTTTGCTTAAATATTAGTCTCCGTAATTGATTTAGAAACATATCTTTTATCCATCGGAAGCAAATATGAATAGCACTGGAAATACCATTTGTTCTGTAAGGAAGCAAATCACATGTCACCGAGACTTATTTTGCTTAAATAATTAGTCTCCGTAATTGATTTAGAAACATATCTTTTATCCATCGGAAGCAAATATAAATAGCACGTACTGGAAATACCATTTGTTCTGTAGAAGCGAATCACATGTCATGGAGACCTATTTTGCTTAAATAATTAGTTTCCCTATAAGCTAACTAGTTAAATGCCCGTGCTTCGCCACGGCCGATATCTCCATTCTGAATAAGGATTATATTTTTTTCTAAAAATTTAAGCTTAGTAAACCTGGTCCGAACTTTTAAGAAAACGTACCAACCACTGTAATTTATGTATATAGATATAATATAGAAATATATTTCATGATGTATCTAATAACATTGATTTTGTGTTCGTACATGTTAATTATATTTTGTAAAAATCTTGGTCAAAGTTTACAAGTTTGACGTTTAAATAATAATATAAGGCTTATTCGTTAAAATGGAGTTAGTATAATAATTGTAAAAGTACACTTGTATGTACCATTAAGCCACAAGATATTCGAAAAACTCATAAGGTCCCACCTCGTTTGGAGTTATGGATCTTATGTCACTTTACTACTCCCTCCAGTTCAAAATAATTGTCTAAAAATAGATGTATGTTGAACCGGAGGGAGTATTATACAGAAAGGCTGGACAAGATCAATTCTCTATATACTCTCCCTACCCCCACCAAAATAGAGAACATACATGATATGCCGACGGTGAATGCAACTCAGTGAATTTTACCAGGTGATAGGTTTGTGTGCCTAAAACCACCTTCTCATCAGCAATTGGAAAACAATGTTTCTGGTCATTGAATGCTTCATCATTAAATTGAAGTTTTGCTGGCTCATATGTAATACTTCCAGATTCAAATCCATGCTTAATGTCCTCTATTTCTTGTTGAGATTGTTGCTCGTTTTCTAGCTGCACGTCTAATTAGAAGGACAAGCTTATTTAAGTTTATGGGAGAGGGGACATGAAGTTGAAGAACTTTAGTTCAACAAAGATTGCATGGTCCACTAAATCAGACAAATAAGTGTTTCGATCATCATATTTACAAGCGATAAACAACGGAACCAACCACAAAGGAATTCAACAATCTCCACTCATTATATTGTAGTAGTATGAGTTACATGGCTATGATATCAGCGATCTGAGGGAGAGAACCAGAGACATGAAAAGTAGATAATAGATTGCCTTGCAAAACTATACAAAAAAAAGATCAACCCATTGCAACACCCTTTTCCTCTTCTTTTTTTGACACAGTTTCTTTTTGACAAAGAACACCCGTTTCCTCTTATTTCGAAGAGTGAACTGGAAAGATCAACGCATTGCAATACCCTTTTCCTCTTATTTGGTATAGTGAGCTGGATGAACATGCCCTCATCTTCCCCTTGTTAACTGCATGCATGATATACTGTTCACATGACCAAGTAGCTTAAACAGCTACTTGTACTCTACTGAACATTAATATGCAATTTTTCTAATTACCTAAGTATTTCCAAAAAGCTGGACAGTTCAGCCATTACTGATCTCCAGCAACCAATTGTCATGTTATAAATGCGAAACTAATCATATCTATGATGAAAATATAATACATGAGGTTATGTGCACTTTTGAACTCACATACATGAGATATCCATCTTTGATACGAATCATAGCTTTGCTCCATCTATCTGAAGATTAAGAATATCATTGAGTGGTTATCAACCTTGATTTTTTCTTCAGATAAAAAGGTGAGCGAAAACCTCAAGATAAATGCAGTCAATCATGTTGCAGATATCAGAAAAATAGATTTGAGTCTTGAAATAGATGCTTATCATTTAGGAGTGGTAAAATTCTAAAATGCAAGGGAAACCAGCTAATCAGTGCAATAACTTATCAATTCGGCAATATGTGTGAAGACTCTGACATGTGAATTTATAAGCACAAAGTCGAACATGTAGATCTATACAACTAATGAAGGAAACATAAAGCATAGCACAAGATGCTAACCTGTAATGCAAAGTGATACAATAAATTCCTTCGTTTGTTGGACAAATTTCTTCTTAAATGCAGGTCATTGGCTATCTCCAAAGTAAGGGGCCTGATTTGTCAAGGCCCTTGTCATCCAAAAGCATGCTTCTGATTAATGATTGATTTAACTAACTTCTTGAACTCAATTCATTGTTATAGATTAAGGCTGCAACATGTATCTGTTAAAATACATGTCAATAGGCAGAGGAAGACATCAAACTTAACGAAAATGCGGCAACCTGTGGTCGAACTGCAGGGGAAATGCAGGCTTCGGCTGCAGCGTACAGGGGAGCTGCAGGCCATGGCCGCAGCATGCAAGACAGCGCGGGTGTCAGCGTTCCGGCATGCAGGGGATGTGCAGGCGGCGGCCACATCGTGCATTTTTAGTGCGGGTATCGGTGTAAATTCACAATTGCACAAAGGCACAAATTCACCTCTGACCATATCTGAAAATTCACAATTGCATAACTAAACATATATAGCACAACTCATAATGGAGGATCTTTTTTCCTTGAGTCAAGCAACTTCTGAAATTCCATAAATTGACTGAAGCAATAAGAACAAATATGATTGTCCTTCATATAATTACTCACTAAAGCAATCAGACAACATATATAACACATGGAACAAAGATGGTTACCTGATGACTGCAAATAATTAGCTAAATATCAATTATGCGGACCATCACTGGGTACCACATGCGTGTGAAATTGGGATGGAAATCGTTACGTGCATTTGTATTGTCATGCCTCAGTCAAGCAGAGTAAAAAACCATTGTTTAGAGTTGAAATCCAATTCAATAGTGGTCAAGAAATATTACAGCCCAGCTTCAAATGCTACTTACGTTTCAAGAGAAAAATACCTCATGGATTTTGCTTGCTTAGAACATTTTGAAGCGACATATGAGAACAATGAAGAGCATATATTCCCTCCTCCCTGCACAAGATCAATGTGCTAATGAGTACATGCTCAACTAAAAATAATTAAATAATGTTCCTCAAACAACCAATCCAAGAGCTAATTACTTTGCTGGATTTGAAAAATATATGCTTCAGCTTTCAAGTTGTATACTGGAGCAATGGGCCACACAAGCAACCAGAAATTTAGCTGCCCATGTACAAATACGATCTTGAATCATCCGAAGCGAAACATGAACTTATTATGCAAGGGCATCTAATGATGGCAAAGGGAGGTGTGATACCTGCAATTAGCCAGAATTATTATAGAAAGCCAAAACATCAAACACCTTCAAGGCGCTGAACCCTGTGTGATCAAATTTCAGTGGCATCAGGCCAATAGTCTTCGCGGGTGCGGCGGCGTCTTCGCGGGCGCGGCAACAGTTGGTGGCGTCGTCATCTTTGCGGGTGCGGCGACAGTTGGCGTCGTCATCTTCGCGGGTGCGGCGACAGTTGGCGGCGTGGTCTCCGCGGGCATGACAAGAGAAATAGATAGTGAGAACTTGAAGTAGCTCGTCACTTAAAGGCCACAATTGATGGTCCTCTTTAATTTCTCTTATACCAGAGATAATTCAAAAATACAAAATGCCTATAAAAATTCAGAGATCTCTTGATAGGTAGAATGTTGTCCAATTAATATTAGAGAAACAATACAGATGTTTCATCATAGATTGATTATGTTGCACCTTGATGAATAGAATTGATCATCCTAGATGGAAACAAACAGAAGCCATGGTCAATACCTTCATATCAAGAACCACATAAGGTACTTCCTTGTGACTGGTATAGAATCTAAAATTATCTAGGCCAACCTTGTTATAATCTTAAATTTCTGCGAAAATACAGCACATCAGGAGAAAGGAACATCAGGAGAAAGGAGAAATCACAGTAGCATTGACCAAGATCTTGGAAATCATGAGTGAATATAACGCAAAGAACTACAGAGTATACCTCTTCCTATGTTCTTCATTCTTCTTCAGGATCATTCCATTATAGCATAGGGACGGCATGTGAGCTACAATGGAGAAGGCGATCCAGAAATTAAAAGGACAGCCATTAAGGTGCCTTGACAGATTGCAGTAGTGGGATGGATAGGATGGACATGAAGATTACTGGGGTTCTTGGAGCGGTGTCGCGAGGGGCAGTAGTGCCTGTGACTCTGTTATCGTCGCCGGCTAGCGAGGACGGCGGGCGGCGACGGATCCCACCTTGAATCGCCTGGTTCGGCTGCGTATCTGGCGGGGGTGTTCCCGCGATTTGCAGGCTCCCGTGGCGGCGGAAGTGCAGGGATCCCGTGGCAGCGCAAGTGAAGGATCCCATGGCGGCGGCTTCAGGCTCCCGTGGCGACGACCGTACAGGGGAAGGTGCGGGGTGAAGGACGGCGGCGCGATGGCGATGGTTGGGGAATAAATCGAAAAAGGTGCTACGGGGTAGCTTTTTTTTTACCTTTACGGGGTAGCTATTCCATGGGATTTGATTAGCGTCTGACACTGTTTTACAACAAAATCGTGGGTGGTTGTTGAGCGCTCAATGTTATTTGGATCAAGAAGATAAGAAGATAAACGTGGTTGAACTTGAGATAATACGGAACCGGAGAAACAAACTTTTCGATTTGAGCGGGCGGGAGTTGGTTGTTAGGCGCGTGGGATAGGCTTTGTTTTCTCCGTTGCGTGAGTTTAGTAGTTTTTTTTTTTGAAACCTTTAGTAGCTACTGCCCATACGTTGCAACAGAAGAAAAAGTAACGACATAAACGATTAATTTGATGCTTAATTAAACTCCCTTGGGCTCCCTCCCACATGCCTCCATCACTTTCAGTGGAAATTAAAGGAAATTTCATAATCTTTTGGGTTTTCTATTTTTTGTAGAAATGCTTGAGAGGAAAAATGAGAAAGCACAAACATGTACTACTATGTATTACATAAATAAAATGCACATGTCGTTGGTAGGGGTTTATTCTAGCTAGTAGGCAATCATGCTTCTAGCTAATATAAGCAGTAATCCCGTTTACATAGTTGCTTTCCTTGACATTATACTGCAAAAGGCAGCATGTAGCTAGCAATGCCCTGGTTCATGCACGCACAACAAGTTAGACCAGTAGATCTCCTAGCCGGAGGCGTGTAAAGGGCACATCCACCCCCACAATTATCATCTAAATTTAGATAACTTTGCCAAAACCAGAAGTTTATGCTGTTAAAACTATAGCCCTTTAGCAACTAACAACGCAAAGAAAAACCTGATATGAAATAATTGTAAAGAAAATGGAGCACATACTTCCCGACATTTTTCTTTGCTCGTTTTGTGAGTATCTTTGTCCTCACAGTTTGCAGCTACTTGTTTTCAACTAAGAAAGATTCATAACACACAATGAGCTCACCTCTTCTTATATAACACGAGAGGTATTTTGCTCAAACCAATACACAGAGGCATCCAGGATACGCGAAAATGCGTTCGTCAGAATTGACCGTATACGCTAAAAAGAATCCGACTACAAGGCAGCCAGGAGGCAAAGACGGAGCAAAGTCAAAATCCCCAAATCAAGCTTGAATCTCAACCACGACGTCCATGCGCGTTCACGGCAGCGATTGTCAGTGTAGTCCAGCAGCGCCGCTAGACGGCTCGACCGCAACCGCGGCATCCACGGCGGCGTGACCAGCTTCATGGCGCTCCACCGGCGCCGTTCGACCGCGTCCATATGGCGTGCCACGGCGGTGCGCGTCCGTGTCCATGGCACTCGAGGGCTCGACAGCGAACTCCTTTTCTTCTCCCTGACTGTCCTTTCATGGTGGCTGCGGAAGGTGAGTCTTTGCGGCGTTGTTGAGGGTTGCTCGTTCTGGTCGCAGCTCGGTGGTGCGGCTGCTCATCTGGACCACCCTGCTGCCATTGGCGCGACAGCCACGCACCAGGAGTAGCAGCGTCCCGGTTTCGTATCAACTGCGTGCACTGTGCCCATCCTCGTGCTGCTGGGAATCTGGCGGTAGTGGAATTGGCCGGCTGTCTCGTTGGCTCATGGGCCGGACGAAGGGAACAATCCAGCGACCACCGGCAGAATCAGATCTGGTATATTATAGAGTAGAAACAGAGCGAAGACCTAGCTAAGATTCCACGGAGAAAAGTTGGAGGCAGCAGAGAGATCTCTCGTGTTTTTACCGGTGGGAGAATTTGCAATTGAGGAATCGAATTCGGAACGAACTCTTTATTTCTAGTTCGGGTGTGGGACGAACTCTCTGGTTCGTCCGCGGGGGAGAACTGTCGAGAGAAGATAGGGGGCGAGAGCGCGTTGATTTTTTTTTAATCTCTAAGGGGCTAAACGTAAAACCGTGTGACGTACCACGGTCGCATCGGTAACTTATTAGTACAGACAGATTTTGAAGGATAGGCTATTGGTTTGCGGTGGCATTTGTCCTGTAAATAGGAGAAAAGATAGTAAAGATTAGTTGAGAAATAGTAGGTGTTTGTTGTGCCATTTGAAATTTTAAAAAGCTACGCCTAATAATGTGGAGTTGTTTGTTGCGTTGAGATAAATCATCTTAGATAGTAGATGTGGGGGTATTATTGTCCATCCTCAAAATGTGACACCAGGCATTCACCAGTTTGCTCTTAATAGTAGAGAATTATTTTCTTGAAAATCGGGAATGAGTAGTTACTAGCAAAAGTGCCCGTGCGTTGCACCGGGTGATAAATTATTAAATTGTTATCATTACAGCATAATGACATGGAAAGAATAAAATAATCATAAGAATTATGTGTAATTTTACATCCTCAACACTGCCCATAGGATATCATCGCTGGATGAACGCCGGCCGTACGCATCTCCCATTTATATCTTCGCGACCTTGTCGATCCGGCGCGCGCCAGACGTCCATTTGTCGGGTATCGTGTTTCCATCACTCTAGCACCGCTCGACAAGTTTGGTTGCAGCGGAGGTGTCGTGTGAGACGCTCGGCCTCAAGATGTCCCTGAGCTTGGAAGCCATGATGAGACAACAACGCTCACAAAAAATGGAGGGGTAGCGGCCAGATGAGGATAATCGGTGCGATGCTCCTGTGGCGACGGGACGTCCTTGAGAAGCCCAACGTCATTTGTGTCCTTGTCTTGGTTCAATCGCTCCTCATCCTAGTCTTGAACGTTGGAGTCGCAGCAATCGTTTTCGCTAGACGCGAGGCGGCGAAACGGACCGATCGAGGGTTAGTGGAGTCTTTCTATTGGCGAGGCAGCTAATTTCCAACAAAAAAAATATTTATTGATTTTTTTTGAATAAAATACGTCATGCCAAATGAGGAAGAACAAATATGTGGACGTTATTTTTGGGATTACTCAAAAGTGCGTATTGTGCTTAATATTCCGTACAGCTCTTGTTTTTTGTTTCTGATTGTTCTTCGAACAGGCTCGTTGATTCCTGGAAATCTAGCGTATATAAGGAGGCGAAATTTAGTACTAACCTCCGTCTATAAAAGGATGTCTCAACTTAGGACAAATTTGAATGTATCTAGATACTAAAATGGGTCTAGATACATTCAAATTTTGACAAAGTTGAGACATCTATTTATAGACGGAGGGAGTACAAATGAGCGAGGTGGGACTATCCTAAGCAAAATATCCAGCGCTGGACTTCAATACTTCATGATTGTACGAAGTCAGCCCACACGAAGCGAGGCGTGGTAGTTTAGTGGTGGGATGGAGTCAAGGCCGGTCGTCCGGCAGCACGGCATCAACTGGGCCGGCCCACACATTACGATCCATCCATCTGGAACGATCCAGATTGAAGCACGAACGATCGGAACAGAGCGACCCGGACAAATACCAACTGGTATTCACTTAGGCGGTGGCAGTAGTTGTAATTTCTACCAAAAACTGGGGTAATTCTAAAACGGACGAAAATTTGGGGAGAAACCTTACTCCCTTTATTAGTAGGTAAAGATCGGGAGGAGTCCTGAAAATCCACGTTATAAATGGTAATGAATTCCTATATTCTCGTTTTGAACTCCTAGGAATATGCTACCAACAATAATTAATTAGCGTGTAGTACGGGATCTGTTTTTGAACGGAAGCATGCAAATCGGCGCTCCATTCACGGAAACAGACGCGCGGGGCTGGTTGGTCAAGCTGCTTCTAATCTTACGGACGTACAGTGGTCCGATCATCTGAGGCTTTGACGGTCACTCGGAAAAGAGTGTGGTTAACAAGCAAACCCTAACCTTGTTGACGGCGGCGATGGAGGCGGAGCTTGGTGGTGGGGACTGCATCGGCCACAAGAGGGTAGATCCGGCGCGATTCTCCGGCGGCGGTGATGCCAAGAGGACGCGCGAGGGCAACAACGGCCTCGACCGCTCCTCTGTGGAGATGGATGACGACGAGGACGACGACGAGGACTGCTCATCGCCGGAGAATACCCTCGACCACTATCGCAAGTGTTGGATGGACTCGTATGGCAGCTACTACTCCTTCGACGACGAGAGTACGAACTATTTCCCATCTAGCTTCCCCGTCTCTTTATTTCCCCCCTTCAATTCTTGGTTTATACGTGTTTAATTTGCACATGCCTTATGTTACTAGTCTGATTGATGGTTGAATCTTGTCTTCGCGATGTATCATACCGGAAATTTCATACATTTTGCAGCTGAATTTCGTCCCATGGCCCACACCGACGGACCGATGCTGCCCCTTCATGTTGATCCCATGCACACTATGCAGATCTTCTCCGTGAAGGTGACTCAGATCACCAGCGCCCTCCAGTGGCCTCTCGATGTCTATGGACTTGTTGCCGTGCGTGACTCCATGGATCATAAGCGCAACATCCTCTTCCGCCGTTGCAGGGATGAATGCCAGACCCTCACATCGCTGCAGGCATGCGCACAAGCCTTTTTGTCTATTTTATCCTAGTGTTTGATTCAATTTCAACTATGTCGATATGTAGCAACTATGTGCTGTAATTGTCTGTCATCATAGTATACTACCCCTAACATCTAAAATTTCTGGGGAAATGAAAGAACGACCTACATGGGATGGATCAGGCATTAAGTTCCTTCATTGTTCTCTTCGAGTTCTTGTCTTCCCAACTATACGGTGTTGGTTAGTTCTTGTGCGATTTTCAAAATGAATATCATCATGGGCTTCATGTCATTTTTGCAATCAAAGCGTTTTAATCCGTACAGCATATTGCTCTCATGGTAGTGTTGTTTTCTCTCTATTTTCTGTTGCTAGCGTGCTATAAAATGCATCCATTTCATTATCTGCCATTGAAACATTAGGATGCAAGTGTCCTACTTGCATCGGTCCACCATTAGCAGCAATCTAGAACTGACAGTAATGAAATCATGCCACAATTGACGCAAGAAAGATTTATGATATGACTTTCCACACTAGTGTTTTAATTTACTAATCTTGTGTACACTACGTTTCGGAGTTGATTAGCTGGCCTCACTTCTGTTTGTATAATTTGTACAGGATTCACTATTGGAACTTACAGGCCCAAGCCGCGCTGTTCTGCTGTTGGACCGCCCTGCTTTTGAGATTGACCTCAAAGTGAAGAGCAAAGAATCATCATCGCAAGACAAGACTTTAAGTTACTACGCCTTTATATACAACAACTATGCTTACCGTGGCAACGCCAGCTACGCCATGACAGAGGTGGTGCCTAGCGAGCACAGCACGATGGAGGTCAGGTTTGCTCATCTTCCAAATGCTGTTGAGGCGACCATCACTGTCCGTGTTGTCAAGGGATCGAATGGTTTCAAGGCGTGCTTTACCGCTCGCACTGAGAGCATTGAGGATGATATGGTGCTTCTGGACTCCAAGTCTGCAAATGTGGCTGTTGACAACAGTGGACTTGTTGTATTGCAGCGCAATGTTGTTGTCGTGGAGGAGAAGGGCAAACTGATTCTTGGTGTCAAGGCTGCACAAGCTGATGGTGCTGTGGGCACTGAAGGTGTTGTTGCCAAGCAGAGAGCGTTCTGTGCAAGGTCCGCTTTGAGAAGTGAAGACTATTTCGATCTTGGCTTTAGCAGTCTGCATGTCGTGATCGCGTGGTCAATGCTTCCATAACTCACGGTTTCAAAGCAGCCATCTTAGTAGGTACGTATGATATGATAATTACCTCGTAGCTAGTAGTACCATGTTTGACTTGTGAACCAATTAGTGGTGCGGCTCAGGGGGACTATAAAAGGACACTGCCGAGGATTCTTGGGATGATAAATTCGTCCCAGACTCCTGCTTCCCTGAAATCCCACTTTTGCCTCATTAAAACATAAAATGGTCCGCCTAGAAAAAAAAAATCTGCTGGACACGGTCTTGCCGGAGAACACGCAGCATAATTTTGTACTAAAGTAGCAAAATAGAAGAACAATTGTAACAAAAAGAACTTCTATTGTAGCGTTGCAGCATTTTGTGCTATTATGGTAACATCGAGCTCGTCGGAGAGATCACTGGAAACCTCGTAGCAAAAATATTATAATAACGTAGCAAAAGTAGAGAACAATTAAAGCACCAAAAATATACTATTGTGGCGTCGTTGTTTACTACGTACTTTGCAACAATGATGCCCGTTGTCGATAGCATCGTCGCCATACCTTTGCGGCAACTTTGCCTGCCGTTGCTAGCACCACTACCCTTCGTTCGAAGCATCGACAACCACCACATGTACCATTGTTGCTAATGCAAGTAGAACCAGCAGCCTTCCTAGCATTGGAAACCACCGCACATAGCATGGGCGCACTGCAACTGCCTTCCTTGCAGCTCCGGTGATCGCCCCACAAAGCAATGGCGACCACTGCTCGCATCAACGATGAACAACACACATAGCAGCGCCACCTTCTCCTTGCAGCTCCGAGGAATACCTTTCGTAGCACCAACGACAAACTTTTCGCAGCACCTCTGGCCACCACCGATGGCCCCGACGGTCAAGGGCACACCTCAAACGGTGTAGGACGCAGGGGAGATGGAGAGGAGGCGTGCGTTTGGTGGCGAGTAGAGCCCTCCCTCGGCCACTATGGTATGATCCCCCCATGTCAGCGCCGGGGTAGACTTGGAGACGGATGGCGAGCAGCTAGGGTTATATGTGGCTCGTGGAGCGGGATGAGGAGGTGCATCGGCGGGTGATGGGGCTGGAGGAGCGCAGGCGAGGACCTCCACCAGCGACCGGAGATGAGGGCACGGTGGATCGAGGATGTTTGCGAGCCAGGCGCATCTCTGCCGACGGGGAGAGGTGTTTGGGAAAACTAGGAGAGGATGAGATACAGGGCGGCACCAGCGAACGAGATCAGGGAGGCGCACTGCCGGCACGGTGGTCGGGCAGACGGTGCCGACGTGGTTGTTGGGCAGAAAAACGAGCGGGAGAGAAGGAGCGGATGGAGGAGGTCGAGAGCGGATCATGGTTTTAAATTTCGATTTCAAAAATATTTCAGTCGCTACCAAAATCATTGAATTTCAAGCAATCTCAGTGATTTAAATTTTCCTTTCGGCAGAAGGGCCAAAATTTTCTCCTAAAAGTCATCAAAATATTTATATTTTTAAAAATAATTTGAAATTCATTCGAAACCACGTGCATTAGTGAAATATTTTAACCGAAACATATTTATTTCGGTGTCTACTGAAATCATTGAAGTTCAGTGAATTTCATGAAATCTCAGTGAAATTGATTTCCATGGAGCAGATACGGTGCTAGGTGGGGCTCCTGCTGCGTCGTTTCCACCGAGAGCCACACACCACACTGGTGGAGCTTCTCGAAAGACGTTTTGTGACTGTAGCTCTGGCGGATGCCGTCTCTCTCTCTCTTCCTCCATCTTTCTACCTCTAATGATCTCCTCCTAATCCGTATCTGCTGATCCGATTCCTCACCTCTCTCGATTTGTTCAGCCTCCACCGATTAATCTCCGGTTCTGCTCTGTTCTCTTTGCTTTCAGAAACATCTGTAGTGAGGAAGGAAGTCAGCGCTGCATCCTTATTGAGGCTTGGCCGCTAGATACATCGGCGGCGACCTTCAATCCGCCACTACTAGATCTCTGCTCCTCGCTCAAGCTTGGTTCCACCTTTGATTGTCTGCCAATTCTTGAGGTCAGCTCTTCTGGAAGGCCCCTGTCCCCAAGATTATCCCCTCCACTTTCAAATAATCCCATTTCCCTAATCTTTTTCCAAACCCCTAAATTTTTCAAAGTCGAGCAATCAAACCTAATTGTGGTTGTGCCGGCGCTATCGCTAGAGCAATGAAAATCTTCAGTCTGAATTGTAGAGGTTGTGGCAAGGCCGAGACTGTCCCGGAGCTCCGCAATCTCATGGAACAGCATCGCCCTGACATCCTCTACCTCATGGAAACTAAAATGGGCAAACAGAGAATTGAAGAACTTCGGTGGCAACTGGGATTTCCTTTTGGACTTCATGTCAAATCTGAAGGTAGAAGTGGTGGCTTAGCACTCTTCTGGCATAGAGGGATTAAGGTGAGACGGCAAACCTTAAATAAATCTCATATTGATGTGATAGTGGTGAATGATCAAGTACCACATGAGGAGTGGAGACTCACTGGTTTTTATGGTGAACCTAAGAGGAAAAATCGTAGAGATAGTTGGTATTTGCTCAAATACCTCAGAAGACAATTCAAAGTGCCTTGGATTTGTATTGGGTATTTTAATGAGATTCTTGGTGAAGAAGAACATTTTGGTGCAGGTGAACGGGCAGAGTGGCAGATGGATGGTTTTAGAGATGCTGTCAATTTTTGTGGTTTCCGGGATCTTGGTTATTGTGGGCTTCCGTATACCTGGGATAATAAACAAGAGGGTCTACGTAATGTCAAAGCACGCCTTGACAGAGCACTGGTTGATGAGGATTTTGCTAGTTTATTTGTGTAACATCCCAAATTTTAAAACAAAGAGAAAATGAATTTCCATTTTTCCAAAAATGAGAACCAACAAAAACTTTTCTGAATGAGGTGCTATGCATACTACTTGTGCTTGATACTTGTGCTATTGCCATGATTGCTTGTTTAATTAGTTTTTGAAATACTCTTAAACCCTAAACCTCAAATCCCCCTTTTTCCATCCAAGTTAAAATAAAATAAAAAGAATTTAAATAAGAAAAAGGGCATATGTGCCTATGGCTATTTTTATAAAACTTTACCCTAGACCTTTCCACTTTATATAGAGGCTTGGAAAACCTTCATAAACCTTATCTAGTACTTCTCAAACCAATTCCAAGTTGAAACCAAAGAAAATAAAAATAAACTAAAAATGCCATAGAGGCATATGAGAGTAAAATGCAAATTGGTGAATTTGAGTATCTTGACCCTAAGACTTGTGGTGAATGGTTGGATCACTCCTATATACCATTTCAACACTCAACAACATCAAATGGGCCAAGAACAATCAAATTAAAAATCAAATGCCACATATGCATAGAGGCATATGTGACCCATAGCCATTTCCCCAAATCTTGACCTATGCACTTCTACCTTGACCAAATGGTGTGAAACCATCTCTAAACCTAATCTAACACTATATGGACCCTAACCCATGCCCAAGTAAAGCAAGGAGAACAAATTACAAGAATAAGAAAAATTGACACATCACCTCTTATGTGTTATGGCCACTTTTGCAAATCTTTGAGCTAGACCTTTTGGAATGGTTTCAATGGTTTGGAAATGTTCCTAAACTAATAAGAATCACTTTGGAGTCAAGAAAAACCAAATCAAAAGAGAGAAATCAAATAGGGAGAAAATCCCATTTTCACTCACATACACACTTAGCCAATTTTGCAAATCTTCAACCAAGGCCACACTTGCTTGCTCCCTTGCTTGTAAAACGCTTATATATGAATTACAAACCCAAATGCATCAAAGAAACCAGAATCAAATCAAAGAAAATTGCAAATGCAACTTACATATGATATTGGTCAATTTGTCACTTTATATTATCTTACCCACTTTGAGCCCTTTTAGTAAGAGATTCTTAAACCAAACCCTAACAACTCTTTGCACCTCATCCAAGACCTCATCAAGATGAGCAACTTTGATGTTGACCACCCTGACCAGATCTTTGACCATTGCTTAATTTAGTCAAGCCAAGTGGCAACATTGAAACAGATTCTAGATTCCCTCCACTTTTCGAAATTTTCACAAACCATCTCCAAAACCCAAACCAAGACCACCAATGTGTGTCAAATCTAATTTAGAACACAATCATGCAGCAAAGTGGTCAAAATTACATACAAGAGAAGTCAATGGCTTGAGATAGAGAAGTATACATAGAGTAATATGGAAGTACAACCACTATGCAACCACTATTCACCACCTCACCCTCTCTCTCTTGTGATCATCCACAGTACATTGTACCTCTGACCACTCTCAATGACCTCATCTAGCCTTGTCATGATCACCTTGACACAAGGACACTCCATGTCATTGCATATGTCACACACCTTTTTGGACTTTGATCATTTGTGCACACTCTAGACCCCTCTCACCTTGCCCACCATGTCTCCTAGACTCACCTAACCCCACTTAAGCTTGCAGCATCTTGGTACACAAGAAAAGTATGCACAAAGAACCAATGCCATGCCATGCCACTCCAAATGACATCACCATGCCAACCCTTGTCTTTCTCCCTCTCTGGTCACCCTCACCTTGTCAATCTGACTCATCTCACTCCTATGAACACCACCCTACCATAGTTGACCCCAAAAACCCACTTGCACCACCCAATGCCACACCATGCCACTCACATGATCACCACTATGTCACCACCTGCCCTGGCTCTTTTCCCTCTCTCTCACCATGTCTTTCCGCTTGATATTGACCCTAGACACCTGCTAGACATGACCCTATGTCAAGGAGAGCAAGTGGATGACCACAATGATCATGCCATTGCTCATGATCACCAACCCGTGGCCACCCATGTCCCTCTTCGTGCACACTGCATCCCGTCGCGTCTCACTGCGCCACTAGCTTCCCCTCACTCCCACGCAGCTCTTAGACATGACCGTTCGGCCCAGAACGCCCTGTAGCCACGCCGTCGACGACATGGCCACCATGTCGGCCATGCCGCGCCTCCCTCCCCTGGAGCCTATATAAGCCGTGCCCCTGCCCTTGGATAGCACCACAACACCCAGCAGCTTCACTCCCTCCCTCCTAGCACCGCTCCTCTCCTCTCTTTGCCGCTCATCGGTGCAAGAACTAGCCGGCGGTCACCACCAAAAGCCGCCCAGATTTTTGCCACCATAGCCTCCAACCCCTATACCAAAGTTGTAGCCCTTGGAAAGACCTTTCCAACGCACCCAACCCCGCCTTAATCCGAGCTCCGAGGCGAAAGTTACGGCCCCCGCAAGGTTGCAGAATCGCGAGGTACACGACGAACCAGCACCGTCCGATCCCGATCCGACGCCCTGTGTGCTCTGCCCGCACCCGACGTGCATGCGCCATGCATGCGTGGCCTGGGCAGCAGCTGGGCCGGCCTACTTCCTTCCCGCCCTCAGTTTTAATTCAAATTTCGTTTTATTTAATTTCTGTGATTTGCTCTCAGATGCTTTGCCAAATCTTTAATAACTTCAAATCTACTCGGTCATTTTTGATAAATTTTATATATTTAGAAAGCTCATGAAAGGTCCCATCCAACAACACTGGATTCAAAGCAAAATATGTTGTAGAATTTGAATAGTAAAAATAACAAAGCAGTAACTTTTCAAATTTCAAACAATTATTAAAAATCAACCATAAATGCTTTTGAGTTGATTCCAACTCTCATCATTCACTTTTCAAATACCCTAATTGATTATGTAAAAATAGGATATGGGTACTGTATATGATCATGGGCTAGATTCAAATAGTGGCTATATGGCCATTTCTAGCTCATTTAAACTATTTCAAAAATAGTATTTAAATTATATGAGGTGTAGCATCTCATTTAAATCATTACTCCAAGTGATTCAATGTGATTTGATGACACATGTCTTCATGACCCATATGTTCTTATTTGAAAATATTAGATCATTTGCATAGTAGTATTTAAATGGTTCAAAACTACCTATTAAATCATATGAGATGTATTATTCTCATTTAAATCTTTGTCTCAAGTAATTCTACATGAGGTAGAGACCATGGTCTATCAATTCTCATATTGAATTATTTGATGATATTAAATCATTACTATGTTGGTATTAAATTGCATGAGGTGCATCACCTCATTTAAATCATTTTCCCAAATGATGAGTATGAAGTGTTGACCTTGGTAAACATGAGTTCATATATTATCATATGAGGAAATTAAATCTTAAATAAGATTCAATGAGAGGAAAGTATTTCTCCAAAGAAATAAATAGAAACCCTAATCAATATTTGTAATGAGAGGAAATTATTTTTCTTTAAAAAGAAAATAAAGTCAACCAACATGATAATAATATGGTGATGCTAGAATAGCTTGTGTGAACCTTTTGTGTGATTAGTCTAGCCCTTAAGTATTGTTTGGTGATTGTATCCTCGTATTCGTTTATAGACGCTAGTACCGGAGACTATCAAGAGGAGGAGGTTTTCTACCAAGAGGAAGAAGAAGAGAACTTTGATCACTACTCCAACCAAGGCAAGCTAATATTCTTGCAAAGTGCAAAGCTCTACTAGAGCAAGGCACACTCACCAATTACTTTATGCTTCATGATCCCATCCCAAGTTTTATTCTTACAAGCTTTTACTTTGATTATTATAACTTGCTTTTAGAATTAACTTTGGTCTAGAGATAGAATACTACAAGAGTATCAAAGTTAGCCTAGAACAATCAAAGCTAGTTAGCACCCCTCATGACTATTTGCTAGTGCTAAATAAATAAAATTGACTGCCTTAGATGGGAACATGTGAAATGGCATGACTTTGAAAACCTTGGAATGAGAAGTCATTCTATTGAAAGATTTTGAAGGTGAATGTGAATTGTGAATGACATGGTGAACTTTACAAAAACTGATGGTGGGTTCGGATGCGATACCATTCCAATTTTACAAGTACACAATACCCGATTATGGGTAAGGGCTTAACTGGAAGTTTATGTATCTTAGTATGGGTTCCCTCTAAACAAGCGTCATCGGGGTTATGCCGAGGCTGCCTCCAATTGAAATATGAAATGATGTGAAATGGCGTGAATGAGGTGAATTGTCCGGCCCAAGCCCTGTGCAGTTCCCAGGCTGACGGTTTATCTTCACTGGGAGGCCAAGCTCATGAGGAGAGGTGCCTATACTAGGGTATGTAAGTGAAAGGTTATGGTTGGTAGTCCGCACACGGAGTGTGATAAATCAGGGCCAGTTAACCCTGACGGATTATTGCAAATGTTGTGGCACAAGTGTACGACCTCTGCAGAGTGTAGAACTATTCGAATAGCCGTGTCCACGTTACGGACGATTGGAAAGGCCATATTGTTCCGTCATCGGACCATTTTCAAAAATGTGGCATATGACTTGTGACTTGAACTTGAAAGGTGAATGGTGAATTTGACTTGAATCACAACAGAGTTGTGGGAATGACACTAATGTTCCCACTTGAGTTAGTTAGCAAATAAAGAGGCTTTTTACTAAATGTTTATGAAATCAAACTGGCTTTATGCAAATAAATCTAGAGCTTAGCGCCCCCTTACTATAGTTGATAGTGCTTACACTAGTATTAGTTTGCGAGTACTTTAAAGTACTCATGGCTTTGTCCGGCTATTCAAATGGCCAGACTATGAAGGAGAACATCGTACGAGGAAGATGGACAGAGAACGTCTACGACAACTAGGATCACTCCCGACGTCAACAGTTGCCTGTGGAATAGATGGACCGCAACCGTTACTTCGCTTCGCTATGTGTTTTGTAATAGGATCTCTAGATCCACTATGATGTATTAAGACTGGATCATGTGATCCCTCTATGTAAGACAATTATGTGTTGTAATGAATGATGTGTTGTGATATCAATCTATTATGTCTCGCAAAAACAATATTTCTGGGATTGCGATGAATGGCATAATAGGCATCTTGACTTAAAAATCCGGGTGTTGACAAGTTGGTATCAGAGCCATTGTTGACCTTAGGAGACCCTAGTTAGAATGGACGTCCTGAAAAATTTAGTTTCAAAAACAAATGAAGTGAACATTTCTGAAAAATTATTGACTCTCTTACCCTTGAGATCTTTTCAAAAAGAGAAACCCATGCCCTATTTTTTCCTTGAAAATTCTACATAAAAGTTTGCACACTTGGTCACCTCATTAACTTACTCATCTTAAATTGCTCACAGATGGAATACCAATGTGAGTCCTATCAGCTTGGCCACGGAGGAGACCTGATGTTCGAGAAGGATTTGAAGCAACTAGTGGAATATTTAGGACGCCCGTATCCCGTGTTCTTCGGAATACCCCTCAACCATCCGTCGGGAGGACCACCTCGGTGGGAAGTTACTGCAGATCTGAGAGGAAAGCTAGGAGCTCCAATATGGGAAACCATATGGTTTTCTGTAACGGGAAACACCTGGAAGGATGGAATAGCCAAAGCCATGCAGGAAGCAATTGCCCGTCTGTGCGGACAAAATGAGAACAAGATCAAGAACACTCTCTTTGTCTACTACCCAAGACATGACCCATGGGAAGACCTCTAACCATGCCACCGCACCCGGAGATGCACTACTATGTTGCATGCCTAGACTTCCTGCTTCACAAGACCCGCAAGGAGTTGGACAACGCCCGCATTGGTCGCTAAGCACACCACCCATGAAGATTAAGAGTAGTATCACTAAAGCACTATCGTAGGTGTGAGTTTGTATCAGGATCCCTTTGTATCGTAGAGCGATGAATGGTTCTTAAAACCAACGGTGTGTTAGCTTTGTAATGTGTGATGTTTGGTATGAATGAAAAAGTGTTGTTGGTTTTAGCCCCTCAACACTACTCAAGTTTTGAAACTTTTTGAATTTAACTCAAACAAACCATAGAAATTTCCCTCTTATCTTATCATCTACCTCAATCCTCAGATGGCCCCACCAACCCGCAGCGCCAACCAGGATGCAATGATGCAAATGCTGCAGATGATGATGGAAGACCGCGAAGCCGAGAGAGCTGAACGACAAGCCAACATTGCTTGCATGATAGCTCAGAACAATCAGGGCCATGGAAACCACGATCACCCTGGATCAAAGCTGAAGAATTTCCAAAACACTAATCCCACAATGTTTAGTAAGACAGAAGAGCCCCTCGATGCTGATGACTGGATCCAGACAATGGAGAACAACTTAGAAGTTGCGGGAGTAGAAGCCAGAAAAAGTACTGTTCGCCACACACTACCTGTCAGACCTGCCAGAGCCTGGTGGACAAGTGCCCGTGCAATGAATGCGGGGATGATGACCTGGGAGGACTTCAAGCTGAAATTCAGCAAATACCATGTGCCCCAAGGACTGATCAAGAAGATGAGAGACGAGTTCCGTGAACTCAAGCAAGGAAGGATGTCCGTGGTGGAATACCGTGACGGATTCTTACTCTGTCAAGGTACGCCCGGATGAGACCGACACCAATGAAAAAGGAAGGAGAGATTTCTGGATCGCACGACGAGATGCAACCGTGTCGTGAACATTCCGTTCGCGACTTGGAAGCCCTCGTGGATTTCAGCCATACGATGGAAGGAAAGCCGCATCGTGCCAATGAGAACTGCAAGCGCAGGATGATAAACCGAGTGGACCCCACCATACCCGAAGTACCGCAACAACTCCTCTGGAGGATTCACCCCAAGACACAACAAGCCCCCTGCTCAGAATTATCGCCCCAACTACACCAACAACAACGGAGGAACCCCGAAGACCGGAGGCAACAACAACAACAACAACAGCCACCATAACAACAACAACCCCAACAGCAACAGCAACAATGGGAACAACAACAACACCAACACTGGCCCGAGGACTGGAAGCAATGCCATCCCCGTCACCCCGAAGGACAAATCAACGTAAACTGCTATGAATGTGGAGTTGTGGGTCACTACTCCAATGAGTGCCCCAAGAAACTTGCCAGGATTGCCGCCAACACTGCTGCACTGCCCAGCAACAGCGCCGCTTCGCAGGTAGAAGGAACCAGAACAGCAACAACGGCCGTTTCTACCACATGACTGCCACTGAAGCTCAGGAAGCACCCCAGACCATGCCAAGTATGCCTTCCTGTTAATCAAAATGCTCAATCTCTCTTAGGAACCTAACTTTTCTTAAAATCTCGGAACGAGATTTGTTTAAGGGGGAAGGGTTTGTAACATCCCAAATTTTAAAACAAAGAGAAAATGAATTTCCATTTTTCCAAAAATGAGAACCAACAAAAACTTTTCTGAATGAGGTGCTATGCATACTACTTGTGCTTGATACTTGTGCTATTGCCATGATTGCTTGTTTAATTAGTTTTTGAAATACTCTTAAACCCTAAACCTCAAATCCCCCCTTTTTCCATCCAAGTTAAAATAAAATAAAAAGAATTTAAATAAGAAAAAGGGCATATGTGCCTATGGCTATTTTTATAAAACTTTACCCTAGACCTTTCCACTTTATATAGAGGCTTGGAAAACCTTCATAAACCTTAGCTAGTACTTCTCAAACCAATTCCAAGTTGAAACCAAAGAAAATAAAAATAAACTAAAAATGCCATAGAGGCATATGAGAGTAAAATGCAAATTGGTGAATTTGAGGATCTTGACCCTAAGACTTGTGGTGAATGGTTGGATCACTCCTATATACCATTTCAACACTCAACAACATCAAATGGGCCAAGAACAATCAAATTAAAAATCAAATGCCACATATGCATAGAGGCATATGTGACCCATAGCCATTTCCCCAAATCTTGACCTATGCACTTCTACCTTAACCAAATGGTGTGAAACCATCTCTAAACCTAATCTAACACTATATGGACCCTAACCCATGCCCAAGTAAAGCAAGGAGAACAAATTACAAGAATAAGAAAAATTGACACATCACCTCTTATGTGTTATGGCCACTTTTGCAAATCTTTGAGCTAGACCTTTTGGAATGGTTTCAATGGTTTGGAAATGTTCCTAAACTAATAAGAATCACTTTGGAGTCAAGAAAAACCAAATCAAAAAGAGAGAAATCAAATAGGGAGAAAATCCCATTTTCACTCACATACACATTTAGCCAATTTTGCAAATCTTCAACCAAGGCCACACTTGCTTGCTCCCTTGCTTGTAAAACGCTTATATATCAATTACAAACCCAAATGCATCAAAAAACCAGAATCAAATCAAAGAAAATTGCAAATGCAACTTACATATGATATTGGTCAATTTGTCACTTTATATTATCTTACCCACTTTGAGCCCTTTTAGTAAGAGATTCTTAAACCAAACCCTAACAACTCTTTGCACCTCATCAAGATGAGCAACTTTGATGTTGACCACCCTGACCAGATCTTTGACCATTGCTTAATTTAGTCAAGCCAAGTGGCAACATTGAAACAGATTCTAGATTCCCTCCACTTTTCGAAATTTTCACAAACCATCTCCAAAACCCAAACCAAGACCACCAATGTGTGTCAAATCTTATTTAGAACACAATCATGCAGCAAAGTGGTCAAAATTACATACAAGAGAAGTCAATGGCTTGAGATAGAGAAGTATACATAGAGTAATATGGAAGTACAACCACTATGCAACCACTATTCACCACCTCACCCTCTCTCTCTTGTGATCATCCACAGTACATTGTACCTCTGACCACTCTCAATGACCTCATCTAGCCTTGTCATGATCACCTTGACACAAGGACACTCCATGTCATTGCATATGTCACACACCTTTTTGGACTTTGATCATTTGTGCACACTCTAGACCCCTCTCACCTTGCCCACCATGTCTCCTAGACTCACCTAACCCCACTTAAGCTTGCAGCATCTTGGTACACAAGAAAAGTATGCACAAAGAACCAATGCCATGCCATGCCACTCCAAATGACATCACCATGCCAACCCTTGTCTTTCTCCCTCTCTGGTCACCCTCACCTTGTCAATCTGACTCATCTCACTCCTATGAACACCACCCTACCATAGTTGACCCCAAAAACCCACTTGCACCACCCAATGCCACACCATGCCACTCACATGATCACCACTATGTCACCACCTGCCCTGGCTCTTTTCCCTCTCTCTCACCATGTCTTTCCGCTTGATATTGACCCTAGACACCTGCTAGACATGACCCTATGTCAAGGAGAGCAAGTGGATGACCACAATGATCATGCCATTGCTCATGATCACCAACCCGTGGCCACCCATGTCCCTCTTCGTGCACACTGCATCCCGTCGCGTCCCACTGCGCCACTAGCTTCCCCTCACTCCCACGCAGCTCTTAGACATGACCGTTCGGCCCAGAACGCCCTGTAGCCACGCCGTCGACGACATGGCCACCATGTCGGCCATGCCGCGCCTCCCTCCCCTGGAGCCTATATAAGCCGTGCCCCTGCCCTTGGATAGCACCACAACACCCAGCAGCTTCACTCCCTCCCTCCTAGCACCGCTCCTCTCCTCTCTTAATCCGAGCTCCGAGGCGAAAGTTACGGCCCCCGCAAGGTTGCAGAATCGCGAGGTACACGACGAACCAGCACCGTCCGATCCCGATCCGACGCCCTGTGTGCTCTGCCCGCACCCGACGTGCATGCGCCATGCATGCGTGGCCTGGGCAGCAGCTGGGCCGGCCTACTTCCTTCCCGCCCTCAGTTTTAATTCAAATTTCGTTTTATTTAATTTATGTGATTTGCTCTCAGATGCTTTTCCAAATCTTTAATAACTTCAAATCTACTCGGTCATTTTTGATAAATTTTATATATTTAGAAAGCTCATGAAAGGTCCCATTCAACAACACTGGATTCAAAGCAAAATATGTTGTAGAATTTGAATAGTAAAAATAACAAAGCAGTAACTTTTCAAACTTCAAACAATTATTAAAAATCAACCATAAATGCTTTTGAGTTGATTCCAACTCTCATAATTCACTTTTCAAATACCCTAATTGATTATGTAAAAATAGGATATGGGTACTGTATATGATCATGGGCTAGATTCAAATAGTGGCTATATGGCCATTTCTAGCTCATTTAAACTATTTCAAAAATAGTATTTAAATTATATGAGGTGTAGCATCTCATTTAAATCATTACTCCAAGTGATTCAATGTGATTTTATGACACATGTCTTCATGACCATATGTTCTTATTTGAAAATATTAGATCATTTGCATAGTAGTATTTAAATGGTTCAAAACTACCTATTAAATCATATGAGATGTATTATTCTCATTTAAATCTTTGTCTCAAGTAATTCTACATGAGGTAGAGACCATGGTCTATCAATTCTCATATTGAATTATTTGATGATATTAAATCATTACTATGTTGGTATTAAATTGCATGAGGTGCATCACCTCATTTAAATCATTTTCCCAAATGATGAGTATGAAGTGTTGACCTTGGTCAACATGAGTTCATATATTATCATATGAGGAAATTAAATCTTAAATAAGATTCAATGAGAGGAAAGTATTTCTCCAAAGAAATAAATAGAAACCCTAATCAATATTTATAATGAGAGGAAATTATTTTTCTTTAAAAAGAAAATAAAGTCAACCAACATGATAATAATATGGTGATGCTAGAATAGCTTGTGTGAACCTTTTGTGTGATTAGTCTAGCCCTTAAGTATTGTTTGGTGATTGTATCCTCGTATTCGTTTATAGACGCTAGTACCGGAGACTATCAAGAGGGGGAGGTTTTCTACCAAGAGGAAGAAGAAGAGAACTTTGATCACTACTCCAACCAAGGCAAGCTAATATTCTTGCAAAGTGCAAAGCTCTACTAGAGCAAGGCACACTCACCAATTACTTTATGCTTCATGATCCCATCCCAAGTTTTATTCTTACAAGCTTTTACTTTGATTATTATAACTTGCTTTTAGAATTAACTTTGGTCTAGAGATAGAATACTACAAGAGTATCAAAGTTAGCCTAGAACAATCAAAGCTAGTTAGCACCCCTCATGACTATTTGCTAGTGCTAAATAAATAAAATTGACTATTTTAGATGGGAACATGTGAAATGACATGACTTTGAAAACCTTGGAATGAGAAGTCATTCTATTGAAAGATTTTGAAGGTGAATGTGAATTGTGAATGACATGGTGAACTTTACAAAAACTGATGGTTCGGATGCGATACCATTCCAATTTTACAAGTACCCCCACAATACCTGATTATGGGTAAGGGCTTAACTGGAAGTTTATGTATCTTAGTATGGGTTCCCTCTAAACAAGCGTCATCGGGGTTATGCCGAGGCTGCCTCCAATTGAAATATGAAATGATGTGAAATGGCATGAATGAGGTGAATTGTCCGGCCCAAGCCCTGTGCAGTTCAGGACGGTTTATCTTCACCGGGAGGCCAAGCTCATGGGGAGAGGTGCCTATACTAGGGTATGTAAGTGAAAGGTTATGGTTGGTAGTCCGCACACGGAGTGTGATAAATCAGGGCCAGTTAACCCTGACGGATTATTGCAAATGTTGTGGCACAAGTGTACGACCTCTGCAGAGTGTAGAACTATTCGAATAGCCGTGTCCACAGTTACGGACGATTGGAAAGGCCATATTGTTCCGTCATCGGACCATTTTCAAAAATGTGGCATATGACTTGTGACTTGAACTTGAAAGGTGAATGGTGAATTTGACTTGAATCACAACAGAGTTGTGGGAATGACACTAATGTTCCCACTTGAGTTAGTTAGCAAATAAAGAGGCTTTTTACTAAATGTTTATGAAATCAAACTGGCTTTATGCAAATAAATCTAGAGCTTAGCGCCCCCTTACTATAGTTGATAGTGCTTACACTCGTATTAGTTTGCGAGTACGTTAAAGTACTCATGGCTTTGTCCCTGGCTATTCAAATGGCCAGACTATGAAGGAGAACAGAGCGAGGAAGATGGACAGCAGGACGTCTACGACAACTAGATCACTCGACGTCAACTGTTCCTGAAATAGATGGACCGCAACCGTTACTTCGCTTCCGCTATGTGTTTTGTAATAGGATCTCTAGATCCACTATGATGTATTAAGACTGGATCATGTGATCCCTCTATGTAAGACAATTATGTGTTGTAATGAATGATGTGTTGTGATATCAATCTATTATGTCTCGCAAAAACAATATTCCTGGGATTGCGATGAATGGCATAATAGGCATCTGGACTTAAAAATCCGGGTGTTGACAATTTGGATCAACAACTGTATACCATATTCAGACTACAATATCAGATCATTGTGCTCTGTTGGTGGGCATAAAAAAAGAAGAGGCGAAGCATGGACATTCTAATCAGATGAAGCCTTTCCGCTATGAAAACACGTGGAGACAACATGAGGATTACCCGGATGTGGTGACCAAGGCATGGAACCTATCTGGAGACGCCATGGACTTATCCTCCCTCCAAGGAAAACTGCGGAATATGCAAATTGAGCTTTCTCGATGGAGCTACACGTCATTCGACTCGGTAAAGAAGAACATTCGAAATCTGCGCCGGGATCTTGATTCGCTTCGGAAAGCCACCCTCTATACAGGCCCTTCTACAGAGGAAAATCTGATTGTAAGTAGACTCCAAGATATGCTAGCAAGAGAAGAGACCATGATGCGTCAGCGTGCACGTATACAATGGCTCAAAGAAGGGGATAGGAATACAAGGTTTTTTCATCTCAAAGCGAAGATCAGGGCACATCAAAATCATATTTGTAATCTCAGAAGAGAGGATGGCTCTATAGCCACATCCAAGGAAGATATCGCTCGGTCAGTGGTTGAATATTATACTAACTTGTTTGCTGCACAAGATCACCTAGAGCCATCGCTGGTTACTCGATATATGCAACGCAAGATTACACCTGAAATGAATGAACTCCTGTGTGCTCCTTTTACTCGTGAGGAGATCACAAAGGCCTTATTCATGATGAAGCCAAATAGCTCCCCGGGAATTGATGGTTTTACTGCAGGTTTCTATCAAAATCATTGGGACACCATGAAAGATTCGATATGTAATGCAGTTCTTGATTTTCTTAATGGCGGAGACATGCCTATGGAAATGAACCGTACAATCCTAGTGTTAATCCCCAAGGTGAAGCATCCCCAATCGATTTCCCAGTACAGGCCGATTTCCTTGTGCAATGTTATCTATAAACTTTGCTCAAAAGTGTTGGCAAATCGATTAAGGCAAATTTTGGAGGAGGTGATATCGGAGGAGCAAAGTGCGTTCGTTCCAGGAAGACAAATCTCAGACAATGTACTAATTGCTTATGAATGTATCCATTACATGAAGAGGAAAAAAGGGAAGAAAGGTGCTTGTGCAATCAAACTTGACATGGCCAAAGCCTATGATAGAGTCGAATGGGCTTATCTTGAGAAAATTATGTTGACCATGGGTTTTTCTCAAAAATGGACAGACCGTGTTATGCAATGTGTTCGCACCGTATCCTTCTCAGTCCGGATTAATGGCTCATACTCAGATTTCTTTATTCCATCAAGGGGAATCAGACAAGGTGATCTAATATCTCCCTATTTATTTCTCTTATGTGCCGATGGCTTATCTTCCATGTTAAATAAATGTGGTCCAACTTATTTAAGTCGAGGCATCAGAGTAGGAATTCATGCGCCATGGATTTCTCACCTTCTTTTTGCGGATGACTCAATTATCTTCTCGGAAGCGTCCGACAAAGGAGCTGAGCGGATTCGAAATATTTTGGAGGACTATCACCATGGTTCAGGTCAGCTGGTCAACAAGCAAAAATCAGCTATCTTCTTTAGTAGCAATTGTCCAGACACGGATAAGAACCATGTCATGCAATGTTTGGGGATCCAAACTGAAGCCCTTGGTGAAAAATACCTAGGCCTTCCTACAGCAGTGGGGCGATCAACCAAGGAAGCTTTTGAACATCTCCCTGGACAAGTATGCAACCCAAGTATGCAACCTGGTGTACGGATGGGGCGAAAGGAACCTCAACTATGCTGCGAGAGAGGTTCTTCTCAAATCAGTAGCTCAGTCAATTCCAGTTTATTCTATGAGTTGTTTCAGGCTAAGTCCTCAAACTTGTGAGAAGATAACTTCTGTGATGGCAAAATATTTCTGGGGAGGCACAAAAGATCAAAGGAAAATGCATTGGCTCCGCTGGTCTCAGTTGGCTCGACCAAAAAGCGAGGGAGGCATAGGATTTAGGGACCTCAAATATTTCAACATGGCTATGTTGGGCAAGCAAGCATGGAGACTATTGACAAATCCAACATCCCTATGTGCCAGAATTTTGAAGGGAAAATATTTTCCAAACTCTAATATACTGCAGGCGAACAAAGGAAAGCATACCTCACATACATGGCGTGCAATTTATGATGGAAAAACGTACTGCAGAAAGGCATCATCAAGCGGATTGGAAATGGGCAAAATACCAAAGTCTGGGAAGATAATTGGATTCCCAACCGAAAAACCATGAAACCATTATGGAAGCCGCTGCATACAGACATTCATTTAGTCGCTCAGCTATTGAATCAGAGAGGGGAAGGCTGGGACACAAATAGAGTATACCAAAGCTTCATTCATCCAGATGCCAATGAAATATTGAAGATTTCAGTGGGCAAAGTACATGAAGATGTCATAGCATGGGCATACGAAAAACATGGTAACTATTCTGTCAAATCAGCTTACCGTATGTTATCTTCCCTTCATTCATGCAACTCTGTACCTTCATCATCTCTTGGACAGAGACACCCAATGTGGAAGCACCTTTGGAAAATGCGTATACCTCCCAAAGTTAAGACCTTTTGGTGGAGGGTTCTAAACGGTTTTATTCCTTGCATGCAAGTTCTAAAACGACGACACATCGAGAAAGTCAGTTTCTGTAAATTTTGTGGAAATCATGAAGAAACTGCACAACATGCTATGATGGAGTGTCCAAATGTTATTTCATTCTGGAAAACAGTTACAAAAATTACCGGAGTCAAACTTCCTACTTTACACCCGCACACTTGGGCATCTGATGTGATTTCAGGATGTGTATGTTCTCAGAGAGATGGGGAAATTATTACCTGCGGCGCCTATGCCCTCTGGAATAACCGAGACAAAGCTACAAAGGGGGAATCTGGCTTACCTACAAGAAACTTGTTTCATGGATTCAAAGTGTGGTAGATGAAACATGCAATCTGGCCAGCCAATCTCCAAACAAATCTTTGCCGGCACAACAATGGAAGCCTCCTCCTTCCTCCATGGTGAAGGTTAATTCTGACGGAGCGTTCTTTCCTCAAGAAAGTACTGGAGCTGGAGGGGCTGTAATTAGAGATTCTAATGGGAAATTTCTGGGAGCTCATGCACGTTGGTATGGTCTCATAACAAGCCCGCTTGTGGCAGAAGCAATTGCTTGTATGGAGGGTTTGGAATTTGCTCTGAATCAAGGCTACTCTAGTATTGTGCTAGAAACTGATAGCCAAGAGCTTCTAAATCTTTGGCATATGCGTGATGAGCAAAGATCTGAAATCATGGGAACTTTGCAAAGGATTAAAGAGTTGTGTGAACGAGCTGTGAAGTTCAGCTTTGTCCATGTACCAAGGCACTGTAACGCTGCTGCACATCTATGTGCAAAACAACCGAGTTCAACTCGCGTGTCCTGTGTGTGGTTAGAAGATCCTCCAAATTTTATTGTAAGCTGTCTACAACAGGACTGTAACTTCATGGTTAAATATTAATATGAAAGGATCTTTGATTCGCAAAAAAAACACACCACACTGGTGTGAGTTGACCGCGTGATTGAAACGATCGAACAACCCCGCATCTGGAGGTTGCATGCAAAAGGTTCTCCACCTGATAATAATCATTTTTCATAGAAGAATTACCGCCCAGTGAAGGAGATGAAATAATGAATAGCAGTAGGGTGATACAAGATGGCCTATGAGCACCCCATCTTTGGAGAATGTGATGTGGTTGTCAATTTCTTTTTATAGGTGACACAAGGATGCAATATAAGTTTGCTTTTCGCAGCACCTCCGGCCCCGCAGTGGCAAATCGGCCGCGTCGTTGCTGCTCCCCAAGCCCTCTCAGATGGCATGAATTTGGCCGCCGCAGACATCGACTTGCTGCGGCAGCTCCGCCCCCCCGCTTGCGCGCCAGGCCGGCAACGGCGCACACAAGGTGCCGACATCGACTTCAGCGTTTTTGTTCGTTGATTTAATGGGTAGTTCAATGTGCGTTTGTGTGTACATGAGTTTGTTGTACGATTCATTTGATGAGGAATGAAATCTTCAAGAAGAAGTCGATTCGAAATACCGATGTGCATGATCAACATCGAGATGATCTCATCGAGGAGTGTTGGACATAGAATGACCAACAATTATTTCATCTCATATGTATGTTTGTTGTATTGTTGGTGAGCTGTTTGTTGTATTGTTGGTGATCTATTTGTAGTATTCTTGATGAACTATTTGTTGTATTGAAAATAAACTACTCCCTCTGATTTATCTAGACACAATTTAGTTCTTGGTACTGTTGGGATTCGTAGCATAGAAAACAAAAAAATTCCTACCGCAAGAACGAAAACACAAGCCAAGATCTAATCTAGTAGATGGTAGCAACGAGAAGATCATGAGACTAACCCTCGAAGATTTCCAAAGCCTAACGAGATTAGATCTCGGGGTGGATGAAGTCGATCACTTGCCGCTTGCAAAAGCGCGTAGAAGATCTTGATCTTGACGGTGCCACAATCGGGCAGCACCTCCGTACTCGGTCACACGTTCGGTGTTGATGAAGACGTCCTCCTCCCCGTTCCAGCGGGCAGCGGAAGTAGTAGATCCTCCACGGAATCCCGGCAGCACGACGGCGTGGTGGCGGTGGTGGTGGAGAACTCCGGCAGGGCTTCGCCTAAGCGTATGCGGGAGTTGTATATGGAGGAGAGGTGCTAGGGTTTGGGGAGAGGGCTTGGCCGGCCACAAAGGGGCAGCCAAGGTTGAGGCTTGAAGTGGCCGCCCCCTCCTTGCTCCTCATTATATAGGTGGAAATCCCCAAGTGTTGGTATCCAAGTCTTCGAATAAGACCCAAAACCAAAACCTACCAAAGGGACAAAACCTACCCAAGGGGGAATCCCACTCAAGGTGGGACTCCCACCTTTCCTCAGGCTTGGCCGCCACCCTAGGGGAGTCCACCTGGACTCCTCCCCTTAGGGTTGGCAGGCCATGCAAGGTGGAGTCCCTCCGGGACTCCACTTTCCATGGTGATTTCTTCCGACTTTTCTAGAACCTTCTAGAACCTGCCATAAATGCACCGGATCATTTCCAAACTTGGAATATGACTTCCTATATATGAATATTATTCTTCGAACCATTTCGGACCTCCTCGTGATGTCCTGGATCCCATCCGAGACTCCGAACAAAACTTCGAACTCCATTCCATATTCCATATCTACTTAAACGACATCAAACCTTAAGTGTGTCACCCTACGGTTCGTGAACTATGCAGACATGGTTGAGACTTCTCTCCGACCAATAACCAATAGCGGGACCTGGAGATCCATAATGGCTCCCACATATTCAACGATGACTTTAGTGATCGATTGAACCATTTACATACGATACCGATTCCCTTTGTCTCGCGATATATTACTTGTCCGAGGTTTGATCATCGGTATCACTATACCTTGTTCAACCTCGTCCTGACAAGTACTCTTTACTCGTACCATGGTATGTGGTCTCTTATGAACCATTCATATGCTTGCAAGCCAATTAGACGACATTCCACCGAGAGGGCCCAGAGTATATCTATCCGTCATCGGGATGGACAAATCCCACTCTTGATCCATATGCCTCAACTCATACTTTCCGAATACTTAATCCCACCTTTATAACCACCCATTTACGCAGGGCATTTGATGTAATCAAAGTACCTTCCGGTATAAGTGATTTACATGATCTCATGGTCGAAGGATTAGGTAACTATGTATCGGAAAGCTTATAGCAAATGAACTTAATGACGTGATCTTATGCTACGCTTATTTGGGTGCATGTCCATTACAACATTCACATAATGACATAACCTTGTTATTAATAACATCCAATGTTCATGATCACGAAACCTTGATCATCTATTAATCAACAAGGTAGTTATTCAAGAGGCTTACTAGGGACTCCTTGTTGTTTACATAACACACATGTATCAATGTTTCGGTTAATACAATTATAGCATGTTATGCAAACATTATCATAAACACAAAGATATATTATAATAACCATTTTATTATTGCCTCTTGGGCATATCTCCAACAGTCTCCCACTTGCACTAGAGTCAATAATCTAGTTTACATTTGTAAAGATATAACACCTTGGCCTTCTGGTGTTTTATCATGTTTTGCTCACGAGAGAGGTTTTAGTCAACGGATCTGACACGCTCAGAAACGCATGTACTTTGCAATTCATTTGCGTCTCAACGCATCACTCATTTTCCAAATGAGTCGGCATTTATGCTTAGTCCTCTGGTGGAACCTTAGTTCCGCGGTCTGAAATATGTCACTAATATTGTCACACACAATATAGCTTTGAAGTTCTGACACTATCGGAACTACACCAAGTTCTCAAAGAACTTTTCGACTTAACATCCTTAGTCATTGTCAAAACAATGACATACTCTGCCTTCGCTTGTAGAATCCGTCACAATATTTAGAACTCTTCTAAATCTAGTATTGTGCTACCTTTTAAACAACACTTAGCCTAATTGAGATTTGAAATTCATTTTTATATGTGACCAAACTAATATCGGTGCAACACTTTATAGGGATTTGTTTGTCATTACCCCATACAAAATTATATTTATATATCCTTGGTTCTTCTGAAGTACTCAAGGATATTCTTACTGTGGTCCAATGATCATCACATGAATCATTCTGGTATATGCTCATAACACTTTAGAGCATAGGACATCTGATTATGTACATATTATACGTGATCTATAATCACTCATGTATTTTAACTCATTGGGTGTCATATACACTCAAGTCTTGTTAATCCTTCACATGAAAAGAACACCTTCTTAATATTGAACTATTTCAATATTCATTCTATGTACTTTGACTCAAACTTATTATGTGTTTCAATCTATCTTCATAGATCTTGACACTAAATATGTTTCAGTCCATATCCTTTCATTGAAGCTAATTTTCAATGAATTATTTTAATCAATTATATAATTACACTATTTATAATCAACGATATGTCACCTACATAAAGTATTACAAATATGTCTCAGCGCTCCCACTTAATTTCTTGCAAATGCAAGATCCTTCATCGTTTATGATGAAATCAAAAACACTTTGACTATTTCATCCGGTGAAGATTCCAACTCCGTAATACTCACTTCATCCAATTGAAGTTCGTATTCCTATCTACTATTCCACGGACTAGCAAAACTCTTGGCTGTATCTTGTATACACCTTTAATACACACTTCTGTTAAGTAATGTATTTTGCCATCCTACTAGCATATCTCATAAAAGAAATATGTATCGATTACTAGAATAATCCACATGGACTATAAGCATTGCTACGGAAGATCTAATCTTATCGTAGTCAACTCTTTGAACTTTGTCGTAAACAACTTTTCGACAAGTCGAGCTTCTTCAAGGATATTTCATCCAAGTCCATCAATTTTATAGATCCATTTACTTTCAAAAAATATTCATCTATCTTGGATTTCACGGCGTATAGCCATTTTAACGGAGTCAGGGCCCATCATAACTTCTTTGTTTGTAGTTGGTTTATTATTGATCAAAATCAATCCTTTGTTCACAAATCATTTATTTGATCACAAAGTAAACCATGCCTACAATGTTCAATATGTACTTTGATCTCCATGGCTAAAACATTTTTGTAGTCATGGGAGCTATGATCGTCGTATCCGCTTCCGGAACCATTTCCGATGTTGCGCTACTCTGATCATTATGCTCAGGTTCATAAACCTTATCAAGTTCTATTGTCCTCCCACTCAAATATTTCGCTAGAAAACAATTTCTTGGAAATAAGCAAGTAACATTAACAAACATTTTTGTTCTTTACTTCATAGTGGAAAGAATTCCCAATCAATTCTCTGGGATAACCAACAAAGACATTCATCCGATTTGGGTTGTAAACTCATTTACTTATGCTATTCATACCAAAATTTAAGAAAAAGACTATTAGGGTTCATACCCATGCCATAACTCGTATGGTGTCATTTCAACGGATCATGATGATGCTCTATTCAGTGTAAAAGCGGTAGTCTCTAAAGCATAATCCACAAATATATAATGGCATCAATATTTTATCTCATCATTGATCCAACAAGGTTTGGATACATCTCTCGGATACTCCATCATCATTATGACACTCCAAGAAATGTGAGTTGTAGAACAATTTCATAACTCTCTTAGATGTTCGTTAAAACTTGTAATTCAAATATTTCCACCATGATCCAATCATAGATATTTGACTTTTCTATTACGATGATTTCCACTTCATGCTGAACTTTATTTGAATCCATTCAAATGTTTCAAACTTCTTCCTTATCGAATATATCCACAAATATATACTCAATTCATTGTTGGAAGTTATCATGAAGTAGAAGAATCTCCCGCACACAACTATGCCCAGTGAACCACATACATCATCATGTATGTTTCCACTAAGTTAGTTGCTTGTTCAACTCTTGGCCTATGAACGGTATTTAAGTCATTCTCTTTAGAAAAGATTTGCAAGCGCCAAATGATTCAAAAATCATGGGACTCCAAAAATCCATCTTCATGGAGTTTCTTCATGCGTTCCTTTCTAACATGACCTAAATGGCGGTTCCACAAATAAGTGGAATTCAAATCATTTGCCTTATGGCATTTTAGCGTCAGTGTTATGTATGTGTGATTCACCATTAAGATTTATAATAACTTATCCATCGTACATGGATTAATGTCATAATTTGAACAACTCATTGTTTTCATTTGACCAGAGAAAAATAACAATTATTAAGTTCTTTATTATAAATTCTAAGGCCTAGGTAGAATGCCAACGACAAACATAAATAACACTTTATTATGTTCCAGACGTGCATTATTGCCATATTCCTTATCAGTCACTTAGGCCATCGTATTCTTGTATTGCGTTGTATTGTACGACATCTCATACCAACCAATCTGGTACAAATACCCAAGAATTTCATTGTGTGACAAAACAAGGAATACATCCATAACATGTATATCATGTATATACACCTGAGCTAGACTTTCTAGTCTTTTCTTTCTTTCTGCCAAAATATATTTTGTAGTTTCTCTTTTAGTTTTCCTCATTCTCAGAAAACACGTCACCTTCAATAACTTCTAGGTCCATTGGTCAAAATACCAATAACTTTGAGGTTCTTACTTTGAAGTTGATCATCATATGACAAGTGTTCCAGATTTCACTATTAGTAACTTTGTAATATGATGAACAATTACACTCATAATTTTATCCATCATGACGACTTTCCGAGACCATGTCTTTACATGCTAGGCTCGTAAAGTTTAACCTTAGTATTCGCATGTGCAGATCTGGCTTGCACCCGTTGTGTGCACTCGTGGAATCTATAACACCCGATCATCACAAGATGCTTCGAAACGACGAGTCTTAGCAACGATGCATACTAAGGACGATCACTTCATGGATATGCGAATATTGTTAGTGCCCCAATAGTTGGAGGATTGGGACGCCTGGCGTCTTCAACCTTCGTACATTCCCATAAAACTTATGAGTTTATGTACTCTCACAAAATTATATTCTATCACCTTGCAATTAGGTCTTAGATATCACATATATCTTATACCTCGCTTATTTCTGAAAACAAAATTTCCAGCTCCTTACTTTAATTTCAAACGGATTTGAACTTCAAGTTTCATGGAGACAAGATGATTTTAGGTACTAATTGAAACCATTGTTCTTTGAATCAACAATGTGAGGTTTACTAAAAGTTTGCAACAGGACTTAATCATTTCTTGATTCTTTAACAATACGGTACCAGTCCGTAAAGTTATTAGTCAGACTTAACAGTATTTCAATCTCAATTACAAGACTAACGCATGTTAGAAAACGGATGCCAATTCTACAAATTTAATTCAAAATACTATTCGACTATGTTCATGATAATTAGTTCAAGTTTTAATCTAATTACTAATGAACTCCCACTTAATACAACATCCCTCATAGTTGTTAAGTGGCACACGATCCACATCCACTACACCAAAACCGATCATCATGTGAGATGATGTAGCTTCAATGGTGAACATCAACATGTTGATCATATCATCCATATGACTCGTGTTCAACCTTTCGGTTTCCGTTGTCCCGAGGCCATGTCTGTACATGCTAGGCTCGTCAAGCAAACCCAAGTATTCCGCGTGTGCAAACATGGCTTACACCCGTTGTATGTGAACGTAGAGTCTATCACATCCGATCATCACGAGATGCTTGAAACGACGAACGTAGCAACGGTGCATACGAGGGAGAACACTTTATTATCTTGATATTAATGTGAGGGATCATCTTATAATGCTACCGTCGCGATCTAAGCAAAATAAGATGCATAAAGGATTAACATCACATGCAATTCATATGTGATATGATATGGCCCTTTAGTCTTTGCGCCTTTGATCTTCATCTCCAAAGCACGGACATGATCTCCATCATCAACGGGCATGATCTCCATCATCGTCGGCGTAGCGTCAAGGTCCATGGCGCCGTCTTCATGGTTGTTCACCGTGTGTAGCAACTATTACAACTACTTTGAAACAATACTACAACATGAAATATAAAGACAACCATAAGGCTCCTGCCGGTTGCCACAATACAATAATGATCATCTCATACATATTCATCATCACATCATGGCCATATCACATCACCAAACCCTGCAAATTAGACGCCTCTAATTTGGTTTGCATATTTTACGTGGTTTAGGGTTTTTGAGTAAGATCTAATCTACCTACGAACATGAACCACAACGGTGATACTAGTGTTGTCAATAGAAAGAGTAAATTGAATCTTCACTATAGTGGGAGAGACAGACACCCACAAAGCCACTTATGCAATACAAGTTGCATGTCAAACGTGGAGCAAGTCTCATGAACGCGGTCATGTAAAGTTAGCCCGGGCCGCTTCATCCCATTATGCCGCAAGATGCAAAGTACACGAACTAAAGACAACAAAAGCATCAACGCCCACAAAACCATTGTGTTCTACTCGTGCAACCAATCTATGCATAGACATGGCTCTGATACCACTATTGGGATTCGTAGCATAGAAAACAAAAAAATTCCTACCGCAAGAACGAAAACACAAGCCAAGATCTAATCTAGTAGATGGTAGCAACGAGAAGATCATGAGACTAACCCTCGAAGATTTCCAAAGCCTAACGAGATTAGATCTCGGGGTGGATGAAGTCGATCACTTGCCGCTTGCAAAGCGCGTAGAAGATCTTGATCTTGACGGTGCCACAATCGGAGCACCTCCGTACTCGGTCACACGTTCGGTGTTGATGAAGACGACGTCCTCCTCCCGTTCCAGCGGGCAGCGGAAGTAGTAGATCCTCCACGGAATCCCGGCAGCGAGACGGCGTGGTGGCGGTGGTGGTGGAGAACTTCGGCAGGGCTTCGCCTAAGCGTATGCGGGAGTTGTATGTGGAGGAGAGGTGCTAGGGTTTGGGGAGAGGGGGCTTGGCCGGCCACAAAGGGGGCAGCCAAGGTTGAGGCTTGTGGCCGGCCCCCTCCCTTGCTCCTCATTATATAGGTGGAAATACCCAAGTATTGGTATCCAAGTCTTCGAATAAGACCAAACCAAAACCTACCAAAGGGACAAAACCTACCCAAGGGGAATCCCACTCAACTCCACCTTTCCTTGGGGGCTTGGCCGGCCACCCTAGGGAGTCCACGGGACTCCTCCCCTTAGGGTTGGCAGGCCATGCAAGGTGGAGTCCCTCCAGACTCCACTTTCCATGGTGATTTCTTCCGACTTTTCTAGAACCTTCTAGAACCGCCATAAATGCACCGATCATTTCCAAACTTGGAATATGACTTCCTATATATGAATCTTATTCTCCGGACCATTCCGGACCTCCTCGTGATGTCCTGGATCCCATCCGAGACTCCGAACAAAACTTCGAACTCCATTCCATATTCCATATCTACTTAAACGACATCAAACCTTAAGTGTGTCACCCTACGGTTCGTGAACTATGCAGACATGGTTGAGACTTCTCTCCAACCAATAACCAATAGCGGGACCTGGAGATCCATAATGGCTCCCACATATTCAACGATGACTTTAGTGATCGATTGAACCATTTACATACGATACCGATTCCCTTTGTCTCGCGATATATTACTTGTCCGAGGTTTGATCATCGGTATCACTATACCTTGTTCAACCTCGTCTCGACAAGTACTCTTTACTCGTACCGTGGTATGTGGTCTCTTATGAACCATTCATATGCTTGCAAGCCAATTAGACGACATTCCACCGAGAGGGCCCAGAGTATATCTATCCGTCATCGGGATGGACAAATCCCACTCTTGATCCATATGCCTCAACTCATACTTTCCGAATACTTAATCCCACCTTTATAACCACCCATTTACGCAGTGGCGTTTGATGTAATCAAAGTACCCTTCCGGTATAAGTGATTTACATGATCTCATGGTCAAAGGATTAGGTAACTATGTATCGGAAAGCTTATAGCAAATGAACTTAATGACGTGATCTTATGCTACGCTTATTTGGGTGCATGTCCATTATAACATTCACATAATGACATAACCTTGTTATTAATAACATCCAATGTTCATGATCACGAAACCTTGATCATCTATTAATCAACAAGCTAGTTATTCAAGAGGCTTACTAGGGACTCCTTGTTGTTTACATAACACACATGTATCAATGTTCCGGTTAATACAATTATAGCATGTTATGCAAACATTATCATAAACACAAAGATATATTATAATAACCATTTTATTATTGCCTCTTGGGCATATCTCCAACAGGTACATCCATACTAGCGGCAAGTAATATGAGTGAGAGGGAGTATTTGTTTGTGTTGTAATAATAGTTGAACTATTTGTTGTTATTTTTTTTGTTCTATTTGATTTTTAGATGTGTTTGGTTTGAGCCCCAACAAGCCCTACCAAATTTTTGGCATGACCAAACCAAGGACATGACCAAAATATTGGCAAAGTCTTGTTGTTTGGATTATAGCCATTGCCCATCCAAAATTTTGGTTGAATAGCACGTATGTTTGGTTTGCAACCAAACTGATTTGGCATGCATTTGCATCTTATATTGGCCAATTCTTGATTTGATGCCAATTCAATCAAAATAATTCTCCGTAAAGTATTTTTTTAAGAACAAGAAAAGTCGTGAGCCAAATAATCCTAGGGGAGTACGGCATGCAGTTCGAAGCAGCTAGCTCAATTGTATGAACCAGTAAAATAGAAGAACGCTTAAAGATGTTTTGTAATACTAGTTCTTTTCCTAGTACGTAGTTAGCAGAATGATGTATTTTTATACCACAAAAAAAAAGAGTTCTCGCTGGACCATTGTCGCGTGTTGGCCAGTATAGCAAGGGAATGCATTAATTACATGGGGCCCACCAGGAAGAGGCGGGCGGATGGGGCTGCCAATATTTTGGCGATGGATTTCTGCGCCCTCAGCGCGCCCTCGCGCGGGCGGAAATCACACGGGCAGCCTGGGGCGAACTTTGGCGAGCCAATCTGTGGGCTTCACTTCAAACAACTACCAAATGTTGTGGGCTTGCCAATTTTTTGGTGTGGCAGGTGTTGGCTGCAAACCAAACATACGTTTATGGAGGCGTCGGCGCCTAGAAAACGATGCTACCCGCACGCGATATTTTTGAGCTTCCGGTGAAGCAATCTATTGCTGCCCCGGCAAAGTTGGCAAAATTGGTTAATTTTATGCGCGTGTTGGAGATGCTCTTGAGCAGCTTTCCGTGTTGCGATCATCTCGACGACTATGTGGCCTACCTGTTAGAGATATATTTGGTATATGTACGGTTTAGGTAGTCTAGGATAGAGATAGATCTTATGCTCGCTCGACACAGATGACGCTTATATATACTACCGAGGCTCAATAATACATCCAACATATTCCGCCAATCTCTCCCTCTCTATCGCATGGTATCGGAGCAAGAGGTCTTGAGTTCAAGACCCGGTTGGCGCAATATAAAATAAAAATATTGCAGCCCACTTTCGGTCCACGTTAGGCTTGAGGAGCCACACGTGAGGGAGTGTTGAAGATAAATGCATTGCCTAATCTCTTCCATCGATCGGTCTTTTGGTTGCATTGGTTAGAGCAGCTTCACATGGTATCGAGCATGCAGCCTACATGGTTCGTCTTTGCACTGCTCGGCAAAACCAGAGTATGCCTTCGTCTCCCGACGTGTGCCTAGTTCTGGCAAAACTAGGGCACCTCGTCCTCGACGGCTCGGTGCATCGACTTCGGCATCGACAACCTCCACGACTGCCTCGACGCGTCTCCGTCACTCTCGCGCACTATGCGCTTGCGGCTTCATGTGCGGCTACCTCGACAGGCACCCGACCACGACATCGACCACGGCATCCCCTCGCGCGGCTTCTTCGACCAAGGTTGCAGCACCCACGCTCTCGGCTACCTCGACATCGGCACAAAGGGCTACCACCTCGCCGCGCCTCACCGCCTCGGTCCAAGCATCCGCGACGCAACTCCCCACGACGCTCCCGCGTGACTGCGGAGTGTCCTTCAGGGTCCACTCGGTTTATCTCCGTCCCGTCCGCGACGCCATCGTTGTTCACGTCACTACCGCTACGATTGCGGGGGAGTGTTAGAGATATATTTGGTATATGTACGGTTTAGGTAAAGGATAGAGATAGATCTTATGTCTGCTTGCACTCCAAGATGATCCCGTACGCCTATATATACTGCCTTGGGCAAATAATACATCCAACATATTCCGCCAATCTCTCTCCCTCTCTATCGTTCTACACTACCATTGCATGCATGCAGACATGCATGTGCAACAGTGACTACTGACTAGCTATACTGCACAATTGGGAGAGTGGCATATATATATATTAATTATGTCGATCGCCTTTTGGTTGTATATATTAATTTGTTGCCGTTTCTGTGATTGGGAAAATGGCACCATTCCGTTGATCTAAAAGTTCTGCTCTTGTTAACGCTTCAGATAATAATATTGTTATTGACATAACTGAGCACGTACGGAGGAGACTGGTGTGTGTTTGGTTTTTGCCTACGCTGGCCCTGCCAACGCATTGGCTAGCCAAAATATTGGGGCAGCTTCGCACCGCCCGCAGCCATAACTGAGCACGTAAAATCGTACTAGAAAGGTGAAGGCAGCCTGGTCAAGCTAAATACTGGGCTTCAATCCAAATGGTAGCCAATAACTTGGTCAACGCTAATTATTTGGCTTGGTAACGTGGGGCTCCTATCCAAACAGACGCTCAATCTCCATCGTAAAGGAGAATGTGTTTACACACCACAGGCATGGCCCGCATGGCGGAGAGGACGAGAGCTCTTCTCCATTACCATATTTTTTCGGGAATCCTTCTATTACCATCGAACGTTGTAATTGCTTAAACTTCAAATTGCAACATAGCTTATGTGAAATAAATCCCTCCGGGAAAATCTATTTGATACCCTGGTTAAAATAGCCGGCTATAACCGATAGCCGCGAATTTTTTTGAAGCTATGAAAGGGTATAGCCGAGCAATAGCGGGCTATAGCCATATAGCCGATTTGTAAATAATGAAAAAAAATTAGGCAACATATAGTCATATATATATATATATCAATAATTCACAAATTAATAACATAATAACATCTTCACATAGGAGATACACGTAATAGTTCACACATAGTTAAATACATAGTTTTATCCAAATATTACAACATCATTACGTAGTTTAGGATATAGTTATGCTTGCCGCTCGGCTTGGTGGCTATTTCGTCAAGCAAATGGGCCGGTCGACTGAAACTTTTGGTCCAAAATTTTGGGCCCATTGAGCGGAAAGTTAGCGGCTATGCGGCTAATTAAGGCTAAATAGTCTTAGCTGGGTTATTAGCGGCTATTTCTGTTTTAGCCTCTAAAGTCTCTAGCTATAGCCGCAGGCCTCGCGAAAGGCTATAGCCGGCTATTTTAAACAGAGATTTGATATCTGAACATTTAGTACACTATAAGCAAATCACGCTGCATATGTATTGTTTTTACCCCTAGTTTTTTAAAGGTTAGTTTAACCAACTTTTAAATTGTTTCCTAGTACTATTCCCTCACTCCTATTTCAGTGAGCAAAGGGGAGTTACAGGAACACCTTCATGATCTGCCTCAACCGCCTCTGTCAGAAGAAGCATTTTCTAAAATTTTATAGCCTTCAGAAGCTCTTGGAGGATATGGAGTATCCACCTTTCCAGTTCCAGTGAACAAGACACATCTAGTCTAGACTTATTCTTGGGGATCTACTACCCTATTCCCCAGAAGCCAGCTTGACTTGCTTGTTGTTAATAGGACATCAGTAAACACCATTAGCTTTGATCTTGCCATGGAGCTCATGCTCTCGGTAAAAAAAAAAGCACAAGGTGTTTCTTGGTTGGCTTCTTCTCCATAGCATACTCAATACAAGGGAGATATTCCAAAGAAAAAAAATATCTTCCCTGCTAGATCACAACATAGCAAAGGCATACATCAAGAGTTTTGGATCACCACATTAAAGACCAATGAGGGCATCACCCTGAAAAACATTGCCAAGTTTGTGGAGCTATGGACGAAGGTAAATAAGGTGCAACTCACCCAGGGTACCGCAGACGAAATCACATGGAAGTTCACGACTTCGGGATCATACATGATGGCTTCGGCCTATAGGGCCATATTTGAGAGCATGATCTCAACTCCTTCAAGATGGAGGCGGTATGAAAAATTGACACCGCTGAAATGCAAGCTTTTCGCTTGGATTATCTTACAAGACCGGGTGTGTACTACCGATCAACTTCAAAGGAGTGGGTGGCCAAATTGTGGAGGTTGTCAACTTTGCAGAAGGGAACCCTAAACTGCGGCTCACCTACTTTCTTGGCTAGGGATAACGTCGGTTGGACACATCAACTTGGGCAAACTTCGACACTGTGAACAATTGGTGTCTTAGCTTTATCTACCACAATGGTACTAGAAGAAAAACTTATGAATCTCTCATCATGCTCACCTCTTGGTAGATTCGGAACAAGTGCAATGTAAGGTCTCCACGGTGCCAATTATTGTTGTAACTAAATTACGTGTGAAGCGGCTCGTTGGAGCATGGTAGGTGTGAAGCATTTGGGTTGAACATGCCGCGAGAGTGATTATAGCTTGGCTTAGCCTGTAACAAACCTAAACGTCTTCTTAATTAATAAATGGGCAAAGATTTTGCCCCTTTAAAAAGAACAACAACTGTCAACTGCAGTCATCAATTGAAAACGTCCTATAAATCGCCATGATTTTTCGTTTTCTCAATACATACTCAAAGCCCGCAAATTGGGAAAAAAGAAGTGTGCGGCAGGAACGACCCGGGCGTTTGGAACCTGGGTGCGCGCGCAGCCGTTTACGAAAAGTTCAAAAAATGTTATTTAAAAAATTTCAAAAAAATGTGAAGTAAATTTTTGCATGTACATATTATGTTGATACTTACTCGTGTAAGTTTTCACGAAAAAAAACCATTGTGTGTGGCCTGCATAAAAATAACAAAATGTCCAAATAAGAATAGTGAACAGGAATTTGTACTATTCACATGAATAGAAATTTGCATTTTGTCATTTTTGTGTAGGTCACATACAATGATATTTTTCCGTGAAAACACACACGAGTAAGTATCAACATAGTATATACATGCAAAATTTTACTTCACATTTTTCTAAAACTTTTAAATAGCATTATTTTAAACTTTTCGTAAACAGGTGCGCGCGTACCTAGATTCCATTCACCATTTCCGGCGGCAGGAATTCTTATTGTTTCCTCGTATATACAGAAAAAAAATGAACCAGAATGGTTGATTGAAAATATAAGAAGAAAAGTACGACGAGTGCTGCACATAGGCCAAGCCCAGTTACTAGTAGGCTATCGGTCAATCGGGCCCGAGTCGTGCAGAAACGGGAAATCAATATTACGTATTCCCCTGGGAGAGACGTATTCCGGAACCACTTCGACTCGCTTCCCCCGCCGCGCGTGCCGTTTCAGGCGACCATCGCACAGCTCCGGCAGCCGCCACGGAACATCAGGACCAAATCCCCGCCGGCTACCCCGAGGACGAGAGCGAGGAGGTCCAGAGACAGAGATGGTCTGGGCGCTGACCCCCGTCGTCACAGCGCGCGGTGCGCCACCCCCGTCCCCGCTCCGATTTCACAGACCTCCTGTACTAGTTTTGGCTTTTAATTTTTTCCCCTGGGTTCTTGCAGGGGCGCAGAAGTACTACATCTCCGCCGCCGGGACGTACACGGTCGGCCGCAAAGGTGCCCCTTTGGCCCTCCCTCCCTTGCGTTCCCTGTCATATTTATTATGGCTTGTTGGTTCACTCAGGTTTTGTTTCTGCATGCTATTATTGATCAGGTCATATGTGGTGAATGAGATAGCCGTGTTTGTAGTTCAGTCGATGTTCTGGGATTCAGACATGCTGATTCCTACTATTTTTAGTACTCCGTCTGTGTCCTGTCTCTTCATTACATTTCTCTGAAATGCAGTCTAGTGAAGGCTTCTGTCTCTGCTATTTACTAAACCATCCGAGTACAAGACCCGTACTCTTGTTTCAGTAGAGTTCTGTATCGTCTCCGTATGTGCAGGCCCTAGAAACGATAGATTGTCAATATAATAGCATGTGATTTAGCAATGCTGGTTTATACCGTGAATATTGCTGTGCAATATTTGTAGATTAACGTTGGCATTCCTGCTATAGGTTGTGATATCACGCAAACGGACACATCCATGTCCCGAGTGCATGCGGAGATCGCAGTGGAAAAGATGGTTGCCTGGGATCCACATTCTGGTGCTCCACCCAGCCCTTCATGTGTTAGTCTAGTTGACCGCTCAAAATACGGCACATTTGTCAACAAGGTACAGGGATCCCAGGGCAGCCGGCTACGTAAAGATGAAGACGTGATGCTTAACGATGGAGATCTTTTGACTTTTGGAACTGGCAACACGACCTTCAGGTGAGTATAAAAGAAATCGTGGCAGCAACATGCTTGTGCCTTCCCTGCTTCTGCATCTCTTTTATTAGATGTGTGATTATCTGTAAGAAGCAATTTTCAACGCATGCAATTATTTTAAATGTAATTGTTTGCTTAATTCATATATGACTGGTGTTTTGGTTCAAAAAGGTGGATGTATAAGTTGTGCTTACTTCTGGTGATGTTCCTGACAGGTTGTCCTTTGTCCCCATAGTGGTATTTTTTCATGGAAAAAAGTCAGCACGAATTGATCGATCACTGCAGGCAGCCATGACATCTATTGGTTAGTAGTAATCTGCACTTATATGATGTACTTAAAGTGTTGTTGATTAATTAGTGAGCATATGTTTTGTCATGCTTGTTGCTATTCAATTTTGATAACCTGGTATCTCTTTATCTTTCTAAGGTGCATATGTTACTCGTAAGTGGAATGATGCATGCACACATGTCCTTGTGGATGAATCCTCTCCATTGACACCTGAGCTCCTCGATGCAATCGTCACAAAGAAGACCATCATCTTGGGAAGCTGGTTCAAGGTATGTTTCTTTTTCCCTATTGCTGCATTTCTTGAATGCTCTAATGCTCTTCGCAGCTAGTAACTTGAATTGTGTGAATTAAGTTAACACATTACTAGCTGGCATATAGAATATACAAGTATACACAAGGAGGTCTCCGATGTGATTCATTAAATTTATGTGGCAATGAACAGCTAGTTCCCTTGTGCCACGTACACTTTTCTATTCGTATATATATTCCAGGTTTGAGTTCTTTTTGTTTTCATCTGTTTTCAGGCAATCGCGGAAAAGAACATGCACGCAGAGATTCCTTCTTGTACACAGTAAGCTGTGGGCAATCTTCAGTACCTGAGATTGTAGTTTCTATAGATTCTTGGATCAACTTGTGTTTCTCCCATAATCACATATCAATGAAATTTGTGGTACTTGATCCAGATATATTCCAAACCTGACTCTTGATGGGATGGATATAAAGATGGTTGAGAACAAGCTCATGGAAAATTGCATAGAAGGCCATACTTTTATCCTGGGATCATCAGAAAAGGTGGCGTATTTATAATGTTAAAGGATTTCATCAGGCATTTTGCTTGTGACTAATATTATTCAGTTGCAGTATAAATTTGGAGAGAAAATACAAGCGTTATTAGAATTAGCTGGAGCAAAATATCTCAATATCGAGGAGTTTTGTGCTGACAGCGAGGTGAGTGCTCGAATATGTCATGAACATGTTCCTTCTTTCTTTTGAAGATACCTTAGAGGAGCTATGAATTTTCTCTTCAAAGAACTACTAAGGCGCCCAAACTCAAGTTGAAGAGGGCTTGAGCTGGCAATAGTATCGATTACTTTTTCTGGTGTTACCGTATGCGATTGCCTCATTGCCTATAGTCGCATGACGATTTATCTTGTTATTGTTGGATGTGTGCTCTTTTTTATGGGAGGTGCAAACAGATGAATGACTTAAACATGAAATTAACAGAATTCTGGAACTGGAGAGAATGACCAACAGATTCTTCTTGTTCCTGCAAAATCTCCTCTGGAATTCAGTAAGATACGCGCTCTAACTCCCTTGGCCAAGGTCACTGACGTGAAGCTGTTTGCTGCTATATTGTCTGGTCGCTTGGAAGCAGCTGCTATTGAACCACCTGCTTGTAAGTATTAAAAGTACCATTCATATACTCTTTTGCAGAGCGTGCAAAATATATGGAGATCATATCATTAAGCAGTTGCATTTGCATATATACTAAAGTATACCACCAGCCTACATTTTTCTGTTGATTTCAGAGTTTACTTAGCGTATAGCAAGCCTTTTCTGATGCTACTGTTTCCTTGTGTAACATCAAGCCTACAAATCTATATATTCAATTAATTTTGTTTCTGGCAGTCATAATTACATCCTCAGAGACAACGGATGAAACTATTGTGGCGGATTCTGACGTTGAAACTGATACTGCAATATCTGATCGTACTGTTGGTGCTAGCAAGTCTGAGCATCATATTCAGCATATCTCAGACAATAAAGCAGAAGGCAAAGTTATAAGCAGTGCGAATGCTGCAAATTTAGGAGAAGCAGAGGTCAACATTAGTATTCACGTGGACCTGGAGAAAGACAAAATTTTGGAATCCATGGAGGAAGATGTTCAGGTCATAGAGAAAACAGCAATTCCGAGGTTCAAAGCTGGAGGTGAGGATGTTCAGGTCATAAACAAGGTGCTGGAGAACGAGAACATTGACACTACCAGGGAAAAGACTTCCCATGCTGTTTTTGTAAACAAGGCGCTAAAGGACGAGAACTTGGGCACTAGCGGGGAAGAGACCTGTCATGTTATTTTTAGTCAAAATCTGATTGTCAAAAGGGTCCTTCGGCCAGCTCGTGCTGCATCAGCAAAAACTGGAGGCATTAACTTCAAACGATTTAAAAAGGTATGTTCTGTAGGCCTTATTCATGTTGTCTTGTTGGCACAAAACATTGAATGGCAACACAGCACTAAATTCTCGACCTTCAACTTCTCAGAGGGAAACCGTGTCTGGAAACAGCTTCAGGGCCCTGATTCCATTTGCACGAGAACCATACAGGTAAAGAATTAGGAAGACTTCGGATGGAATTTGCAGTTGACCAGTAGGTTTGGCACTAAAAAGCTTACTAAACCTTCTTTCCTTTCTGTAGAGAGTCTGATCAGGAAAAAGGCACCTTAACTGATTTCATGAGAGAGGAGAAGCGGCGAAAACAAATGGAATCCATTGCAGAGGACCTCTTCAACAATCAGAAGGTATACCTTGTAGGCTTACACGGTACCCCCATAACCTTTGTGTATGTGTATTTAAACCCTGTTCTGTGATGGTGGATTTTCAGCCAAAGAAGAAGGCGGCTGCAGGCAGTTCCATTCAGACCCTACTCACCGGTTGCCGATGAAGTCCAGGAGAAAACTTGCAGCATATGTGTCTTCTGTTTGACTCTTCGCTCGAATACCTTCTACTGGGGCACATTGTTTCTCAACTTTTTACCTTAGGAGTTCTGGATAGGTGGTTGGCTGGTTTTTCTCTCCCATGGTTTTTTCCTCGTCCCAACAAGAAGCTAGCGAGCACATGTACATAGGAATGGAAGGGTGCGTGTAGGATATGAACTGTAACCTCCTCATTTTGGCAAGACATTTGCATTATTGAATGCACGTCCAGAAATGGAGCAATTCTCACGCGCGTCAGTATTCTTGAAAAATGTCCCTGCTTTTTTCTGCCGTTTGTTATGAACATCATCACACGGAACAAAAAAAATCATTCTGCCTGATGTCCAGTTTCAGCTAAGAGTCCAAGGAGAAAAGATGATGTATCGGTGTTTGTTTTGTACTGGTCACTCCAGCACTCCCATGGTGGAGAGTTTGTTGAGCAAACGTGTGCCCGGAAAAAAAAGGACACTGTCTTAACCTAGCACAGGGTAGGCGCATGCGAATGTTATGTAGAGGTCAGCACCTAAATAGTAAGTATGGTGGAGGATTCCCATTCCCCCATTATCTCTGACAATGGCTCGGGCAGTCTCAGCAAGATCGCACGTCCATGGTTCCACCACGATCATCCCAGTGAAGAAAAGTGCAGCTTGCACAAACCCACAGTGTACAACTGCAGATGCAAAACATTCCCTGCAAAGACAGAGTTTTTTTTGGCGAGGAGCATCGATGTCATCTATCACACAAAGCAGGAAGGCTAGCTAGGTGGGTTCATGACGAAACAACATTGATTAACAAATCTGCACAAAGAGTATCGGCAACGCACACTTCCTGCCACGGCAATTTCTGTGCCTTTGTGTACACGGCCTAATGGACAGAGACAGCGACAACAACAACTAAAACCAACATTGTTCCACCAAATAAACAGGCTGTAAATTCCTTTGTCTTTCGATTGTCTGTAGTATAACTCGCGGTGGCTCATGAACATTCTAGGCATTTGGGCGCATCGCCAAGGGAACCTGCAAGGAGATAGGACTCTTGTTAGTAGCTGGTACATACTGCAAAAGGGAAGGGCAATATGTGCCTGTAAGTACTAGGCAAAGAGAGGAGACATGCTGAATCAATGCACATGCAAGGAGTAAAACCAAAGATGTGAATAAAAGAAAAAATACATATATCGAAACTTATATACTCCCTCAATCCCATGAATGTTGTCTTAGATTTGTCTGAATTTGGATGTATCTAGACACTAAATAGCATCTAGGTACATCCAAATTTTGACAAATCTCAGACAAGTTTCATGAGACGGAGGGAGTAGAAAAATGTATGCTGTACTAAACTGACTTCCAGTGATAGTAGTATGACATACACAACCAGGTGTACCATGTTTCTAAGACAATATAGGAACTTCCTTTATAACAGTTGCAAACAATATATTCCAGATCAAGTGTTCAAGCTTTTGAAATATCAGAGGTACTAGATAGCTCTGCATTTCACTGTAGAAGACTGATACACTGTGACAGCTCGTGGATGAACCTTTGATTTCAAGGACATAGACTTGGAAGTAGATGGGAAACCTTATTTATATACAAATTACAAGGTGTCAAAAAAATGTAAGGTGAGGTACCATTGTAATCAAAAGCTATATCCTAAGATGGTTAATTTACTAATGGTGGATATAATACAGAAAAGATGAGTGGTCAAAATAGCTGAATAAAGGAGCTGCCTGACTAGTCCTACGAAAAATGGAAAGGAAAAAATGGGACTGTGCATGCATCCTGAACTTAGAAAATGTGGGTCTTTTCTGTAACGAAACTTGAGGAAAGATGTGAAGGGAAATTGCACACAAGATGTAATTTAGCACTCCTCAACAAATCAAGCCATCAATAATACCTACGACATATCACTGTGTAGATCATTCAAGAGCTAAACCAACAGAACACACAGGCATGTAGATCCTTCAATTTGAACTTTGAAGTAGAACCTAAGAACACATTTAGGCCTTGTTTACTTCTAGTGTATTTAAAGTGTATTCTAGTGGATTGGAGGGGATTATCTGGGATCCCGAAAAATCCCAATAGTGTTTTACTAAGCAGGTATTGGATGGGATAATCCCAAGATATCACCCACAAACCCTTTCATTTTTGTTTAAATTAAAACTCTCCATCATGCTAGTGTATTGGGGTGGAAGTGTATTTGAGGGGATTGGGTGAAATGGAGGGATTCACCAAATCCCTTTCCATCCCTAAACCCCTAGGGGGTGGAAATGCCGTAGAGGTAAACAAGGCCTTAGCTGCGTGTTTGGCAATACTTGGGATGGGGAATAGGAATTTAATGGTGGGAGTTTACTAGGAGATTAGACATGGGAATTTGATGTAAATTGCCATTCCTTTGTTTGGTTTGCGATGGGAGTTATAGCAGGGAGTTGGTCACGGAATGCGCTGGGCCCGCGAATAAAAGGTTGCCTTTCATATCGGAACGTTAGCAAGTTGTATTGGAATCAACAAACAAAACGTTTCGTTTCACCAATTCCCTTTCCCCACCGTAATTACCTGGTCTCACCAGGGAAGAGAAACGTGGGAGTTGGGCCTCTCAATTCCCTTTCCTCATCCCTGATTAATTCCCATACCCCTGAACCATACAAGAGATTTGTTGTCCCCTATCACCTTAATTCCCATTCCCAAAGATTAAATCCCCCAACCAAACAGGCTGTAGGAGATGAGCTGAATTGAGGATGGTGATTGGGTAAACCATATGGCACAAACACAGCAACATAACAGAATAATCTTGGAAAACAACTGTGTTCCAGAATGATACAAGAGTAGGGGCTAAGCAAGTTCCAAAGGTAGCTCGTACAATAATACTAGAAGAACTATGTTAGCCAAAACTACGGATGGACAACTATGTTCCTCTCTTCCTAAATACTGACAAAGAACCTTATCTTGATGGCTCTGCTACATATTTTGTCCAAAATTCTGCTGCATGATTAAAATTATTTCTGTAGAAGAAAACATATGGCAGTTTCCAAAATCAAAAAATAAAGAATAAACTATTGCCATTATTTGGCTGGTTACAAAAGTCAGTCCGGAGTCTGATGTGAAAATTTTGGCCAATCAATCTTAAATCAGCAATGAGGAAATGGTAAACATGCCTGAAAGTACACTAATGCATCCATACATGATACACGAAAGGCTGATTTCGGCAGGAATTTTGCAAAAGAAGGGCCCTTGTCACTCTAAAGTTATGCACACCAAGTCTGAGAAAAGTATCAGAAGATTAGAAGCCTCAGACAAGGAGACCCATCTTTTAATATTCCTATTAAATTTTGGATGATCCCCTACAAATATGGTTCAATGGTCACTAGCTGGCCGAAAGGATAGAAGGCATCTTGCATGAGTTGTTGCTCTGAGAAAATCAGTAATAAACCTATTTGATGACAAGGAACATCCTTTGGAAAGAGCTTTGACACCCAAGTCTTGAAGTTGAATGGCCATAGGCGAAGGAACATACCTATTGGGATATGACGGTTCTAGAAGAGCTAGAAAGATTTTGCTTAATTCATCTCTTGTCTGATCAAATAAAATACAGTACAAACCCCTTCTGTAGGAATGGCTATCATTACCCGTAACAAACAATAATTAAAACTTCTACAAATAAACTAACCAACATAAGCATGAAGATTAATCAAATCAACGTAACCCCAACAACGCAAACAAAACTCATGATGAAGGCATGGACACATGGCAAAATCTCTCAGACAGCATACTAACTTCATTGAAGATTTTTCTATTTTTCGCAGTACTTAAAACTGACAGCCATGGTACTACCAACTAAATTATCACATTTAAGAGAACATGAATTGCGTTACTCCTGGCTGGAGCTATGCAAATGAAACTCAGACCAGCTATAAACTTGAAACAATAATCTGTTAACTCGAAAATGCCTGGACTCACAGAAAAAAAAAACAAGTTTTAGATTTCTGAATATATTAATCGCAATCAGTGCGTAAATTCATATAGTATTCAAATTCAGTCTTGACTCAAAATTACATGATTTGAGAACGGGCATGAAATTTCAGCAAAAAAGATAAGGCCCTGCTCTGCTTATATACTTGCAATGATGGAGTCCTCACTACAAATAACCTAATCACCACATAATGTCTTCTTCTAAGACATCTAGTGAAACTAGATGTGTGGATGAGACTGTAAAGGTTGGATCATCCACTGGTTTTCGAGACCACAGAGGAAAATTGCATGTCAATGCACTAAGATTGAGTGAAAGAAGTGCTTGAAAGTTATAATATCCTAACTAAAATAACCTGGACTCGGAGAAAAAAAGAAGAGATGTTTTGTATGTTTAAAATTCAGGTTTGACTCACAATCACATGATTTAAGAATGGGAAGTGAAATTTCAGCAAGGAGGTAAGGCCCTGTTCTGCTTATCCTGGCCACAAACAACCTAATCAACATGTATTGTCTTTTCAAGACAACTAGTGAAACTAGATGCGTCGCTGAGACTGTAGAGTCAGTCATCCAATGTTTTTTAGACCATGCACGTAAAGTGTGCAACTGTGCCATAGTGGGCAACCAATCTGAACTACAAGGCAAACACAACAAGAAAAAGGAAACTACAAGAATAAAAGTGTGTTAGATGTGTGCCATGGTGATTAACTACCAGAGCCGCCGTGGGGGACCTAGATGCCTAGGGCTCCCAGATGTGGGACCACTGGCAAAGCTCGTCCCTCAATTGAATGTAATATTTGTAGCAGCTTCTTGTGATTGTTCCCAAAAAAAAAACTCTGCCGTTACAGTTTCCAAATCGTCCAGGTAGAGAACATGGCAATGTTTAAGTGCATCACAACTGTTTTTCTTGAAAAATTTGTTACTCCCTCCGTCTCATGAAACTTGTCTTAAATTTGTCTAAATTTGGATGTATCTAGTTACTATTTAGTGTCTATATACATCCAAATTTTGACAAAGTTACGACAAGTTTCATAGGACGGAGGGAGTATTAAATGTTCCAAATGAGCTAATAAACCTCTAGAAGTCATTTTCATCACAAATAAAATTTAGCAGTGTGCCATTGTGATAGCAGCTGCTTACTACCTTATACAAATTGGTTACGATGAACTTAATACAAGTCTGAATGAGCATATACAAAGTGTTACTTTACATTTTTAGAATGGTACAAAACCACCAGACCAGTCAAGTGCCTCAAATTAGATGTGAGCAATCAAGTTTCTACCACAGCATCTCCAGATTTTAAGTCCTAGCCCTATTGAATAATGGAATACAGTTGCATTTAGCAGGGTTTTCATCAAATTTGGATCTCTCTTTCCCTTTTAGTCAATCAAGAAAATACAATACTAGTTCTATAGTCCAAAAACAGATAGAAGAAAATTCTGCAGGAGTTGTATAAAGAGTTGTGAACTAATGTACCAACCAAATTGCACCAAATACAAAACTGTGTTTTACTATGTGTGTAAATAAATAATACCTCCAACGGATGACATGTTTGTGTTCAATTCTTGTTGCTGCCTCCATCCTGCGAGCCGCTGTCCTGTGAGCTACTGCCAGCACCCCCATCTTGCTGTGGTGTTTGGCCTCCCAATCCACCAAACGGCCACGGCAGTGAGACATTAAACCTCCTTTCCACCACCCTTGCAGTGTCGTCCCTTCCTTCCTCAGCGGTACTAGAGCTCCTCCCAGATGGAACTACGGCAGCGATACCAACAGCCGGCTGTGGGCTTGGGGCCTTATTGCCCTCATAATCAGGATCATCAGTTGGCAGCTCGAAGCGACAAATGGGGCAGGAATTGTGGAGCTCCAGCCAGGGGACAATGCAGTCGGCATGGTATATGTGCTTGCAGGGCATCTGCTTGGCCCCATCCCCAGGTGAGAAATCCTCCTTGCACACAGCGCACTCGGCACCCTCTGCCGCCGCGACCATGGCATCGGTCACGACAACGTCAGGAAGCGTGGACAGGGCCGACTTGGCAGCAGGCGGCGTGCCGTAGCGGTTGGGGTCGTTCTCAGCTAGCTGCTCGATGAGTTGCTCCAGACCTGGGCCGACGAAGTAGTCCCCGAAGCTTGCGCCACCGGCACGGCCGCCTAGGCCCGGGGAGAGGTTGACGCTGGCGTCGTCGAGGAGGACCTGGATGTTAGCGCCGCCCTCTACGAGGCCCTGGATGTAGTTCTGGAAGAAGGTGAGCGGGTCAAAGGAGTCAGGCTCGTTCTCAGGAGTGGCCGTGCCGGCGGCGGAGGCAGCGCCGCTCCCGCTCCTGGACCTGGAGCGGCGGCCATCCTGGAGGTCGAGGAAGCTGGTGAGGAAGTTGGAGAGGTCGCTGGAGGGGGGCGCGGCGGTGGAGGAGGAGGAGGAAGATCGGGATGGGGAAGAGGCGGGGAAGGTGAAGGGGAAGGGGATGATGGTGGGGGCGGGGACGGTGACCTCCTCCAGGAAGTCGCCGCGGCACTCGGGACAAGAGAGCTCACCGGCGGCGGCGGCGGAGGCGGCGATGAGGACGGTGCGGTTGCATTGGTAGCAGAAGAACTGCTTGCGCGCGAGGGAAGCGTAGTAGGCGGCGCCCGGAGTCGACATGGGGGCGCCCGGCGATCTAGGCGGCGGCGATGCGAGTTTTTTTCTTTCTTTTCGCAAGGAATTTAGGTCTTCGCCTCTCACTATCTTCTTGTTCACTCCCTCTTTTTTTCTTTCTTCGGGTTCCTTGTCCGATTTTTTTTCACTGAAAAACAAAGGCAAAATGGCCGATAGACGGTTACAGCTCCATACACGCCCGAAATACCGTAAACCTATTTTACAGTAATATGTCTGGCGTCCAGCCCGCATCCATGGTTTTAAAATTCTAAACATTGAAATTTCAAATTAATACCTCCATCGCACGAAGGTTATCTGAGAAAAATTTAGATGTATCTAGACAATGAATAGCTAGATACATCTAAATTTTGACAAGTCTCATACAACCATGGAGGGAGTAATATTTTTCAGATTCAAAAGCATGGGCTAGATGAAATAGCGATCAATCTTCCACAAAAGTATGAATCTAACGCCCATAAATCAACACTGAACCCAAACACGGTTGTCGTTGAGATCGTCACCGGAGCTATCACCGCACTATCCATGTTGGCCTCGTTCTCCTCTAAAATGCACTACTACATAGCAACGCTAAGGACACCCCTCGGTAGAAACGACATTGGTACGAGCTACGGTTAAAAATAACTATGTGTGTGCGAGGAGGCCCGCGAGAAATGGGCCCCAGTCGCGGAGACAACATGGGACACAGTCATAGTTTTATGCTCATCGCCAAAATATTACCAACGAATGTATTCCTAATAAATGACTCTACAAAAACGGTGCTACAAGAAAAATCCATTTTAGATAAAATACATGCCCTATAAATACAATACTTAACCCTTGCAGAAACCCTACCCTCACTCTCTCTCCCTACTCTCTTCTTGTATTTGAACCAGACATGGTGACACGTGCATTTTATATCATCATATTTGCATCGTCTAGGGATAGTTTATATTGTGGTTTGCATTAATATTGCATTATTTCCACTTATTTAGATGATTTATGAGACTTCCTTACAAATTCTCTTGTTTTGGTATTTAGTTCCTGAGAGGCAAAAAACGTCTTATTCCGTATTTTTAAGTTTCAAGGATCTTCGGGGACTCAATTAAATCAAGGAAAAATACCAGAAAGTTTTTCATCTGAGAGAAGAACATGGGCACAAGAAGTCAACTAGGAAGGCCACGAGGCCCAAGATGTGGCCCATGTCACGGAATGATACCCCTGCCGCGCCATGCGGGCCATCTAGCCCATGTGCGTTGCCTCGCCTCCATCTTTTTATGGGGAGATTCGTATCACAGAAAAAGTTATGGCATGATTTTCCTGAAATTTATACAGGCAACGGAGGAGGTGGAAGTCTTCTCCTGCTTAGAGGGAGGGCAGATCTTGCTCCTCTAAGGCCTTCGCCGTGGGGAATCAAAACTACCATCACCAACAACTCATCCTTGGTGTAGGTGTAGGGGGGTCTCTCCATCATCTCCAACATCAGCATTGGCTCTATCTCGAAGATCAACTTCATCCCCTCATAGTTTGTGATAGACCAAAATCCTAAATAAGTTTCTAGTATTATGTGCATGCTTGCTTGTGCTCGGTAACTTGTTGTTATTTGAAGGGGAAGTTATATTTTCAGACTGTTTTGTATACCATATGTCCATATGCCACTAATCATTGCCATGTTTCACAATCGTGAGTAGTTCCCCGTGTTCCTAAGGCACAAGATGGATTGGCTATGATTTCTATATAGTATGCTATGAGTGTTTGGTCAAGTTTTATACTTTTATGTGGTTCTACGATGGTAACATACGAACGTCGACTGTGTGTTACTTCACCAATATGGACTCATAGGGTTGCACACTAGTGTAATGAAAAGGAGTATGGATAGTAGCAGATGATAGACACCTTGTCCAAATCTTTAGAGTTGCATTGGGTGGCCTATATGATCCGACTATCCGAGGCCTTAGAAGTTAAAGCAATGGTTGGACATTTATGTCTTAATGAACCTCTTGTTGGCTCATGTAAATGGCTTAGGAACCAATTATTTGGGATGTGTTTGCTCATTCTTATGTATGCGCCTAATTTAGGCTCTTTTCAACCAGAATAAAACTTGAGAAAATATTTACCATGTCTAGAAATATTTATGCCATGAAGTCTGTGCCACCCTCGGGAACGTTTGCCTCGTATAAGAAGTTTGTCCTCTTGCTGCAGAGAGAATTGATTTTTCTCTGAAAATAGTATTTACTTTACTTGCAATTTACTTTACCAAACCACTAATTTTACTTTTACCTTTTTATTTACTTTCGCGCAAATTATAATGCAAAAAATACAAATCCATGCATCTTTCATTGTTTACTTTGTTGAATCCGATGAGCAATACCTTCCGCTCCTCATGGGTCCGACAACTTTTTAGGTTCGAAAGGTACTAGAATTGATCCCCCTACACTTGTCGGTTATCACGCGGCGGAGGCGCTCGAGGTGGCCTAGGGTTCTCCTGTGTCTTGTCCTGACGTGAGGGAGTGCATTTTTCGTGTCTACACACGACGTCTCAACATTGTCCTCTCCTCTTCGTCCATATCTGGTAGCACCGGGTTGGAGGTGGCCCACACTAGAGATCGAAGACGATGTCCGCCGGATGTGGGCGGATCAGGCCAGATTCGGCCTCATCCGGATTCCTCTTCTGCCTCCCTCGTCTGGTGGTGGGTGGCGCATCTGTGGGATGTGCGGTTGTAGGCGGAGCAACCAATGATGAACCAGTCGGACCTGAGGGTGACGCTGACGAAAAACTCCCGCGTAATCTAAGGTCTAAATCTTTATAGTTAGGGATATTTTCAGAATCATAAATATGTTTTCCAATTTGTGTTCCATCAATTTGTTTTACGTGTTTGTGAAGGAGTTGTTTATGCTATTGTGGATGGGTTGTTTAGACTACTCATAGTGGGAGTAACATAGGTAGTAACATCACACACCCCAAAGCATTTTGGTGACATGACATGACATGACATGACATGACAATAAATAAATAAATAAATAAAGTGAGGTGGTAGCTAGCTATGTTACCATAACATCACATTTTCTCAAGAGAAGGTGACTCTACAGTATAATAAATATAACATGCATGATACCACATATATGTTACCACCCACTATGAAGGTAGTAACATACAGTAGTAACATGCACCGTGTTATTACTCTATGTTACTTCCCACTATGACTAGTCTTATGGCTTTATGCTATCCTGAAGGTATGTGTTGCTTAGGACCTTAGATTATCTTGAATGTTTTAGAAAAGTGTGGTATATTATAAAAAATTCAATGCTTGTAGCTTCAGTTAATTGTGGGAGTTGTTTACAGTATCCAAAGAGGTCAGGTGGTACTTGTATAACAACACATTATCACTACTTCGTTATAGTTTATTATCCTTTGTACTTCTTGAAAGATCGAGATGTCGCCTAGAGGGGGGGTGAATAGGCAATTAAAAACTCTTACGGATTTGTCTTGTATAAATGCGGAATTAAACTATCGTTTAGTTTACAAGCACAAACCCTAGATATGCTAAGCTCAACTAAGTGTGACAATAACAACTAGAGCTAAGCAAGATAGGCACACGATATATGTAGCACAAGTGATAGCAAGATATATGTACTTCAAGCACGATGGCTATCACAAGGAAAGAGAGCTCGGGTATAGAAATAACCGAGGCACGCGGAGACGAGGATGTATTCCCGTGTTCCCTTCCTTTGCAAGAAGGTACGTCACGTTTGGAGGAGTGGAGGTCCCACGAAGGATTTCCCGCGCCACGAAGGCTCGCCCTATTCTCCGAACCACACCCACGAAGGATAATGGCCCTTTCCTTATGGTTAGCTTTTCCTCCGCTCCGAGATGGCAAGCTCCACAACCACTTCACAAGCTCCACGAAGGAGAAGCCCGGGCCTCTTCACAATCTTCTTGAAGAGATCACCGGAGCACCAACCGCCAAGCCAACTAGGAGGTTTCCCTCCAAGAGTAACAAGCTCATGGTTTCTCACTCGAACTAATCATGGTGGAGAGCTCAACACTATGCAATGATGCAAAGCAAGAACACTAGAGGTGTTCAAATCCTTCACTCTCAAATCCCACCCAAGCAACAAATGCTAAGATGAGATTGGAGAGGAAGAACAATGGGGTAAGTCAACAAAAGACTCCAAGATCTAGATCCCAAGAGTTCCCCTCACTTAGAGAAGAAATGGATTGGTGGAAGTGTAGATCTAGATCTCCTCTCTTAGATCCCTCAAGAATTAGCAAGAATTATGGGAGGAATCAAAGGGGAGAGCAAGTTCTTCCAAGAGCAACAATTGAGGTGAAGAAATGGGAAGAACTATCTAGCTCAAGGTGGAAGAAAGAACTATTTATAGCTAGGGAGCAAATATACCCGTTGGGGAAAAAACACACTTAAAATCGCAGAAAACGGGCAAGAAAACGCCCCTGCCGCCAGCCGGCCGACGAGCAGCAACAAGCCGGCCCAGCCGGACCGCCCACCACCAAGGCACATGCCAGGCGGCAAACGCAAGGCGCGCGGCGAGCGGCCCACCGGGCGCGCGGCGAGCAGGCGTGGCGGCGGCGCCGAGCGCGCGAGCGGCAGAGGCAGGCGCGGGCGGCGGCGCGGCCGGGGGGGCGCCGTGAGAAGGAGGCGGGCCGTGGCCGGCCGGCCGGCGCCCGGTGGCCGGCGTGTGGGTGCCCGCGAAGGCCGCCGGTGGGCCGGGTGGGCCGTGCGTCCCCGACCGGGGCCCTGCTTTTTTCTTTTTCTTCTTTTCTCTTTTTCCTTTTTCTTTAATAACTAGTGCTCCCGAATTCCGATTCGAGTGAAACCAATTTTGTTTGGAAGATAACAACAAATGCTATCAAATAGAAAGTGAAAACACACAAGTCTGTAGGAGGGGATTTTATCATGAATATAAAAGGTAGAACCTTATATCATGAATAATCGGTAAAATCACCCAACCTCAAAAACGCAATAGAAGATGCATCCGGATTCCGTTTGCGATGAACTTGGGCTTGTTGTAAAGCTAGCAACAAGCTCAAGAACCTCACACAGAGAAACACCAAGAAGCAATAGGGATATGCAAAGTATTCAAAGGATTGAGCTCCTAAGACGATGTGATCAAGTTACTCAACCGAAAGCCCCTCTTAATAGTGCGGCTATCTATCCTATAATCCGGTCTCCCAACATCCACCTTGAGACTGGTAAAAGGAAAACCTAGCAGGCCATACCTTGCCTTGCGCATCCCGCTTGATCTTGATGATAACTCTTCATGCTTCACTTAAGCCGGAATGCCACACTTGATCAATATTGCTTCGTGAAGACTCGCAAATGCTCCCCCATACACTATGATGGGAAAGCTTCATTGATGCACATCTTCACAAGTCCATTATCACCAAATGGACGGCAAGCTTTAAGCATGTGATCCACTTGAGATGCTCATCTTGAACTTGCCCAACTCAACCTTGTATCTTCTCATACTCACATAAGATAGAGCATGGTTAATATTGAGTTCCACATAAGAACTCCATCTTCATTTCTTCTTCTTGATCATATCACATATGTATCTTCAAATCGATGATCTTGATGCCAATACACAAGGTATATCTTTATCTTCATGGCATCCATACTTGAATCCAACACATGGAGTACAAGTAGTACCTATGGAATATTCCTTCATATAAACTCAATGAAAACATTAGTCCATAGGGGTTGTCATTAATTACCAAAACCACACATAGGGGCAATGTACCCTTACAATCTCCCCCATTTTGGTAATTGATGACAACCACAATAAGAGGGTTTATATAATGAATATTAGAGACAAGTACGCAACTTATCCGAGAATAAGTTGTATACAAGAGGTTGTATTTGATATGGTCAAGTAACACAAAGGTACTATCCCATATCAAAACCAACTCTACTCACCAAACTACAACTAATGCAAGGGATGTGAGTAGAACCAATATATATAGAGCAAACTCCCCCACAATGTATGCGTGTGATGAACATGAATTCATTGCATACATTGTCAAGATTAACCTTTGGGACAATTTCCACTATATATATACAACCATGCAAGACATATAAATATGGAATGCATGAGAGGCAAAACACTTAAGCACAAACCAAACTTAAGTATAAAACCATTCCCTTAAACCCTCTAAACTTCTCCCCCATTGGCATCGAGTGCCAAAATGGGTGAAAAATTTAGAAAGCCAATATAATGTGAGTTCCTCCCCAAGGTGTGCACTTCTCATAATTTGAGTGGAATCAAATGCACATATCCAATGATGAATACTTGAAGGAATTCAAACTATATTGAGGATCAAAGATTGCACAAGGATATCATGGTGAAGGAAGTTTTAACAAATAAAGCAAGCAATCAAAGATCCAATTGTACGAACAAAGATATCATGATAAGAGAGATATAGTGCTCTAAATAAAAATAAGGAAGCTCCCCAAGGTTCATGCATAATTTATAATGTTTGCAATTGAATAAAATATGCATAAACATGGAATCCTCACTCTATATCATTTAGAACACAACCAAGATAAAGATAATATGCTTATCAAGAATAACTTGAGTCCAATAATTATGAGATATGAGTGCATGAAGGAAAACAAGTAGACCAAGTACTCATAAATCTTCTTTACCAACACCACTAAAAACAAAAGGGTAAAAGATGGTTGGCAAGGAACAAGGATATCAAGATGATGGGTTAACGCTCTCATGTATATAAGTTTCTAAAGTGCACATAGTGATCCAAAAAGAAACATGTACACACAAGAGGTTAACAAACTAAATAAGACAAAATATCCAAGATGAAGTCATAAAATATACCAAGAATGTTTGCTTAAAAAGCATATATAGCCTATGGCTTCCAATTTTCACTTATGGTATATAAATGAGCTTCAACCAAGAGAATCTCAAAAACATCACAACTAACAATAAGGGAAGTAAAGCTAGTTGGAATATTTTGAGAGAGCCAACAAGTATCACAAATATGGATTTACTTCGCAATTTCATCAAAATTGCACATAAGAGCTTTTTGAGGAATTGATATGTGATGCGCGTAAATGTACACGTCCGTTGGGAACCCCAAGAGGAAGGTATGATGCGCACAGTGGCAAGTTTCCCTCAGTAAGAAACCAAGGTTTAATCGGACCAGTAGGAGTCAAGAAGCACGTTGAAGGTTGATGGTGGCGAAATGTGATGCGCGCAACACCAGGGATTCCGGCGCCAACGTGGAACCTCGCACAACACAACCAAAGTATTTCCCCAACGAAACAAGTGAGGTTGTCAATCTCACCGCTTGCAACAAAGGATTAACCGTATTGTGTGGAAGATGATTGTTTGCAAGAAAACAAGTAAAACAAGTATTGCAGTAGATTGTATGCGATGTAAAGAATAGGACCGGGTCCACAGTTCACTAGAGGTGTCTCTCCCATAAGATAAAAGCATGTTGGGTGAACAAATTACAGGGCAATTGACAAATAGAGAAGGGCATAACAATGCATATACATGATATGATAAATATAGTGAGATTTAATCCGGCATTACGACAAAGTACATAGACCGCCATCCAACCGCATCTATGCCTAAAAAGTCCACCTTCAGGTTATCATCCGAACCCCATTCAGTATTAAGTTGCAAAGCAACGACAATTGCATTAAGTATGGTGCGTAATGTAATCAACAACTACATCCTTAGACATAGAATCAATGTTTTATCCCTAGTGGCAACAGCACAACACAACCTTAGAACCTACTGTCACGATCCCAGGTATCAATGAAGGCATGAACCCACTATCGAGTATAAATACTCCCTCTTGGAGTTAAGAGCAAAAACTTGGCCAGAGCCTCTACTAACGGAGAGCATGCAAGATCATAAACAACACATAAACAATAGATTGATAATCACCATAACATAGTATTCTCTATCCATCGGATCCCGACAAACACAACATATAGTATTACAGATAGATGATCTTGATCATGTTAGGCAGCTCACAAGATCCAACAATGAAGCACAATTAGGAGAAGACGACCATCTAGCTACCGCTATGGACCCATAGTCTAGGGGTGAACTACTCACTCATCACTCAGGCGACCATGGCGGTGTAGAGTCCTCCGGAGATGAATCCCCTCTCCCGAGGGTGCGGAGGCGATCTCCGAATCCCCCGAGATGGGATTCGCGGCGGCGTCTCTGGAAGGTTTTCCGTATCGTGGCTCTCGCACTGGGTTTTCGCGACGAGGCTTTAAGTAGGCGGAAGGGCAACGTGGGGAGCCACACGAGGGCCCACACCACAGGTCGGCGCGGCCAAGGGCCGCGCCGCCATGGTGGCGGCCCCTCGTGGCCCCACTTCGACTCCTCTTCGGTCTTCTGGAAGCTTCGTGGCAAAATAGGACCCTGGGTTGATTTCGTCCAATTCCGAGAATATTTCGTTACTAGGATTTCTGAAACCAAAACAAGGTAAAACAGCAATCGGCTCTTTGGCATCTTGTTAATAGGTTAGTTCCAGAAAATGCGTAAATACGACATATAATATGCATAAAACATGTAGGTATCATCAATAAAGTAGCATGGAACATAAGAAATTATCGATACGTTGGAGACGTATCGCATCCCCTCTTAGAGTCGTTACGATAACAAAGATAATTTCTGAAGTGACATGCCATCATAATCTTGATCATACTATTTGTAAACATATGTAATGAATGCAGCGATCAAAACAATGGTAATGACATGAGTAAACAATGAATCATAAAGCAAAGACTTTTCATGAATAGTACTTCAAGACAAGCATCAATAAGTCTTGCATAAGAGTTAACTCATAAAGCAATAAATCAAAGTAAAGGTATTGAAGCAACACAAAGGAAGATTAAGTTTCAGCGGTTGCTTTCAACTTATAACATGTATATCTCATGGATAGTGTCAACATAAAGTAATATAACAAGTGCAATATGCAAGTATGTAGGAATCAATGCACAGTTCACACAAGTGTTTGCTTCTTAAGGTGGAGAGAGATAGGTAAACCGACTCAACAATAAAAGTAAAAGAATGGTCCTTCAAAGAGGAAAGCATCGATTGCTGTATTTGTGCTAGAGCTTTTATTTTGAAAACATGAAACAATTTTGTCAACGGTAGTAATAAAGCATATGAGTTATGTAAATTATATCTTACAAGTTGCAAGCCTCATACATAGTGTACTAATAGTGCCCGCACCTTGTCCTACTTAGCTTGGACTACCGGATCTTTGCAATGCCATGTTTCAACCAAGTGTCACAAAGGTACCTCCATGCCGCCCGTACAAAGGTCTAAGGAGAATGCTCGCATTTTGATTTCTCGCTTTGATTATTCTCAACTTAGACATCCATACCGGGACAACATGGACAACAGATAATGGACTCCTCTTTAATGCATAAGCATGTAACAATAATTATTATTCTCATATGAGATTGAGGATATATGTCCAAACTGAAACTTCAACCATGATTCATGGCTTTAGTTAGCGGCCCAATGTTCTTCTCTAACAATTTGCATGCTCCAACCATTAAGGTGGTAGATCCTTCAGACAAGACGGACATGCATAGCAACTCACATGATGTTCAACAAAGAATAGTTTATGGCGTTCCCCAGAAGCATGGTTATCGCACAACAAGCAACTTAATAAGAGATAAAGTGCATAAGTACAAATTCAATACTACGATAGTTTTTAAGGCTATTTTGTCCCATGAGCTATATATTGCAAAGGTGAATGATCGAATTTAAAGGTAGCACTCAAGCAATTTACTTCGGAATGGCGGAGAAATACCATGTAGTAGGTAGGTATGGTGGACACAAATGGCATAGTGGTTGGCTCAAGGATTTTGGATGCATGAGAAGTATTCCCTCTCGATACAAGGTTTAGGCTAGCAAGGTTATTTGAAGCAAACTCAAGGATGAACCGGTGCAGAAAACTCACATAAAAGACATATTGTAAACATTATAAGACTCTACACCGTCTTCCTTGTTGTTCAAAACTCAATACTAGATATTATCTAGACCTTAGAGACCAAATATGCAAACCAAATTTTAGCAAGCTCTATGTATTTCTTCATTAATGGGTGCAAAGTATATGATGCAAGAGCTTAAACATGAGCACAACAATTGCAAAGTATCACATTATCCAAGACATTTTAGAATTACTACATGTAGCATTTTCCAATTCCAACCATATAACAATTTAACGAAGAAGAAACTTCGCCTGAACATTATGAGTAAAGCCTAAGGACATATTTGTCCATATGCAATAGCGGAGCGTGTCTCTCTCCCACAAAGTGAATGCTAGGATCCATTTTATTCAAACAAAAATAAAAAACAAAAACAAACCGACGCTCCAAGTAAAGAACACAAGATGTGACTGAATAAAAATATAGTTTCAGGGAGGAACATGATGTTGTCGATGAAGAAGGGGATGCCTTGGGCATCCCCAAGCTTAAACGCTTGAGTCTTCTTAAAATATGCAGGGATGAACCACGGGGCATCCCCAAGCTTAGAGCTTTCACTCCTCTTGATCATAGTATATCATACTCCTCTCTTGACCCTTGAAAACTTCCTTCACACCAAACTTCAAGCAAACTCATTAGAGGGTTAGTGCACAATTGATAATTCACATATTCAGAGGTGACACAATCATTCTTTTCACTTCTGGATATTGCATAAAGCTACTGGACATTAATGGATCAAAGAAATTCATCCAACATAGCAAAAGAGGCAAAAAAAGGCAGAATCTGTCAAAAACAGTCCGTAAAGACGAATTTTAAAATGGCACCAGACTTGCTCAAATGGAAAAACTCAAAACTAATGAAAGTTGCGTACATATCTGAAGATCACGCTCGTAAATTGGCAGATTTTTTCGAATTTGCTACGAGAGAGCTTGTGACCAGTGATGAAAGACACAATGCTCAAGCGCAGCGATCCCAAATATAACATCAACTATGACATAGAAACTTTACTTGGCACAAAAACATGATAAGGAGAGGTTGCTACAGTAGTAAACAACTTCCAAGACTCAAATATAAAACAAAGTACTGTAGTAAAAACATGGGTTGTCTCCCATAAGCGCTTTTCTTTAACGCCTTTAGGCGCAGAAAGTGCAAATCAAGTAACATCAAGAGTAGAAGCATCAACATCATAGCTTGTTCTAATAATAGAATCAAAATGCAACTTCATTCTCTTTCTAGGGAAGTGTTTCATTCCTTTCTTGAGAGGAAATTGATATTTAATATTACCTTCCCTCATATCAATAACAGCACCAACGGTTCGAAGAAAAGGTCTTCCCAACACAATAGGACAAGATGCATTGTATTCGATATCCAAGACAACAAAATCAACGGGGACAAGGTTATTGTAATATGCACATTATCAATCCTCCCCAAAGGTTTCTTTTTAACATTATCGGCAAGATTAACATCCAAATAACAATTCTTCAATGGTGGCAAGTCAAGCATATCATAAATCTTTTTAGGCATAACAGAATACTTGCACCAAGATCACATAAAGCATTACATTCAAAGTCATTGAATTTCATTTTAATGATGGGCTCCCAACCATCTTCTAACTTTCTAGGAATAGAAGTTTCAAGTTTTAGTTTCTCTTCTCTAGCTTTTATGAGAGCATTTGTAATATGTTTTGTAAAGGCTAAATTTATAGCACTAGCATTAGGACTTTTAGCAAGCTTTTGTAAGAACTTTATAACTTCAGAGATGTGACAATCATCAAAGTCTAAATCATTATGAGCTACAGCAATGGGATCATTGTTCCCAAGGTTGGAAAAAATTTCAGCAGTTTTATCACAAGCAGTTTCAGCAGTTTTAGCAATTTCAGGCAGTTTTGTACGCTTTGCACTAGGAGTAGAAACATTGCCAACACCAATTATTTTACCATTGATAGTAGGAGGTGCAGCAACATGTGAAGAATTAACATTACTAATGGTGGTAATAGTCCAAACTTTAGCTACATTATTCTCTTTAGCTAGTTTTTCATTTTCTTCTCTATCCAACCTAGCACGCAATTCAGCCATTAATCTTATATTCTCATTAATTCTAACTTGGATGGCATTTGCTGTAGTAGTAATCTTATTATCAATATCATTATTAGGCATAACTTTCAATTTTAATAGATCAACATTGGAGGCAAGTCTATCAACTCTAGAAGCAATAATATCAATTTTATCAAGCTTTTCCTCAACAGATTTGTTAAAAGCAGTTTGTGTACTAATAAATTCTTTAAGCATGGCTTCAAGACCAGGGGGTACACTCCTATTATTGTTGTAAGAATTCCCATAAGAATTACCATAACCATTACCATTAGCAGAAGGATATGGCCTATAGTTATTACCAGAGTTGTTCCTATAAGCATTGTTGTTGAAATTATTATTTTTAGTGAAATTCACATCAACATTTTTTTATTGAGCAACCAATGAAGCTAAAGGAACATTATTTGGATCTACATTAGATCTACCATTCACAAGCATAGACATAATCACATCAATCTTATCACTCAAGGAAGAGGTTTCTTCAACAGAATTTACCTTCTTACCTTGTGGAGCTCTTTCCGTGTGCCATTCGTAGTAATTTATCATCATATCATCAAGAAGTTTTGTAGCCGCCCCCAAAGTGATGGACATAAAGGTACCTCCAGCAGCTGAATCCAATAAATTCGCGAAGAAAATTTAGTCCCGCATAGAAGGTTTGGATGATCATCCAAGTAGTCACTCATGGGTTGGGCAATTCTTTACCAAAGTTTTCATTCTCTCCCATGCTTGAGCAACATGTTCAGTATCTAATTGCTTAAAATTCATTATGCTACTTCTCAAAGATATAATTTTAGCGGGAGGATAATATCTACCAATAAAAGCATCCTTACATTTAGTCCATGAATCAATACTATTCTTAGGCAAAGATAGCAACCAATCTTTAGCTCTTCCTCTTAATGAGAAAGGAAACACTTTCAATTTAATAATATCACCATCTACATCCTTATACTTTTGCATTTCACAAAGTTCAACAAAATTATTAAGATGGGCAGCAGATCATTAACTAGCACCAGAAAATTGATCTCTTATAACCAGGTTCAAGAAAGGTGTTTAATTTCAAAGAATTCTGTAGTAGCAGGTGGAGCAATAGGTGTGCATAGGAAATCATTATTATTTGCGTTTGTGAAGTCACACAACTTAGTATTTTCAGGGGTATTCATTTTAGCAACGGTAAATAAAACAAACTAGATAAAGTAAATGCAAGTAACTAATTTTTTTGTGTTTTTGATATTGAGAGCAAGACAAGTAAATAAAGTAAAACTAGCAACTAATTTTTTTGTGTTTTGTTTAGGTGCAGCAAACAAAGTAGTAAATAAAATAAAGCAAGACAAAAACAAAGTAAAGAGATTGAGAAGTGGAGACTCCCTTGCAGCGTGTCTTGATCTCCCAACGGCGCCGTAAATTTGCTTGATGCGCGTAAATGTACACGTCCGTTGGGAACCCCAAGAGGAAGGTATGATCCGCACAGTGACAAGTCCCTCAGCAAGAAACCAAGGTTTAATCGGACCAGTAGGGGAGTCAAGAAGCACGTTGAAGGTTGATGGTGGCGAAATGTGATGCGGCGCAACACCAGGGATTCCGGCGCCAACGTGGAACCTGCACAACACAACCAAAGTACTTTGCCCAACGAAACAAGGAGGTTGTCAATCTCACCGGCTTGTGTAACAAAGATTAACCGTATTGTGTGGAAGATGATTGTTTGCAAGAAAACAGTAAAACAAGTATGCAGATTGTATGCGATGTAAAGAATAGGACCGGGGTCCACAGTTCACTAGAGGTGTCTCTCCCATAAGATAAAAGCATGTTGGGTGAACAAATTACAGGGGCAATTGACAAATAGGAAGGGCATAACAATGCATATACATGATATGATAAATATAGTGAGATTTAATCCCGGCATTACGACAAAGTACATAGACCGCCATCCAACCGCATCTATGCCTAAAGTCCACCTTCAGATTATCATCCGAACCCCATTCAGTATTAAGTTGCAAAGCAACAGACAATTGCATTAAGTATGGTGCGTAATGTAATCAACAACTACATCCTTAGACATAGAATCAATGTTTTATCCCTAGTGGCAACAGCACAACACAACCTTAGAACCTACTGTCACGATCCCAGCTATCAATGAAGGCATGAACCCACTATCGAGCATAAATACTCCCTCTTTGAGTTAAGAGCAAAAACTTGGCCAGAGCCTCTACTAATAACGGAGAGCATGCAAGATCATAAACAACACATAAACAATAGATTGATAATCACCATAACATAGTATTCTCTATCCATCGGATCCCGACAAACACAACATATAGTATTACAGATAGATGATCTTGATCATGTTAGGCAGCACATAAGATCCAACAATGAAGCACAATTAGGAGAAGACGACCATCTAGCTACTGCTATGGACCCATAGTCCAGGGTGAACTACTCACTCATCACTCCGGAGGCGACCATGGCGGTGTAGAGTCCTCCGGGAGATGAATCCCCTCCCAGGTGCCGGAGGCGATCTCCCGAATCCCCCGAGATGGGATTCGCGGCGGCGGCGTCTCTCGGAAGGTTTTCCGTATCGTGGCTCTCGATGGGGTTTCGCGACGGAGGCTTTAAGTAGGCGGAAGGGCAACGTGGGGAGCCACACGAGGGCCCCACACCACAGGTCGGCGCGGCCAAGGCCTCGGGCCGCGCCGCCTATGGTGGCGGCCCTCGTGGCCCCACTTCGACTCCTCTTCGGTCTTCGGAAGCTTCGTGGCAAAATAGGACCCTGGGCGTTGATTTCGTCCAATTCCGAGAATATTTCGTTACTAGGATTTCTGAAACCAAAAACAGAAAAACAACAACTGCTCTTCAGATCTTGTTAATAGGTTAGTTCCAGAAAATGCGTAAATACGACATATAATATGCATAAAACATGTAGGTATCATCAATAAAGTAGCATGGAACATAAGAAATTATCGATACGTTGGAGACGTATCAATATGCAATAAATTTCTAGAGGGCATATTTGAGATAGGTGAATCATAAACATGATATATATATTCCTATCATATGCATCTTCTCAAATTACTCAAATGTTTAATAAGAAGTTTTCTTTAAAAAAGATTTTTTCAAGGACCGCAATATTTTCGAAATAAATAATTTCATGCCAAGATGCAACCTACAAGAGGTTGGATGATATAGGAGTATGCATGAATAAGATACTTGTTACCGAGATAGCAATGGCATGATGTAGTAGATAAGAGTTCATTCATCATCCTAGCTTGACTCCAATTATCATATGGTGATAACACCTTCCTTATAGATGAGACAAGCCTCCATTGCATCTCCAATGTACCTAAAGCAACATTCAAGTACATCTTGGTCCCCAAACTTATTGGGTCCAAAATGGTTAGACTAACCACAATACATAGGACACACTCCATATAAATATGTGCATATTTATAGATGAAATTTGAATTTCATGCACATCTTAGCCGTTTAGGATTTGATGGAGTATACCCTATATAATGGATCGAAGAAAGAAAGCATGCTATAAATATAAATAAATTACATATAACCACACAAAAAGACTTTTAAAGATCCAAGAAAGATATACTTTGAACAAAACACCAAATGATTTGAACAAGGCATAAAGGTGTGACCAAACAAATTTGTTGTCCAAATTATATCAAAGACGCAAATCACAAAAGATTTGTTCAACAAAGTTCAACAAATGAACTAAGAAGAAACCATTGAGCATAAAGGATGAAATAAAGCAAACATGCTCAAAGATTTATCTCATTCAACAAATAAAGCATAGAAGAAGGAATGAGATAGCAAAACTCCCAAAAGAGAAAGGTTCGAATAAATAAACCAAACTCTCTACACTTTTCACAATGGCACAATGTACCGTAAGGAAAAGGTTTGTCTTCCAAAACAAACACTTGATATGAATCAAAAGAATTTATCAAAAGATTTTTCAAAGGGACAAAGAAGACACATGGGAGCAACAAAAATTTCTTGGAAATAAAATAAGTAGATAAGAAGCAATCCAAGGTGAAGATGATCAATGAATTCAACCACATACAAGATTATCGATTGTCAAAGACAATGAGTATATTGGAAATAATTTCCGGTGGTGAATTGACAATGATAGTAGGAATCAACTTCACAATAAAAGGCATAGGATAAGTATATAGAATTAAGCACTATGCACGGATGAAGATTCTTGATAGCTTCAACTAGTCAAACAATCATGCACGGCAATGATTAGAATAACTTGAAGCAAACGGTGTCCCAAATAAGATATAGAGATATGTATTTGAGGGAAAACCGTACCAAGAATTTCTTAATCAAACAAAGAGTCCATAAGATGAGCCAATAAAAGCTTTTTAATAGAAGTGGAGCTTGTTTGAGCAAACATGCCACCTAGGAACAAGATAATTAAGAGCATCAACTCTAAGTGGCATAACCTCATATGTTCACATTTTCTAGGCTTGTGATATGTACAAAACATATTACTCCCCCATAATGTGATAAAACATTTCTTCTAAACAAGAGGCAACTAAAATTCAACTAGAGATGATTAATGGACATTTAGAATTTGAATTTCTCATGAGTATGGCATACCACATAGTGACTAGATAATCTTGCAATATCAATACTAAGTGGTGGTACCCATGTACACACATTTTAGAGAAAGAGAGATGCACAATGCATATCACTCGCCCAAAATGGGATGTTCCATTAATCACTCAAAGAGAGCCAAATAAGATATCATCAAGATGCATTAGGCCCAAAACAATACAAAAGTATATGATGAGTCAAACAAACATACTTGAATACACAAGATAGGCAAGTAAGACTCAACACATACAAACACATATTTGATACAAAACCAAACATGCAAAGGGGCAAGTAACTTACATGAATATGAAGAGTTGAAGTATAAGTTACCGCAAGGAGGAACATTGGATAAAAGATATAGATGATGATCCATACGACTTGGCTTGGTCAAAATATAATATATGAAGATCCCTTAATTCTTCATGAAATAGCCAAGTCTCCAATGACCTCCACATGCACCTATTGATCACGTTTGAGCTTGTTGGTCCCCAACCAAGTTGGGTCCTAAGAGGTTAGTCACAATAGGCTTGGCAACCCAAATGGTTCTTTTCTTGAAGCCACTTTGAGTTCCAACAAATTTGGCAAACACATTGCCATCCTTATCCTTACCAAGAGAATAATCATTATCAACAATGATAGGGTTGGATAAGGTACCACTTAAACATGAAGAAGCAAAGTGCCCCTTCACACGGCATAAGTAGCAAGTGTTCCCCTTTCTCTTCTTTATTGATTTCTTCTCTTGGGAAACAATATCTTGATTCTTCTTGGGAAGTGGCCTATCTTCAACTTGAGGTCGAGCATGAGCTTGACCTTGACCTTGTGGCCGTTTCCCTTGTTGTTTCTCACTCAAGTGCTTCTTCTTCTTCAATGGGCATGATCTAACATGATGCCCTTCAACCTTGCACTTGAAGCAAACCAATTTGGCTGGATCCTTGACTTTGTCTTGGCCCTTCTTCTTGTTGCTCTTGCTCTTGGACTTGTTCTTGTTATTGGAGTTGAATCCAAGTCCACTCTTGTCATTGTGGGATTGTTGCACACTTAGCATCTTGTCAAGTGCGGATTTCCCTTCATGATGCTTTTCCAAGTCTTTCTTTAAAGAAAGGACTTGGGCCTCGAGCTCTTTGATTTCCTCTACATGGTTAGTAGAAATACAAGTACTAGAGGAAGTAGAAGCTTCATTGTTAGAGCAACAAGGCAAAACAAGTAATCCAACACAAGGTGTATCACTAGTTTGACTAGATGGATTACAAGGACTAGCACATGGCAATATAGCATTTGTAGTAGAGATTGTGCTAATGTCCACATGAGGCTCACAAGATGTTACCTTAGTGATACTAGCCTCATGAGCTAACTTTAGCCCATCATAGGAAATTAGAAGGTCATCATGAGAGCCCGAGAGCTTTTTATGACTTTCTTCCAATTCCCTATAATTGCTAGTTAGCAACTCAAGTTGAGCCCTTAACTCAACATTCTCCTTTAAGATAGATGCTTCACAAGAAGTAGAGTTAGTAGCACAAGTGATGCGGGGTGGATTTTGGACACCTCCGCTTCAAGACCGACAAGTGCATCCCCGCCTATCATCGACGCTACACCATGGCCAAGGAGTCCCCCAAGTGGACCAACAACACAAACCCCGCCATATATGTCAAGGTGAACTCCTTCCTCTCTATGGTCGATCTCAACACCAACTTGAATGGTATGCTACCTCATGCCTATCATCATGATGTCTATAGGTGCCGACATCGACAAGGACCAAGAGAGAAGGAACCCCATGGTGCATGGAAGAAGGAAGAAGAAGAAGAAGGGAAGAAGAGGAGAAGGAAGAGGAAGAAGAGGAGAGGAACGGCCAAGCAGCCCAGAGGCGGTGACCGGCAGAGCCGGCAATGGCCGCAGAGGCCGGTGCACCGGGCCACAGACCGGGCGCACCTGCGCATCCGGCCAACCGGACGGAGATCTGCGACATTTCCGGTTGGCGACCGGTCGACCGGCCCCACGACCGACCCGCTGCCCCAGCCCGGTCGACCGGCCCCAGGACCGGATCCGTCGGGTTTGACCCACCAACTTGTACCTTTTCGACCCATGTCGCCTTGTATGCCTATATAAGACCCCAGCTCGCCCCCATAGCTGGTTAGACATAAATTAGAGCTTAAACCAACTTTGAGCTTAGTCTCCCTTGGGTATCATCCCTCTGTAATCAAGGCCACCCTTGTGGATGTATGGATTTGGTTGTGTGAGATTCTAGTGTATTCACTCTCTCTCCCACACCTTGATTCATCCTCCTCACCGGTCTCTCCTCTCGGAATTCTACCTCGAGTCTCTTCTGGTGGATTCTATTGGCGTGGTCCATCGAGCCACGGGGGTAAGCATCGATTGTATCGGGTTGGTGTGCGTGCGTGAGTACCGTGTTCTTCGTGTTCTTCGTGTTCCTCACGTTCTCCCACCCCTCTCCCTCGAATCTTGGGTCAAACCGCGAGATCGGGCCAAACCCTAGATCTCAGATCTCATCATATGGTATCAGCACTTTGGTTTCCGCGAATTTGACCCCCACCCACCCAATTTCGTCTCTAAAAATTTTCCCCAAAAATCCCCAAAAAATAGCCCTAATTTGCCTTTGGATGGATCTGCGATTTGGTTGCGTTTTGAGTGGTTTTGGTCCATGGATTTGGTGTTGAGGTGCTTGATCTACTATTTCCCCCACTTTCTAGCCCCCAATTCCATCGCTTCGATTTGGTCGATTTGGCCGGTTTTGCTCAAGAACAGAGAGAGAAAACGCCTGCCGGTTGAGAAACCCGCTGACCGGACCACGGACCGGACCGGCCGGCAAAGATCCGGCCGACCGCCGCGAGACCGGGCAGCCGCCCGTGGCCCGCCGCATCGGCCCCGACCGGCGCCACACCACCACCACCACCGCCGACCACCGCCACTCATCTCCTCGCCGGCACCGCCACCTCCCCAACCCACGGGTAAACACCGCGCGGCCCCACTACCACCGCCGCATCCGCAAGAGCATCAAACCACCCACCACCGGCATACCACCGCCACCACCGCCGAGCTACTTTGACCCATCTTATCCGCTAACTTGTGTTTGCTTGTTCCGTTTGAGTGCCTTGTTTGTGCAACTAACCCGCAGCTCCGAAGCAAGCGACGACATCATCGGCACCCCGGACTTGCAAACGTACTCTTGACACCACCGCCATCATCGCAAGTTGGTGTCCATCACCGCCTAACATCTTAGGTATAACTTGCATTACACCTTGTAACCCCTCTTCTTTTGCGATCTATCCTATCGAGCATTGCTTATCGAGTGTTGCGAGACATTGCACGTGGCCCCGATTGTGAGGTGTGTGTGTAGTGTGGAGTCAAGCTTCTAAGCAAACTCGTGTGGCAAGATAGCAAAAGCGAGCTAACGCTAACATAGTGCGAGAAAAAGCCGCCAAAACACAAAAAGATTGCAAGTGCACCATAGAGCAAAAGTGTGTGAGTGCCATCATACATACAAATACACAAAGAGTGTAAGTGCCACCAAACACAAAAGAGAACAAGCTTTTAAGCAAAAGAGAGAAAAGAGAAGAGAGGTCACGTGTGAATCTTGTTGTCTCATCGTTTGCAACCAAAGCTTTGCCTCTCCTTTTCTTTCGGCTTCATACACTTTTCCGCTCATTCCTTGGTCGCACTAACCCCGCTTATCCCGTGTGTGAGTTCCATATCTTTTCCGTGTTTATAGTGATCATCGCTTTGACATTTGAGTTTTTGGATTTCACCCACCTTTAACAACAAACTTGATTTCGGATTTCATCTTTTGGCTTTCCACCATACTCACCTAACACCATATTTGCTAGCTTTTGCGTGTGTCTTTGTGTGAGTGCCCGATACAATTGTTCTAACTCTCGGTTTGTTGGATCACCCCAATCATACCACGGTAAGATTGCGAGGTAGTGTTCTTCCACTAACATACACCATATAGATCTTGTCGTGCTAACATGGATAGCGAAGACGAAGATACGGAGGAGTACACGGAGCACTTCGAGGAGGATGCCTCTTCAAGCACCGGATGTGGAGGAACATGTGGAGCTCTACACCAACTATGGCTCCGCGAGCATCACCAACATGACCGACATCGAGGAGCTCTACACCGACTATGGCTCCGAGAGCATCGCCAACATGGACGACATCGACGAGCTCTACATCGACACTTGCTCAACAAGCATGGACGACATGGTGGAGCACCACCAAGGACGACATCGACTCCACCATGTACACCGCCGATGCTCCCACATACCCCTACTTGGCCAATGGAGCTACATATGAAGATCGAGGACCTCCCCGATGGCACCATCATATGGATCATCAAGAGCGTCCCCCACAAGTTCGGCACACACTTCTCCGAGCTCCACAAGGCGCCATCATGAGAGTGCCTATGCACAAGATCATCGACATCACGACATCATATGGAGCATCAAGAGCGCCCCCAACATGAGCCATCACCTAGGCAAGGCAAGGACCGTCATCGACTCACACCATCTCATCATCGTCGTCGACCACCACCACCTAATGGTCTACATCGACATCCTTCCACACATGATCTTCGACGACACCACTCAAGACATGGTGATGAGGCAAGAAGACGAGAGCCTCGACATGAAGACCTTCCTCATAAGGCGACTTCTACCTCTTGCGCCACCACCACAATGGCCCCTACCTCGTCATATGCCTATGGACTCCGATGCTACAAGTGCAAGCAACAAGGCCACCTTCCACGGGAATGTCCCAATCTCCTATGTGAGGTGTGCAAGGCCAAGGGTCACGTGGCATGGCAATGCACAACGCCAAGCGCCAAGAAGCTCTACTTCGATGAGCTCAATGCACAAGTCTCCAAGGAGCCACCACTTGAGGACGACTTAGGAGGCGATGGAGTTGAGCATGGTGAGCATGGGATTCTCCCTTCACCTACGGAGGCGCATGGATTTGAGATGGTTGAGCATGGGATTTTCCCTTCAACCAAGGAGGCGCATGGAGATGAGCAAGTCGAGCCTACTCCTCTATGCTTGATTGATGAGTTGGTACCAATCCCATGTGAGCATGAGAGCCACTTAGCCCACTTGAGCGAGAGTGATAGTGAGTTGAGTGACTTCCACCCCATATGTGAGTTTGAGTGCTTCCATTTGGAGGACATGAGTGATACACAAAGTGAGTTGAGAGAGGTAGATGATAGGTCCATGGAGGACATCGCATTTGCTAACACATTAACCTCTCCTCGCTTGTGTCTTCTTATGTTGCACTAGGTTCCACGGAGGACGAGTTCCCTCATGGAGAAGATGTACATGGTGCATGAAGATGACGATATCTCACCATGCTTGCTCCAAGATGTCGACCACATGGATCCTCCTACTTCCACAACACCTACTTCACATGAGTCGGCCTACAAAGGTAACAACATAGGTGTTGATGATGCCATGATCCCACTAGTGGACATGATGACTTATGAGCGCATGCATGATCTTGATGATACATTTGCTACGTCACATACTTCTTTCTCATTCCCATGTGATGCTTTGCTTGATAACATTGTTGATCATGTGGAATTGATTGATTGTGATACCATGAACATGCCATGCTATGAAAGTTTCATATTTGCTCCGCTTGCTTGCAATAATAATGATTATGCTCATGCTTGTGTTGTGACACCCTTGATGAACACTTGCTCTTTCCATAGGGTTCTCGACAACAATGATGACATTAACTTTCACATGCTTTGCCCAAAATGTTTACACCATTCCATGATCCTTGCATCCAAGATTGTGAACAATTGCTCTTTCTTATGCTTGGAATGCAAGAATGCTTATTTTATTGTTCATGAGAAGGCCCCCATAGCCTTTTCACCTTTTGATGATCATGCGTTACCACATGCCACGAATGCACCTTCATGCCATATGCACTATCACCATACATTTCATACTATCTTGCTTGACACTCATGGTGATGTGCACAAGACATGGAACATCATGATGGATGATGTATTCATCTACCATGCACACACGCTTTTTGTCTTGTTTCTTCCATGTGTAGATACACGGACGACCACTTCCACCGCCACGGAGCATGACTTGACGAGACGAGCTCTAGAGAGCTACCCCAACAAGGACGAGCTACATGATCCGACCCATGGGATTCACACCAAAGGGTATGTTCCCCAAAGCCTTCGCCCTCGTGTGTTTCCGAGTTTTCTTGTCGAGCCTCCGGTTTGGTCCAATTCCTCGTCACCTCTTTTGCTTCTTATGCAACATATCTTGACATATCTTGTTGGCACAATGGTTGTTGTATGTCTTGATGAGATCATCATACACTCCGAGAATCTCAAGGACCATGTCATACATGTGAGAGACACCTTATGCACCTTGTGCCACAAGTTACACAAAAAGTTGCTCTCCTTTGGATTTCTAACTTCATCTATGGAAATTGCAATGGATTCTTTGAAACTTGAGGATACCCATACTCGGCTCACGCCAACCATACTTTCCCAAGCTAGAAGTCTCCATAGCTTTGCCATTGCACATAACAATTTTGCCCCAAATTTTGCCACGAAACTTGCCTTTTGATTGTTCCATTTGTGTGGGACAATACGACACATCACATTTTTGACACTTTACAAACCAAACTCTTACATGCACAAACTTTTGCCCCACCAAATTTTGGATACATCGACACTCTTTCGATTACCATTTTTTGCCACATGCCTCTTGGAGAAACGACTTGATGCTTCGTTTTTGATTGAGAGCCTCTTGTCCACCGGTCACCAAGTTGGCATCCACAGGCTTTCCTTTTGCAAGTTGTTTTTCCCCTTGTTCTTCTTCGACCGAGACTTGGCCCCTCCACCACTACATGGGAGACCCGTTATGGACTACAACAAAGACGCCCGCACTACGACGAGCATCCCTAAGGACACAAGGGCACCTATACAAGTCCTTCCCGTCTACCTCATCGGTGAGGAGGAGCAAGAGTCGAGGACGACTCTTCCCCAAGGGGGGGAGATGATGCGGGGTGGATATTGGACACCTCCGCTTCAAGACCGACAAGTGCATCCCCGCCTATCGTCGACGCTACACCATGGCCAAGGAGTCCCCCAAGTGGACCAACAACACAAAACCCCGCCATATATGTCAAGGTGAACTCCTTCCTCTCTGGTCGATCTCAACACCAACTTGAATGGTATGCTACCTCATGCCTATCATCATGATGTCTATAGGTGCCGGCGTCGACAAGGACCAAGAGAGAAGGAACCCCCATGGTGCATGGAAGAAGGAAGAAGAAGAAGAAGAAGAAGAAGAAGAAGAAGAAGAAGGGAAGAAGAGGAGAAGGAAGAGGAAGAAGAGGAGGGAGGAACAGGCCGGCCAGCCCAGAGGCCGGTCGATCGGCCACGACCGCCAGCCCGGCCAGAGGCCGGTCGACGGCCACGACGGCGCACCCAGCGGTCGACCGGAAAACCTGGACGGAGATCTGCGCGACATTTCCGGTTGGCGACCGGTCGACCGCCCCACGACCGGACCCACCGGCCCCGGCCCGGTCCACCGTCCCAGACCGGATCCGTCGGGTTTGACCCACCAACTTGTACCTTTTCGACCCATGTCGCCTTGTATGCCTATATAAGACCCCAGCTCGCCCCCATAGCTGGTTAGACATAAATTAGAGCTTAAACCAACTCTGAGCTTAGTCTCCCTTGGGTATCATCCCTCTGTAATCAAGGCCACCCTTGTGGATGTATGGATTTGGTTGTGTGAGATTCTAGTGTATTCACTCTCTCTCCCACACCTTGATTCATCCTCCTCACCGGTCTCTCCTCTCGGAATTCTACCTCGAGTCTCTTCCGGTGGATTCTATTGGCGTGGTCCATCGAGCCACGTGGGTAAGAATCGATTGTATCGGGTGTTCCTCACGTTCTCCCACCCCTCTCCCTCGAATCTTGGGTCAAACCGCGAGATCGGGCCAAACCCTAGATCTCAGATCTCATCAACAAGTATCAACAACATTTTTCTCATTTTCATGTATATAAGATTCAATTTTTTGTGTAAGCATAAAATTAGTATGCTTCTCATCTTTTAGCTCATGCTTGAGGATAGTGAATCTCATTTCCCCATTTTCAACATGGGACTCCAACTCCACTATGGTTTCCCTATATTTACTCAAGGTATCCATAGAGTGTTCGAGATTAGCACGAGCTTCTTTATTACCGTGAAGAGAAGCATATACCATTGCCATATTATGCACCAAGATATTATATTCTTCATCATTATCATCATCATCACTCTCATCATTGGAGGAAGTGTTAGGAGTCAAAGTAGGAGATACCTTTGATCCATTTTCCATAAGGCACATGTGCATACCAGAGGATGAAGATGAAGAAATTCTTGAATCCTCATTTGAAAACATGTCTTGATTCATAGAGTGTTCGGTTTCCTCTACATTGTTAGTCAACAAACAACTAGAGGAAATATAAGCATTTTGATTATGGGAGCAAGACAAGGCAAGCATATCATCATGGGATTTATGTAAGCAATTTACACATGATATGCAAGGACTATCAACACAAGTATGTAGATTATTTTCAATGCTAGATGTGTTTAAGTCCAAAGAGGAAACATTGCAATGAGATAGAGATGAAGAGTCATCAATATTGAGCACAATATCAACATTGCAATTTTCCTCACCACTCACCATATCATTACCTTGTGTCTTGCAACACGTTGGTGAAGTGGAAGTAGATGATATATCATCACGGCCGGAGGTGGAAGCAACTTGGAGCTCTTCATGATGTGAAGGGGAAGAGAGCTCCTCGGAGTCACCACCGACCAAATGAGAAATGGATCCACCAAACATTTCTTTAAGCTTGATCCACATCTCATGAGACGACTTCCGCTTTATATATATCAAGAACATACGAAAATCGGGTCTCAAGGAGAATAAAAGCTCATTAGATACTAGAGCTTCAAGATGTAAGTTTTTCTCATCCTCTAAAGATAGATTTTGAGGATCCATCGGAGGAGAAAAACCTACATCTAGAAATTGCTCAATGTTTGGACACAAGGTCCGAAGATTGCAAAGCAAGCAATTTCGCCACAAAAGATAATTTGTGCCAACAAAGATAATTGTGTCATTGTGCACTAAATTACTAGCCGACATCTTTACTCTCAAGGCGGTGAAGCCTTAAACAAGGAGAGACCTCGCTCGATACCAATGAAAGATCGAGATGTCGCCTAGAGGGGGTGAATAGGCAATTAAAAACTCTTACGGATTTGTCTTGTATAAATGCGGAATTAAACTATCGTTTAGTTTACAAGCACAAACCCTAGATATGCTAAGCTCAACTAAGTGTGACAATAACAACTAGAGCTAAGCAAGATAGGCACAAGATATATGTAGAACAAGTGATAGCAAGATATATGTACTTCAAGCACGATGACTATCACAAGGAAAGAGAGCTCGGGTATAGAAATAACCGAGGCACGCGGAGACGAGGATGTATTCCCGTGTTCCCTTCCTTTGCAAGAAGGTACGTCACGTTTGGAGAAGTGGAGGTCCCACGAAGGATTTCCCGCGCCATGAAGGCTCACCCTATTCTCCGAACCACACCCACGAAGGATAATGGCCCTTTCCGTATGGTTAGCTTTTCCTCCGCTCCGGAGATGGCAAGCTCCACAACCACTTCACAAGCTCCATGAAGGAGAAGCCCGGGCCTCTTCACAATCTTCTTGAAGAGATCACCGGAGCACCAACCACCAAGCCAACTAGGAGGTTTCCCTCCAACAGTAACAAGCTCACGGTTTCTCACTCGAACTAATCGTGGTGGAGAGCTCAACACTATGCAATGATGCAAAGCAAGAACACTAGAGGTGTTCAAATCCTTCACTCTCAAATCCCACCCAAGCAACAAATGCTAAGATGAGATTGGAGAGGAAGAACAATGGGGAAAGTCAACAAAAGACTCCAAGATCTAGATCCCAAGAGTTCCCCTCACTTAGAGAAGAAATGGATTGGTGGAAGTGTAGATCTAGATCTCCTCTCTTAGATCCCTCAAGAATTAGCAAGAATTATGGGAGGAATCAAAGGGGAGAGCAAGTTCTTCCAAGAGAAACAATGGAGGTGAAGAAAGGGGAAGAACTATCTAGCTCAAGGTGGAAGAAAGAGCTATTTATAGCTGATACGTCTCCAACGTATCGATAATTTCTTATGTTCCATGCTACATTATTGATGATATCTACATGTTTTATACACATTATATGTCGTATTTACGCATTTTCCGGAACTAACCTATTAACAAGATGCCGAAGAGCCAGTTGCTGTTTTTGGTTTCAGAAATCCTAGTAACGAAATATTCTCGGAATTGGACGAAATCAACGCCTGGGTCCTATTTTGCACGAAGCTTCGAAGACCGAAGGGGAAAGGAAGTGGGGCCACGAGGCGCCGCCACAACATGGCGGCGCTGCCTAGGGCTTGGCCGCGCGGCCCTCATGTGGGGCCCTCGTGTGGCCCCCGACTTGCCCTTCCGCCTACTTAAAGCCTCCGTCGTGAAACCCCGCAAGAGCCACGATACGGAAAACCTTACCGAGACGCAGCCGCCGCGAATCCCATCTCGGGGGATTCAGGGAGATCGCCTCCGGCACCCCGGGAGAGGGGATTCATCTCCCTGAGGACTCTTCATCGCCATGATCGCCTCCGGAGTGATGAGTGAGTAGTTCACCCCTGGACTATGGGTCCATAGCAGTAGCTAGATGGTCGTCTTCTCCTCATGTGCTTCATTGTTGGATCTTGTGAGCTGCCTAACATGATCAAGATCATCTATCTGTAATACTATATGTTGTGTTTGTCGGATCCGATGAATAGAGAATACTATGTTATGGTGATTATCAATCTATTACCTATGTGTTGTTTATGATCTTGCATGCTCTCCGTTATTAGTAGAGGCTCGGCCAAGTTTTACTCTTAACTCCAAGAGGGAGTATTTATGCTCGATAGTGGGTTCATGCCTTCATTGATACCTGGGACAGTGACAGAAAGTTCTAAGGTTGTGTTGTGTTGTTGCCACTAGGGATAAAACATTGATTCTATGTCTAAGGATGTAGTTGTCGATTACATTACGCACCATACTTAATGCAATTGTTCGTTGCTTTGCAACTTAATACCGAATGGGGTTCGGATGATAACCTGAAGGTGGACTTTTTAGGCATAGATGCATGCTGGATGGCGGTCTATGTACTTTGTCGTAATGCCCCGATTAAATCTCACTATATTTATCATATCATGTATATGCATTGTTATGCCCTTTTCTATTTGTCAATTGCCCGACTGTAATTTGTTCACCCAACATGCTTTTATCTTATGGGAGAGACACCTCTAGTGAACTGTGGACCCCGGTCCTATTCTTTACATCGCATACAATCTACCGCAATACTTGTTTTACTATTTTCTTGCAAACAATCATCTTCCACACAATACGGTTAATCCTTTGTTACAGCCAGCCGGTGAGATTGACAACCTCACTGTTTCGTTGGGGCAAAGTACTTTGGTTGTGTTGTGCAGGTTCCACGTTGGCGCCGGAATCCCTGGTGCGCCGCATCACATTTCGCCACCATCAACCTTCAACGTGCTTCTTGGCTCCTCCGTGTTCGATTAAACCTTGGTTTCTTTCTGAGGAAAAACTTGCCACTGTGCGCATCATACCTTCCTCTTGGGGTTCCCAACGGACGTGTACATCTACGCGCATCAATAGCTAGGGAGCAAATATACCCGTTGGGGAAAAAACACACTTAAAATCGCAGAAAAACGGGCAAGAAAGGCCCACCGTCGCTTGCCGGCCGATCGAGTAAGCAGGCCACAGCAGCCCGGCCGGACCGGCCCACCAGCCGGGCGGGGCACAAGCTGCACTGTGCGGGAAACACAAGGCGCTGCGGGCGCGGCCGGTGGTGGCGACGGGCGCGCTGGAGTGGGCCAGGGGCGGCGAGCGGGAGCGCCCGCCGTGCGCGTGAGTGGGGGCGCGGCAGCGCGGGTGGCCGGGTGGGCCGGCGGCGGCGGTGACCGGCCGAGCGGGTGAGGCGAGCCGGTTGGCTGGTGGGCCGGCGTGCGGCCCGGCGACCCGCCAACCGGCTGCCCCTCTTTTTCTTTTTCTTCTTTTCTCCTTTTTCTTTAATAACTAATGCTCCCGAATTCCGATTCGAGTGAAACCAATTTTGTTTGGAAGATAACAACAAATGCTATCAAATAGAAAGTGAAAACACACAAGTCTGTAGGAGGGGATTTTATCATGAATATAAAAGGTAGAACCTTATATCATGAATAATCGGTAAAATCACCCAACCTCGAAAACGCAATAGAAGATGCATCCGGATTCCGTTTTCGATGAACTTGGGCTTGTTGTAAAGCTAGCAACAAGATCAAGAACCTCACACAGAGAAACACCAAGAAGCAATAGGGATATGCAAAATATGCAAAGGATTGAGCTCCCTAAGACGATGTGATCAAGTTACTCAACCGAAAGCCCCTCTTAATAGTGCGGCTATCTATCCTATAATACGGTCTCCCAACATCCACCTTGAGACTGGTAAAAGGAAAACCTAGCAAGGCCATACCTTTGCCTTGCGCATCCCGCTTGATCTTGATGATAACTCTTCATGCTTCACTCAAGCCGGAATGCCACACTTGATCAATGTTGCTTCGTGAAGACTCACAAATGCTCCCCCATACACTATGATGGGAAAGCTTCATTGATGCACATCTTCACAAGTCCATTATAACCAAATGGACGGCAAGCTTTAAGCATGTGATCCACTTGAGATTCTCATCTTAAACTTGCCCAACTCAACCTTGTATCTTCTCATACTCACATAAGATAGAGCATGGTTAATATTGAGTTCCACATAAGAACTCCATCTTCATTTCTTCTTCTTGATCATATCACATATGTATCTTCAAATCGATGATCTTGATGCCAATACACAAGGTATATCTTCATCTTCATGGCATCCATACTTGAATCCAACACATGGAGTACAAGTAGTACATATGGAATATTCCTTCATATAAACTCAATGAAAACATTAGTCCATAGGGGTTGTCATTAATTACCAAAACCACACATAGGGGCAATGTACCCTTACACTTCTCTTATTAAAAAAATTAAGTTCTCTTGTGATTAGATTAGAACTCATGCATATAAAAACAAGAATCTATTTTGGGGACAACACATAATTCTCTTCTGGTTTCTTTATTGGAGGAATTGGGACCAAGTCACAGTCACGAATAGAGTTCTCTTAGTTCATGCTACTGGCTTTTATAGCTGGAACTTATTTCGATGGCAATGCATACCAAATGACATGTTGATTGCAAAATATAATAAACTACTAGTGGATGGTGCGCCTAGCCTTGAAAGCCATCTCAATTAGGCTTAGTTGAATAAATTGTTTTGAAAACTTTCTTGGATTTAAATTGATTATGTACTTAATTCTGTCGATTAACTAACTTTATCCTTGTTTTTTTAGTTACAAACAACTTCTCTTAACATATCTATCACCATTCTCATCCACCCTATGCCAATTAGATTTCGGTGACTGAACATAATTAAGAAGGGCAGAGTTGATGTGGGCTTCTACGGCAAGTAAATGTTGATGTCAGGACTCCCCTGATGTTGCTGACATGATTTTTTCCTAGCTCAAGATAGACTACATCTAATGTGGATTGTCAGGTAATATGAAATGAGAAATTTGCCAATATGTAATCGTCCATATCTTTACTATTATCTTTACTATTATATTGCAGTTGGGGATGGTGTGCACTTTGACACCAAACATTGGAGCAATCGGAACCGTCAGATCACCCTCAAACACCTCAACCAAACATTGGGAGAATCCGCACCACCCAATCGCGTCAGGGAAGAATATGGAAAGCAAACATCAATCACTACGGCAGTTAAGGAAGTAAAGGATGGTGTCAATCAATTAATGGGGGAAAATATGGAAAGCAATAATCTTCTTTGATAGGGAAATGTGTAGCAGCGTAGGTGCGCTTTGCGCACCTTCACCTTTTTTGATTTTTTCTTTTTTATATTTCGTAAATTATAAAATATTTCGATTTGATTTTTCTGCAAGTCACTCAAACACAACAAACAGAATAGGGGAAAAATAGTTTGGAATTTTTTTTGCAATTTAAAATTTCAAATTATTTTAAAATTCAAAATAAATTCTTTGAATATATATATACGTAATGCCATAAAAAATCCAAAATATTTTTCCCAAATTCTAGTTGTTATGTTTAAGTGATCTGCAAAATTCCAAATTCAAAGATTGTTTGGTGTGAGAGATACAAAAATGAGAAGTTGTTTGAGAGGGAGAAAAAAAAGCTAGCACGAATCTTGATGCAAAATAGACGGTACGGATACGGGTGCGTGCTGAGCACCTGCTCTAAAAGTTCACTCTCTCTTTGATATTAAACATTGGAGCAATTACAGGCGTATAATTTTCCATCAATGGTATAATTTTCCATCAATGGATCAGATCTTCCGCATATTTGATAGCCAAAGTGGTGGCACATCGTCCATCTTCCGCCCGCAACTCTCGCCGCCGACTGCAGCTCCAGCTCGCTCCCGAGGAAACCCTCACGCTGTCAGCCATCTAAAAAAACCTCACACGTCCCCTCATGCCTCCTCCCTACCACGATCTCTCATCTGCATGTCTCTTGTCTCACCGAACCTGCCGCCGCCACTCACCTCGGGCCGCCGCACATTTAAACATTGTAGAAATCACTTTACTTGCCGATCAGTTTCCAATTCCTCCTGCTCCACCGATTCCTCAATCTGCGGTATCTTTCTTCTCCACCTCTCTTCCTCGGTTCCACTCCTCCCTCTTGAACCTCTCTTCCGCACCGGCGGCGGAGAGCAATGGGAGCAGAGGACGGCGAGAAGCATGCCAGGCAGCGAGCAGTGAGCGTCAGAAAGCGTCGAGTGGGCACCGAGCGGGTGCATCATCGTTTGATCCGGCCGCTGCGGAGGACCCTACGTCCTGAATGCCGATTCTCCCTCCATGTCACCGGCCGCAAGGGAATCAGAACCGCCTACATCCCACCGAACCATGGGCCTCCCGGATCAGGTTGTGCGGGTCTGAAGGAGAGTCGGTGCTAGCCTCGCCGTCGTCGTGTATCCACACGATTGCCCAGCTGTACAAGAACATGTTTAATATTCAACAATCGAGATTGCATCTAGGTAGTATATGTAATTTTTTTGAGCTTCAGATCTTGGTCAGTTTGGAGCTTTTGTTCGTCGAATCATGAAGCTGTGCTGTTCGGGAATTGGTTGCTTTACAGGTTCGCATGTCTAAGATGATATGTTTAGTGGAAAAAATGGCATATGCTATTGGTCTTCTAGGTAGTTTGTTTTGTAAATTGATGCTCCGTATGTATGGTGCTAAGGTTCATGGACTGTTGCCCTGCTAGAGTCTTCAGAGCTCTCTCAGTTTGCCCGCATGAACTCCTCTTTCACCCTGTAAGTTTATTCTATCTTGTCGTGTTTATATTTTTATCCAGCACCGTGCAGTAATATGCATGGTTCATGTACGTTATTCCAATAGTGACGATTGGGCAAAAGTTTCATCTTGTTTCAGACAATGTTATTATATGCTCATAGCTAGACGCCTTTGTGTCATGTGGTTCTGGTGTTTCTTTTTCGTCCAAGAAACTTTTCACGTCAAATAGAACTCTCAGACCACATGGTAGCATGGGTTATATAAATTCTCCTTGGAATTAGTTTCTCATGTAGTCATTTTCTGTTATTATATTTGGCTAATGTTTTTTCTGCATAGTATTTTGTCACTAGAATAATTTTATACTAATATTTTCGTGAGCGCCAGGGACTTACCATGTGTCTATGTCATACTAAAGAGCCCAAATCAGGAGTGCTCAAGCTGCAGATTAGATTCTGTTTTGTGTGACACAGACATCTTCAATTGACTTTTCACCGAGTATGGTCAGAGAAACATTTACAAGATAGAGGAAGTTATAGGAAAAGGGAGGTACGGTCCACATTTTCATATTCCATGTTATTTGAAATATTATTCTAATAACCATCCTCTTCTTTGCAAATTTTCCATTGACTTTAAAGGCTCTTCAGTTTGATATTTGCAGCTCCGAGGTGTTCAAAACACTCAGAACTCTGTAAAATATGCACTGAAAACAAGTTAGGCTAATATTTCACCTCCGCATCGATCAGTTCGATATTTGCAGCTCCAAGGTGTTTGATTCTTGAGTTTTAGTTGCATAAAATTCCAAGGTGGTGCAATTGTGTCATGCTCTGAGCAAGATGTATACCCAGTGTACACGCATAATAAGCCGATCTTTAGCTTAGTGGTTTGTCTGGTTCATGGATGGATCCGAAAATATATATAACTTCAATTGAGAGTTTTGAACACGTGCTCTTTGGAAATGCTTATCCACCATCAGTGTGCGTCAGTTTTATTTGTATTTTAGACAGGAGCATTGCTTCTTATTTACTTCATCATTGTGCTTCCGTTCTTCTTCATGAATTATGGCTTGGGCGCCTGGAAGCCTGTGTGGAAGCATGGGTGCGTTGCATACAAGTTCACCCTCTGGTTTTCATCGTCATTCCTACTGGTCCAGGTACCCATGTTTTCTTCTTGTGTGTAGATTGGCCATCTCTACAGTGAGCAACAACTAAATGCTGCAATAATCAAATATTATATGCTAAGAGGTAGCGTTCAATATTCTAACCTGTTTATGATCCATGTTCATTGCATTCCTCATTTATAACCTCTCCGACTATCTCCTTATGAAATGTTATATTTGACCGTGCATATTTGAGAGAAGTCAGCCTAGGTGTTTGTTTTTCTGGTACTCCTCGCATATGGGAATTCTCAAGATAGCCATAGATAGACTTAAAGGTCATCTAAAAGCATTTGACTATTTCCCATACATCTGGTAGATGATAAAACGATTCAAGATCCAACCGTTAATTCTGAACAATATGGAGACCACACCACTGATTTACCTGCAGATATTGACCGGCATTGATAATTTTACGTACTTGTTGATCCATCATACACTATTATATGTTGTGAACTATGCACTTTTATTGTCATGACCAGTATCTCATAAATTGGTTAATTATCAACATATTCTTACACTAATTATTGCACTGAAATGGTTCTGAACCAAATGGTTGTGTAATTGCTTCTGCAGTTTGCACTTTCATATTTCTGTTTTCTACCAACAATGGATCACTTTCCAAACATTTGACTATTTTCCATGCATCTTGTAGATGATAAAACGATTCAAGATCCAACTGTTAATTCTGAACGATATGAAGACCACACCACTGATTTACCTGTAGGTATTGATCGTCATTGATAATTGTACATAGTTGTTGATCTATCAAACACTGTTATATGTTGTAAACTATGCACTTTTACTGTCATGAGATGTATCTCGGTATTGATCGTCATTGATAAGTTTACACACTTGTTGATCTATCAAACACTGTTATATGTTGTGAACTATGCAATTTTATTGTCATGAGCTGTATCTCATAAATTGGTTCAATATTTATCAACCTATTCTTACATTAATTATTGCACTGAAATGGTTCGAGCCAAATGGTTGTGTAATTGCTTCTGCAGTTTGCATTTTCATGTAATATTGTGCGCTCCAAAGCCTCCGCTTTAGCAAGGTTGGAAACAGGCTTTGTTCTCAACTTATCGATCAGTACAATAATGTATATATTTATTATTTTATTTCATACCAACACACGGACACCTAGCTTGATAAAGAGATAATTAGATGTTTTTTTAACTTTCTGTGCATATGAAATTGAACCGTAGTTTCTATCAATCATATTTTACAAAAGTGTGATTTTATTGTTTGTAGAATACTATAGTGCTCTATGTTTCTATACGTGAGTCCAGGTGTATTATGTTTACAGGTGCAAAAAAATAATAATTTCAGGACCGTGGCAACGCACGGGCATTCAACTAGTAAATATAATGCTACAGATGTGATGATGGCATTTAGTATATGAAATTAATGAAATGTTATTATTTTAGTTCTTGGTCTGAAATGAATGAAATCTATTTTTTGGTCTTTGTGCCGTGAGTTCTTGATGTGTAGAGGAAATTATACTAATTATAGGACACCACACTACAAATGGGTATAATAGAAAACTGTAGCTGATGACCCACATATAAGGAAAGGTAAGTTTGTAATTGTTGCCAAAAAAAGGGGGCATTAGAGAATCTCTAACAGTAATAGATACCCTATAATAGGGACCAACCGTTTTTAGGGCACTGGAGGACAAAATACAGTCTCCAACAGGTGCCCTAAAATAAGGCTGCCCCAAAGTTTGCTCCAGTGTGCCTTATATTTGCGGTAGAGGGGTTTGCGCGCGGACTAGCTAGTGCCCTATCCAGGAAACATTGCGCGGGAGGGCCAGCCGCCACTCCCATCCCCACGCCGTGCCGCCTCCTCGCTCGATTCACCTCCCGCCGGCGACCTCCGCGCCATGGACGGCGACGAGGCCACTCCACCGACCTTCTCCACCCCTCTAGCCGCCCATCCCCAGCTCCGCCAGCCGCCACCTCCGTCGCATCCACCGTCGCATGAAAAGGTATCCTTGAAGAAAAAAACAAGTTTATAACGAACATAGCGTGAATAGTACATGAGGTTAGTTCGATTTTTTTTTTACCTCAGGTACAATGATAGTAACTTCCTCGCGAAATATTTTTATACAAGTAATACTTGATCATCTTTGGTTTCCATAAAAAAAATGGATTTTTAAACCTTTATTTAAATTACCGGAATATTTTGGATGTAGGGGGTGCTTGGCACCCATGAGCATTGATGTATTTTCCTAATTTTAACCGGATTATCCTAATTAAAAAAGTCAGACGATTCACAAAAATGGTGGATAATCTGCATCTGCCAAATAATTGCAATACCATATCCATCTCGAATATCCGCACGAGCAATATCCATATCCTCGTCCATATCCATCCAGTTTGAATAATTCCGTACCATTTACATCCCTAGCTGGCGGTGACATGATTCTGTATTTCATTCAAAATATTTCTCCTAAATACAGTAGAAACTATGTTGCTCACGAGACTGAACATGCCCATACAACGGATGGATAACTATGTTCATGTCCTGGATATTTATACCATTATCTTGCCAGTTAGAGAAGTCAGTCGTGAATCTAAGGCGAAATTTTTGGCCAATCAATCTTAATGCACCAAGGACAAAACGGTCGACGTATCTGCAAGTACCAACTCCCAAAATGCATCCATAATTTCCGTCAAAAAATATGCATCCATAAATGGGAATGAGATGTACACAAAACCCGACCTGAGAAAAATACCGGCAGATTAGAAGAAGGCAACCCATCTTTCCCTACTCAGTATTCACATTTAATCTTGAAACATCATGTACAATCATTCAAGCCAGGCGAAAGGATAAAACACATCATACGTGGATTGCTGCTCTCAGCAAATCTGGTATGAACCTAGTTCGTGACAGAGAACATCCTTTCCTTTGGAAAGGGGCAGGACACCAAAGTCTTGAAGTTCAACGGCTCTAGGTGAAGGAAGGTAGCAACTGAGATAAGTATGGTTCATCTCCATTTGATCAAAGATACAGTCAAAACCTCTTGTAGGAATGGCTAGGTATAGCCGTTTCAAGGAATAAGGTGCACACGTATTCCAAGACGAATTTTGACCATAAAAATTGAGCAACAAAATCTTAATTATATTATATGTATATAGTATCGTTGGATTCGTATTGAAAAGTACTTTTTAATGATATTAATTTCACAAAAACAATATTTATCTATTTGAACTAATTCTTGGTCAAACAAAAAGCTCGTAAAATGAGGACGCCTTATTCCTTGAAACGGAGGTAGTAATACATACCATTAGTCAACGGAAGATAAGCATCCAGACTAATCAAAAAGTACAATGCCCAATATAGGAAATTAAACTCGTGTGAAGCCACACTCACATTCATCTGGAAGCCGGCACAGAATTTCTATATTTAGCAATAGAGTGACAGCCGTAGTACACTGAACAATATTGAAGTACTATCACATTGCAAGAACATGAATGACATTACGATTACTGGCCGAAGTTCTGCAAATGAGATTCAGACCAGCTTCGTACTCTGGAAGCAATTGTCTCTTAACTCAGAAATACCTGGATTCCTGGAAAAAGAGGAGACGTTTTCGATTCCCGATCTTGCTAACTGCATCATTGCATAATCTTTTATTTTGGTTGTTCCAAATTCAGGATTAACTCAGCATCGACGATTTGAGAATGGAAGTGAAATTTCAACAAATAGGTAATGTCCTGTTCTGCCTTATATATGTGCCTAAGATGGGATCCTCAAAGTGAAGGATTTTAGGGTTTATAGCAATTAATTAGATTTATCCCAAACATGAGGATATATAGTCATGGAGGATGTCAAAATAACTGAAGATTATGATCACCTAGAATCAGGGATACACTAATCCAAATCGGTTAAAGGAGATCCTCCATGCTGAAACAATGCAAGTGCCGTGTGCGCAATGATGATTAAAGTACCAGAGCTACCATGGGGGCCTAAATGCCCAGGGTTCACAGGTGCACACAACTGGGGAAGCTCATCCCAAATTGAGTAAGATCTGCAGTAGCTTCTTGTGATTATTCTAGAAAAACTATGTCATTCCTCTTTCCAGATCATCCAGATGGAGAAGATGACAATGATTAACTGCGGCATGACTGCTATTTCTTGATAAATTTGTTATGAGGTGTTTCAAACAAAACAATAAGCCTCTACAAGTAAAGGATATACTTTCTGTTCATCACAAACAATATTGCAGTCATTGTGTCTACAATGATACAAAAGAACAAGAAAAGGGATGCGCCTGAAATTGGATGTGAACAATCAACTTTCTATTATAGCATCTCTAAAGTCTCAACCGTTATGGACAAGGCAATGCAATTGCATTAACCGAGTTCTCAGCGAATTTGGATACAAAGTAAAGAAAAAATTGTACTCCCTCCGATCCATAATAAGTGTCGTGGTTTTAGTTCAAATCTGAACTATAACCACGACAGTTATAGTAGTTCTCCAAACATAGATGGAATAAATTTCTTCTAAAATGGAAATAGCAGATAGTTCTGAACATGATATAATCTATAGCCTACATTGCATCCGATATAAAACTGTGTTCACTATGTAAATAATACCTCCCAAACTGATCACCTAATCGAGTTCAATTCTTGTTGCCGCCAACTCCATCCTGCGAGCCATTGTCCTGTGAGCTACTGCCAGCACCCCCATCATCTTGTTGCGGTGTTTGCGCTTCAAATCCACCAAATGGCAATGGCGGTGACACGTCGAAACTCCTCTCCACCACCCTTGCAGTCTCCTCCCCTCCTTCCTCAGCAGCAGCAGCAGAGCTCCCGGATGCAGGCGCGGCCGCGATGCCAACAGATGGCTGCGTCCTTGAGGCCTTGTTGCTCTCGTAATCAGGATCATCGGTGGGCAGCTCGAAGCGGCAAACGGGGCAGGAATTGTGGAGCTCCAACCAGGGCACGATGCAGTCGGCATGGTAGATGTGGTTGCAGGGCATCTGCTTGGCCCCCTCCCCAGCCGAGAAATCTTCCTTGCACACAGCGCAGTCGGCGCCCTCTGCCGCCGCGACCATGGCATCCGTCACGACGACGTCAGGAAGCGCGGACAGGGCCGACTTGGCAGCGGGCGGGGTGCCGTAGCGGTTGGGATCGTTCTCAGCGAGCTGCTCGATGAGCTGCTCCAGGCCGGGGCCGACGAAGTAGTCCCCGAAGCTTCCACCACCGAGACCGATACCGACACCGCCGTCGTCTATGCCGGCGGCGAGGTGGTCCATGGCGTCCTCGAGCAGGTCGAAGATGTTGACGCCGCGCCCCCTGCGGCCGCGGAGGTAGTCCTGGAAGAAGGCGTGCGGGTCATAGGCCTCAGGCTCGTTCTCAGGCGTGGCTGTGCCGGCGGCGGAGACGGCACCGCTCCCGCTCCTCAGGTTGCCCTGAGGGCCCATGATGGTGGTGAGGAAGGTGGAGAGGTCGATGGAGTGGGTCGCGGCGGCGGAGGACGAGTAGGAGGATTGGGGTGGGGTTGAGGCGGTGGGCATCATAGGGGAGGAGGCGGCGGTGGGCATCATAGGGGAGGAGGCGGCGGGCACCATAGGGGAGGAGGCGGCGGTGGGCATCATAGGAGGGGAGGAGGCGGTGGGCATCATAGAGGCCATGGCGGAGCGCATCGCAGGGGAGAAGTCGAAGGTGAAGGTGGGGATGGTGGGGGCGGGGATGTTGACCTTCTCCAGGAAGTCGCCGCCGCACTCGGGGCAGGAGAGCTCGCCGGCGGCGGCGGCGGAGACGGCGAGGAGGACGGTGCGGTTGCATTGGTAGCAGAAGAACTGCTCGCGCGCGAGGGACGCGTAGTAGGCGGCGCCCGGGGTCGACATGGCGGCGGCGGCGGCGCCCGGCGATCTAGGCGGCGGCGATGCGAGTTTTTCTTTTCGGAATTTAGGTTTTCGTGTTTCTGGTATCTCGTTTAGTCCTTTTTCTCTTGTTGGGATTTTATCAAGAGCGGTGACTCCGGAGCTGGCACGTATTTCTTTTTTTAAAAAAAAAAATCGAGGCCCGATAGGATGATGCGGCCGGTTTGCCTGCGGATCAGAAACGTGAGGAGATTGAGTTTGGTTTGAATCTCTGCACAGGGTTGGTTTCAAAGACATTTACAAAGGCTAGCTAAATGTTTTACAGTCGATGGCTTTTCTTTAGAAAGGCTAGCTGATTTGCTAATTTGAGTTTAGACTAGCAAAAGTGCCCGTGCGTTGCACTGGGAGAAAAAATGCTATTATGATAAGGTGTTGCCAGATAGGTGGGCCTTCCTCACCACCAGGCTGAGGATTTCACTCGAAGTGGTAGGTTGACGGCGCTAGGATTTCCCTCTAGCTAAATTGGATGGCCTGTCGCTGTCCGCCGGCCTGAGGATTCCACTCCAGTTTCAGCTTGATGGCCTAGCAACATCGTTGGCCTTCTCCTGAGCGGCTTTTCAAGCGCATGCACACACGCCCTCCGTCTCCATGGATGCTCTCTGCGCCCCTCTCCTCTCCGCCTCCACCATCTACGTGTGCTTCATGGCGCTCGCGACGATGCGTGTGCTACTCTCGGCATCCTGGCTTGCTCGGAGACAGGTTACACAGTCAGCAGCTGTGTGTCTGTTCCCGAGTCGGCATGCCGCGCATCACTTCGGCCCTCGCACTCCACGATGGCGTCGTGTTTCGACTCCTCGTAGTGTGCCTGCCGATCGGGCAAGGGCATCTAGCGAAGGCGCAGGGCATGCGCGTGTTATCACCAGAATTTGGACAAGTCAGAGGTGGGCCGCGATCAGGATGGTCTTGAAGATATACATATAGAAGAGATACGTGAATCGGCCTTTTATACCAAGTTGGGCTAAACTGCCCATGTATCGTAACATATTAGATCGCATCTTAGTTTAGAAGTTAGAGTTTTACCGTGCACGGTTTGGTGCACGTCCACATTAGAAAGTCCCCTGGACTATAAATATGTACCTAGGGTTTATGGAATAAACAACAACCAACGTTCAACACAAACCAATCTCGGCGCATCGCCAACTCCTTCGCTCGAGGGTTCCTCCGGTAGCATCATGCTGCCTAGATCGCATCTCGCGATCTAGGCAGCACAAGCTGCCTTGTTCATGCGTTGCTCGTGCGGCCTTTTTGATGGCGAGCAACGTAGTTATCGTGACGCGCTAGGGTTAGCATCGTTCTTAGCATCATATGCTCGCGTAGTGCAACCCTTGCGCGTCTAGCCGTCCTTGTGCCTCATCATGGGTGCAGGGGCGGCACCCCGCTTGATCTTTATTTAGTAGATCTGATCCGTTATGGTCGCTCCTTGATTCATCAAGGATTAGTTTAATATCTGCAATAGTTAGGCCTTCAAAGGTTGGAGGATCCATGCGAGGTGGTAGTTTGCTGCCCTAGACAGGACGTGAGGATCAACCTAGTGTTGGTTTTAGGCCTTGTCTAGGGCTGCTTACGTTTACCGTGCGTGAGCGAGAGGCCCAATCGTGAGTAGGATGATCCGACATAGCGGTGAAAACCCTAGATCGTCGTGGATCTCATATGCTTTATCTTGATCAAGCAGGACCACCATATATTCGGCCACCTTGGACGAATCATGGGTGGATCGGCTCCATGAGCCGATTCACAGACAACCTGAGAGCCGATCGAGGCTCGTATTTAACGTGTACGTGTGTGCCTGCGAAACTAAGCGAGGCATCATCCACACCTTCGACCGGGTATAGGTCGGTGCATGTGCCCGCATCGGCGCGCGACTCAGAGGCTTTGCGGGCCGTCGCTTCAGGACCAGGGCCCGCAGCCCTAGTCATTCCCGCCTCTAGGTGTTGGCCGCCGGCCACAGGTTTCGACGCCAACACATTTCGCACGCCGGGGGACAATCTTCGGCGACAACCATCTCGCCATCCACATCGATGGCGAAACACCCCGAGTACGAGGATCGGAATGGCAAAGTCAAGGCCCTCCGTGAAGCCGACCTCATCGGCTCTTCCTACGACGCCCGCTCCCATGGCGTCAACACGGTCGATCTCAGCCACTCCATAAGGGAACCAGGGTTCTCTTTCGATGCCAATATGGCGGGGTTCGTGATTCGCCACGCAGAGACAAAGCAGAGGCAGCCACGCTCGTGGCAAAGAGAAGGACGAGGCCGTTCCACGTGGACCGCCCCAGGACGACGATAAACGGTACCTGGCCGAGGAGGAGGTGGGAAACATAAGGCATCCACGCCCGTCGCCCGAGCATCTCCTCAGCAAATATGAACAGCCATATGACCGACATCGCCATACGATGACGACGATGAAGGATATCGTCGGTTCGGTGCAAACAGAGGTATCGTCAAAACAGCGGCCACGACGACGGGTCCGAACGTCGCGGAGGGTCCGGAGGCGGACAACGTGGATAGGCACTGACTGCCCCTTCTTCGATTGCTGGGATACGGAATGAGCGATTACCAACAATCGGCAATTGCCCACGTAAAACGAAAGGAGAAGGGTACGGCTAAGGTGTACGTGTTCGAGCGTCTGGGCCTCTCCCCTCGGAGCAAGCATGCGAGCCCGTTCGGATGGAAGCTCGCGAGGAATTAGAGGACGATGATGAAGAGGATAAGTATCATCGGCCAAGATGGTGTCTTGATGGGCTCACCGCTCCCAAAAACGAAGGGTTCGGCGACTACGTGCGTTGGAAGAAGCCGAAAGGTTATATCTGCACGCGCTGAGGAAGGCACGACCTGACCTGGCCGCCAAAATTCAGCGAGCCCTGGACGAAGAAGGTCGGCCACAAAAAGAGTGGCGCCCTAAGCAAGGAAAGCCGATGATGAAACATCTGGCACAAACATGGTCTTCATCCTTCTCGCGGAATTTAGCGCTCCAAGGTTACATGAAGCGCGTGGCACAAGCGATTGCGGCCCACGGCCGGTCATCTTCGAGAAGCCGCGGAAAGGAGTTACAGGCATCTGAAGGCCCTGTATTTACGAGGCTACATCAATGGACAGCTTGTCAATAAGATGTTGGTGGACACCGGAGCGGCAGTCAACATTATGCCATACTCCATGCTGGCGGTTGGGACGCTCCACCTCGGATTTAATCAAAACCAATGTAACATTGAGCGATTTCAACGGCCAAGCATCGACGCACAAGGGGTCTAAACGTGGATCTGACCGTAGGAAGAAAGACTATCCCTACGACGTTCTTTGTTGTCGACAGCAAAAGCACATATGTTGTAATATTAGGAGGGATTGGATCCACGCCAACTGTTGCATTCCATCCACGATGCACCAATGCCTGATCAGTGGGATGGAGATGAGGTGGAGGTCGTCCATGCCGATGATTCAGCCGAGATTTCAACAGCCGGTATGGGCATTTGGGAGGCATCAGGTCAAGAGCCACTCTCGGGCATCAATTTGGACGACTGCGAACGCATCGATGACAAAGAACGGGGTAAGGCTGGTTCTATCCACCGGACTGACCGTATAACGGGAACAACATCGATGAGCAAAGGTGGTGAGGCTGATCCTTGCGATCGGCCCCAAAAATTTTGTGGAGGAACATTACAAAACCTTCACCAAGCGCGCAATGTGGAGGCCGATTCCAGCAATCGGCCAAAATTATCCCCACCATCTATTTTGCCTGGGAGCGATATTTGACCCAGCAGGGGCTGCCTAAAAAGCCGATATCATCAATTTGCTTGACAGAATCGGCTCGGGGGGCATCGAGATGGATTAAATACATGTGAGGCAACATTATCAAGTATGGGGGCCGACGTACAAGTTGGCCGTGGATTAAATACATGTGAGGCAACATTATCAAGTATGGGGGCCGACGTACAAGTTGGCCGTGGAAAAGTTGAAAATTTTTGAGCACAGCCGATGCACGGCCATCGACTTAAGGGCATCAACCACCTTGCGACCGTCACGCGAAGCAGTATGTCTCTTCTGAAACCAGGAGAATAGTCGATGTTGAGGCGATCGGCTACGGCATGTCACGATCACAAGGGGGGGAAAACATCAGGAAACATCCTCACCAAGAGCTGCATCAGCCTGCCAAAGGTAATGAGCCAATATTATCGACGAAACGCAGGACCTGAACGGGAGAAGCTCAGGGAGACAGTTGGCCCTGAAGGGTCCTTCACTATAGGTGGCCGATTTTTCCCAATCGGCTGGCCCTGCTTCCCAGCTTGCCTGAAGAATGATGCTGATGTCGCCAGAAACATCAGTTTCTACATACAAGCCAATCGAGTGACACGCACGGGGCTTTGTTGTGGGCACCTGCCCGGAACCAGATGGCCAGCCCGCTGGATTGGCTAGCAAGGCTCATGATCTTGCTTGAGGTCTCATGGGGCAAAGCCGACGCTTGGCCGTCGACTCAAGAGGCAAGGTGGTTACAGGCAAGGATCTCATGGAGCATCCATCACCAAATCGGCAGTGTTTGCGCAAGCCTGCGGGTCAGTCTAGGGTCATGAGGACAACATCGTCCGATGATCTCGATGAGCCGAACCATTCGAGCCGAGCTATCTGCACCAGAAGCTGCATCAGTTCGCCCGAGATGATGAGCTAATTAGGACGGCAAGGTGGTTCCTCGGAGCTGCTGACCTTTCCAGAATCTGCCAGGGGCTGGCTCCTTGAGCCTAACGCAGTGATACAGATGGGAGACCGATGGTGGCCCAATCAGCTGGTTATCCTCGCCTGGACTAAGGCCCGGGGTCGCCCTTAAGGTTCCTTGTGCTATGGAGCCGATTTGGTTAAAATCGGCTTGCTCTGCATCCAACTCGTCAAGAGAGGGTGAATTATTGCAGACGGGAGTGGCTGGAGGTAGTAGAAGGAAGCAACGATCGCTGACGGACTTTGGACCAGGTGTGACTACGAAGAGATGAGGCATTGTCAGGACAGTGGCAAAGAGGATCCGGTAGATGAGAATGCCGCTGGGGTCCATTAGTCCGTATGGTTGAGTCTGCATTTCCAGGATCTAGGATTTGCGCGATTGCGGCTCGTCCTAGGGGTGGAGGTCTGGATGGATCTTCCTCGAGTTTACCATGAGAGTCCGATGCATTGCCATCGGCTCCTTAAAGCACCGACCAGATTGGCAATCGGCGAGCGCGGTATAAAGGGCAATCGGCTAAATTATCATAAAAAGGACGACAAGATCGAGTTGGGGAAGTTCTCCATTGATTAACTAGAGTTCTTACATAAAAAGCTGATTGCTCTCAAAAGAAGATCCTAGGGGCTACATGGAGCTCTATCTAGCCGATGGCCCTGAGCTTTATTCTAGGGGCCGTTGTCTACCTTCGTCGTCGTCGCCATCATCGGCGCGTCGTCGGCGCTGCTCGTCATGGCCTCGTCGTCGGCTGCGGCCGGGCGCAGGGGACCTTCGGTGTCCGGGGTCTTCTTCATCGAGTCCTCGTCGTTCCTTTGTCGAGAGTCGTCCGAGCCGGAGGCGGTGGCGCCGGAGCTCATCGGCTGTGCTTCTTCCTTGGGCTTCCTCTCCTCCCGGAGGTGGGCCGTCGGTGGTATCTCCTCGCTCAAGAAGGAAGGGTGCTCTCCCCCGAGGGGGCCCGAGTGTCCCTCCCGTTGGGAGAGTCGTCTCAAAGACCATGAGGCCTCGAGGCGCGGCGATGTCCGCGTGGGCGGGAGCCGGAATCGGCGGCTCGCGGAAGGGGGAGGACTGGCGAAGTCTCGAAGAGACTCACAGAGGATTTTTTTTAGAGTGGGAATAATTTAATAAGGGAAAAGAAAATGGTGCCGAGGGATGGTCGTGCGAGAGAGAGCGAGGAGGCAGACATCATGAATGAAGGAAGAAGCGAAAAAAATGCATTTGCGTGTCCCTGCTGTGTTGTCTTTGGACAATCGGAAGGGGGCGCGATCATGGTCTTGAAGATATACATATAGAAGAGATACGTGAATCGGCCTTTTATACCAAGTTGGGCTAAACTGCCCATGTATCCGTAACATATTAGATCGCATCTTAGTTTAGAAGTTAGAGTTTTACCCGTGCACGGTTTGGTGCACGTCCACATTAGAAAGTCCCTGGACTATAAATATGTACCTAGGGTTTATGGAATAAACAACAACCAACGTTCAACACAAACCAATCTCGGCGCATCGCCAACTCCTTCGTCTCGAGGGTTCCTCCGGTAAGCATCATGCTGCCTAGATCGCATCTCGCGATCTAGAGGCAGCACAAGCTACCTAGTTGTTCATCGTTGCTCGTCCTTTTGATGGCGAGCAACGTAGTTATCGTAGACGGGGTTAGCATCGTTCTTAGCATCATATGCTCGCGTAGTGCAACCCTGCGCGTCTAGCCGTCCTTGTGCCTCATCATGGGTGCGGGCGGCACCAGATCTTTATTTAGTAGATCGATCCGTTATGGTCGCTCCTTGATTCATCAAGGATTAGTTTAATATCTTGCAATAGTTAGGCCTTACAAGGGTTGGAGGATCCAGCGGCATGCAGGGTAGTTTTCTGCCCCTAGACAGGACGTTCCGAGGATCAACCTAGTGTTGGTTTTAGGCCTTGTCTAGGGTGGCTTACGTTTACCGTGCGTGAGCGCGAGGCCCAATCGTGAGTAGGATGATCCGATTATGCGGTGAAAACCCTAGATCGTCGTGGATCTCATATGCTTTATCTTGATCAAGCGGGACCACCATATATTCGGCCACCTTGGACGAATCATGGGTGGATCGGCTCCATGAGCCGATTCACAGGACAACCTGAGCCGATCGAGGCTCGTATTTAACGTGTACGTGTGTGCCTGCAAAACTAAGCGAGGCATCATCCACACCTTCCTGACCAGGTATAGGTCGGGTGGCACGCCTTGCGAGCATCGGCGCGCGACCGGGAGGCTTTGCGGGCCGTCGCTCGAGGGGGGGCCGGCCGCAGCCCTAGTCATTCCCGGCTCTACTGTGTTGGCCAGTCGCTGCCCGCCGGTGGGTTTCTGACGCCAACAGCGCGTCGGCGAAGATCTCCACCCTCCGCGTGAGCAGGTCGCCGATGTTCCAGCGCTCGGCTCGCCGCGCGCTTTCGGCTTCTATGATCGTGCGTGACAGCTTGGCCAAGCGCTCCTCGATGATGGCTTTCACCGCCGCAAGGTCGCGCTCATGAACCACATCCAGCTGAGAGGTCTCTAACGAGGCCACCAACGCAGCTTGATGGCCAGGCGGCGGTCCGTCCTTGGTGGCGTCGTGCCACTTGTTGTCGTCCTCCTCCTCGTCGACGTCCAGGTCTATCTCCGCTTGCTCCGTGCCCTCTGCCGCCGATGCCTTCTCTGCCTCCACGCGCGCCCCGGCCTCGCGCTCCTCCGATGTGCGCTGCTTGGCGGTCAGCGGGAACCGCTCACGAGCGGTCAGCGTGAGCTTCGCCCATGTTATCTGCAGATTGCGAGGCATGTTGACGAGGAGAGGGTGCCGGCGAAGGAAGATGAGGACAATGTTGTCGGTGGCTGGTATGAGACAATGAGGCTGCAAGCATCGGCTATTTCAGCCAGCGGCCATGGCAGGAAACTGGCTCGCGCGGCAAGCACTGTTTCCAACTTATTAAGTTTGTGCAACTCCTAATTTGTGACCTTCATCCTGCGCAATACCATCTGTACAACATAGTATAGTTTTGTAGTATGTAAAGATCAACTATCATGCATGTACTATTAGAGAAATACGTTAAAAAGGGATGAATTTAGAAAACTTTGCTTATTTGCTTACGGAAAGAACTGAAGCTTATTTTCTTTGTACATGATTTTTTTTTTTAGCTGATGCTTTGTACATACTAACATGATGAAGTCTTATGTTGAGTAAAAGCAGGCCCAGAAATCCAACCGGCAAGGCAAGCTAGAACCAAGGCCCAGCCGACTCCTCCATCCTCGAATCAATCTCCTCATCTCCCAGCTTCCCTTCACTCCGCCGCCAGACGCGCACCACCACGCACACACGACCGGCGACCAGGCTCCTTTCCAGGATCGATCACCCCGCCCGCCAAGATCGAAGCCGGATGGACAAGCCACCTCCCCATCGCCCATTCTTCCTTGCAGTTTCCTCCTTTAATTCGGATCCCAGCGTTCAATTTCCGCGCTCCATCTTTGGAGATGCTTTCTTCCGTGCAATTTCCTCCTTTAATTTCCGTCCGTTCCCAAATTGTGGACGGGATCCTTTCCTTCGTTTTAATCCCGTCCTTTATAATTCGGATCCCAGCGTTCAATTTCTGCCCTCCATCTTTGCTGATGCTTGTTGTTCCAAGTCAGCTTGTTATAACCCAGAAAATTTAGGCATATAAACTGGTGAATTTGGTTCTATGCCAGCGAGGTGGGACTATTGATTTCGTGTGTAAACCAGCGCCGTGATATTTTTGATTTCGTGTGTGAGCCAGCGTCGCGATACTTTTGGCCAAAAAAGCCCAGTGGTAGTCCTCTTCGTGGCCCTCCGAGGGAAAGGATGAACCGGTAACTTGGCCGAACGAATCGGTACCGTGGCAATTTGGTGTATTATGCGATTTGGTGGGAGGGCAAAACGGTCCAAAAAAAAGCGTTGACGAAACTTTTTGGCAGAAACCTTAGCTCTTTTATTATTAGGTATATAGATTGGACTTATGATTTGTTTCGATTTTAGTTAGGATGCATTTGGCATTGCGGTGTATTGTATTATCATGACTTTGTTTGCTACACTTGTTTGTAGATTTTGTTTGACTCGTTCTTATAATTTTATCTATGTTTATAGCTAATATTTAGTACTATCAAGGGATTATTAGGTTACAAGATAATCATAACATATCACAGTTTAGCCGCCACAAATTAAGTCTTAAAGAGAGGAGGACAACTAGTTGAGACTTGACATTTAGGTCACACAGAGGTTATTCATAAATCATACAAGGAGCAGTTGAGTGGTGTTTAGGTGATAAAGACGATTAATCACGAGATAGGTTAAATGACAACATCACGACGGAGGTAATGCCAAAATGGGGTGAGGGAATTTTGATTATTTGACTATTTATGATGTTGTTTGTGCTTAAAATCAGCCACATACAACATATATAGACTAGTATTTATAAGAGTTGAAAACTAGTATTTAAGTTAGATATGGTCTAGAAGTTTTGAGTGACTAGTTGGAATTATCTATATGATAGAGAGTAAATAAAGTATATTTTAGGTATGTTTCATGGATGGTATTGTGAGTGTATCTCTACAAGCTTTAACGGGGGTTTAATAACATTGAATGCATTGATTTCAAGGATATTCTATGGTAGAATAAAAAATACTTAGGGGTCTAGAAAAACATTAGGATCCCCGAGATCCACCTTTTCCTCCTTCGAGCAAGTTTTTTCTCTCTCCCATCTTATTAGGAAACCACCGAGGTTTTCCGCGGAAAGTTAGAAGATCAAGGGTGGAGGATCAAAATGGTTAACCTAGATGGGGTGAATAGGCTTAGACTTTTCGGATAACAAAGATGAGCCAAATGCAACTATGTGAAAATATGTATGATGATATATCAAATTTCAAGCACGAAGGCTATATTGTGAAAGAGAACGGATAGAAATGACCGAGTCACATCGAGACAAAGATATATCCTGATGTCACTTAATTGGGAAGAAGATAATCACCGTTGGATAGATGTGGGTTACTAGGAAGGTTCCTAAACGCCACTAAAGGCTCACCTTCTTCTACTTGAGGCTCATTCACTCAGTAGGGACTCAATCACTAGCGATATGCCATAAGGTGATCTTCAAACCATCACTAACTCTCGAGGAGCTTGACTCCACATATTTGATTGCTCTCGGACGGCCCTAGCACACCTAGGTTTTGCCACAAACACAAGAGTAACAAGTATCTTCAAGGACACATGGAGGGATCATGATTTGGCCTATATTTCTAGATATGGATTTTCTCTCTTATTTCCTCGAAGGGATATAAAATTTGGGTGGAGTAATTAGGAGATCTCGAGATTCGAGGTGCCCAACGACGGAGGACATAGACAAAGTGTACACGAAGAAGTTGATGCTTTTATAGCATCACCCCAAAATTGCAATTGTTAAATATGTCACACCCCCACCCCCGATGTCATGTACTTCATTCACTACCCTCACTTGAATGAAAATCGAGGAGAGGACATTAGAGCTCGAAGACACGTTCATGGAGCCTAGGGTCGAATCTCAAAAGACTCATATGACTCGAATTGACGTTGAGTAAGAGTATATTGGGGTCGTCCTCCAGAAATCATGCAAGGGTCAAACTTTCTACCAATTCTTCCTCTGTGCCTTACTAACATAAGATTGAGTGACTCTCAAACAAGAAGACCAAACCTTACCATCAAGCCGTTGTACACAGTATGTACCCATTCCGCGTCGGTGCTATATGTGAAGAGATACTCTAATCTAGTTATTACTAGACAACAGTAATATTTCACCCGTCGAAACTTGTAGAGATTTGTCTTTTGTATATCCTAGAAAATATTTTACCAAAATAATTAATAGATTTATCTTCTCAAACCTCTGATGTTTGATTATGTCTCGTTTCATTTTCAAACATTTACGATGTATTAAGTTTCTCAACTAATTGGATTACGACTTCGGATAAATTTTCTTGTTCTTCTTATAGAATATATAGTTCACTATGTATACACATATTTATATGATTATTGTTGTCTATTTTAGATCCGAATCTGTTTCGTTTTCAATTCAAATTTGCAGTATGATATAATTCATATTTGAATCTGCATCCCATCATTATCCGATCCAAATCCGTAATGTAGTAAAGAGTATTCAAGTGAGGGTAGTGAATGAAGTACATGACATCGGGGGTGGGGGTGTGACATATTTAACAATTATAATTTCGGGATGCTATAAAAGCCTCAACTTCTTCGTGTACATGTTGTCTCTCTCCTCCATTGTTGGGCACCTCGAAGCTTATCTCCTACTTCCTCCACCCAAATTTTATATCCCTTCGAGGAAATAAGAGAGAAGATAAAAAAGTACTCCTGTATACCCATGCAAAATATTTCACCTAAATATTAATAGATTTATTTGACTACAATTCGATCTAGTTCTGTCTAAATAATATGAAAGTTGTCTTAAATTTGTTAAAATTTGGAGGTATCTAGACAATATTTAGTGTATGGATACATCTAAATTTAGACAAATTTAATGGGATAGAGGGAGTAGTACAGAGTAAAAGCTGATCCGTTTACACCTGCAAAACATTTCATAACAAAAACAAGTTACTCCCGTTTACCCCTGCAAAATATTTCTCCAAAAAATATCCTTCACTTTAATATGCCCCCATGCAGGATCGAACTACAGACCTTCAGTTTACAAGACTGACGCTCTACCACTGAGCTATAGGGGCTAATTTGATTTCTTCAAGTAACCATCTTTATTTATTCGTTTTAATAAGGGTCCTGGCGCTGATTTTGCTTATTGATCGCTCTCGCGGCCTCGGCTCTTCCCTTCCCCCTCCCTGCCCACCAGTCAGTCCACCGCCGCCGCCTCTCCTCCCCTCTCCCCTTCCCATCTCCCCGGCGCCGGCGCCGGCCAGAAACTAACCATGGCGAGCCCCGCGCGCATCGAAGTCGATAAGCTCAGCGTGGAGCAGCTGAAGGCGCTCAAGGAGCAGACCGATCTGGAGGTCAATCTCCTCCAGGACAGCCTCACCAAGATCCGCACCGCCGCCACCCGCCTCGAGAACGCCACCGCCGCCCTCCACGAGCTCTCCCTCCGTCCTCACGGCACGGCTCACCCAACCCTAACCCTCTCTTCTCCGCACCGTTCTCTCCACGGGGTTACCCTTTGGTTAACGCTTTTGTTTGTCACTCCGCGTCTGCAGGGAAGAAACTGCTTGTGCCGCTCACGGCGTCCCTCTACGTTCCCGGCACGCTTGACGATGCCGAGAAGGTCCTCGTCGATGTCGGCACGGGCTACTTCATCGAGGTATCTTGCTACTTGCAATAGCTTAGAGTGTGTTAGTTTGTTCAGTACTTCAGTGAATCTCTCAACCTGGTGATATACATTGGGCTCATGGGCTTCTTTGGTTATACAGAAAAATATCGTATTGGTTGGTTTTCGGTGACATTTTGATATTCGGTCAACAACACACGATCAGCACAGCATCAATGCCATGAAAGTTCCATTGTTGCACAGATATTAGGCAATCACCGGTTGGCCTGTTCTTGTTCCATGTCTGGCTCAGCCTTTGTTTACTGAGAGGCTAATCAGGAACTCTGGCTGCCTGCGCTTTTTGGCCCATTAGCTGCTTGTTGAATGAGACATTGCTTAGCAATTTGTCCTGTTACTCATAAAATTTCATGTTTTCTGGTCCCTTTTAGAACCTAGTGAGCAACGCAGTACCCTAAGTAAACCCTATGCATACTGAAATGATGTATCTATTTTTTGTTTGCATCTGTTGCCTTTCATATGATTATTTTTTCTTGTGCGCAGAAAACTATGACTCAAGGAAAAGAATACTGTGAAAGGAAAATTAATTTGCTCAAGTCCAATTTCGATGAACTACTTGAGGTAATATTGACAGACTGCACTGCTTTTGTTGATGCTCATTTTAGCCAACCTGGAGGATAAATTGCTTTAGTCTTCATGTTTATTAAAATTCTATCTGAATAGAAGCACTCAAGATACTGAAGTTCATAATGCCATTTTGAGCTTGAGTAACTTTTAGTTGAGGGACGTAGAAAAGGTCTCATGATGAAATTTGTAAGACAAAGGTTTCCATTCACATGCTTAGGTCATGTAGCCATTGTGTGCAGGCTCCTCAAACTGGTGCTAATCCTTCCTGTATCATGCAGACCTAATAGTTTGGTCGAATTTATCTTATACGCTTAGGTCATGACTTGTGTCGACACACCACAGCATTCTGTCTAAAAATTAGTTCTGTGTTGCCACACCCCAGCATTCTGTCTAAACCTTGTGCACCATGTCATTGGCCAAGTTGATGGGAAGATATAATTTAGTGCCTAAACTGCTGATTATATTATTGCCATTTTTGAGAAAATGATTTGTTATGAGTATCAAAATCAAGGTTTAGGGCTTCTCAAATTCAAGTCGTAGAATACAAAGAGCGACATATAGGGGGCACCATTATTAGCATAGAATGCACCTGGCTGCAGTAGGAAGAATTACCAATGCCTGCTAAGCATGTTATGAATATGCCATTGTTAACTAGTTTACATTAGTTATGCATATTTTGATCAATAACAATTCTCGAACTGTGCAATAGCCTGGTGGAAAGAAGTGCATTTATATTGCTGATGATAGCCACATGAATTGATTTCTTTTTACTCATTTCCATTACTAGCTAGTCATCACTATTTGGAAGGCATAAGCTAGTCCCTCAATATGATGTGTTATATAGTTGTGCTAATTCGTCTGCGTGATATCAAAAGATGGGCATTTCTCAACTGCAAGGAACATATGTAGCATGAATTCAGTACAACACTCTCCCTTGGCTGATGAACATTCTCATGTGCAGATGGCGACGAAGAAGAAAAGCATAGCAGACGAAATGGGCATGCTCCTACAAGCTAAGTTGCGGCAGGCATCAGCAAGCCCAAGCTCGTGAGAGCCAATTGCGTGCCATGTCCCTCATTTTGTTGGATGGCTGCCGGGTGGTCGGTTTGCAGCACTCAGGACACATAGAACAAGGTTTAGCTGTTTTGGTTGTGTGTGTGAGGTTCTATGAGATGGTTTACCTGACCAAACCCTGTTGCCATACTCCATCCAGTGATTTTGAAAGTCAGTAGTATCGAACATGCAGCTTAGCTGCACAACTTGTACTTTATGACTTTGCACGATGCCACTCATGTATAAGCATCAATCCTGAGTTTGTTGCATTTTTACATCTGGATGGTTGGTTTTGTTTGCACATCTCGTTCTTTTCGTGGTACTTCCTGGAGTTGTCATGTGTTGTAAGAAGTAATTGTACTCGTGTATGCACCTAGCCGCCTATATGGGTACAACCAAGTTGCGGATGTGAAAACAAATTCCACTATAACCATGTTTAAAAATCTATGGAAGAAATTGACGAAGGAAATAGCTCGGGAGATCACCCGCCTTACACTGTGTTGCTGCTAAAATGATTAGTTGAGGTGCTGTCAAGAACAGAGCATATAGGTTATAACATACTCTGTAATTTACATTTCTTAACGTGTTCTTCGTCAAATTGGTATATATACATGAAGGCTGACAGCTTATTCACAGTAAAAGATTCACAAACTATGGCTCAATGATAATGATAATTAATTTAGACGGCAAGGCTCAGGATAATATAAAGGTTCACAGACCACTTGACAGTTAACATGAAGATTCACGGAGAACTTACAAAGTAGTAGATAAAATTACAAGGCAGTATTCATAGTTTGGAAACGAGATATGATGGCCTCATCCTTCACTTGCGCAAAGATTTCTCGCTCAAGACATGTAACCATGCAATCATTCGCGCACTGATCCGACAACTTATTTGTTGCCTTGTTGTTCACATAATTCACTGAAGAAAGGTTCCTCTCAACACTTGCAGTTGCTACAGGAAGGACTAGCACCAGTTTGAGGAGCCTGTACACAATATAAAAAACACGGTCCATCCTTGTTTCGACAAGCTTGATAGTAAGTTCGGCAAGTGTTTTCACTTCTCTAAACCTTTCATCTTTACGCATAGCATCAAAAAATGTTTCAAGTTGGAAGGGAAGACACCCCAGTTCAAATGTTGAGAAATCCTCCGGATAAAAGTGTGCAAGCTTTACCAACTTGTCCACATCACGAGCAGCATATGAGTCAGCAGGGTTGAATGATGCCATGCAAATAAGTAACTCCATGTTTACCTCATCAAACATGTCATTCAGTTCTCGAATTTGACTATCAATGACATCCAAAAACATACCAACATGGTAGTACTGGAGATTCGTGGCTTCTTCGTAAAACCCTGGAGATCTTCCAACCGGTTCATACAAACCATCCATGTCCAGAACTTCGACATCGTGTTCCAGACAGAAATAAGTGACCTTTTGAAGAAAACTGTCCCATCCAACATCTTCTCGTAACGACTGCAACCGTTTTTTCGTCACAGAAACAAGATCGATAGCAGTAACGATATTGTGTTCCCTCTCTTGCAAAGCACTGCCTAAGTCCTCTGTATACTCAAATATGGTTAGCAACAAATGTGCTATAAAAACGAACTCAAATGATTCGAATGATGTGAAGATGATCTGAGCTCGTACTGATTCTATGCCGCTATGCTCCTCTCCAATCGTAATGAGAGTTCGCCAAATTGAAGGATACAAAGAGATAACATGCATCACACTTTCATAGCGAGATTGACGGCGGGTATCACAAGGCGTTCCCAAGCTCTCATGATCAAAACCATATTCAGATTCAAATGACTCGTCCAATTCAAAGGCTTCAATGATGTCATTAGCTTCAGCTACTCCAAGCATTCGTATCTTTCCATAGCACATCACAAAAACATCCAAGAAATTATCAAGCTCTTGAAAGACCCAACCACAGTGAACATTCTGCTTAGCAAGAGCAACAATATTTGACTCAAGTTGATGGCCAAAGGAATGGACGTAATAGACAGAAGGAGACTCATCCACGATCAGCTTCTTCAGACCATTAGCATAACTCTTCATGCAACTAGCGCCGTCGTATCCCAGCCCACGGACCATACAAAATTTCAAAGAGTGCGCCACGAGCAGGTTCTCAATCGTTGTTTTAACCGTCAAAGAGTCAGTGTCTTCAACTCCGACGATACCAAGGAACCTTTCGACCACCATTCCTTTTACACCAACATACCGCAGGCAAACAGCCAGCTGCTCCTGCTGTTCCACATCACGGGATTCATAGACAAGCACCGCGAAATAATCGTCACCGAGATCTTCCATGATAAGCCTGGTAGTTTCTTTGGCGCAAGAGTTGATGAGCTGATCCTGTGTCTTCTTGTCTACCATTTTACTGTTGATCGGAGCGTCCTTTAGACCCAGGTTTTTAACCTCTTCAATGCCTTCTGCCAGCCAATTCAACATCTCGATAAAATTTCCCGCGTTAAGCGAGCCTTCGCCTTCGTCATGTCCGTGGACCGGCAGCCCCTGTCGCAGAACGAACCTCAAGCACTGGAGCGAACGGGTCAAACGGGACATATCTAGAGCAGCCTCGGCCCGCAGCTGGTTACCGTTTGAAGCAATGGACTCGTCGTCTTTGTCACCGCCGGATCCATCAGCCCCTGCCATTGGGGAGCGTCTTTGTGCCTGTGCAGGTACCACCTGCAGCGCACTGGAAGGAGAAGGATTGGTTTGATTCCGAGGCTGGCTTCCAGCTTCAGTCGGTAAGGGTTTTGGCGTTGAGGTGGAAGCCGTCTTCTGTTTCTTGGAAGCTTTGTCCCACAACGATTTCAAGTCCATGGTCTTCTTCATTTTTCACGGCCTTTCGGAGCCTCTAAATCTGTCGCTACACAAAGTGGCAAACACAAACAATTATTCACCACCGATCATTTGACCATTCACTCAAAAGATAAAAAGCTGATGATTGTAGGTGCTGCTGTCACCTGGACCATATGGATATTTAGAAATGATTAATGTTTTGAGAACAAAAAAGTGCAAGATCCTTTTTGCCTTGTTAAAATGGTTGGGTACTGGTTGAGTTCTCGGGAGATTTTGCAGAAAGAACCGGCCACGCAAGATGGTAGTGGTGGTGGTGGTGGGAAGTGTAGTCTGTCAGTTCTAGAAGCTGTAGTGAAAGTTTTGGCTGTAATTTCAGGTTGTTTGCCTGTGATTCTTGTTCATCAGTGGGTGGTTTCTCCCCGTGGGCTTGTCCAGGAGTCTCAGTGGTTTGCAATTAAGTTTCAGCTTTGCTACAGCGCCGGCCCCCAGCTAGTTGCTGGATCAGAACCATTGTTGTTTCTACAACTAATTCCTTGGTTTTTGATTTCTGTAGGATTTCACATGTCATGACATACCATTCCTGCGTTTCCTATATATACCTGTGCTTTTGAAATCCTTTGAATCAAACTGGCCCTTATATATACTCTAATTAGCAACTGGAAATGACCAGACTAGATTAGAGAACTCACGGCACTGCCGAGGCGGGATTGGGGATTTGACGAGTGGAGACCGGTGTCCGCAACCGCAATGCTGCCCGCTGGCTGCCGGGCCGCGATTCTTTCCGCCGTCGGGAGCTGCGGAGGGGAGCCGGCGGCGCGCGCCGTACAGGAGTTGGAGCCCTCGGGTACTCGCGCCTCTCGGAAGAAGAAGGAAATTGAGGTGAAGACAGCAATGCGCAAGGCCAAGGGGGCCTCAGAGACGGGCCAGGCCCAAAGCTGGGTAGTAGGCAAATGGGCAGGGTTGTGCGGCCCACTATGTCTCGTACGCTGGTGGTTTGCTTAAAGAGCTTCGGCGTTTCTTCCTACCAAATGGACGTGGACACGATCCTTCAAATCCCTTTGAGCCACCGACTCGGATTGTTGGGCGTGGCATTACGACCGCAAGGGGATCTTCTCCGCCAGGTCGGCGTACAGGATGTTGGTGCACACACGAGAAAAGAGGGAAGCGTGGTTAGAGGGTACAGCCACCTCGTCGAATGTAAAGGAGGTGGAAAAACAGTGGACCAAACTTTGGCACATTCAGGTGCCTTCCAAGGTGAAGATTTTCTTGTGGCGGCTGGCTAAGCAATCTTTGCCGACCAACGATGTCCGTCATCATAGATGGATGGCAGATAATGATCAGTGCAAGCTGTGCGGTGCAGCGGATTCATGGCGCCATGCGCTGCTTGATTGTACCATGTCTCGCTGTGTTTGGGCTCTTGTCGATGAGGATATCACAGAACACATGTGCCGATCAGAGGAGGGTGGTGCTCGTAAGTGGCTAGCAAATCTCATTGAGACTCTCAAGCCAGACTCGAACTTTTGTAACTCTTTGGGCGATCTGGCACGCAAGGAGGAAGGCATTGTTCGAGGAGAATTACCAGAGCCCACTCTCGACGTATGCCTTCGTTGATTCCTTCATCAACGATCTCTCTCTTGGTAGGGAAGAGCCACGGAGGAGGAGCACGGCGGGGGTCACGGCGAGTTAGCCGAAGTGGTTTCCACCGCCACAGGGGTCTGTTAAGATAAACGTGGATGCGGCCGTGTCCAAGCGAACGGGCAGGGGGACGATCGCTGCAATAGCACGGCCGGAGGTCGGTGAATTCTTAGGTGCATCGGCTGTCGTGCTGCCTGGAAGAATGAACCCGGAAATTCTAGAGGCGCTGGCATGCAGAGAGGGTGTTGCGCTTGCATGCGATATCAACACAAGGGAGGTGCATATTGCAAGTGATTGCCAGATGGTTATACGAAGTCTGGAAGAAGGAAACCATGGGTGTCTATGGACACATCGTACGAGAGATTATTGAGTCCAAAGGGGGTTCCAGAAGCTCACGTTTGGGCATGAACGCGGGAGCTCGAATAAGGAGGCGTATACCCTTGCTAGAAGTGTCATTTGAGATGACGGAGGTCGCCGAGTGTGGCTTATCGACCCGCCTTCGGGCTTATGTATCCCTTATGTTATTGACATTGAATAAATTAGGTCTCCACCCTCAAAATTTTTTTTGAGATGCTGCTTAAAGTTCTCTTTTACGGAGTAGTTCCTATGAGAAGTTTATTTATAGGGCAAGCAGAAATTATAAAAAAAACTTTATAGGACACGAACTAGAATCACCTAGTTTTTGGCTCTAGAAGTTCAAATGTACCCCCAAGTTCAAATTCTTTTGGTGGCTAGTTTTAGTTGATCGACTGAATACTAGAAACATGCTACAAAGAAGAAACTACATCTTAAACTCCTCATATAATTGCCTGATGTGCCCCTAACCACCTGAAGAAACAATTGAGCATATGATCTTTCACTGTGAATTCAGTAAATCTTGTTGGAGCAAGTTACAGATGATTTGGCCATAGAATGGGGACAAACTAGAGATTGTAGACGAAGGACGTGCCTATTGAACAATCCCTTATACATGAAAATGATAATTGTTGGATCATGGAGCATATGGAAAGAAAGAAACAACTGTTGGATAATTAGGCACAATTTCCATGATTAATTCCAGAATATAAAATATGATGACAGCAACTACTAACATGTGAAACTCGAACATACTAGATGCATTAATCAACATGAGTAGCAGCAGTGATGACCCACAAGTATAGGGGGTGTATCGTAGTATCTTCGATAAGTAAGAATGTCGATCCCAACGAGTAGCAAAAGGTGTTGGCAGCAGTTTCGATGAAGGATTCACTGTAAATGCTCACAAACAGGTATTCAAGGGGTTTTGATGTAACAGATGAATAAAGTACGAGTAAGTAAAATGCAAGAGAAATAATTGCAGCGAGTGGCCCAATCCTTTTTAGCACAAAGGACAAGCCGGTTTGTTTACTTATAATGACCAAACGTTCTTGAGGACACACGGGATTTTAGTCTAGTACTTTCGCTTCATGTGGCTTAATAATCTTCATTGTTTTGATAAGTGTTGTGTGGGTGAACCTATGCTAATGCACCGCCCTTCCTAGGACTAATACATACTTGTGATTATACCCCTTGCAAGCATCCGCAACTACAAGAAAGTAATTAAGATAAATCTAACCACAGCCTTAAACTCTGAGATCCTGCGATCCCTCTTGCATCGATATACTAACGGGGCTCAGGTTTCTGTCACTCCGGCAACCCCGCAATTAGCAACCGAATACAAGATGCACTCCCTAGGCCCATAAATGGTGAAGTGTCGTGTAGTCGACGTTCACACGACACCACTAGAAGAATGACACCACAACTTAAATATCATAACATTGAATATTACTCAACCATAATTCACTACTAGCATTTAGACTTCACCCATGTCCTCAAGAACTAAACGAACTACTCACGAGACATCATATGGAATACAATCAGAGGTGATATGATGATGAATAACAATCTGAACATAAACCTTGGTTCAATGGTTTCACTCAATAGCATCTATAACAAGTAGAGAATAATGCCGGGAGAGTTTCCCCTATCATACAATCAAGATTTAACCCGAATTGTTACAGCGGTGACGAGGTGCAGCGGTGGTGATGGCGGTGTAGATGGTGGAGATGATGATGATGATGATGGAGATGATGTCCCGCTCGATGACGATGGCGATGGCGTCGATTTCCCCCTCCGGAGGGAATTTCCCCGGCGGATTCCTGCCCGCCGGAGAGCTCTTTTCTCTCTGGTGTTCTCCGCCCCGCAGAGGCGGCTATTTGTGAGGTCCTCTATGTGGCTTAGGTTTTCGGGACGAAGGAGTACGCGAAGAAAAGGCGAAAGGGGCATGGGGCCCCCACACCACGGGGTGGCGCGGCCAGGCCATGGGCCGCGCCGGCCGTGGTGCAGGCCACAGTGGCTCCCCTATTCTTCCCCTTCCTCCCTCCGTCATACGGAAAAATAGAAATTTACATGAAATTTCCTTCCACGGTTGATCTTCCGAAATATTGCGTTCGACGGTGCTTTTTCCAAGAATCCTGGCTCCGGTGCTTGATCCTCCAATAATGATGAAACATGCAAAATAGATGAAATAACATAAGTATTGTGTCCCAATATGAAATATATCAATGAATAACAGCAAATTATGATACAAAATAGTGATGCAAATTGGACGTATCAACTCCCCCAAGCTTAGACCTCGCTTGTCCCCAAGCGAAACTGAGCTCGATAAACAAGACCACATGTTTATGGAGTGAAGAGTCGATAAATAAAATACGGACAAGAAGCATCATATTCATTCACACAAGACATTCTAGTAAACAACTTCCTCATATAACTCATCTTGAAATAAGTAAAGAGAAATCACAAGTAAAGGTGCATAAGAAATCATAATTGGTGATGGCAAACTTTGTTCTTGGTCAGAGAACTACTAACGGATTGTACTTCTAAGCAAAGCTTTCATATTAGATTTTATAGTTGGACTTCCATATTTAAGCATAATAATCTCCTCATAATCATTGATAACTTCAAAGTCATATTCATTCAGATAAAATTGGTACTAAACAAGAAAGTATAAAAGACATGATTAACTGAATCATAGCATAAATGATTGGTTCACAACAACTCAATTGCTTGCTTGAGATAGAGAGAAATAGGTTTACTGACTCAACATAAAAGTAAAAGACAGGCCCTTCGCAGAGGGAAGCAGGGATTAAATCATGTGCTAGAGCTTTTCAAGTTTTGAAATCATATAAAGAGCATAAAAGTAAGATTTTGAGCGGTGTTTGTTGTTGTCAACGAATGGTAGCGGGCACTCTAACCCCCTTGCCAAACGAACCTTCCAAGAGCGGCTCCCATGAGGGACGGCATCTCTACCAGCAAGGTAGATCATCCCCCTTCTCTTTTGTTTACACATGTATTTTAGTTTTATTAAGGATGACACTCCCCCCAACCTTGGCTTTCTCAATCCATGGCTAACCGAATCCTCGGGTGCCTTCCAACATTCACATACCATGGAGGAGTATCTATTGCAAAATTAAGTTGCTTACTGATAAATCAGAGCAAAACATGTGAAGAGAATTATTAATGAAAGTTATTAATTGGGGCTGGGAACCCCGTTGCCAGCTCTTTTTGCAAAATTATTGGATAAGCGGATGTGCCGCTAGTCCATTGGTAAAAGTCCGCCTAACAAGATTGAAAGATAAAACACCACATACTTCCTCATGAGCTATAGAACATTGACACAAATAAGGAGTAGTATAGTTTGAATTATTTAAAGGTAGCACATGAAGTATTTACTTGGAATGGCAGAAAATACCATGTAGTAGGTAGGTATGGTGGACACAAATGGCATAGGTTTGGTCTAAGGTTATGGATGTATGAGAAGCATTCCCTCTCGATACAGGTCTTTGGCTAGCAAGGTTTGATAGCAAGCATAAAGGTTGAGGGAAACAAACAAATATACATATGATAGAAACAATCATGCATCTTTCTCATAAGCACAAGCAATTTTAACTTCAGAATACTAAGCATAGAGATAATAGTAATATATCTAAGTGTATTTCTCTCTTTTATTAAACATCAAGATGTTGTTGCTATTGACCAATGCTAAGTTTGCCAAAACCAAATAGATTTACTTGATGCTCCCAAAGTGATATCAATACTAATGTCAAGAGTAATCATATAATGGAGATTGCAAACTAAAATAAGGTGTGCAAAAAGTAAATGATAAGACTTCTCATTAATATTCCATAACGATAACTCACACCAACGGATACATAGATAACTAACTAAGAGAGATACTTCCACATTGCATACTATTCCATATGATAACTTCCCTACTCATGATATGACACTACTTGATAGTAAAAGATAAAGGTAATGATGATGTGATACCGCGGCACTCCCCCAAGCTTGGTGTTGGAGATATGCCCAAGAGGCAATAATAAAATGGTTATTATAATATATCTTTGTGTTTATGATAATGTTTGCATACCATGCTATAATTGTATTAACCGAAACATTGATACATGTGTGTTATGTAAACAACAAGGAGTCCCTAGTAAGCCTCTTGTATAACTAGCTTGTTGATTAATGGATGATCATGGTTTCGTGATCATGAACATTGGATGTTATTAATAACAAGGTTATGTCATTAGGTGAATGATATAATGGACACACACCCATATGAGCGTAGCATAAGATCAAGTCATTAAGTTCATTTGCTATAAGCTTTCAATACATAGTTGTCTTAATCCTTCGACCATGAGATCATGTAAATCACTTACACCGAAAGGGTACTTTGATTACATCAAACGTCATTGCGTAAATGGGTGACAATAAAGTTGGGATTAAGTATTCGGAAAGTGTGAGTTGAGGCATATGGATCAATAGTGGGATTTGTCCATCCTGATGACGGATAGATATACTCTGGGCCCTCTCGGTGGGATGTCATCTGATTAGCTTGCAAGCATATGAATGGTTCATAAGAGATCACATACCACGGTACGAGTAAAGAGTACTTGTCGGTAACGAGGTTGAACAAGGTATGGAGATACCGATGATCGAACCTCGGACAAGTAAAATATCGCGTGACAAAGGGAATTGGCATCGTATGTAAATGGTTCAATCGATCACTAAGTCATCGTTGAATATGTGGGAGCCATTATGGATCTCTAGATCCCGCTATTGGTTATTGCTCGGAGAGGAGTCTCGACCATGTCTGCATAGTTCGCGAACCGTAGGGTGACGCGCTTAAGGTTCGATGTCGCATAAGTAGATATGGAATATGGTATGGAGACGAAGTTTGTTCGGAGTCTCGGATGGGATCCAGGACATCACGAGGAGGTCCGGAATGGTCCGGAGAATAAGATTCATATATGGGAAGTCATTTTCAGGGTTACCGGAAAAGTTCAGGATTTTTCGGTATTGTACCGGAGGTTCTAGAAGGTTCCGGAGGGTACCATAGTGGGGCCCACCTATCCCGGACGACCAACATGGACCGGAGGGGTCGCATAGGCCCACATGGGCCATGCACACCAGCCCCCCAAGGCCCATGTGGCTGTACCAAGTGGATAAGATCAAATCCCTTGAAAATAGGGGCTTAACTTGGGGGGAAGTTTTGTTTTGGCCGACCCAAAGGCTTGGAGGGGGGGCCAAGGCAGCCCCCCACGCCTATATAAGAGGGAGGGGAGGGCTGGGGCGCAGCACATCATCCCCCCAAGCCCTAGCCGCCCCTCTCTCCCTCCTCCTTCTTCCTGCGCAGGCTTGGCGAAGCCCTGCAGGAATTTCTCCTCCACCTCCACCACCACGCCGTCGTGCTGCTGGGATTCCGAGGGGATCTACCACACCTCCGCTGCCCGCTGGAACGGGGAGAGGAAGGGCTTCATCGACACCGTACGCGCGACCGAGTACGGAAGTGCTGCCGGATTGCAGCACTGGGGATGATCGTCTACATCAACAACGAGATCTGATCTCGTAGGCTTTGGAAATCATCAAGGGTTAGTATATTATCAATCTCGTTGCTTCGATCTTGTAGATTAGATCTTGGGTGTTCCATAGATTAGATCTTGGATTTATTCGTCTTGCGGTAGGAAAATTTTTGTTTTCTATGCTACGAACCCCATCAGTGGTATCAGAGCCATGTCTATGCATAGATCTGTTGCACGAGTAGAACACAATGGTTTTGTGGGCGTTGATGCTTTTGTTGCTTTAGTTTGTGTACTTTGCATCTTGCGGGATGGTGGGATGAAGCGGCCGGGCTAACTTTACATGACCGCGTCTCATGAGACTTGCTCCACGCTTGACATGCAACTTGTATTGCATAAGTGGCTTTGCGGGTGTCTGTCTCTCCCACCATAGTGAAGATTCCAATTTGCACTTTCTATTGTCAACACTAGTATCACCGTTGTGGTTCATGTTCGTAGGTAGATTGGATCTTACTCGAAAACCCTAAACCACGTAAAATATGCAAACCAAATTAGAGGCGTCTAACTTGTTTTTGCAGGGTTTGGTGATGTGATATGGCCATGATGTGATGATGATTATATTTGATGTATGAGATGTTCATTGTTGTATTATGGCAACCGGCAGGAGCCTAATGGTTGTCTTTAATTTTTGTTAAAGACCTGCGTGTCTATTCATCATGTAATAGCTTTATTTCAAGTAGTTGTTATAGTAGCTATAAGTGATGGACAACCATGAAGCGGTGCCATGGACCTTGGTGCAATGCTGGTGATGATGGAGATCATGCTCATGTGCTTTGGAGATGGAGATCAAAAGCACAAGAAGAAAGGCCATATCATATCACATATTATGAATTGCATGTGATGTTAATCCTTTATGCATCTTATCTTGCTTAGATCGCGACGGTAGCATTATAAGATGATCCCTTTCACTAAATATCAAGATAATAAAGTGTTCATCCTTAGTATGCACCGTTGCTAAGACTTGTCGTTTTGAAGCATCTCGTGATGATCGGGTGTGATAGACTCTACATGTGCATACAACGGGTGCAAGCCAGATTTGCACACGTGGATACTAAGGTTGCCTTGACGAGCCTAGCATGTACAGACATGGTCTCGGAACACGGGATACCGAAAGGTAGAGCATGAGTCATATGAATGATATGATGAACACTTTGAGTGTTCGCCTTTGAAGCTACATCTTTTCTCGTGATGATCGGACTTGGTGTAGTGGATTTGGTTCGTGTAATCACTAAGACAATGCGAGGGATGTTGTTTTGAGTGGGAGTTCACCTAGTTAATTGAAGAATTAAAAAATGAACTCAAATTATCATGAACATAGTCTGAATAGTATTTTGAATTAAATTTGTAGAATTGGCATCCGTTTTCTACCATGCGCTAGTCTTGTAATTGAGATAGAAATACTGTTAAGTCTGACAAGTAACTCTACGGACTGGTACCATATTGTTAAAGAATCAAGAAATGATTAAGTCCTATTGCAAACTTTTAGTAAACCTCTCATTAATGATTCAAAGAACAATGGTTTCAATTAGTACCTAGAATCATCTTGCCTCCGTGAAACTTGAAGTTCAAATCTGTTTGAAAAGTAAGGAGCTGGAAATTTTGTTTTCAGAAATAAACAAGGTATGAGATATATGTGATATCTAAGACCTTATTGCAAGATGATAGAATATAATCTAGTGAAACTACATAAACTCATAAGTTTTATGGGAATGTACGAAGGTTGAAGACGCCAGGCGTCCCAATCCTCCAACTAGTTGGGCACTAACGATATTCGCATATCCATGAAGTGATCGTCCTTAGTATGCACCGTTGCTAAGACTCGTCGTTTCGAAGCATCACGTGATGATCGGGTGTGATAGATTCTACGTGTGCATACAACGGGTGCAAGCCAGATTTGCACATGCGAATACTGAGGTTAAACTTTACGAGCCTAGCATGTACAGACATGGTCTCGGAAAGTCGTCATGATATAATGGATAAAATTATGAGTGAAATTGTTCATCATATTACAAAGTTACTAATAGTGAAATCTAGAACACTTGTCATATGATGATCAAAACTTCAAAGTAAAAACCTCAAAGTTATTGGTATTTGACCAATGGACCTAGAAGTTATTGAAGGTGAAGTGTTTTTCTGAGAATGAGGAAAGCTAAAAGAGAAACTACAAAAGATATTTTGGCAGAAAGAAAGAAAAGACTAGAAAGTCTAGCTCAGGTATATAAATGATATACATGTTATGGATGTATTCCTTGTTTGGTCACACAATAAAATTCTTGGGTATTTGTACCAGATTGGTTGGTATGAAATGTCATACAGTACAACGCAATACAAGAATACGATGGCCTAAGTGACTGATAAGGAATATGGTAATAATGCACGTCTGGAACATAATAAAGTGTTATTATGTTTGTCGTTGGCATTCTACCTAGCCCTTAGAATTTATAATAAAGAACTTAATAATTGTTATTTTGCTCTGGTCAAATGAAAACAATGAGTTGTTCAAATTATGACATTACTCCATGTACGATGGATAAGTTATTATAAATCTTTGTGGTGAAGCACACATACATAACACTGACGCTAAAATGCCATAAGGCAAATGATGTGAATTCCACTCATTAGAGGAACCGCCATTTAGGTCATGTTAGAAAGGAACGCATGAAGGAACTCCATGCAAATGGACTTTTGGAGTCATTTGATTTTTGAATCGTTTGGTGCTTGCAAATCTCTTCTAAAGAAAATGACTAAAATACCGTTTATAGGCCAAGAGTTGAACGGGCAACTAACTTAGTGGAAACATATATGATGATGTATGTGGATCACTGGGCATAGTTGTGTGCGGGAGATTCTTCTACTTCATGAAAACTTCCAACAATTAATTGAGTATATATATGTGGATATATTCGATAAGGAAGAAGTTTGAAACATTTGAATGGATTCAAATAAATTTCAGCATGAAGTGGAAATCATCGTAATAGAAAAGTCAAATATCTATGATTGGATCATAGTGGAAATATTTGAATTACGAGTTTTAGCGAACATCTAAGAGAGTTATGAAGTTGTTCTACAACTCACGTTTCTTGGAATATCATAGTGATGATGGAGTATCCGAGAGATGTATCCAAACCTTGTTGGATCAATGATGAGATAAAATAAGATGATGCCATTATATTTTTGTGGATTATGCTTTAGTGACTACCGCTTTTACACTAAATAGAGCATCATCATAATCCGTTGAAATGACACCATACGAGTTATGGCATGGGTATAAACCCTAATAGTTCTTTCTTAAATTTTGGTATGCATAGCATAAGTAAATAAGTTTACAACCAAAATCGGATGAATGTCTTTGTTGGTTATCCCAGAGAATTGATTGGGAATTCTTTCCACTATGGACACAAAGATAAAAGTGTTTGTCGATGTTTCTTACTTATTTCCAAGAAATTGTTTTCTAGCGAAGTATTTGAGTGGGAGGACAATGGAACTTGATAAGGTTCATGAACCTGAGCATGATGATCAGAGTAGCACAGCATCGGAAATGGTTCCGGAAGCGGCTACGAAGATCATGGCTCCCATGTCTACAAAGTGTTATAGTCATGGAGATCAAAGTACTTATTGAACCTTGTAGATATGGTTTATTTTGTGATCAAATAAATGATTTGTGGACAAAGGATTGTTTTTGAACAATGATAAACCAACTACATACAAAGAAGTTATGATGGGCCCTGACTCCGTTAAAATGGCTATGCGCCATGAAATCCAAGATAGGTGAATACTTTTTGAAAGTAAATGGATCTATAAAATAGATGGACTTGGATGGAATATCCTTAAAGAAGCTTGACTTATCGAAAAGTTGTTTACGACAAAGTTCAAAGAGTTGACTACGATAAGATTAGATCTTCCGTGGCAATGCTTATAGTCTATGTGGATTATTCTAGTAATCGCTACATATTTCTTTTATGAGATATGATAGTAGGATGGCAGAAATACATTCCTTACCAGAAGTGTGTATGAAGGATGTATACTAGATACAACCAAGAGTTTTGCTGGTCCGTGGAATACTAGATAGGTATACAAACTTCAATTGGATGAAGTGAGTATCGCGGAGTTGGAATCTTCACCGGATGAAATAATCAAAGAGTTTTGATTTCATCAGAAACGATGAAGATGCTTGCATTTGCAAGAAATTAAGTGGGAGCGCTGAGACATATTTATAATACTTTATGTAGATGACATATCGTTGATTATAAATAGTGTAATTATATAATTGATTTAAAAGGTTTCATTGAGAATTGACATCAATGAAAGGATATGAATTGAAACATATTTAGTGTCAAGATCTATGAAGATAGATAGAAACACATAATAAGTTTAAGTTTAAGTACATAGAATAGATATTGAAGTAGTTCAATATATAAGTATTAAGAAGGTGTTCTTTTCATGTGAAGGTTTAACAAGACTTGAGTGTATTTGACACTCGATGAGTAAATACACATGAGTGATTTTAGATCACGAATAATATGTACAAAGTCAGATGTCCTGTGCTCTAAAGTGTTACGAGCATATACCAGAATGATTCATGTAATGATCATTGGACAACAGTAAGAATATCCCTGAGTGCTTTAGAAGAACCAAGGATATATATATATATATAGTTTTTATATGGGGTAGTGACAAACAAATCGCTGTAAGGTGTTGCACCGATATTAGTTTGGTCACATATAAAAATAAAATTTCAATCTCAATTAGGCTAAGTGTTGTTTATAAGGTAGCACAATGAGCTAGAAGAAGTCTATGCTAGATTTAGATCAGTTCTAAATATTGTGACGGATTCTACAAACGAAGGCAGAGTATGTCATTGTTTTGACAATGACTGAGGATGTTAAGTCAAGGAGTTCTTTGAGAACTTGGTGTAGTTCCGACAGTGTCAGAACTTTGAAGCTATATTGTGTGTGACAATATTAGTGACTTATTTCAGACCGCGGAATTAAGGTTCCACCAGAGGACTAAGCATATACAATTAATGCCGACTCATTTGGAAAATGAGTAATGCGTTGAGACGCAAATGAATTGCAAAATACATACGTTTCTGAGCGTGTCAGATCTGTTGACTAAAACCTCTCCCGTGAGCAAAACATGATAAGCACCAGAAGGCCAAGGTGTTATATCTTTACAATGTTAACTAGATTATTGACTCTAGTGCAAGTGGGAGACTGTTGGAGATATGCCCAAGAGGCAATAATAAAATGGTTATTATAATATATCTTTGTGTTTATGATAATGTTTGCATACCATGCTATAATTGTATTAACCGAAACATTGATACATGTGTGTTATGTAAACAACAAGGAGTCCCTAGTAAGCCTCTTGTATAACTAGCTTGTTGATTAATGGATGATCATGGTTTCGTGATCATGAACATTGGATGTTATTAATAACAAGGTTATGTCATTAGGTGAATGATATAATGGACACACACCCATATGAGCGTAGCATAAGATCAAGTCATTAAGTTCATTTGCTATAAGCTTTCAATACATAGTTGTCTTAATCCTTCGACCATGAGATCATGTAAATCACTTACACCGAAAGGGTACTTTGATTACATCAAACGTCATTGCGTAAATGGGTGACAATAAAGGTGGGATTAAGTATTCGGAAAGTGTGAGTTGAGGCATATGGATCAATAGTGGGATTTGTCCATCCCGATGACGGATAGATATACTCTGGGCCCTCTCGGTGGGATGTCATCTGATTAGCTTGCAAGCATATGAATGGTTCATAAGAGATCACATACCACGGTACGAGTAAAGAGTACTTGTCGGTAACGAGGTTGAACAAGTTATGGAGATACCGATGATCGAACCTCGGACAAGTAAAATATCGCGTGACAAAGGGAATTGGCATCGTATGTAAATGGTTCAATCGATCACTAAGTCATCGTTGAATATGTGGGAGCCATTATGGATCTCTAGATCCCGCTATTGGTTATTGCTCGGAGAGGAGTCTCGACCATGTCTGCATAGTTCGCGAACCGTAGGGTGACGCGCTTAAGGTTCGATGTCGCATAAGTAGATATGGAATATGGTATGGAGACGAAGTTTGTTCGGAGTCTCGGATGGGATCCAGGACATCACGAGGAGGTCCGGAATGGTCCGGAGAATAAGATTCATATATGGGAAGTCATTTTCAGGGTTACCGGAAAAGTTCAGGATTTTTCGGTATTGTACCGAAGGTTCCGGAGGGTACCATAGTGGGGCCCACCTATCCCGGACGACCAACATGGACCGGAGGGGTCGCATAGGCCCACATGGGCCATGCACACCAGCCCCCCAAGGCCCATGTGGCTGTACCAAGTGGATAAGATCAAATCCCTTGAAAATAGGGGCTTAACTTGGGGGGAAGTTGCCCCCCTTGTTTTGGCCGACCCAAAGGCTTGGAGGGGGGGCCAAGGCAGCCCCCCCACGCCTATATAAGAGGGAGGGGAGGGCTGGGGCGCAGCACATCATCCCCCCAAGCCCTAGCCGCCCCTCTCTCCCTCCTTCTTCTTCCTGCGCAGGCTTGGCGAAGCCCTGCAGGAATTTCTCCTCCACCTCCACCACCACGCCGTCGTGCTGCTGGGATTCCGAGGGGATCTACCACACCTCCGCTGCCCGCTGGAACGGGGAGAGGAAGGGCTTCATCGACACCGTACGCGCGACCGAGTACGGAAGTGCTGCCGGATTGCAGCACTGGGGATGATCGTCTACATCAACAACGAGATCTGATCTCGTAGGCTTTGGAAATCATCAAGGGTTAGTATATTATCAATCTCGTTGCTTCGATCTTGTAGATTAGATCTTGGGTGTTCCATAGATTAGATCTTGGATTTATTCGTCTTGCGGTAGGAAATTTTTTGTTTTCTATGCTACGAACCCCATCACTTGGAACAAACCAAGGGGATGCCAATACCGATGATGAATTACTCCTTCGGTGATGATGGTGAATCTTTGTCGTCATCAGACTTCCATGGAAGAGGCCCTCCATCAACAAAAGACATCTTGGTCTCCGGAAACCTGAAACTAGCAGCATGACTTATGCGCTTAAACCTGTTTTCATACTCACAGTTTTGATTATGAACATCATAGAGTTGAGCTTGGAGTTTGTTGGTGGTGTCGTGAAGTGAGAAGATATCGTCCCACAGCTTTGCAGTCTCCTTCTTGTGCCCATCAATGAGTTCAGACACAATCTTGTGAAAGATATCCACTTCACGCTCAGCCATCTTCTTGTAGTTGAAAACCTCTTGTTCCAGTTTCTCCATCCTGTCTTCCAAACTCCCTTCTCCCTTAGGACCCTGGACATCTTTGATCTGCAACTCTCCATCCACGAGCAGCAACTCTTTGGGGTGCATCTTCAGCTCGTTCATGTACGGGTTGACGACGTCCTCAAAGAAGCTGTCCTTCTGAGTTCCCGACGAGGACATGGTGGATCTAGATCCGAAGCAGATCCTGGCAGAAAACAGCTCGAAACAAAACACGACGAGAAAACGATATTACGGACCTCCAGGGGTCCGGGGGATTATATAGCAAAAATTTTCACGACAAAAGGAAGGTTCCAGGTCGAAAACGAGTGGAAACGGGACGCCGAGGTGCCGTCACCATAGGTCGGCGCGGCCAGGGTGGGGCCCGCGCCGGCCTGTGGTGACGGGCCCTCGCGCGTCTTTTCCACTCCGTTTCGATTCCGTAATTTTTCATATTTTCTAAAAACAGCAGAAATAATGTTCGGAAAGGTAAACGCGGACTTTTTATTACCTGTACTGTTACCTATTCAAAGTCGAGTTCTGGCGGACTGTCAATTTGTCCCTTGATGAAAGCCTCCGGTGTTTCCACTTGAATAATATCAACATCAACATTATAAGAATCACCCGAGATATAATGCTTGAGTCTTTGTCCATTCACCACTTGTGTGGCATTGCCTTGGAGAGAGCTAATTTTAATTGCTCCTGAACGATACACCTCCTCAACAACATATGGTCCTTCCCACTTCGAGAGTAATTTCCCTGCAAAGAATCTGAGACGAGACCGATACAATAGGACTTTATCCCCAATATTAAACTCTCTTTTGATGATCCTTCTATCATGCCACTTCTTAACTTTTTCTTTAAAGAGTTTAGCATTTTCATAAGCTTCACTTCTCCATTCATCTAGAGAACTTAATTGCAGCAACCTCTTATTACCGGCTAGTTTCGGATCTTTATTTAGTTCTCTAACAGCCCAATAAGCTTTGTGCTCTAGTTCTAAAGGTAAATGACAAGCTTTTCCATAAACCATTTTATAAGGTGACATTCCCATAGGATTTTTATAAGCAGTTCTATAAGCCCATAGTGCTTCTTTCAATTTGCTAGCCCAATTCTTCCTAGATTTATTAACAGTCTTTCCTAAGATAGCTTTAATCTCTCTATTTGATAATTCTACTTGACCACTAGTTTGAGGGTGATAAGCGGAAGCAATTCTATGATTAATACCATACTTAGCAAGAGTTTTTCTAAAACCTCCATGAATAAAATGAGAACCTCCATCAGTCATAATATATCTAGGTATTCCAAATCTAGGAAATATAACATCTACAAGCATTTTTATAGAGGTCTCACCATCAGCACTCTTTGTAGGTATAGCTTCTACCCATTTAGTAACATAATCAACAGCGACAAGTATATGAGTGTTACCATCTGAAGAAGGGAAAGGACCCATGAAGTCGAATCCCCAACAATCGAATGGTTCAATAACAAGAGTATAATTCATAGGCATTTCATTGCGTCTAGAGATATTACCAACTCTTTGACATTCATCACAAGATAAAATAAACTTCCTTGCATCTTTGAAGAGTGTTGGCCAATAAAAACCTGATTGTAGAACCTTTTGCGCGGTTCTATCTCCAGCGTGATGTCCTCCATAAACACTACCATGACATTTACTCAATATCTCCTGTTGTTCATATTCGGGAACACATCTTCGCATAATACCATCCACTCCTTCTTTATATAAGTGTGGGTCATCCCAAAAATAATGCCTCAAGTCATAAAAGAATTTCCTCCTTTGCTGAGCTGAAAAGGTTGGAGGCAAATACTTCGAAACAATAAAGTTAGCATAATCTGCATACCAAGGGCTCTCTCGCGAGCTCACCTTTATTACAGCCAATTGTTCATTTGGAAAACTATCATTAACAGGAACAGGATCATAAGCAATATTTTCCAATCTAGACAAATTATCAGCAACAGGATTATCAGCACCTTTCCTATCTATAATATGTAAATCAAATTCTTGCAACAGAAGTACCCATCTAATAAGCCTTGGCTTAGCATCTTTCTTTGTCATAAGGTATCTAATTGCAGCATGATCAGTATGAATTGTAACTTTCGAATCAACAATATAGGGTCTAAACTTATCACAAGCAAAGACTACAGCTAACAATTCCTTTTCAGTTGTAGCATAATTTCTTTGAGCAGCATCAAGAGTCTTACTAGCATAATGAATAACATTTAATTTTTTATCTACCCGCTGTCCAAGAACAGCGCCTACAGCAAAATCACTAGCATCACACATAATTTCAAAAGGCAAATTCCAATCAGGAGGTTCGACTACAGGAGCAGTTGTTAAGGCTTTCTTTAGAGTTTCAAAAGCTTCCTTACAATCATCATCAAAAACAAAAGGTACATCTTTTTGAAGAAGATTAGTAAGAGGCTTTGAAATTTTAGAGAAATCTTTAATAAATCTCCTATAAAACCCAGCATGACCAAGAACACTACGAATACCTTTAACATCCCTCGGATAGGGCATCTTCTCAATTGCTTCAACTTTAGCTCTATCAACTTCAATACCTCTCTCGGAAATTTTATGTCCCAATACAATTCCTTCATTAACCATAAAGTGGCATTTCTCCCAATTAAGAACAAGGTTAGTTTCTTCACATCTCTGCAAAACTTTATCGAGGTTTCGCAAGCAATTATCAAAAGAATTCCCATAGACAGAAAAATCATCCATGAACACCTCTACAATACTTTCGCAAAAACCATGAAAAATAGCAGACATGCATCTTTGAAAAGTAGCAGGAGCATTACATAAACCAAAAGGCATACGCCTATAAGCATAAGTTCCATAAGGACAAGTAAACGTGGTTTTCTCTTGATCTTTAGCTTTAACAGCAATTTGTGAAAACCCAGAATAACCATCAAGAAAGCAAAAATGAGTATTTTTAGATAACCTTTCTAGCATTTGATCAATAAAAGGTAAAGGGTAATGATCTTTCTTAGTAACTTTATTAACTTTTCGAAAATCAATGCACATTCTATAGCCTACAACTATTCTTTGAGGAATAAGCTCATCATTATCATTAGGCACAACAGTCATTCCTCCTTTCTTAGGAACGCAATGCACAGGACTAACCCATCTACTATCAGCAATAGGATATATAATACCAGCTTCAAGAAGTTTTAATACCTCATTCCTTACCACCTCTTTCATCTTTGGAATTAGACGACGTTGATGTTCAACAACAGGCTTTGCATCTTCTTCCATATTAATAGCATGTTGGCAAATAGAAGGAGAAATCCCTTTCAAATCATCAAGAGTATAGCCAATAGCTCCTCGGTGTTTCTTCAATATTTCCAATAACCTTTCTTCCTCAATCTCTGAAAGCTTAGAACTAATAATAACAGGATATATTTTCTTATCATCAATATGAGCATATTTAAGATTATCAGGTAAAGGCTTTAAATCAAAAACATGATCTTCCTTTGGTGGCGGTGTTGTACCCAAATCTTCCACCGGTAAATCATGCTTGAGAATAGGTTGGCGAAGAAAAATTTCCTCAAGCTCATCTCTTTCTTTCCTAAAAGCTTCACTTTCACTATTCTCCAAATGTTGCTGCAAAGGATTATTAGGAACAAGAACAATAGATGCACACTGCTCCATTTTAAAATCATTACTAGGCAAGTCAGCTTTATAAGGAGTTTTGGTAAATTTAGAAAAGTTAAATTCATAAGGTTCACCAGCAAATCTAGTCAAAATTTTCTCTTTCTTACAATCTATAATAGCTCCACAAGTATTTAGAAAAGGTCTACCAAAAATGATAGGACAATGATCACTAGCAGCAGAACCAAGTACCAAAAAGTCAGCAGGATATTTAATCTTACCACATAGAACTTCCACATCTCGAACAATACCAATTGGAGAAATAGTTTCTCTATTAGCCAGATGAATAACCACATCAATATCTTCAAGTTCACAAGAACCAATTTCGTGCATAATCTCCGTGTAAAGCTCATAAGGAATAGCACTAACACTTGCACCAATATCACATAAACCATAATAGCAATGATCACCAATTCTAACAGATAGCATAGGAACACTAACTTGTTTGGGTTTATTAGGATGTGAAACAATATTAGAAGCATCTTCACAGAAAATAATATGACCATCCTCCACATTTTCAGTCACAAGATCTTTAACTATTGCAACAGCAGGTTCAATTTTAATTTGTTCTTCAGGTTCTTTAGGTTTCTTTTCACTTTTATTAACCGCACTAGATATGACAGAGTACTCCTTCATTTTAGCAGGGAAAGGAGTTTTTTCAATATAAGCTTCAGGAATAACATTATCAACAGTTTCAATCACTACACATTTGTTTACAGATGAATCAACTTTATCTTTATATGGTTCATGATACTTATCAAAATTCTTCTTAGGCAATTCATAATGAGAGGCAAAAGCTTTATAAAGATTTGCAACAACTTGAGAATCAAGACCATATGTAGCACTCATATTACGAAATTTATCAGTATCCATAAAAGCTTCAATGCATTTATAATCATAAATTATACCTGATTCTCTATCTTTGTCGTTCTCCCATCCTTCAGTATTTTCTTGGATCCGATCAAGAAGGTCCCTTTTAAACTCTTCTTTGTTGCGTGTAAATGATCCAGAACAAGAAGTATCCAGCAAGGTCTTGTCTTGAAAAGAAAGTCTTGCATAGAAATTATCAATAATAACATTACCAGGAAGCTCATGAATGGGGCATTTGAGCATTAAAGACTTCAATCTCCCCCAAGCTTGGGCAATACTCTCTCCATCATGAGGCCAGAAATTATATATGCGGTTCCGATCTTTGTGAATTTCACTTGGAGGATAAAATTTGGAATAAAATAAAGGCACAATGTCCTCCCAATCAATAGAATCACCATTCTTCAGCAATTTATACCAGTGCGCCGCTTTACCAGACAGCGATATAGTGAATAGTTTCTTCCTAACTTCATTCATAGAAATACCTGCACATTTGAATAACCCGCATAATTCATGCAAAAACAATAAATGATCACCAGGATGGACAGTTCCATCCCCTTCATAGCGGTTATCCATAACACGTTCAATAATTTTCATAGGTATTTTATATGGTACTACTTCCTCACCTGGCGCTTCATCCACTACCGTTGCAGTAGTAGTAGATTTCCCAAATAGAAATTGAAGAGAAGATCTCTCCATAATGATTTATAGCAGCAGGCAGAAATAAAATCAGCACAAACAGTAAATTTCCTTACCAATTCCGCTTACCAATAGCGCTTCACTCCCCGGCAACGGCGCCAGAAAATAGTCTTGATGACCCACAAGTATAGGGGTGTATCGTAGTATCTTCGATAAGTAAGAATGTCGATCCCAACGAGGAGCAGAAGGTGTTGGCAATAGTTTCGATGAAGGATTCACTGTAAATGCTCACAAACAGGTATTCAAGGGGTTTTGATGTAACAGATGAATAAAGTACGAGTAAGTAAAATGCAAGAGAAATAATTGCAGCGAGTGGCCCAATCCTTTTTAGCACAAAGGACAAGCCGGTTTGTTTACTTATAATGACCAAACGTTCTTGAGGACACACGGGGATTTTAGTCTAGTACTTTCGCTTCATGTGGCTTAATAATCTTCATTGTTTTGATAAGTGTTGTGTGGGTGAACCTATGCTAATGCACCGCCCTTCCTAGGACTAATACATACTTGTGATTATACCCCTTGCAAGCATCCGCAACTACAAGAAAGTAATTAAGATAAATCTAACCACAGCCTTAAACTCTGAGATCCTGCGATCCCTCTTGCATCGATATACTAACGGGGGCTCAGGTTTCTGTCACTCCGGCAACCCCGCAATTAGCAACCGAATACAAGATGCACTCCCCTAGGCCCATAAATGGTGAAGTGTCGTGTAGTCGACGTTCACACGACACCACTAGAAGAATGACACCACAACTTAAATATCATAACATTGAATATTACTCAACCATAATTCACTACTAGCATTTAGACTTCACCCATGTCCTCAAGAACTAAACGAACTACTCACGAGACATCATATGGAATACAATCAGAGGTGATATGATGATGAATAACAATCTGAACATAAACCTTGGTTCAATGGTTTCACTCAATAGCATCTATAACAAGTAGAGAATAATGCCGGGAGAGTTTCCCCTATCATACAATCAAGATTTAACCCGAATTGTTACAGCGGTGACGAGGTGCAGCGGTGGTGATGGCGGTGTAGATGGTGGAGATGATGATGATGATGATGATGGAGATGATGTCCCGCTCGATGACGATGGCGATGGCGTCGATTTCCCCCTCCGGGAGGGAATTTCCCCGGCGGATTCCTGCCCGCCGGAGAGCTCTTTTCTCTCTGGTGTTCTCCGCCCCGCAGAGGCGGCTGTAACCCTTCGTGAGGTCCTCTCTGTGGCTTAGGTTTTCGGGACGAAGGAGTACGCGAAGAAAAGGAGGCGAAAGGGGCTGTGGGGCCCCCACACCACAGGGTGGCGCGGCCAGGCCATGGGCCGCGCCGGCCTGTGGTCTGGGCCCACAGTGGCTCCCCTCTTCTTCCCCTTCTGGCTCCCTCCGTCATCTGGAAAAATAGGAATTTACGTGAAATTTCCTTCCACAGTTGATCTTCCGAAATATTGCGTTCTGACGGTGCTTTTTCCAGCAGAATCCTGGCTCCGGTGCTTGATCCTCCAATAATGATGAAACATGCAAAATAGATGAAATAACATAAGTATTGTGTCCCAATATGAAATATATCAATGAATAACAGCAAATTATGATACAAAATAGTGATGCAAATTGGACGTATCACAGCGCAAACTGTAAAGGATCCATCGCTAAACAGATCGAGATATGTCGCACGTACCGATCTGGTGGAGGTGTGATGTCTACGGGTACTTCTATTCTTGTAGACAGTGTTGGGCCTCCAAGAGCAGAGGTTTGTAGAACAGCAGCAAGTTTCTCTTAAGTGAATCACCCAAGGTTTATCGAACTCAGGGAGGTAGAGGTCAAAGATAGTCCTCTCAAGCAACCCTGCAATTAAGATACAAGAAGTCTCTTGTGTCCCCAACACACCTAATACACTTGTCAGATGTATAGGTGCACTAGTTCGGCGAAGAGATAGTAAAACACAGGTGGTATAGATAAATATGAGTGGTAGTAACAATCTGAAATAAATATGGCAGCAAGTAAACATGCAGTAGAACAGTAAGTAAGCGGTGTTTGCAGTATTGGAAACGAGGCCTAGGGATCATACTTTCACTAGTGGACACTCTCAACATTGATCACATAATAAATAAATAACTTCTTCTCACTTGTGCTACATACACTCTTTTGTTGGATGACAAACACCATTCATTGTGTAGGGCTACAAGAGCTCCCTCAAGCCGGAGTTAACAAGCGCCACAACATTCGGCATTCATATTTAAGTAACCTTAGAGCATAATAGATCTTTGCAATTTAAACCGAGAACTAACATAGCATACACACTGTCACCATTACACTATGAAGGGGGAATAGATCACATCAATACTATCATAGTGATAATTAACTCCATAACCTACAAGAGATTATGATCATAACCTACGACAAGAACTACACGATGCACACACTGTCACCTTTACACCATGAAGGAGGAATAGACTACTTTAATAACATCACATGAGTAGCACATAGACTAATAGCGATACAAAGCTCATCATATGGATCTCAATCATGCAAAGCAATTCATGAGATCATTGTATTGGGGTACAGAGAGAGAGATTAACCACATAGCTACCGGTACAGCCCTTAGCCTCGGGGAGAACTACTCCCTCCTCATCATGGGAGCAGCATCGTTGATGGAGATGGCGGTGGTGTCGATGGAGATGCCTTCCGGGGCAATTCCCGTTCGGCGGTGGAGAACGGAGACTTCTGTCCCCCGAATCTTGGCTTCGCGATGGCGGCGGCTCTGAAACTTTTCTCGTATCGTGGCTTTTCCGTGTCGAAGATTTAGGTCACGACGACTTATATAGGCGAAGAAACGGAGTCGGAAGGGTTCTGGGGGGCCCACACGTAGCGCCCCCTGGCGCGTCGCCATGGTGTGTGGGGGCCCTGGGCTCCCTCGGTCCCTCTTCGGTGTTCGGAAGCTTCGTGGAAATATAAGATCATGGGCCTTGATTTCGTCCAATTCCGAGAATATTTCCTTACTAGGATTTCTGAACCAAAAACAGCAGAAAGGCACTTCGGCATCTCGTTAATAGGTTAGTTCCAGAAAATACATCAAAACGATATAAAGTGTGAACAAAACATGTAGGTATTGTCATAAAACTAGCATGGAACATCAGAAATTATAATGTAAAAAAAAAACATCAGAAATTATAGATACGTTTGAGACGTATCAAGCATCCCCAAGCTTAGTTCCTACTCGCCCTCGAGTAGGTAAACGATAACAACAATAATTTCTGAAGTGACATGCTACCAACATAATCTTGATCAACATTATTGTAAAGCATATGAGATGAATGGAGTGATTCAAAGCAATAGATTGCTAACAAAGAGATAATGACTAAACAACTGAATCATATAGCAAAACTTTTCATGAATAGTACTTTCAAGACAAGTATCAACAAGACTTGCATAAGAGCTAACTCATAAAGCAATAAATTCAAAGTAGAATGCATTGAAGCAACACAAAGGATGATTAAGTTTCAGCAATTGCTTTCAACTTGTAACATGTATATCTCATGGATAATTGTCAACATAGAGCAATATAACAAGTGCAATAAGTAAACATGTAAGAATCAATGCACACAGTTAACACAAGTGTTTGCTTCTAAGATAGAAAGAAGTAGGTAAACTGACTCAACATAAAGTAAAAGAATGGCCCTTCGCAGAGGGAAGCATGGATTACTATTTTTGTGCTAGAGCTTTTGTTTTAAAACATAGAAACAATTTTGTCAACGGTAGTAATAATTCATATGTGCTATGCATAATACTTCCTACAAGTTGCAAGCCTCATGCATAGAGTACTAATAGTGCTCGCACCTTGTCCTAATTAGCTTGGATTAACACGGATTATCATTGCATGACATATGTTTCAACCAAGTGTCACAAAGGGGTACCTCTATGCCGCCTGTACAAAGGTCCTAGGAGATCAATTGCATTTGATTTCTCGTTTTTAATAGATCTCAACTTAGGACATCCATACCGGGACAACATAGACAACAGATAATGGACTCCTCTTTTAATGCATAAGCATTCAACAACAGATAATATTCTCATAAGAGAGTGAGGTTGTATGTCCAAACTGAAAACTTCCACCATGATACATGGCTTTGGTTAGCGGCCCAATGTTCTTCTCTAACAATATGCATACTCAAACCATTTGATCATGAAAATCACCCTTACTTCAGACAAGACGAACATGCATAGCATCTCACATGATATCCAACAAAGGTAAAAAGTTGATGGCGTCCCCAGAAACATGGTTACCGCTCAACAAGCAACTTATAAGAACTAAGACACATAACTACATATTCATCACCACAATAGTTTTTAAGCTATTTGTCCCATGAGCTATATATTGCAAAGATAAAGGAATGAAATTTTAAAGGTAGCACTCAAGTAATTTACTTTGGAATGGCAGAAAAATACCACATAGTAGGTAGATATGGTGGACACAAATGGCATGGGTTTTGGCTCAAGGTGTTTGGATGCACGAGAAGCATTTCCTCTCAGTACAAGGCTTTGGGCTAGCAAGGTTATTTGAAGCAAACACAAGTATGAACAGGTACAACAAAATTTACACAAGAACATATTGCAAGCATTATAAGACTCTACACTGTCTTCCTTGTTGTTCAAACACTTTACCAGAAAATATCTAGACTTAGAGAGACCAATCATGCAAACCAAATTTTAACAAGCTCTACGGTAGTTCTCCACTAATAGATTAAACTACATGATGCAAGAGCTTAAACATGATCTATGAGAGCTCAAAACAATTGCCAAGTATCAAGTTATTCAAAACCATATGAAGCATTTTCTGATTCCAACCAAATAGCAATAAGTGAAGCGATCAACTTTCGCTATTGAACATTAAAAGTAAAAACGAAGAACACTAGTGTTCATATGAAAAAGCGGAGCGTGTCTCTCTCCCACATGAGCATGAATTTATTCAGAGAATGAAAATAAAAAACGAAAATAAAAGCACACAGACGCTCCAAGTAAAGTACATAAGATGTGATGGAATAAAAATATAGTTTCACTAGAAGTGACCTAATAAGTTGTCGATGAAGAAGGGGATGCCTTGGGCATCCCCAAGCTTAGATGCTTGAGTCTTCTTAAAATATGCAGGGATGAACCACGGGGCATCCCCAAGCTTTGACTTTTCACTCTTCTTGATCATATTGTATCATCCTATTCTCTTGACCCTTGAAAACTTCCTCCACACCAAACTTAAAGCAAACTCATTAGAGGGTTAGTGCATAATCAAAAATTCACATGTTCAGAGGTGACATAATCATTCTTAACACTTCTGGACATTGCACAAAGCTTCTGAAAGTTAATGGAACAAAGAAACCCATTCAACATAGCAAAAGCGGCAATGCGAAATAAAAGGCAGAATCTGTCAAAACAGAACAGTCCGTAAAGACGAATTTTACAGAGGCACTTAACTTGCTCAAACGGAAAAACTCAAAACTAATGAAAGTTGCGTACATATCTGAGGATCACGCACGTAAATTGGCAGATTTTTTGATTTTTCTACAGAGAGTTCTACGCAAATTCGTGACAGACAGCAATTCTGTTTCTGCGCAGCAATCCAAATCTAGCATCAACTTTGCCATAGAGACTTTACTTGGCACAAAAACATGATAAGGAGAGGTTTCTACAGTAGTAACAACTTCCAAGACACAACAAAACAGTAGTAAAATAAAACACATGGGTTATTGATACGTCCATTTTGCATCACTATTTTATATCATAATTTGTTGTTATTCATTGATATATTTCATATTTAGAGATGATACTTATGTTATTTCATCTATTTTGCATGTTTCATGATCATTGGAGAATTACACCGGAGTCAGGATTCTGCTGGAAAAAGCACCGTCAGGACACCATATTTGTGAAGATCAACAATTGACAAAAGTTATACGAAAATTCCTATTTTTCCAAAAGACGAAGGGAGCCAAAAGGAGGGGCCGAGAGGGGCCGCCATGGGCCCCCATAGGCCGGCGCGGGCCCTGGCCTGGCCGCGCCGCCTTGTGGGGAGGGGGCCCACAGCCCCCGGCCGCCTCTCCTTCGCGTACTTCTTCGTCCCGAAAACCTAAGACACAGGGAGTGACGGAGGGTGTGAGCCGCCTCGCGGGCGGAGAAACACCAGAGAGAAAAGAGCTCTCCGGCGGGCAGGAATCCGGGGAAATTCCCTCCCGGAGGGAAATCGACGCCATCGCCATCGTCATCGAGCTGGACATCATCTCCATCATCATCATCATCATCTCCATCATCTACACCGCCATCTCCACCGCTGCATCTCGTCACCGCTGTAACGATTTGGGTTGGATCTTGATTGTTTGATAGGGGAAACTCTCCCGGTGTTGATTACTACTTGTTATTGATGCTATTGAGTGAAACCATTGAACCAAGGTTTATGTTCAGATTGTTATTCATCATTATATCACCTCTGATCATGTTCCATATGATGTCTCGTGAGTAGTTCGTTTAGTTCTTGAGGACATGGGTGAAGTCTGGATGTTAGTAGTGAATTATTGTTGAGTAGTATTCAATGTTATGATATTTAAGTTGTGGTGTTACTCTTCTAGTGGTGTCATGTGAACGTTGACTACATGATACTTCACCTTTATGGGCCTAGGGGAGTGCATCTTGTATTCGTTTGCTAATTGTGGGGTTGCCGGAGTGACATAAACCCCCGTTAGTATATCGGTGCAGGAGGGATAGCAGGATCTCGAGTTTAAGGATGTGGTTAGATTTATCTTAATTACTTTCTTGTATTTGCGGATGCTTGCAAGGGGTATAATCACAAGTATGTATTAGTCCTAGGAAGGGCGGTGCATTAGCATAGGTTCACCCACACAACACTTATCAAAACAATGAAGATTAATCAGCTGTATGAAGCGAAAGCACTAGACTAAAATCCCCGTGTGTCCTCAAGAACGTTTGGTCATTATAAGTAAACAAACCGGCTTGTCCTTTGTGCTAAAAAGGATTGGGCCACTCGCTGCAATTATTTCTCTCGCATTTTATTTACTTGTACTTTATTTATCTGCTATATCAAAACCCCCTGAATACTTGTCTGTGAGCATTTACAGTGAATCCTTCATCGAAACTGCTTGTCAACACCTTCTGCTCCTCGTTGGGTTCGACACTCTTATTTATCGAAAGTACTACGATACACCCCTATACTTGTGGGTCATCAAGACTATTTTCTGGCGCCGTTGCCGGGGAGTGAAGCGCTATTGGTAAGTGGAATTGGTAAGGAAACTTTTACTGTACGTGCTGATTTTGTGCTTGCTACTATAAGTCATTATGGAGAGATCCTCCCTTGAATTTCTATTTGGAAAATCTACTACTACTGCAACGGTAGTGGATGAGGCGCCAGGTGAGGAAGTAATACCATATAAAATACCTATGAAAATTATTGAACGTGTTGTGGATAACCGCTATGAAGGGGATGGAACTGTTCATCCTGGAGATCATTTACTGTTTTTACATGAATTATGCGGGTTATTCAAATGTGCAGGTATTTCAATGGATGAAGTTAGGAAGAAATTATTTGTTATGTCGCTATCTGGTAAAGCGGCGCATTGGTATAAACTGCTGAAGGATGGGCGTTCTCTTGATTGGAAGGATATTGTGCCTATATTTTACTCTAAATTCTATCCTCCAAGTGAAATTCACAAAGACCGCAACCGAATATATAATTTATGGCCTCATGATGGAGAGAGTATTGCCCAAGCGTGGGGGAGATTGAAGTCTTTAATGCTCAAATGCCCCATTCATGAGCTTCCTGGTAATATTATTATTGATAATTTCTATGCAAGACTGTCTTTTCAAGATAAAACCTTGCTGGATACTTCTTGTTCTGGATCATTCACACGCAATAAAGAAGAGTTTAAATGGGACCTTCTTGATCGAATCCAAGAAAATACTGAAGGATGGGAGAACGACAAAGGTAGAGTGTCAGGTATAAATTATAATTATGAATGCATTGAAGCTTTTATGGATACTGATGAATATCGTAATATAAGTGCTACATATGGTCTTGACTCTCAAGTTGTTGCAAATATTTATAAAGCCTTTGCCTCTCATTTTGAATTGCCTAGGAAGAATTTTGATAAGTATCATGAACCATATAAAGATAAAGTTGATTCACCTAAAGGTAAATGTATTGAAATTAAAACTGTTGATCATGTTCTTCCTGAAGCTTATATTGAAAAAACTCCTTTCCCTGCTAAAATGAAGGAGTATTCTGTTATAACTAGTGTAGTTAATAAAAGTGCAAAGAAACCCATAGAACCTGAAGAACAAATAAAAGTTGAACCTGCTGTTGCAATAGTTAAAGATCTTGTGACTGAAAATGTGGAAGATGGTCATATTATTTTTTGTGAAGATGCTTCTAATATTGTTTCGCATCCTAATAAGTCTATGAAAGCCAGTGTTCCTGTGCTCTCTGTTCGAATTGGTGATCATTGCTATTATGGTTTATGTGACATTGGTGCAAGTATTAGTGCCATTCCTTATGAGCTCTACACGGAAATTATGCATGAAATTGGTTCTTGTGAACTTGAAGATATTGATGTGGTTATTCGGCTAGCTAATAGAGAAACTATCTCTCCCATTGGTATTGTTCGAGATGTTGAAGTTCTATGTGGTAAGATTAAATATCCTGCTGACTTTTTGGTACTTGGTTCTGCTGCTAGTAAGTTTTGTCCTATTATTTTTGGTAGACCTTTTCTAAATACATGTGGAGCTATTATAGATTGCAAGAAAGAGAAAATTGTTACTAAATTTGCTGGTGAATCTTATGAGTTTAACTTCTCTAAATTTGCCAAAACTCCTTATAAAGCTGATTTGCCTAATGAAGATTTTAGAGTTGAACAGTGTGCATCTATTGCTCTTGCTCCTAGTAATCCTTTGCAGCAACATTTGGAGAATAGTGAGAGTGAAGTTTTTAGGGAAGAAAGGGATGAGCTTGATGAAATTTTCCTTCGTCAACCTATTCTTAAACATGACTTACCGGTTGAAGATTTAGGTGTAACACCACCACCAAAGGAAGATCCTGTATTTGATTTGAAACCATTACCTGATAATCTTAAGTATGCTTATATTGATGAGAAGAAAACATATCCTGTTATTATTAGTGCTAAGCTTTCAGATATCGAGGAAGAAAGGTTATTGGAAATATTGAAGAAGCACCGAGGAGCTATTGGCTATACTCTTGATGATTTGAAGGGGATTTCTCCCGCTATTTGCCAACATGCTATTAATATAGAAGATGGTGCAAAACCTGTTGTTGAACATCAGCGTCGTCTAATTCCCAAGATGAAGGATGTGGTAAGAAATGAGGTATTAAAACTTCTTGAAGCAGGTATTATATATCCTATTGCTGATAGTAGATGGGTTAGTCCTGTGCATTGTGTTCCTAAGAAAGGAGGTATAACTGTTGTGCCTAATGATAATGATGAGCTTATTCCTCAAAGAGTAGTTGTAGGGTATAGAATGTGTATTGATTTTCGAAAAGTTAATAAAGTTACTAAGAAAGATCATTACCCTTTACCTTTTATTGATCAAATGTTAGAAAGGTTGTCTAAAAATACTCATTTCTGTTTTCTTGATGGATATTCTGGGTTTTCACAAATTGCTGTTAGAGCTAAAGATCAAGAGAAAACTACTTTCACTTGTCCCTATGGAACTTATGCTTATAGGCGTATGCCTTTTGGTTTGTGTAATGCTCCTGCTACTTTTCAAAGATGCATGTCTGCTATTTTTCATGGCTTTTGTGAAAAGATTGTTGAGGTATTCATGGATGATTTTTCTGTCTATGGGAATTCTTTTGATAATTGCTTGCGAAACCTTGATAAAGTTTTGCAGAGATGTGAAGAAACTAACCTTGTTCTTAATTGGGAGAAATGCCACTTTATGGTTAATGAAGGAATTGTATTGGGACATAAAATTTAAAGAGGTATTGAAGTTGATAGAGCTAAAGTTGAAGCAATTGAGAAGATGCCCTATCCTAGGGATGTTAAAGGTATTCGTAGTATTCTTGGTCATGCTGGTTTTTATAGGAGGTTTATTAAAGATTTCTCTAAAATTTCAAAGCCTCTTACTAATCTTCTTCAAAAAGATGTACCTTTCGTTTTTGATGATGATTGTAAGGAAGCTTTTGAAACTCTAAAGAAAGCCTTAACAACTGCTCCTATAGTCGAACCTCCTGATTGGAATTTACCTTTTGAAATTATGTGTGATGCTAGTGATTTTGCTGTAGGTGCTGTTCTTGGACAGCGAGTAGATAAAAAATTGAATGTTATTCATTATGCTAGTAAAACCCTAGATGCTGCTCAAAGAAATTATGCTACAACTGAGAAAGAGTTATTAGCAGTAGTTTTTGCATGTGACAAGTTTAGACCCTATATTGTTGATTCAAAAGTCACAATTCATACTGATCATGCTGCAATTAGGTACCTAATGGAAAAGAAAGATGCTAAGCCAAGGCTTATTAGATGGGTTCTTCTTTTGCAAGAATTTGATTTACATATTGTAGATAGGAAAGGTGCTGATAATCCTGTTGCTGATAATTTGTCTAGATTGGAAAATATTACTTATGATCCTGTTCCTGTTAATGATAGTTTTCCAAATGAACAATTGGCTGTAATAAAGGTGAGCTCGCGAGAGAGCCCTTGGTATGCTGATTATGCTAACTTTATTGTTTCGAAGTATTTGCCTCCAACCTCAGCAAAGGAGGAAATTATTTTATGATTTGAGGCATTATTTTTGGGATGACCCACACTTATATAAAGAAGGAGTAGATGGTATTATGCGAAGATGTGTCCTAGAATATGAACAACAAGAGATATTGAGTAAATGCCATGGTAGTGTTTATGGAGGACATCACGCCGGAGATAGAACCGCACAAAAGGTTTTACAATCAGGTTTTTATTGGCCAACACTTTTCAAGGATGCAAGGAAGTTTATCTTATCTTGTGATGAATGTCAAAGAGTTGGTAATATCTCTAGACGCAATGAAATGCCTATGAATTATACTCTTGTTATTGAACCATTTGATTGTTGGGGATTCGACTTCATGGGTCCTTTCCCTTCTTCAGAAGGTAACACTCACATACTTGTCGCTGTTGATTATGTTACTAAATGGGTAGAAGCTATACCTACAAAAAGTGCTGATGGTGAGACCTCTTTAAAAATGCTTTTAGATGTTATATTTCCTAGATTTGGAGTGCCTAGATATATTATGACTGATGGAGGTTCTCATTTTATTCATGGTGGTTTTAGAAAAACTCTTGCCAAATATGGTATTAATCATAGAATTGCTTCAGCTTATCATCCTCAAACTAGTGGGCAAGTAGAATTATCAAATAGAGAAATTAAAGCTATTTTGGGAAAGACTGTTAATAAATCTAGAAAGAATTGGGCTAGTAAGTTAAAGGAAGCATTGTGGGCTTATAGAACTGCTTATAAAAATCCTATGGGAATGTCTCCTTATAAAATGGTTTATGGAAAAGCTTGTCATTTACCTTTAGAACTAGAGCACAAAGCTTATTGGGCTATAAGAGAACTTAATAAAGATTTTAAACTTGCCGGTAAGAAGAGGTTGCTACAATTGAGTTCTTTAGATGAATGGAGAAGTGAAGCTTATGAAAATGCTAAACTTTTTAATGAGAAAGTTAAGAAGTGGCATGATAGAAGAATTATTAAAAGAGAATTTAATGTTGGAGATAAAGTTCTATTGTATCGGTCTCGTCTCAGATTTTTTGCAGGGAAATTACTCTCAAAATGGGAAGGACCATATGTTATTGAGGAAGTCTATCGTTCAGGAGCAATAAAAATTAGCTCTTTGGAAGGTAACGCCACACAAGTAGTGAATGGACAAAGACTCAAGCATTATATTTCTGGAGATTCTTATAATGAAGATATTGATATTATTCAAGTGATAACTCCGGAAGCTTTCATCAAAGATCAAATTGACAGTTCTGCAGAGTCCGACTTTGAATAGGTAACAGTTTTAGTAATAAAAAGTCCGCGTTTAGCTTTCCGAATAATATTTCTGCTGTTTTTGGAAAATATGAAAAATTACGGGATCGAAACGGAGTGGAGGAGACGCGCGAGGGCCCGTCACCATAGGCCGGCGCGGGCCCCACCCTGGCCGCGCCGCCCTATGGGGACAGCCCCTCGGCGTCCCGTTTCCACTCGTTTTCGGCCTGGAACCTTCCTTTTGTTGTAAAAATATTTGCTATATAATCCCCCGGATCTCTAGAGGTCCGTATATCGTTTTCTCGTCGTGTTTTGTTTCGAGCTGTTTTCTGCCAGATATTGTTTTCAGATCTAGAGCCACCATGTCTTCGTCGGAGCCTCCGAAGGACAACTTCTTTGAGAACGTCGTCAACCCGTACATAAGCGAGTTGAAGATGCATCCCAAGGAATTGCTGCTCGTAGATGGAGAGTTGCAGATAGAAGATGTTCGGGGACCTAAGGGAGAAGGAAGCTTGGAGGACAGGATGGAGAAACTAGAACAAGAGGTCTTCACCTACAAGAAGATGGCTGAGCGTGAAGTGGACATCTTCCACAGAATTGTGTCCGAGCTCATTGGTGAACACGAGAAGGAGACTGCAAAGCTGTGGAGCGATATCCTCTCACTTCACAACACCACCAACCAACTTCAGGCGCAACTTTATGATGCTTGGAATCAAAACTGTGAGTATGAAAACAGGTTTAAACGCATTAGCGATGCTGCTAGTTTCAGGATTCCCGAGACCAAGACATCGTTTGTTGATGGAGAGCCTCTTCCCTGGAAGTCTGATGACGAGAAGAATCCACCATCACCGCCGAAGGAGTAATTCATCATCGGTATTGGCACCCCCTTGGTTTGTTCCAAGCTTGGGGGAGTGCCGCGGTATCACATCATCACTATCTTTATCTTTTACTATCAAGTAGTGTCATATCATGAGTAGGGAAGTTATCATATGGAATAGTTTGCAGTGTGGAAGTATCTCTCTTAGTTGGTTATCTATGTATCCGTTGGTGTGAGTTATCGTTATGAAATATTAATGAGAAGTCTTATCATTTACTTTTTGCACACCTTATTTTAGTTTGCAATCTCTATTATATGATCACTCTTGACATTGGTATTGATATCACTTTGGGAGCATCAAGTAAATCTATTTGGTTTTGGCAAACTTAGCATTGGTCAATAGCAACAACACCATGATGTTTAAGTAGGAAAAGTAAATACATGTGGATATATTGCTTTATTATCTCTATGCTAATAAGTTTAGTATTCTGAAGCTAAAATTGCTTGTGCTTACAAGAAAGATGCATGATTGTTTCTATCACATGTATATTTGTTTGTTTCCCTCAACCTTTATGCTTGCTATCAAACCTTGCTAGCCAAAGACCTGTATTGAGAGGGAATGCTTCTCATGCATCCATAACCTTAGACCAAACCCATGCCATTTGTGTCCACCATAACTACCTACTATGTGGTATTTTGCGCCACTCCAAGTAAATACTTCATGTGCTACCTTTAAATAATTCAAACTATATTACTCCTTATTTGTGTCAATGTTTTATAGCTCATGAGGAAGTATGTGGTGTTTTATCTTTCAATCTTGTTGGGCGGACTTTCACCAATGGAATAGTGGCACATCCGCTTATCCAATAACTTTGCAATAAGAGCTGGCAACGGGGTTCCCAGCCCCAATTAATAACCTTCATTAATAATTCTCTTCACATGTTTTGCCCTGATTTATCAGTAAGCAACTTAATTTTGCAATAGACACTCCTCCATGGTATGTGAATGTTGGAAGGCACCCGAGGATTCGGTTAGCCATGGCTTGTGAAAGCAAAGGTTGGGGGAGTGTCATCCATAATAAAACTAAAATACATGTGTAAACAAAAGAGAAGGGGGATGATCTACCTTGCTGGTAGAGATGACGTCCTTCATGGGAGCCGCTCTTGGAAGGTCTGTTTGGCAAGGGGGTTAGAGTGCCCACTACCATTCGTTGACAACAACAAACACCACTCAAAATCTTACTTTTATGCTCTTTATATGATTTCAAAACTTGAAAAGCTCTAGCACATGATTTAATCCCTGCTTCCCTCTGCGAAGGGCCTATCTTTTACTTTTATGTTGAGTCAGTAAACCTATTTCCCTCTATCTTAAGCAAGCAATTGAGTTGTTGTGAACCAACCATTTATGCTATGATTCAGTTAATCATGTCTTTTATGCTTTCTTGTTTAGTACAAATTTTATCTGAATGAATATGACTTTGAAAGCTATCAATGATTATGAGGAGATTGTTATGATTGAGAATGAAAGCCCTGCTATATAAATTCTAATATGAAAGCTTTGCTTAGAAGATAAGTGCAATCCGTTAGTAGTTCTCTGACCAAGAACAAAGTTTGCCATAACCATTTATGATTTCCTATGCACCTTTACTTGTGATTTCTCTTTACTTATTTCGAGTTGAGTTATATGAAGAGAATGTTTACTAGAATGTCTTGTGTGAATCAATATGATGCTTCTTGTTCGTATTTTATTTATCGACTCCTCACTCCATAAACATGTGGTCTTGTTTATTGAGCTCAGTTTCGCTTGGGGACAAGCGAGGTCTAAGCTTGGGGGAGTTGATACGTCCATTTTGCATCACTATTTTATATCATAATTTGCTGTTATTCATTGATATATTTCATATTTAGAGATGATACTTATGTTATTTCATCTATTTTGCATGTTTCATGATCATTGGAGAATTATTCACCGGAGTCAGGATTCTGCTGGAAAAAGCACCGTCAGAAGATCAACAATTGACGAAAGTTATACGAAAATTCCTATTTTTCCAGAGACGAAGGGAGCCAAAAGGAGGGGCCGAGAGGGCCGCCATGGCCCCCATAGGCCGGCGCGGGCCCTGGCCTGGCCGCGCCGCCTTGTGGGGAGGGGGCCCACAGCCCCCTCTCCGCCTTCGCGTACTTCTTCATCCCGAAAACCTAAGACCCGGGAGTGACGGAGAATTGACAGCCGCCTCTGCGGGCGGAGAAACACCAGAGAGAAAAGAGCTCTCCGGCGGGCAGGAATCCGCCGGGGAAATTCCCTCCCGGAGGGGGAAATCGACGCCATCGCCATCGTCATCGAGCTGGACATCATCTCCATCATCATCATCATCATCATCATCATCATCATCATCATCTCCATCATCTACACCGCCATCTCCACCGCATCTCGTCACCGCTGTAACGATTTGGGTTGGATCTTGATTGTTTGATAGGGGAAACTCTCCCGGTGTTGATTACTACTTGTTATTGATGCTATTGAGTGAAACCATTGAACCAAGGTTTATGTTCAGATTGTTATTCATCATTATATCACCTCTGATCATGTTCCATATGATGTCTCGTGAGTAGTTCGTTTAGTTCTTGAGGACATGGGTGAAGTCTGGATGTTAGTAGTGAATTATTGTTGAGTAGTATTCAATGTTATGATATTTAAGTTGTGGTGTTACTCTTCTAGTGGTGTCATGTGAACGTCGACTACATGATACTTCACCTTTATGGGCCTAGGGGAGTGCATCTTGTATTCGTTTGCTAATTGTGGGGTTGCCGGAGTGACAGCAACCTAAACCCCCGTTAGTATATCGATGCAGGAGGGATAGCAGGATCTCAGAGTTTAAGGTTGTGGTTAGATTTATCTTAATTACTTTCTTGTATTTGCGGATGCTTGCAAGGGGTATAATCACAAGTATGTATTAGTCCTAGGAAGGGCGGTGCATTAGCATAGGTTCACCCACACAACACTTATCAAAACAATGAAGATTAATCAGCCGTATGAAGCGAAAGCACTAGACTAAAATCCCCGTGTGTCCTCAAGAACGTTTGGTCATTATAAGTAAACAAACCGGCTTGTCCTTTGTGCTAAAAGGATTGGGCCACTCGCTGCAATTATTTCTCTCGCATTTTATTTAGTTGTACTTTATTTATCTGCTATATCAAAACCCCCTGAATACTTGTCTGTGAGCATTTACAGTGAATCCTTCATCGAAACTGCTTGTCAACACCTTCTGCTCCTCGTTGGGTTCGACACTCTTATTTATCGAAAGTACTACGATACACCCCCTATACTTGTGGGTCATCAGTTATCTCCCAAGAAGTTCTTTCTTTATAGCCATTAAAATGGGCTCAGTAATTTTAATGATGCTCTCGCAAGAAATAAGAGTTGAAGCAAAAGAGAACATCAACAAGCAAATTAAAAACACATTTAAGCCTAACCCACTTCCTATGAAAAGGGATCTTGTACACAAATAAATTCATGAAGAACAAAGTGGCAAGCATAGAAAAGCAACACAAGTGCAATTTCAAGATTCTCAACATAAAGAGGGGAAACTTAATATTATTAAGATGCATATAACCATATTTCCCTCTCTCATAATAACTTTCAGTAGCATCATGAACAAACTCAACAATATAACTATCACATAAAGCATTCTTGTCATGAGCTACACGCATAAAATTATTACTCTCCACATAAACATAATCATTACTATTAATTGTAGTGGGAGCAAGTTCAACAAAATAGTTATCACTATTATTTTTTTGACACTTTTACCGTAGGGGAATCCCCTACGGTGTAATTTTTATATTAATCAAGGAACAGACTGTACAGGGACACACTAAGAGAGAAATTACATCAGGGAGGGTAGAAATGGAGCAAGAGTAACATAATAATTAACTAAGAGTAGCGAACAACCAGTCAACTAGAGGTTGAACTAAGGCTGGTTTTATTTTATATTGGTGTAACAGAATATCACTTTGACAGCAGACTCTCCAACGATTGAAAGATGCAGGTATGTGTTTGAAAATCAGATCGTTTCGAGCCCTCCAAATATTCCAAGTGGCGCATGCAATGACCTCCAGAAAACAAGGACCCGCAAATGTAGATTTAGCATGGGCAAAGTTGTCTCTGAAGATCATAGACGTGTCCCATTGAATGCCAAGAGATTCCCAACAAAGTTTGGCAAAGTGGCAGTCAAAAAAGAGATGGTCCCTCGTCTCCAATACCGAATTGAGGCAAAGAACACATTCAGGTCCTGAATTTAGCTGCCAATTCTTCCTCAACATAATCTCACGGGTATTTAGGCGATCAAGCATTAGCAACCAGAGAAAAACTTTCAGCTTTGGCAACGATTTAGATTTCCATATTGCATTGAGTGCTTCATTCTTAGGAATCTGTTCAAATAAAAACCTGTAATATCTTGCTGGAGTGTATTTGTCACCCCACACAAACGATCGGATGTCAATCAGCTCATCTGTCAATGCAGTCCCTTGCAAAAGCTGTGAAACTACATTGAACTCCTGGAAGGCTTCACTTGATAACGGCAATACAAAGCAAGATCTGAGATCATCCACAAGCGCCATGTCAGCCACAGAAACATCTTCATTAAGAGCAAACGAAAAAAGCCTCGGAAATTTATCACAAAGCAATTCTCCACTAGACCAAAAATCTTTCCAGAAGAGAATAGACTTGCCACTCCCTACCTTGCACTTTGACACACTGCGGTATTCGTCGACCAAACTGAATATGTCTCTCCACCAAAAAGAGCCACGCCTAGATTGTGCATGAGGGATCGAATCACCATAGAGAGACCACACTAGCTGAACCCAAGGGACATTTTCTTTGGAGTAGAACTTATGAAGATGTTTAAGGAGAAGGGCTTTATTATGTAGCTCCAAGTTCAGAACTCCCAAACCACCATGGCGCTTCGGTCTGCACACAGTCGACCACGCTGCTAGTGCATTTACTGAAGATGAGTCCTCCTCTTTAGCCCATAAACAATGCCTTTGAGCTCTATTACACATGTTCAGCACTGTTTTCTGAATTTTAAGAGAGCACATAAAAAAATTGGGAAGAGTAGAAACGACAGAACGAACAAACTCCAAACGGCCCCCATAACCAAGAAAACAGGCGCTAGCATTCAATCTACGCTCCACCAGACCAACAAGCGGAGAAAGATCTTGAATAGTGGGCTTTGTGATCCCTAGGGGCAATCCAAGATATGTAAACGGAAGACTCCCAGTGGAGCAACCAAAAGCAGCAGCGAGCAAGCTCAAAGTTTGTTCAGACACATTAACCGGCATCAGCGAGGACTTGGTATAATTAACTCGTAGACCAGTGGCTTGCGCAAAAGCCTCTAAAAGCTCTTTCAGTGCCACTAGCTGTTTAGGACAAGCTTGTAGTATAAGCAATGTATCATCCGCGTACTGGACAATTGGAAAATCAGTGTTTGGGATATTCAAAGGTGCATGTAGAACTCCATCTTGAAACAGATGATTAACCATGATCTGTAATAGCTCCGCCACACTGACAAACAGAAGGGGGGATAAAGGGTCGCCCTGCCGAACACCTCTACGACACCAAAACTTCTTGCCAGGCACACCGTTCAATAAAATCGAGGAGGTTCCAGTTGACATAATCATACGCAACCAATTTAGCCAACGTGGGTCAAATCCCATTGCTTCAAAACATTTCAAAATTGCCTCATGTTCCACGGTGTCAAAAGCTTTAGCGAAATCCATAATCATCATATATAGGAGGCATATTGTAATCATAATTAATTTTCTCCTCAATAGTAGGTGGACTGAAAATATCATATTCATCATTGCAAGCATCATATATAGGAGGTAAAGTATCATCAAAGTAAATTTTCTCCTCCATGCTTGGGGGACTAAAAATATCACAACCAGCTTCCCCAAGCTTAAATTCTTCCATAGCTTTAGCAATAATGGTGTTCAAAGAGTTCATGCTAATAACATTGCTACAACTATTTTGCAAACAAAGTTCCATGGGTTTTTTAATTTTCTCTTCAAACACATCATGTCCTAATTCAAGATAAAGTTCATAAAGATCTCTAATTTTTGTTGTTGTTTTCCATTAAGCCTAACTAGTGAAAATAAAAACAAGAGACAAAAAGATAAAATTGCAGAATCTAAAGGAGATAGCTTTGAGCACTCACACACCGGCAACAGTGCTAGGAAATAGCTTAGTAGTCGGAGGATGTGAATACCTTTTACCTTACCTCCCCGGCAACGGCGCCAGAAAATAGCTTAGTTGCCGGGGACCGGAGTGTGAGTGCCGTTTACCTTACCTCCCCGGCAACGGCGCCAGAAAATAGCTTGATGTCTACGGGTACTTCTATTCTTGTAGACAGTGTTGGGCCTCCAAGAGCAGAGGTTTGTAGAACAACAAGTTTCCCTTAAGTGAATCACCCAAGGTTTATCGAACTCGGGGAGGTAGAGGTCAAAGATAGTCCTCTCAAGCAACCCTGCAATTAAGATACAAGAAGTCTCTTGTGTCCCCAACACACCTAATACACTTGTCAGATGTATAGGTGCACTAGTTCGGCGAAGAGATAGTAAAACACAGGTGGTATAGATGAATATGAGTGGTAGTAACAATCTGAAATAAATATGGCAGCAAGTAAACATGCAGTAGAACAATAAGTAAGCGGTGTTTGCAGTATTGGAAACAAGGCCTAGGGATCATACTTTCACTAGTGGACACTCTCAACATTGATCACATAATAAATAAATAACTTCTCCTCACTTGTGCTACATACAATCTTTTGTTGGATGACTGATGACCCACAAGTATAGGGTATCGCAACAGTCTTCGAGGGAAGTATTACCCAATTTATTGATTCGACACAAGGGGAGACAAAGAATACTTGTAAGCCTTAACAACGGAGTTGTCAATTCAGCTGCACCTGGAAACAGACTTGCTCGCAAGAGTTTATCAATAGCAACAGTTTTATGGCAGTAGGAATAGTGAAATAACAGCGACAGTGAAATAAAGACAGCAATAGTGATTATAGTAAACAGCAGGATTAAAATACTGTAGGCACAGGGACGGATGAACGGGCGTTGCATGGATGAGAGAATTCATATAACAATCATGGTAGGGCATTTGCAGGTAATAATAAAGCGGTATCCAAGTACTAATCAATCAATAGGCATGTGTTCCATATATAGTCGTACGTGCTCGCAATGAGAAACTTGCACAACATCTTTTGTCCTACCAGCCGGTGGCAGCCGGGCCTCTAGGGAAACTACTGGAAATTAAGGTACTCCTTTTAATAGAGTACCGGAGCAAAGCATTAACACTCCGTGAACACATGTGATCCTCACATCACTACCATCCCCTCCGGTTGTCCCGATTTCTGTCACTTCGGGGCCATTGGTTCCGGACAGCAACATGTGTATACAACTTGCAGGTAAGATCATAAAACAATGCATATCATGATGAAAACAATAACATGTTCAGATCTGAGATCATGGCACTCGAGCCCTAGTGACAAGCATTAAGCATAACAAGTTGCAACAATATCATAAAAGTAACATCTACGGATACTAGGCACCATGCCCTAACAATCTTGTGACTATTACATGATCAATCTCATCCAATCCCTACCATCCCCTTCAGCCTACAGCGGGAGAATTACTCACACATGGATGGGGGAAACATGGCTGGTCGATGGAGAGACGTCGGTGGTGATGGCGGTGAAGATCCCTCCAATTCCCCGTCCGCGGAGTGCCGAACGGAGTTTCGGTCCCGAGGCGGAGTTTCGCGATGGCGGCGTCTGGATGGTCTCTGGAAATATCGACGTACCCCCTGGCGTTTTAGGTCGAAATGCGTATATAGTCCGAAGGAGAGCGTCGGGGGCCGCCGAGGCGCCCACACAACAAGGCGGCGCCCTTGGGCCGCGCGGCCTAGTGTGTGGGGCCTCGTGCCCCCACCGGCTTGCCCTTCTGGCTCCGTAAGTATTCTGGGAATATAGGGCCTTTCGCATAAATTCCGAGGATTTTTCTGAAAGTTGGATTTCTGCACAAAAACGAGACACGAGAGCAATTCTGCTGAAAACAGCGTTAGTCCGCGTTAGTTGTATCCAAAATACACAAATTAGAGGCAAAACAATAGCAAAAGTGTTCGGGAAAGTAGATACGTTTGGACGTATCAACTCCCCAAGCTTAGCTTATTGCTTGTCCTCAAGCAATTCAGTTAACAACTGAGTGCAATAAAAGAACTTTCACGAACACATTTGTTCATATGATGTAAATATTCTCATGATATGGCAAGTGCTTAAGCAATTCATAATAAGGTACATGCAAATAAGATCATCTAATAATTGTGTCAATCATAAAAGAGATACCAACAAACTAATAACAAGCATCATGAAGCACTTCAATAAGCAGGATTGCAATGTTCATAGAAGGATATGATAAAGTGGTATCTCGCTTGCCTGTATTTGTAGCAAAACATAAATGCCCAGGCACCTCTGAAGTTCATAGAAAGACTAGAAGTAAATTTGTCAAAGATAAAAGCATCAAAGTCATACCACAGCTGATCATATTTTGGGACAAGCATATTATACTAAGAATGACAGTCATGCTCTCAAGAAAGTGCTCAAAGAAAGGATGGTGACTCAACATAAAAGTAAAAGATTGACCCTTCGCAGAGGGAAGCGATTAACATGTGCTAGAGCTTTTTCATTTTTCAAAGACAGAAGTAAAATTATTTTGAGAGGTGTTTGTTGTTGTCAATGAATGATAGTGGGTACTCTAACCACCTCGCCAACCAGACTCTCAAGAGCGGCTCCCATGAAGGACGTTATCTCTACCAGCAAGGTAGATCATCCCTCTTCTCTTTGTTTACACATGTATTTTAGTTTCATTATGGATGACACTCCCCCAACCTTTGCTTACACAAGCCATGGCTAACGGAATCCTCGGGTGCCTTCCATCATTCACATACCATGGGGAAGTGTCTATTTGCGGGTTAAGTTGCTTGGATGAATCAGAGCAAAACACATGAAGAGAATTATTAATGAAGGTTGATTAATTGGGGCTGGGAACCCCATTGCCAGCTTTTTGCAAATTATTGGATAAGCGGATGTGCCACTAGTCCATTGGTGAAAGTCTGTCCGGAGTAAATGACAAGGTTGAAAGGTAAAACACCACATATGTCCTCATGAGCTATAAAACATTAACACAAATTGAGAAGTAGTTTGAAGGTTTAAAGGTAGCACATGAGAATTTACTTGGAATGGTTTGAAATGCCATGCATAGGTATTTATGGTGGACACTTTGGAACAACTTGGTTTTCAGGTGTTTGGAAGCACGAGCAGCGTTCCCGCTCAGTACAAGTGGAGGCTAGCAATAGACTGGGAAGCGACAATCAAGAGAGCAATAACTGTCATAATCATGCTTGCGACAAAATAAAATTAACGGAGGCATAAAAGTGATACAAGAACTCTGAAGCAAAGTAAATCATCGAGGCTTAATTGACTTTTGTTTAGTCATATGCATGCGTGAGCATGTGCCAAGTCGATTCAAGTGAATTATTCAGAGGAGGATACCACAATGTCATACCGATCTATGAATAAAACAATGCAAGCAAATATCCATGACATGCTACTTATTATTAATAAATTTGAACTAATTATGAGAGATCGTAAACTAATAGACTTTCATTAAATGACATATACCTCATATGAACCAACTAAGCATGCTCACATGGATGAGTATATGTACAAAAATAAAAACAAATAGAGTTCATACCAGCCTCTCACCACAGTCAAATTGCCGTAGATCGTCATTATTGCCTTTCACTTGTGCAGCTTGAATAATAATATGGAATGAAACCAAGCTCCAACCACCGGAGACCTCTGAACTCCCTAATAAACTTTACAAAACCAAAGAAGAACAACAAATATTTTTGGTGTTTTCGGGTTAGAAACAAGAACAAAAGAAACAAACAAAGCAAAATCTTTTTGGGTTTTCTCATAGCAAACCAACGATAGCAAATAAAGTAAAATAAGAGCAAAGAACCAAATAAACAAATGGTGAAGAGAAACAACAGAAATATTTTTGGTCTTTTTGTGTTTTAGGAAAGAAACAAAGCGGAAACAATAGAATGCAAACTAAAAGAAACACAGAAAAGCAGGATGAAATCTGCCAAAACCTGACAGCAGTACATAAATCGAAATTAACAAAAATCTTCCGTTGCTCAGCTCGAAAAGTGTTCAACTAATGAAAGTTAGATAACAACCTGGGGCACATGCTCAAAAATTTGCAACTCAAAATAACGTTCTGGCTGTGTGTACGAATTTTTTTGGTAACAGCCCAGAATCTGTTTTTGGACAGCACTTCCCCAAATATCATCTCCCTCTCATTAGAAAACCACTCTAAGAAACTAAACAAGTATGTACAAGTATCCAGCAACCATAATATGCAAAGAATGAGTGATGCCGGTATACCTCCCCCCAAGCTTAGGCTTTTGGCCTAAGTGGAGTTCATTCCCAACGAGGGTCGGGGTTCCACGCCGGTGGATCGTACATGGAGTGATAATAAGGTCCCTGCGCAAAAGAATGTCGTGGAAGCTCCACATGACCATAATGTTGATATGAAGAGCTTGCTGCATCGGATGAAGAGTCGAGGTGCTCCTCGGCCTCCTCCGTGCCGTCCCTTGCATGATGGCCTTCTCTTTCTATGTATGCATTTAGCTCATTTTCTGTGATCGACCACCCTTTCCTGGCATCAAGGTTAAGCAGAACAGGTGCAGGCAATCGTACTAGTTTTTCAATTTTCTTAGTTATTCTCCAATTTTTCTTATACAAAGTTATCCTATAATACAGGTTGTTCAAATTAGATGCATCTGAAATAAACTCATGTTTAATCATGGAAACAACATCAAGTTTCTCCATGGAGAGCGGAATATCTAGGTGGTGAGGTTCTACACCATGCATAGCTAATAAGCGAGAGGCGATAAGACCTCCACAAATTCCTCCCTTCTCACGGTTGGTAGCAAGTCTACAAGCTATTAAAGCACCCAAATTATAAGTCCTATCCTGTTGCAAAGCGGCAGCTAAGAAAGCCATATCTTGGACAGACAACTTACTTGCATTCCTTCTAGCAAGAACACACTTTGTAACGAAATAAGCAAAGTAGCGGATAGCTGGAAGTTGAATGCTAATGATCTTACCACCATCATCGGAGAAGCTTCTCCCATGAAAAATCATTGTATAAATATTCGAGAGCTCCCGCGGCGTTCCCCTGACCTTCTCGCAGGATCCCCACTGCGGCACTCTAATTGCTGCACAAAAATCACTAAAAGGCAAGTTGATAGTTTTGTTATAAATCTTGTATCGGACCATGGGGTTAGTTTGAGACCGATGAAATTCGAAATCCTGCACAACCGACACTGTTAGTTTAGCATATTGGTAAGGTTCACCAACAGTAAAACCTTCCAACCCTGCATTGGAAATCAGTGTTTGAACATCTTGCAGGATTCCTGCATTCCGCATAAAATCAGTACATGGGTAATAAGAGGGGTATACTCCCTCTTCGCGGTGAACTCTCATGACTTGATGCACCTCCAATTCTTGTTGATTTAGTTGGTGCCTACTCCTTCCATTTTCTGAAATTTTTCAACAATCATTATAAAATTTGATTTCAAGGTATATAATTGAGGGGAACTACTATAGGAACTTGCTAGAGTACTAAACATGCATCAAAACTAGTTTCTACCACTTAGAACAAGCATGCAAGCTCACTAAACATGTTACCTACAACAGCAAAATATTCAAGATATACTCAACCAAACAAAATTCTAATTGGATAATCAAAGGAGTCACATACCGGAGAGCAAATGTGCCAAATTTCAGAAATCTGGGCTGAGCAAAGAGATCGAAATCGCGAGTTCTTGAGCAGAAACGCGAGTAAGAGAAAGTGAGTACGAGTTTTTGGGAGAGAGAGTGCAGTTGAGTGAAAGAGATGATGAAGTGGGCAAAGGAGGGCCCACACACCAGGGTGGCGCCCCAGGCCGCCGGCTGTGGGGTGCCACTGGGGTGCCCAGGTCATCAGTGCTCAGTGCCCCTTGAAAAATAAGACTACCAGTATAATTTTGTAAATTTTTGAGAACTTCGAAAAATGCATTTCGGGTGTTAAAGTAATTATTACTGCGCAGGAAAATGATTTCCAAAATCTTAAACAACTAAAGCATATTGCTAAACAAAAGGTGCTACAGAAGTAAAACAAATGGAGGAAGAAAGAAAGAAAGAAATGTTGTTTAGCTCTCTTATGCATTAAAATATACTTGTTAACAAGGTTGATCAAGTCTTGCTACCAAATAAATTTTATATGACATAAGAAGAAATAAACCTCAAATCAATCATGTTACCTTATATTGAATTGATATGGATCCAATCACAAGAGTTTGATATTCTTCTTTAGGCTCATATATAGGACAATCAATGGATCCCACTTTGATAGTTTTCACATTAAAAATTGTATTAACTCCATATACTTTATCAATCCTCTTGGGAAAATAG